>OZ024779.1:6904568-7504568 GCA_964017025.1 Stenichneumon culpator
CCAAAAATATCTGAGTGTGTTCTGGAATGGAGTTCTCCTGAGTTTTGTTAAATCTGGAAATATTCAAGGTGTATCTGCAGCTGCACATGTATACGCAGCTGAAATAGGTGTTCTTATATTCCAGTCTGCTCACAGTTCTGCATTTAGTTTTAGAACAAATCTGCTTCGATAAGCATTCTTTTGTTATCAAAACAGACAAAATGTATTCTGTGGAACAAATCGAATGTAGCGTTGGTAATTATAAAGACCCACCAGGGTTTGTTTAGAAGCTTTCTTTGGACAACATAGAATGAAAGTATGCTCTACGGTAGTGCGAGTACCAGAGGGAGACGTCGGTTACCCAGGTATAATGTCCGAACACCGCCCTAGCAGTGAACTGTCACAAATAAAAGAACGTTAACTGAGCAGATCTGTGTTTGAAAACGCACTAACATACGCAGCTAAAATAGGTGTTCTTATATTCCAGTCTGCTCTCCATTCAGGATGTAGTTTTGACACAAATCAGCTTTGATAATCGTTGTTTTGTTTAAAACGGACGAAATGTATTCCGCGGAAAGAATCAGATCTACCATGGGCAACTAAAAAAAAACCCGTTAGCAGTGGAAAGTCATAAATAAAAGAACGTATAGTTGAACAGATCTGCATTCAAGAATGCACCCTTTGTGTTACGTTCCGGCCGTTTTACCTCGATCTTCTGTAATGTTTCCTTCTGTGTCTGTTACTCCGATCGGAGTCCGAGTCACTCGAGTACCTCGCCATTCTTTCGTCGTGATATTAATCTTCACTGTTGAATTAATGTAAACTACATCATTGTTGAAGCACCTTTCGCGCTTGATACACGACAGCGATTTTAGGTTCTTCTTCTTGCCTCTCGTTTTACGCCGCTCGGCTAAGTACCAAAGCGATTATAGGTTATTAGTGTTATTACATTTCTGGCAATACGTCCAGGTTTGACAGGACCGAAATCCCTACACAGTCGCTAGTCGAGCCAACCCGACGAACGGAAACTAGGCAATGATACGCGATATTTTTTGTTCCTTTCCTATCAAAGTTCAGAGCGATAACACGCTCTCGTATATCTCTTTATGGGTCAATAGGTGATAGAGTATACGATTGGGTTAATAGCTGACCCATTTTTGTTTTATTTTTTCCCTCGTGAATCGTTTATCATCCTCCGATAGGGAGGACGATAAAATCACAATAAAATCAGTACTTTCGGCATAGGAGTAGCTATAGATATAGAGATATTCTCTATAACTATAGCCACTCCAAACTTTATCTACTGCACGAAGAACGTCTCGATATTATTGTTGTTGTTATTTTATAAAAGTTGCTGTTAAAGAGATTTTATAAAAGAAGTTACCAAATATTTTCTAGATGCAAACCAGTTTTTACCTTCGTTCATGAGTAAGAAGGCGGTATGTTTTCGGAATAGAATATAAAATGACAGTGTCGAGAACTTTAATAATACTTTTTCTTAATATTTATATTATTTTGGATAGGTAGATTATAGGAGTAATAAGGAACGTGATCGCCAACAAGCCTATGATAGGGCTTATGCGACCCGCACAAGGTGCTCGAAGGAAAAAAAAAAAATTCGGCGAAACAAGAACTCTGGATTCTGAGATTGGCGCTAGCTAAACAAACAATTAATTATTTCAGATGTAAATTTTTACCCTCTTTCTGTACTTCCTTGCATCTATGGATTCAATAAATATTATTATTATATTATATTATATTATTATTATTATTATTATTATCCTATATATAGAAATACTTAGGAAATGAAAATTCTAAAGTTTCAGCGACGATTATCTGCTTGTTGTATTCAATAAAATTAACCTGTGCCAACTGCTGGCGAGATGTAACTTTCAATTCTTTACTTTATACCCTATCGAAACAAAACAAAAAAAAAACCTGTGGATCCTTCTTTTCTGTGATGGGTAGTTGTATATTTATTCAGGACGGTCTTTTTAGAGCGCTCACTCTACATATGTCAGATTTTACACCTACGGCGCGGTTACACATTGTAAATAAGCGATGAATGTCACGCAGCGTTGGATGCTTCAATCTACAGCCCGCGGGCAGTAGTTAGGGACCCGCTTGGTCAGCCGAGCAAACTAGTAAGTCCACAGGCGGGTGAGGGAAAGACTGCGCATAAAAAATTGAATACTCTAGGGCACGTAAATCTGCTCTCGATGATCGTACAGAAAAGTAACGAAGCTTATGTCAACCGATATCTCGAAAAGTAATTCTCAATTTTTCACTTTTTAAAAATAAATAAAGGTTTTAATAAAAATAAATAAAAATCTTTATAACAATTTTTTTATAAATGCAAGAAGTGGATTTTGAAAAGCGGATTTTAGCAGTGCAAAATATGCATTTTGAGTATCTCGTTGATCCCACAAAGTCATCCTCCAGTCTTTGTAGACTTTAGAGACTCCCCCGACCGCTCTCCTAATCCCCTCTAAAAAAAATGTAAATAACCGATGGAAGAGCGGCAAGGCTGGTGGACCACGATAGATCTAGCGCAAAGGTTACGAGTAGACAGAGAAAGAGGCGAGGGTGGTCGCGCAGGATAGAAAGCTCGAGCGTAGCACGGGTATGGGATGATTTCGCGTCGCCGTACGACGTGGGGGCTTCGTCTCCTCGGCGTCGGTGGTAGAGGCAGTCGACGTGCCGGCAGCGAACCCGATGCGCGTACGCGCCGTTCGTTCTTCGCGAACAGCTGCGCGCTTCGCGAGGGAACGCGAACACGCTAAAAGCGTGCTCAAGACTCGGGACAAAAGATACATAAAAAAATAAACAAACAAACAACTAAACGGATCAATAAAAATAGCACCGCACAAAAAGTATACAAAAATAAGCATATAAATAACCAAGCAAAAATAAAAAAAAAATAAATAAGTCCAGAAAATCGCGTGCGGTTTGTAGAGCGAAAGCAAGCGAGGAGCGCGTATCTGCAGCCTCACGGTGCCTCGCTCACGTGTCTCGCGCCTTTGATCTTCGCCGAGTAATAAAAACATCGCAGAGACCGAGATAAAAAAAAATCGCGTTATAAATCGCAGCCATTAAATCACCACGGTCTTAAAAACAAAAAAGAACGATGTAAAAAAAGAAAAAGTTTACAGATAGAAATATAAAAAAAAAAGTGGAAACAAGTGCAATTCAATACAATTCAAGCCAGTGACCTTAGGCGGTGTCCGGTGGAGGTGAGAAAAATAAATCGAGTTGCAAAAGTGGTTGGTTGAGGCCCGCGATCGAAAGTTCGGTCAAAGTTGACGGGTGCGGGAAGGGGTGAGGGCTCGCTGGATCGGCCGTCGAGGAGTTCGCCCGCTCGTCCGCCTCCCGGCCGGCCGGAACGGAGACTCGAGTTCGTACGTGGGCTCGGAGAACGTGCCGCCCCGACGAGGGTCGAAGTCTCGAGCCCTCTCGGCCTCCTTTCTTTTATTTTTATTTTTTCGTACAACGTTGTTTTTCTCCTCGTTGCTGCAGTAGAATATTTATTATCACCCGCGAAGCCGAGCCCGAGCCGCACTCTCGTAGCCGGAGAGCAACACGTGCAGCGGGATTTACTCGCGAAATCGCGGCTCCGGTTTCGCTCCGAAAACTGCTGGTGTGGGAATTCGATCCAGCTGATTCACGCGTGCAAGCTCTCACCGGTTCGGATATCACGTTCGCGAAAAGCCCGAGGGATCGAATAACTATCCGACTCGTTGAATATATGGACGGAGGCCGCTTTCGAGCGCTACCGAGAAAGGAGTAGATCGAGCGAGCCGGGTTTGAGGAAGAGTCACGAGCGAGAGAGCCTGAAAGCCGAATCGTCGCTCCGTGTGAGAAAAGGGTGAAGGGGTGGGGAGTGGTGAAAGCGAAGAGTGAGCGGGAACGCAGAGGGGAAGTGAATGGAATGCGTATCTTGGCCCGACGTCGAACGACATCGGCCAAAGGATGAGGGGAAAATCTACCGTACGAGTGTGCGAGACCTATGGCCTTTGGAAACTTCACCTATAGGTGAGATTCAATTATGAGGGATTCATTTTAGAGATTAATTAGCGTGAACAGTCTCGCCCTCGAACATAAAAGCTCGCGGATATCTCGCTCATTTATGTGCCGTTTATATATGTATGTATATATATATATATATATATACAGGCACACATATATACATATATGTATATATATGTATGTATATGTACAGAGTACACAGAGCGCGATTATCATAATGAACCGCGAGAGGAATAAATTTTATCGGAAAGAGGAACGATTTTATCTTACCTCTATTTTTCGTAGTTACTTGAGGTGAATTATCGATGAGGTTCTGGTTGTGATTTGGAGGATAGACTCGGAATACCCGAGGAGACTCGTTCGTTCTGCAAGACATTTTTATTTATTTATTCTCTTCTTTTTTGTTGTTTTTTTTCCGTAAATATACTTATAACAAGTTTGAGCGTTGAAGCATGTTCTTCCGGAAAGCGAAGTTATAGTTATGGCCCTGACACACTGCGAGCATGAAACTGGTGTCGCGAAACTGTCGGGGTTGTACGCGCATCGATCAGCGACTGTGCTGCGACGAATATAAACGAAATTGAATTTTAAATCATCGGCGCGAGTTACCGCGGGTAATTTAACTCTCGAGTGGATACTCCCGAGTAGCCGTCCCGGCTCGTAAGTCGCAGAAGCTCTTTCTCCCGAGAGTGGCACTAAAGGCTCCCTCTTTCACCGCACCGGCTTAAGAGCCACGAGGATATTCGTCCCGGAGTCTGACTCGGCGTACATTCACCGGCACATCTCTTTAACTTTACGACACTCTTGCTTTCCTATAGGAAGTCGGTGAGGGTTTCTCGTAGACTCTTCATCGCAGCAGCCAAAGCTCTGGTCTGGATAGGGGAGGGCGAAGGAATGACGACCGTAGAGGGGAAAAACTCAATGTCTTAGTTATAGAGAGAAGTTTTGATGAGAAACATCTTCGTTATGAAGTTTGGGACGTCGATCAGCAAATAGTAGGGTGTTGGGCTATAAAATTGTTATTTTCGTTAAATTTAAATAACCATCGTCAACGGTTGAAAAATAAGTTCATTTGCACGAGATTTGTCACAGTTGGTACACTAAACACCTATTTTTGCTTCTTCATTTAATAATAATAATAAAACAGGTATTAAAAAAACGTAGATTTAATCTAAAAACGGGTCTAGAAATCATTTATTAATCAAAGACAACTCTGGAGGAATAGAAAAATATATGTTTGTTTTACCAACAATGTCTATCATCATTTTCACTCCTATCAGAACGTAATATTACTGTTGAAGGAGAAATAAAAATGTTCCGCCGTTACTCATGTGCCGAGATCAGAGCTGGGCAGTACTTGAAGAACCGCGTACTTGTTTGGTATTTCACGTACGTACTTGAAGTACTCAATTACTTTTTAGCACTTCAAGTACTAAGTACAAGTGCTTTTTGACTACCTGCTCGCATCACGGATACTCTATGAGTGGTGTGACATTCTGTTTCTATTAATATATGATTATCTGTCCAAACTTTTCAATAAGTATTTTTTAACGAGAATTTATTTTTTTAAACTTCTATTAGAAAAAACCATTTTCCTTTAAAAATATATATATATCTACAGAAATTCCATTAAAAACAAGAATTGGGACCCTTCTCGTTTTTTTAAAGAAAATTTTTTATGGATTTTTGAAATGAAAATAAAAAAGTGAATAGATTAAAAATAGCATTAAAACGCCGAATTACGAAAATTTCACCTAGCCATTATTTACAATAAATTTTGCGGAAAATGTTTACGGTTTAAATTTGTAATGCAGAAATTTTTTTACGTTACGAAAAAAAATGCAATGCAATTTGCACATCACTTCTTCATTTATTAAAATTTTGCTTCTAGCTTCGTCGATCAGAAAGCCATAATCAATCAACGAAGTTTCTCATAGAGAAAGCTCGGCGCAAAATTGTAACAAATAAGAAAGCCATGTGCAAATTACTTTGGGCCTTTTTTTTAAAGCCTAGATAACTCCTGAGTCTACGAACCTAATTGCAAAAAGTACTTGAGAAGTACTTCAAGGACTTATGACACTTTGTACTTTGTACTTGAAGTATTTTTTGGTACTTTGCCCAGCTCCGGCCGAAATACATTATCTGCAAACCAAAAAATCTAATTACAGCGATTCTTATAAAAATTTAAAAAATATAGAAACGGGCCAGATCATTCTGTCTTGAGGTACACTGAGAGAAGGATCTAGTAAAAACTACCAATCATCTAAGAAAAATTACCATAGCACATAGTAATAGGAAACAAGGGCGCCACCTATCGCGAAAAGTCTGAGATTTTCCAAGAATTTTTACCATAATATCTAAGGAAAATTCGCATAAATCCGGTACTTCCTACCATAGGTGTTGCCCTAGTGCCCTACTACTATGTGCTATGTACTGAGTTTCCACTGTGAGTGAGATCGGGCCGAGATGTACTCTGAACTAGTGGAAAAATTCGAATAGACTCAAAATCCACTTATTCCTACAATAAGGCTGTTGACTAGAAAGTTGACTAAAAAGTTTCGAATTAACTAGAATTTTGCCACTAGTTCAGACTCGTTTCGGTCCGTTCTCAGTCCCGGTGGAAACTCAGTAATGGTAATATTTCTCAAGCGATATAATCATTTTTACTAGATTCATCTCGCAGTGTATGTAACAAGATGATCCGAAAGCTCATCTTGTCATCGTTGCTAAATTCTTTAAAATCGGCCTGGTCGACATCGACCGCCACTGGCCGATATTTGTCCACCATTTCCCATCCCTTCGCTTCTATTCGCGTCCCAACGGGTAAAAGTTTGACCCGGGATTTAATGGCTCGTCTGGTCCCAATGGCGAAGGGATGCGACGGATGTTTCCCTTCCGCATGCATGTTACAAGTATTGTACAGCAGCGATAAGCGAACATGCCACATCGTTCGTTTCGAATCAGTTTCTACCAGATGTTTACCCGCGACTGAGACGGGAGCACACTGTTGATGCTATTCCGCTCCTTCTGCTGTTGGCAGCATCTCGAGAGCATCAACCGTGGAAAAGTGGAGAGAAGGAGAGATCAAGAGCGAGAGAGCGCCCGGCCACATTGTCACGCAAAGTAAACAGCACCAGTTTCTGACCCTGACCCAGTTTATGACACCCTCTGCGATGCACCCTCTCCTTTTTTGTATACCTACATATTGTACATATATTTTCGAGACTTGGTAAAACTATCGTTGCCGAACTTCAAGCATTGCCTGTCAGCTCCAAGAATTTTTATCAATCCGAGCGTGTGAAATTCTACGTTTATTAAGCAAATGTGACTTTAGAACAACATGTCAGAATAGTTATTTATTTTTATTTTTATTTTTATTTTTCAAATAAAAAAATTGCATAAAAATGCCAGTGGTTCACGGAACATCTCAGGAAATTGTGAATTATCGATTTTGTGGAGAAAAGTTCATTTTTTACAACTTTTACGATTTTAATTTATTCAACGATTTTTGCACATTTTACATACCAAAAATATTTTTTTTAACCTACCGCTGAAAGTCCAAAGCTGCGAGTTTTTTTTACTCCCAAAAAAATTCCTTTACAAATTTAAATAAAAATATCTCAAAAGTTTCGAAGCTCGATCCGTTTACCTCTCGCTTGTGAAAGGCCGTTAGCTCCGAGCTTCCGAAAAACAAGTAGGAGGAGAGTAAACAACAAACTCGTGGGTGCGAGCTCGGTCGAGAAATTCGGACAAAGCGAGCTTGCGCCCCGTGAGAGAGTTTCAGTTCGATGGTTCGAAACACGGAGGCCGTCTCTGTAGTCCATAACGCGTCGAGAGCGATTCCGGCGAGCGGCCAAAGTCGCGGGACGCGAGTCTCGTAAAAGCTCGTGCCCGAGGAGAACGGCGCGCAGAGAGGCTTCGAATATTTCCGCGTGCCACGTGTGTACGATGCATGTGTGCGAGCTTCCCTCTTTGCACTACAGAAGCATC
This sequence comes from Stenichneumon culpator, assembly GCA_964017025.1. NCBI lineage: Eukaryota > Metazoa > Arthropoda > Insecta > Hymenoptera > Ichneumonidae > Stenichneumon > Stenichneumon culpator. Next base: position 6,912,564 of record OZ024779.1, read on the forward strand.
CGCAAGCACCCGCCCGTACGAACCGCCGTGTGCCGAAGCGCCACTTAATAATTTCCGGGAATAAAGCTCACTGCTCGGAGGCCTCCCACATCTCGCGCGTTATTTGCTTTGGAACGAGTTCGCAACTATACGGATGCGAATAATAAAATAAAAAATAAAAATAAAAGTCCGAACGGAGTGAATTCTTCCCAGATGGTATTGAATCAAACAGAGGGTACACTGCGAAAAAAAAAATCGGTAGAGTTAACAAAATAAGCGCTCACGGGTGGTGAAATAATTTTTTGGTTGATCGAACGAAATAATTGTCGTAGTAAGTAAAGAAACGTTTGCTCCGACGGCCTTTTAGTTCGACCAACGAGGTACTTTTTTCGATCAACCAAACATTTGTTTCGTCAACGGTAAGCGCACATTTTCTTGACTCAATTGATTTTATTTTTCTCTGTGTGAAGTTTATCGAGAATCCGAGTGAAAACGTGATTTGTATTTATTTATTCTCGATCATTATTTATTTTTCAATGAAACGAGCATTATAGATAAATTTTATTATTCACCGTGACATCCGATTGAGATTTATACCGGAGGGTGGATTAACGGCAGGGATGCTGATAAAGAGCGAGCGAGGAGCGATGGAGAAAAAGGAGAAAGGCGACCAAATATCTGCGCGTCGAGAGAGCAGATCCGTTAGCGGGATGTTTTTCATTTTCTTTGGTTTTTTTTTTTTTTTGGTCTTTCTTCGGTTATTATTAGTACGTTTCTCTCGCTCTCGGCTTTCGCTCCAGTAGACGAGAGGGAGACGGCTGTAGATCGGAGCGAGAGGGAGCTACGTCGTTATCGCTACCCAAGGCAAATTGAATTGGAACTGCTTTAGCTGCTCATAAAGGGGCACTCGAGGAACTCGAGGAAGATTGGTAAAAGTTGGCCACGCGGCGTGATGCCGCTACTGGGAGGCCAGAGCATCCTTCCCTCTGTCTCCTTCGCCTCCCTCTCGCCATCCGGCTCGCGGGAGCCATCGAACCGCCAATCTATATAACTCTTAAACATATACCAGTGTAAACGTCGACTCACAGTTCGAGCCTTACGCTGTGTTACACTATATACGTAAGATATGATATACCGCTCGTGAGAATCGAGTCCCACCGATCTGTTCGAGAAACTCCGCTCCCGTTGTCCCACTATCATTCTCTCCATATAGCACATCGTCCGGTCGGACGAGTTTTCCGAAGTCTCGTCGGGCGAAAGGCCGGAGTAACAGCGGGAAGAAAAAGGCAGAGGAAGAAGAGCCGTGAATTCGCTAGGGGTGGAGAGACGGGGATCTTCTTGTCGAAACTTTGCGAATAAGTCTCGCAATACCAAAGCGAGATATCAATAAGTTCGGCACGTACTTCAATTACAAAATTCCATCAACTTGACCATAGGCACCCGCTGTAAGCGTCGCATTCCCGGCATTTAATCTCCAGCCGGCAGACCGTCGGTGTATTCTAGTGGAATCTAAGTGCACGTTGAAAAAGTCGCGACTTTCCTCGTGGAAATAAAGTATGTCGAGTTATTATTATTTTTTTTTCGATACACAAAATCATAGATTTTATAATATGGAATATAGATTTTAGTTGTATATTCATCGAAGATGTATTGCGATATATGTAAATATTGTTGCTATGTGCAAGTTTTCGTGCTGAATATGTTTTATCCAATGTAATTATTTTTTTCGCTCTATTTCAAATATACTTTACTGTCCACGCGGATTGCAATACTTTTAAGATCGCACGCCTCGCGGCAGTGTGATTGCGGGCTCGGACTATCAAGTAATTGCTTTGAAAAAAAAAAAAACTGGCACGGGTGCGGCAGATTTCGTTTTATTTATTTTTTTAAGTAATCACCAAATGGGAATTTGTTGATCTATGATGCTCGAACGAGGGACACGTTTACATCTGTTCCGGATTTAACTTTACCAAATTGCAATCTCTGCCTGAAGTCTTCCACAGATAGATAGATGCATGTTTATTCATGCTCTAGGATAACTTCCGTAATTTTAAATATTTTTCAAATTTTTTTTTTACATATATTTTTTAATTTACTCGATAAATTTTCGACAAGACCGTCGGACTTGAAAACAATTAAATCATCATGATTCAACGTTTACTAGACAAATAAAATTGTTTAAAGTATTAAGCTACAGTTAATTTGGCTAGACTTCTTACCACATAGAGTTTAAGCAGAGGCTTGTATTTCGGTAGAGTCGCGATTTGGTAGAGTTTTAGTGGAAAGCGCGGCAGAATTAAGTCCGGAGGGGCAAAACGGACTACTCTCACTAATTTTTCGCAGGAAATGAAAAAAATAACCTCGAATGGAGGGCACCGGTCCGTTTTGCCCCGCTCTCTTCCAAATCCGGTAGAGATAAAAATTCACCGAGCAGGGTATATGAAAAAATCCGACGAACCTTCACCGACGTCCGCTACGTTAATTCTCGCCGGTGGAGTGTATTTACTATTTTCGGACGAAATAAACCCGCGAGCCTGCCCGCGGCCCATACAGACGAGAGTCGGAGGTGGAGGATGGACGGATAAAAAAGCCCTCTGGCCGGATAATCATCGGCCGGACCAGAAACAGCATCGGAAGTAAGCGCTTCACGTCCATTCATCAGTCCCGGTGGGCGAGGAATTAGCAATATTTATAACTGACATTTTCGGCACGTTCGCTGGAAAACATGAACTGCATTGACTTGTCTCTGCCTCCTTCTAAAAAAAAATAAAAAATTCGCCGTCTGCCAGAGGGAATAGAAAACGCCTACACGCGTTTCTCTGCACTATACCAAGGCTCGGATATCGAGTCGTTCCACTTCGGTGCCCATTCCGGAATACCAAACGGATCCTCCCTCAGCGCAGAAAACAGAATATATCCCCGCCATAACTGACTCCCTCTCTCACCCTCCACCCGCGACTGAAATCCTTATCGCGAGGTCGTGAGAATAAAATTTTACGGATCGCAGGTGCACCGTCGTTCGAAACGGTGTGCAGTACTTTCAGGAGGCGCCTCCAACGGTAGACGTCGTTATCGACACTAATTCTTTTCGGTAAAAAAAAAGAAATTATTACTATCCATTTAATCTGCTGTGTGGCGATGGAATTCAAAATATTGGTGATTGTGCGAACCTTGGAAACTAAAAATTAGTATATTATGCCACACGGGAGGAAAGCGCGTCTCTTCACCGAGTGTGAAGTTTGATGCCCGACCTAAGCAAGGGCAGAAATACACACGAGGTAAAAATGCACTTCCTCCCTTGTGGCGGACGATTTTTTTTCCCCGACTTATGCTAAAAAGATGTCATATTTCTATGCCTGCAACGGCCCAATCTTTGGCTGTAGAGCCTCGTTCAGGAATCTACAGGGGTAACTAGCCGGATTTTTGTTTGCAATTTCTTCGAAATTTTTAATTTTTATAATTATTTCTTTTGCTATTTTTAATGATTTTTTTTGCTAATTTTTAAAATTTATTTCCTTCAGCCAAATCAGCTGAATTTATCTGAATTCAGCTGAATTTATGATACTATACCGATAAAACTTTTTTCGACGAGTGTGTTTGCCGTCCGAGTCCAAGGTGAGCATTGCAATTACAGTAGAAGCTCCCTTATCCGACCTTCGATTAATCGAGGCCCCGCGTTATCGGGGCACCCAACTGATCCGAGCCCTCCGCGTTAACCGAGGTGTAGGCTCGGATAATACGGAAAACTCGGATAAAGCAGCAATGCTGGCGCGCTGAGTATGTTATCCGAGATTTCACTTATCCGACGTACGCTCTCCTGACATAACGTCGGATCAACGCGGTTGTACTGTGCACGAGTTAAGAAAACGTTTTTCACGCGAGTTTCGTACAAAATGTTATTTCACAAGGTGTGAAAATGGAGCTTTTACATTTTTCCACCGGGTGAAATGAAAAGATTTATTGATCGACTACATTGAACAGAAAAAAAAACATAAATCTACACAAGCTTGAATAATGTAATTCGCGGATAATGTAAATACACGCTTATGGAAAAGGACGAGGGATTACTAAGGTAGTAGAGATGCGCAGTCGTATCGTATCGTTTTTGATCGTATGTCTCCCAAGTCTTTTTCTACAGTTAAAAAAAGACTTGAACAAAATAAGATCCCTTTATTGCCACTAATTCTTTCTTCGTTAAAAAAAAGATGAATTATTGTTATCCATTTAATCTTCTATTACGCGGTACAATTAAAATTCGAGCGTCGAGCCATTTCGCTCACTAAATATATAACTGCATGCCACGAATTCGTCAAAATTTGATTAAATATCTGGGTCAAATCGTACGATAGCTCATAGAATTGATCAATTGGATTCCGACACAGGAGGCCTCTTTCGCCGCGGTGCGAACGCGTCGACGGAGCGAAATTACCAATTCAATATTTATCGCGTGCTCAATGCGCGCTCGTCGTACATAATACATTGTCCCATTTTTTTTTTTAGCCTTTATCTCGTTGCGTGATGGGTATCGAAGGTATGGAAAAAAAATGTGGAAGCACGGACGGTGGAAAGCGTGGAAACACTATCGGTATAGTATCGAATTACTTAGAGGGCAAAGTGAACCGTGCGAGGTTGGTTACGGGTATACAGAGTGTGTGCGAGCTATCGAACGTGTAGTTACGCCGCGGGTGAGGTAACGGCGTAAATTTTAGCGAGTTACCCGGTGTGCCCGGTTGGTGAGGTCACATAGTGACGCGGCAGGGCAGCTGGAAGGGAGGCCTGGCTGTTCGTAGAGTAACTCGAGCCGAACTGTGTGAACTATATAAACGGGTGCATTCGGGCGTTTCGCGCGCTCCTGCATATATATTCGCCGAGACGGCAGTTAGGTAAGAATTCGGTGTAGCAGTTGGCAGTGGTAAAAGCCGCAGCTTGACGTCGACGTTGAACGTCCGAGGGAAACGAGTCGATGGTCCGGGAGAGAATCCACGAAATTCTCATATCCATCGACTTTAGTTCGGAAATTGATGGGCCTTAGCGAAACTACTTCCGGTTCGAGGCTATACGTGTATAACTGTATAGATTCCGCAACGCCACTGTCGACACTTTCGTATAGTCGAGGCTGTACACTTTAATCTCGTTAAAGTCCCGAGAGTCACGCAGCGTGAGATTAGATGGATTTCCACGAAACGAAACGGCTAACGACGGGACGACGGGGAAAATTAGTTTCAACTATCGACGATCGATATCGACGGAGGCTCGCCGATTCCCACTCGACAAATATCGGCTAATTGGATGGATATTCGTTGTTGAACATGCGCAATACACCGTTAACAATTTTTTGGTTGAAAATTAATGAACGGCATGCGAAGTTTTTTTTTTACATAAACTGTTTCTGAAATTTCAAACACATGCGCGTTGCAATTTGACACTACATTTTTTATTTCTAATAAATTTTTTTGTAAATTTCAAACAAAAAATTTGTTATTTTAATATCTGGTACTTTTAATTTAGGAAATGAGTACATTAATGCTCAATTAGTGTAATTATTGTTAGCAAATTTCAAGTTGCAGTACGTTAAATTTAAAATTAGTTTTTACAGTGTAATTTTTCTATTTCCAAAAAAAAGGTAATACAAAAAACGGAATAAAATAATAATTCAGAACAAAACTTTCTCTATGAGGAAGCAAAATGTATTAAAAAAATACTATGACTTTTCGTGACGTAGAATAATCTTTATCAGCACAGTTTTATAGTTGGGGAACCTCGTGCGAAATAAAGTTTGACGCTTTCTCCCCTAAATAATGCACAACTTAGCGTACAGTGCATTATTGAATAGTTAAAGCGAACGGTGAAGGCTGCAAATGACTTGAGCAAACAAGGAGTTGAAGCGACACAAGTACGAGAGTTTCAATCGGGGTTTTAAGGGTCGGGGTTGCGTCGGCTTACGAGCCAAGAGCCAACAGGAGAGGGAGAGAAAGATTCGATGATGTAGGGACGGTGGCGGAGGCGCAGCGTTGACTCGCACTACGTGCCCGGGGGTTGCGAGAGCGGGCGGGGGAGGCAAAAGCTGTCGACTGCATGAACTACTTTGGAGGGCCGAGCCGGGCCCGCCGGAAGCCTACCGTTTTCAAGTGGCAATATCGTTTTTGCTGAAGGGATGTAAAACCGTCGTACACGTTTGCCCGCAACTATAGCCGCTCGAACGGGACCCATTACAAGTGAGCAATAATAAATATTCAAAGCCCTCCACATTTTCCCTACAGTAAAATAACTTTTAATGGTACAGTACTGTAACCCCGTGCCGGCTTCTATCACGGGAGGCATACAGTAAATGGGTAACAATAACAGCCCGGGTCGAGCGGCGTCGTGCATATCGTGCCGCGTCGGGCTCGTCGACACACAGGAGAATTGAAGCATCACGCAATACGTATAGAGAGCGCGAATACATTATGTATGCGGTATAACTTGTAGCGCGAACAAGTTGCACCACAAAACAAGGCAAAACGGACTGTCCTTCATTGCAGACGAGACACTTTCCATGTAGTCGCGGTGACATAAAAAAAAAAAAAAATAGTCCATTTTACCCCAGAGGTGGTCCGTTTTTCCCGGTTTCGTGCGCGGTCGACGAGGTGCTTTGGCGCATTTCATTCGTACCGAGGAGCACATGGAAACGAAGTTTACTGCATGTGGAGAGGGTAGATTGAACGCGACTGGTATGGCGGGCCGTTTATTCGTACGCTTCCGCGATTTCAATAAACGTACGTACGGTGACTTCGAGCCGGTATAATGCGAAGCACTCTCGGGTGTGGATTTGTCGGCTTCGCCGTGCGGACTTCCATACCCGGGGAATGTCACGTGGAGGAATACGCAGGACCGAACGGATGGGTCCGAATAAAATCCAAGTTCCATCACACGACTCTCCACTCGGAATACTCTCCGAGCAGGAATTCTCTAGCAATTTTCATAAATATCAAATTAACGTTCGTCAACGACGAGGGCTTAGTTCGTCGGGCCATCCGTGCTTGCTGCAACGCTACGGTCTCCCGTGCAACGCTTCTGCGGGGCACCAGCGACAGAGAAACTCCGACAAGGTGGAAAAGTTTGAAGCAATGAAAAAAATTTCACTGTAATAAGCCTCGTCGTCTTCCTCGTTATCTTGATTTTTTTTTTCTTCATCCGCCTTCCGCATTCTTTATAATTCTTTGTAGCAAAAATTCTTTCGCCCCCGTTCTTTTTCTTCCCCGCTCGTCGCTGCGGGTGTCTCCGCGAGCTCGTTTAGTAATCACCTCATTTTTTTTTCCTTTTTTAATTCAACCGGCCGGAATATTAATTTCTTTGTAGCCCCGGGAACGCCGGTCATTTGTGCTCGTCGAGCCATACAACACTTCTCCGCACGCGTGCGTGTGTGTGTGTGTGTGTCCGTGGCAGGACTTGCGTGTTTCTCTGTGCGCACGTATGTGCAATACCGAATGGCAGCGACGCCAAGCTTGCCCGAGGTTTCCACGGAACTTTTAATTAATTTAATCTTCGTCCCTGATATAGTATATCGCTTCAATTTTGCTGGGCCCTTGGGCGAGCTTCCGGTGCCGACAGGATCGTGGGCTTGAGGGATGCGATGCGCCTCCTCCGTTTGTTCCGTGAAAACTGCTCCTCCCCTGGGGTGATGATCGCTTCGGTGCTCCATGTCGCTCGATCAATTAACACACTTTGGTTTGGAATTTGGTGTTTGGGGGTTTTTGAGAGATAGCGAGGAGGGAGGAGGTAAAAGCGACGCCTCGCCACGTACGCCTACATTAATCGATAGCTTCCGCCGATCGGCGGCCCTTCCATGTTCCATGTTCCGCGGTGTACATGTTTGCATACGCCTTTGCAGCTGTACGTGAGTTCGGAGAGCATATCGACGGCTCGATTACACAAGGGCACATCGGCTGTTCACAAGCAAAACCCGTACGCCCTTCTTGCGCTGGACTACAGCGATGTTTGAGAAAGCATACGCTGGAGCCATTGCTCTCTATCGTGAAATGGAACGACAAATAGAATTGGTTTGCGGATAATGCGCCTAAGGGAATCAGCGGCAGAAACCGAATCAGCGCTACCCGTGTCGTCGCGTCCATGCGCCATAGAAAATCCGTTCGATGTTGTAATTGCGTGAAAACTCGAGTGTGTTATTGTACAGAGGGGGGAGGACGGGGGGAAAGGTTGTAGGGATAGATGGGAGAGCGAGCACCGAACGATAACGGACGATAACGAGGCCCTTCGTTAAAATAAATGAAGCGCATTACGCAACTTTTAAATTACCAATAAGTGACGGATGTGTCGTTACTGCGTTTTAGGGAGAAAAAAATTTTTTACCACGTCACTGCGATATTCCGGTGAGATATGATCGAGCGAATAGATTTTTTTTCTAGCATCGTGGAACAATATTCGACGGGTTAAAAGTACCCCTCCGCTGTACGTAAGGATAGTCGAGTATTGGATGGATTCAAATTTTTTTTTTCTGCCATTGTTATTACTATTGTCGTTATTAAAGACTAGCGGTTATGTTGACTCGCGCGCTCGCAGTGTGCATGTGTGGCTGCGAGTGCCTGTGAGTGTCTGTAAATATCTGTGAATATCTTTGTGAGTATCCGTGAGTAGGGGAGACCGGGGCAAAATGGCACAGCGGGGCACAACGGGCCAGTGAGGAGAAATAGTACATTACTCCACGAGGGCGAAATATGTTTTTCTAACGAGTGTGAGTTTGCAGCGCGAGCCGAAGGCGAGTTAGAAAAAGTGTTTCGCACGAGAGAGGTACGTAATTTTTCATCACAAGGTGCGAAAATGGCGGTTGTACGTACGCGAAGCGGGCGGAGAAGTGGCCATTTCGGCACCGAGTGATGAAAACTCAATTTTTCAATAATTTTTGGATGTCCAATTTTGTCCCAACGATACATCCGGATTTTCAAACCCGTTTTGCTGCACGTACCACCATCGCCACTGCCTAAAAGTTATTAGAGAATTGCGTTTTGTCTCATTATCCCGTTTTGCCCCGCCGTGCTATATTGCCCCGCTTACCCCTATCCGTGTGAGTATATGTGAATGTTTGTCCGAGTATCCGTGTGAGCATCTGTGAATATCCGTGTGTATCTGTGAGTATCTGTGTGGGTATCCGTGAGTATCTGTGAATATCCATGTGAGTATCGATAGAAATATCTGTGAGTATCTGTGAGTATTTGAGTGAGTAGCTGGGAGTATCGGTGTAACTGCTCAATCGACGTGAACCTTATTAATATGCAGATTAGTACAACCGGTCGCGTTGTCCGCGATATATACACACTGTCCAGATGGTACGACCAATCGCAAATATTTTTTCAAATCACCAACTACGGTAGGGCAAAAGTGGTGAATATGGTCCACCTCGACCAGCACGTACATCAGCGATCTATGATCCGGGATACAAGGTAAATGTCCCACTTCGTGACAGGGGTACCTCTAGCATAGTCAGCTCCCCCCACCATTTGATATGCAGCGAATGAGTAGCGGGCGTTCGGGGGGTCACAAACTGCGACTCTTGGTTCTCCTTCTTTATCCCTATGATTTTACACGCTTAAAGTGAGAGAGCTGCGTAGAAGTGTCATACACTCGGCCTTTTACCTTATTTACCAATTTTGCCCCAATCCACGCCGTAGAATTTCTCAAATCCCCCGCGTTATCCACCTATAATATTTATACAGTCTTTAACACCTCTCATCGCCTTTGTCAAAAGAAAATATTGCGGTCCACAGCCAGCTTTGCCCTTTGCAGTCTAATGCGGATAGTTGAACAACGGTACTTTGGAGCTGCAAGAGTGTATTAATGAGGTATACGAAAGGTAGGCACGTTTGACTCCGACATACATACTGCCGTTCGAAAGAGGACCAGGGGCGGAGAGGGGGCGGACTTTGCCGACGGAATTTCAACCGACCAACGCGAATTAGCATATCGTAACGAGAGGGAGCGCAGAGCGTATTAGAGAGCCCGAAAGTGAATCCCCCCGGTGCCATCTCATTTCCCAGGGCTTTTCCTCTCCGGCCGCAGTCAGCGGCCACCGTCGGTGCGGAGCTCTCGAACGAGTGCAACTTTAATCCTCGTTACAATGCCGAAAGTATTGTTCGCTCGGCTGCGCCCGTTCTCCCGCAGAGGAGCGGCATCAGGGAGATCCACCGCGTGTTTCGTTCACCAGGGCCGCCTCCGCGGCTCTTCGCGGTCTTTCCGATCTAACCAACCGCACCTCCTTCCTCCTCCTCCTCTCTTCCCGAAGCTTATCTCTTATTGAGTTCCTTTTCCCGTGCCCTCTCTCCATGCACGGACCGGAAGCTCTTTTCGTACAGGCCACCGGCTGTGCCGCTGACCCCCTTCGGCCAAACGGAATAAGAGACGCCCCGGCGTTATTTTTACCCTTCCTGCACCACAGCGACTCTTCAAACGCTAATTTTTATCCGGGACCATATTTGGATTTTATTTTTAATTTCATGGCTTTTATTTTGATCTTTTTCTCATTAAACGATTCGTACAGGTACTCTGATCATATGAATGAATAACCGGGTCTGATTATTAAGATTCTAGGGGGTCCCACTTTAAAAAAATATAAAATATTTGAAAATTAGATGTATTCAAAAAAATGGAAGCCCTCTTGAATTTTTTGAATTTACGGATCTATGGATTTTTTACTACGATAATAAAGTCGTCGCGGATTGTAAGTTATAGCGGATTTTCCATCCTATCTTTTGTTACCGAGAAACAAAATTACAATTTTTTTTTTCTCCTGAGATCGATGGACCTTCGTCTCGAACCTCCGGGAGAGTAGTTTCGTATCTGCAGCGTGGAAATATTTATAGCTCGAACTTCGGCACGTTGCGAGGAACGCGAAAAGAGCCAGTCGGTAGACCAATTTCTCGGTCGGAATAAGTTACGAGCGATGGTGAAACTGTAAAAGTGGCTACTACGCTTTAAAAAAAAAAAAAAAAAAAAAAAAAAGGAGAGAGAAAAGAAAGTTATAATTAGAAGCTCAGATTATTGTCTGCATACTGGAGAAACTTCGTTACGCAGTGCGGATAAAATATCGGACAGTTCGAGCATCGTTGCAAATTGAGAGAGCGCCGCGGTTTGTGTGTGTGTGCTCTTCCTGGTCGTCTTCTTTGTGCGTTATTCCTCACCGCTACCTCATCGGCTCGCTCACTTCCAGCTCATAAACGTTGCGCGCTTAATAAAATCCGCGGACAGCATGCGGGGCTCCCCTCCGTGCATCGCGGCGTTGCCCCTTCCCGGCCATTCTGATATAAATCAATTTGGTTTACGTCCGATGCATTTGCTATTTTTAAAGAGGATGGAAAGGCGGAGACGGAGCGAACAAACAAGGCCGTTGCTGGGTTGAGGCTTTTCCCAGCTTCGGTCTCTTCCTCCATTCCCGCACTCGCGAATCCATCTATTCTCCGTCGCAATCTAGGCATCGCTCGGCGCATCGGCCTTGCCTCTTTTCTTCGTCCTTCCCGCATCCCACTATTTTATTGAATCTTTTTTAGCCCCGCTCTGCCCCCCGCGTTAACCGGTGAACTGACCAACCGTCCGACCCGTCTGGGGGTTCGTTCTTTCATAAAACCCTTGACACCTTCACACTTTCCCATTGTATTCCTTTTCAGCGCCAATAATACCGCGACACCTCTCCGTCGTGTGCGGGTGATGATTGTGTTGGTTTATTTTACACGATATACAGACGCAAAGGAAGTAAACGCATAATTGAGAAAAAAGATGATAGTAATAGTTCACTATACGTCACGTTAAAAAAATAACATTTTGCATTCCAGTTGAGTGAGGACTGTTCGCAGTGAGAGGTGGACGATTTACAGTGTAAACTGCGATGATTTTTGCTTCGAGAAAAAGTGGAAGTTAAAAATTAGTTTTTGTTATACCTTTCTGATCTCTAAAGAATTTTCTATATTCGTAAAATAAATAAATGTTTTTAGCTCCGCGCCGCCCCCCGCGTTAACCGGTGAACTGACCAACCGTCCGACCCGTCTGGGGGTACGTTCTTTCATAAAACCCTTGACACCTTCACGCTTTCCCATTGTATTCCTTTCCAGCGCCAATAATACCGCGACACCTCTCCGTCGTGTGCGGGTGATGATTGTGTTGGTTTATTTTACACGATATACAGACGCAAAGGAAGTAAACGCATAATTGAGAAAAAAGATGATAGTAATAGTTCACTATACGTCACGTTAAAAAAAATAACACTTTGCATTCCAGTTGAGTGAGGACTGCTCGCAGTGAGAGGTGGACGATTTACAGTGTAAACTGCGATGATTTTTGCTTCGAGCAAAAGTGGAAGTTAAAAATTAGTTTTTGTTATACCTTTCTGATCTCTAAAGAATGTTCTATATTCGTAAAATAAATAAATGTTTTTAGCTCCGCGCCGCCCCCCGCCCGTCGCGTCTGGGGGTTCGTTCTTTCATGAAACCCTTTACACCTTCACACTTTCCCATTGTATTCCTTTCCATCGCCAATAAAACCGCGACACCTCTCCGTCGTGCGCAGGTGATGATTGTGTTAGTTTATTTTACACGATATACAGACGCAAAGGAAGTAAACGCATAATTGAGAAAAAAGATGATAGTAATAGTTCACTATACGTCGCGTTAAAAAATGATGGATGGGCGGGAAATAACACTTTGCATTCCAGTTGCGTGAGGACTGCTCGCAGTGAGAGGTGGACGATTTGCAGTGTAAACGGCGATGATTTTTGCTTCGAGCAAAAGTGGAAGTTAAAAATTATTTTTTGTTATACCTTTCTGATCTCTAAAGAATTTTCTATATTCGTAAAATAAATAAATGTTTTTAGCTCCGCGCCGCCCCCCGCGTTAACCGGTGGACTGACCACCCGCCCGACCCGTCTGGGGGTTCGTTCTTTCATAAAACTTTTAACACCTTCACACTTTCCCATTGTATTCCTTTCCATAGCCAATAATACCGCGACACCTCTCCGTCGTGTGCAGGTGATAATTGTGTTAGTTTATTTTACATGATATATAGACGCAAAGGAAAAGTAAATGTATAAATGAGAAAGGAGATAATAGTAATAATTCACTATACGTCACGTTAAAAATGATTGACGAGCGGAAAATAACACTTTGCATTGCAGTTAAGTGAGGACTGTATGCAGTGAGAGGTGAACGATTTACCGTTCATCTCTTCATTTAAACTTCGATAATTTTTGTTTCGAGCAAAAGTGGAAATTAAACATTATTTTTTGTTATACCTTTGAGATCTCTAAAGACTTTTCTATCCTCGTAAAATAAATACATATTTTTAACTCCGCGCCGCCTCCCGCGTTAACCGGAGGACTGACCAGTCGCTCGACCCGTCTAGGGGTTCGTTCTTTGACGAAACCTTTTCCATATTCATACTTTCCCATTGTATTCCGTTCCATCGCCAATAATACAGCTACACCTCGCCGTCGTGTGCAAGTGATGATTATGTTTGTTTATTTCACACGATATATAGACGCAAAGGAAGTAAACGCATAAATGAGAAAAAAGATTATAGTAATAATTCACTATACGTCACGTTAAAAAATGATTGATGTGCGGGAAATAACACTTTGCATTCCACTTAAGTGAGGACTGCTCGCGGTGAGAGGTGGACGATTTACCGTGCAGATTGCGATAATATTTGCATCAAGCGAAAGTGTAAATTGAAAATTAGTGTTCGTTACACCTTTTTTGATCTTCAAACGATTTTCTCACTTCGTAAAATAAATATACCGACAGAGATATGTGCGTTTTAATTAAATTAAAAAAATTAAAATGAAAATTCGATAGTTCAATGCGTTGCGAATTCGACGTATCAGTGAGTAATATTGCTCTCATCGATTCTCCGGTGGATTACGTATTACGAGAAACGAATGAACTGCCACGATCTCCATAAATAATCTATTAACGACACAATGCCGCGCGGTTGAGTCTCGTCGATTAAATTTCATCTATTAAATTACGTACGGATTGTGTTACGGAGCCTTTGTACAGTCCATCGGCGCCGATCAATCATGCCATGCGCGTATATAGTCCGGGGATTTATGTACACGAAGCCGCGGCCTACTATGGTCCAGTATATTTAGCTTTCAATCTATCGTAAGGTCACCGATTGAGATTCCCGCTACGACGGATAAACACCGCCGGTTTGTTGACGAGCCTGTCCAGTTTTCTTCACTCTCTTTATTATTTTTTCTTTGTTCCTTCCCTTCTTTATTTTTTTTGGCAAACTCAGCGGATAGTTCGCGGCGGCCGCACACGCTGTTCGCTTTCGGCTTTTCTTTCCATTACTTCCACAACGCTCGCTCCCGTCCCTTTTTACACCGCGGCCTCGCCCGGTGGGATTATTTTCTCGTTTTTATCGTACCTATATCCGTTTTTCTCGGACGTAACGTCTTTTCTCTCGCCGCGAATCCTATTTATTTCTCTCTCTCACACGCCATCTTCCTCCTCGTCCCTCGTTTTCTCTTTACAATTCTCTCTGTCCGTCCGTGGATCTCGAAGACCTTCCGCGCCCGGTCTCTCGGGTCTTCGGGCCGCTGCAATACCGCCGGCGGGTCAGACCGATCCGAGACGCGCCGCTGCCGCTAGATTCTATACCGTTTTCGAGATAAAATTGATATCGAGGTTAAAAGTAGGGCGGGCTGCGGGGATTTAGCTCGTCCGCGGAAGGGAGGAGGGAAGTTCGTGGAAGCGAACAGTGCGGGAAAAGCGGGAAGCCTTCGCTGGGAGCGAAGCGGCGAACGGGAAGCTGCAAAGGGAGAAACGAATGGGTGAAAAAAAGGGGGAAAAATACCTCGACATCAAGGTGCACGCTGTAACGGCAAAGCGGGGAGGCGAGTTGGGAAATGCCAGTACGAAACTCTCCGCAGCGTTTGCAACAACCGAAAGCTGCACAATAACAGAAAGTGTGCAGACGCTGTTTTCTCGAACCGGAGCCATTGGAAACTCGCGAGCGACAAAAAAGAACGCTGCGGAGACGGAAGTCCAGATGCAGTTGTAACCATGCCAACAACACGTTTTTTTTTCGACCATCTCGGAGTGTCAATCGCTGTCTAATCTTCGCCAGCCGTTTCCACTGCGCTCCGCACTCTCGGAAGCCTCTCCGCGTAGGTTTTCCTTTTCCGCGAATCACTCGAGTTCTCCGCGTCTCTCACCGCCTGTCGCTTATTTTCTACTTTTTCTCTATATATACTATGTGTTTGTACAGTACAATCTCTCACATGTTGCATTCGGGCGGGTTACGCGGGCGGACGGCGGGGACGATCCGAGGGTTTCAGTTGGACCGGCCGAAGGGGAGGAAGACATTTAAAAAAATGTATATTTAGCATACATCGAAAAATATGTCCGTGATATATGGAATATAATCTCGACAAAAATTTATATATATTTCGTGTAAATTTTTTTGCAATATATCTGGCGGGGTATTCTCGAGTCATTCGTTTGCAAAACTTATACCTGCTATCGCTGTATGTGTATAAACGTATACGTTTATACACATACAGCGATATTCGTATACGAATGAATACAGCGACAGAACCTATACGTTTCGCACGCGACTGACTCGAGAGTAACCCCCACTGTACGATTATATTACAGTTTATGTGTTTAATATATACTGTACAAATAAGTTGTGAATTCAATGGACTGGAACTCGAAATTGGGTTACCTTACTTACATTAATTGAATATAGCGTATTAATGTACTTTTCGGAATATAAAAGTTCCAGATATCAAAATTACGTATGTTTTGTTTGAAATTGACAAAAAATATCACTAAACAACAAAATTTTACTGTAAAATGATAATGCACATGTATTTGAAATTTCAGAAACAGTTTGTGTAAAAAAGCCTCCAATACCGTTCATTAATTTTCAAACAACATTTTTGTACAGTCCACTGTAAAAAAAATTGTAAATGTAATGTACAAATATTATGTATAATTACAGTACTTTCAAAGTAATTTTTAAATAATTTGAGTATTATTAAACAACTTTTATTAAAAATACCACTTTTTATCATTATTTATTTACCGTACATTAAGTTAACATAACATTTATATATTAATTAATGAATGTACTAGTTTATGCATAAAAGTTTCTAATACTAGTACATTAATTTCCATGCAATCAATCATGTAAGAACCACGAATGTAATATATTTTTTGCACAGATTCGATTTTCGAAGGGGGAGGGGATGGTTGTACGAACGTGATTGGCAGCTCACGTGGGTTGTATGTTTCCGTATTACGTAACGTCCGAGAAATTTCACTGTACATATATATAATATATATAGAATTGCACCGTGTCTTTATTTTTCTCTCTCGAGGTATTTTCTGCCGCGTCATTTCAGCATCGCCCAGAGGTGAAGTCCAGCGGAATGAAAGAGAAATACGGGGAGGAAAAAAGCGAAGAAAAACCAGGAAAATGCACGCTACGGCGTTGCTGTTCTAAACCGAGGAGTTTCCCTACCCGGTGTGTTCTCTCGTGCTCAAAGCTTTTTCGAAGGGAGCGCGTAAGAGAGACCGGGGCAAAATGGCACAGCGGGGCAAAATGGGACAGTGAGGGTAAAACTCAATTTTCCAATAATTTTTGGATGCCCCATTTTGTCCCAACAATTCATCCGGATGTTCGAAGCCGTTTTGCACCACGTACCACCATCGCCACCATCCAAAAGTTATTGGAGAACTGCGTTTTGTCTCATTATCCCGTTTTGCCCCGGTGTGCCATTTTGCCCCGCTCTCCCCTACACCCTGTTACATTCCACTCGTTATTTCTTGAACTCTGTTTCCTCGGCTCCTTACCGCGAAAGGGAGCAGCCGAAGCAGCAGCGACCGCGGGGAAACGCGGTGCAGCTTGTTACGCGCATTAGCAATAAATTGTCGGGCAGTCGGGGTCGTAAAAACCAGTTTTTATTCGAGCTTATCTTATTTTTCCTCCCCTCTCTCCGACCTGCTAACTGTGTCGCGCTGTTTCGATTACTGGGCGATTATCGATAATGAATCGACCATCCTACTGATGAAAAACTGATGCTTCTTGTTACTTCGACGTACGAATTGGCGCGCTGCGGATAGCTTGCACAGGAACCGAGGACAAAACAGTCTCATTGCTATAGAGAAGACTGGACGCTAATGTGAAATACCCCAGCGAAAACCTTAAAATCGTAGCTGTAAATTGACGTTTGGATAAAAAAAACGGTTTCAGAGTGTCAAAATGTTTCTATATAAAAAACAGACACACTAAACAAAATTTCATTTGTTGCACGAGGATTATATTTGTTGGAAATTACAATCCACTTGCTGCAAAAAGATTCTTGCGTCAAATGAATTTTATCTAAAGTGTCGAATCGATATATTATGCCAAAGACTTTCCTGGGCCAACTAAACCAATGAAATAAGACTCAATAGTTTCGTTAGTATGTACGCAACGTGATGCACAATTCTTTCAAATTAACTTCGCCTTTGTTGCCCACCAGCAACATCCGAATGGGCGTACGCGAGCTTTTCGTTTTTGTTTAGTGTCGAATCTGTAAATCACGTTAAAGACTTTTCTGGGCCAGCTAAAACGATGAAATTAGACTCAAAAGTTTCGTTAATATGTACGCAACGAGATGCTCGATTCTTCAAGATCAACCGGGCATTTGTTGCCCACCGGCAATAGCCGAATAGATATATACGAGCTTTTCATTTTTGTTTAGAGTGTCGAATCTATAAATCACGCTTAAGACTTTTCTGGGCCAGCTAAAACGATGAAATTGCACTCAATACTTTCATTAATATACACGCAACGATATGCTCGATTCTTTAAAATCAACTTGATCGTTGTTCCCCACCGGCATCATCCGTATTGCTGTTCGCAAGTTTTTCGTTTTTATTTAGTGTCAAATCTATAAATCACGTTAAAAACTTTTCGGGGCCACCTAAGACAATGAAATTACACTCAATACTTTCCTTAATACATACGCAACGAGATGCTCGATTCTTTAAAATCAACCTCGCATTCGTTGCCCACCGGGAACAGCCGAATGGCGTACGCGAGCTTTTCGTCCGCGTCCCGTCTGCTATCGCTATCTGCTCTGTGCCGCGATTGCCTCGCCGTTTCCTCGGCGTGCCTGGTGATGCGTCGCACAGTCGAGAAGAGAACTTCATCACCGGGCGAAATCGATGGGGGAACGAGGCGGGTATCCCCCGAAGGAATCAACAAATAAGCGACACGGAGAGATAGGAGGAGCCTTGTGACAATAAGAACGAAGAGGAAGGGAATGCGAATAAATAGCCGTCTGCGAGAGGCCTCGTAGGGACGACTTGAACGAGATTGCGGACTCGCTCGATTTCTCGGGCTTTGATCCCTCTATCACTATTTATGGAAGGGTTTGTCTGACAATCCCTTCTCTTTTCGCCGTTGGAGTGGGAGATCCTTTGCCGATATCCCGTTTCAGGTCTCGCCAATCTATATGCTCACCGTCTGTTTACCCTCAAACAAAGTTCCTCGTGTTTCGCTTCGAAAACCTTTAGGGCCTTTGTCGCAAAGTTTTGGCGATTAAAAATGTTCGTGTCGTTGGTCTTCCGATAAATAAGAGGAAAGGAATAAAAAGGACGTCAATCATAGATTCTTTTTTTTTGCAGGAAGGCGGAACGTTATTTTTCTTTTTCCTATGTTCCGTCACATTTCACTTTTTGATTCGTCGTTCTTTCTAGAAACATCGAGTCTCCTGGGTCTGGGTGCGATTATTGTTTTTAGTCTTTTTGATCTCTGCCATTTCGCGTTGAGAATCCACCTCGCCGAAACTCGTTGTACGGTCGGGAGCTACGGCGCTCCAGCTGGATCGACCTTTCTATGGTCCGTCATGCACGGAGAGGGACAAATACAGAAGTCATCTCCAGATTCGTACAGCAATGGTGGCGAAAAGTGGATTATTCAGCCACCGGTCGTACAGATGATGCCCCATCAAACTTTGGGAAAGAATCTCACATTCACTCTTGTCCCTCGTTTACTGTGCAAATCCGGAAACCATTCCTAGATGTTTGTCGCAGATTAAAAAACCGTATAAAAAAATGGTAGTTTGCGATACGAGTATGATAAAGCGAACATTATACGCAGGTTGTGAAGTGGGTTGCATGAGCCGCACGAGTACTACGGGATAGCCGAAGATGAGTGCTTCCTGTGGAATGAGTGCGGTGAGTGCGATCCATGTCACAGTCTTCATGTAACGTTTGTAACGTATACCACATTCGTATCGCATAATATTTTTGTAACAAATGCAAAAGAAGTGCTACCTCCGTGCCTGACGAGAGTGTCGCAAGAACTACTCTCTTACTTCTCACCCGCGAAGGCGTGTGAGAAAGTACTTTACGACACTAGTGCGATAAAACTTTTTCTGAGGAGTGTGAGTTTGCAGCACGAACCAAAACGGAGTGTTGCAATCAGACGAGTTAAGTAATCGTTGAGTTATCGTAACAAATGTCCCTTTACAAGGTATGAAAATAGAGGTTTTACGCACACAAAGCGTGTGTAAAACTGCCATTTTCTTACCGACTGCAGTAAAATAAATTTACGTGCGAGAAGTAAAATCGGGCCGTTGTACTCATGTGCCGTGTCGTTACAGTCCGCCTTGCTATAAAGCGCCACTTACAGAAACCCTCGGCACGGACGAGAAGTACAACTTCTCATAAATGCGTTGCAAAACATAAATTTTAAATTTGTACCGACTGTAAGTCCGTTCGTGAGGAAAAAGGGAAGCACGGATGCGGTTTAAAGTGAAAAGAAGAAAGCCGCGATAAGGGCGTACCAGGAAAGCAAATGGATAGGTCGGCGTGATATATCATATATATATATATATTATGAAAATTTGTGCGAAGGGGCATAACTCGGCTCTGTTGGAACGGGAAAGGGGGCAAAACGGTCCGAAAGGTCAGACCGAAGTTCGGAGAGGAAAGGTGCACGGAAGATAGAGCGGCCGTTCTTGCGATCTATCATCGGTGATGGGCTTTTATGATAGGACCGAGGAAATTTGCTCCACCGTCGTTATTTTTCGGAATTCGCGGAGACTTCCTACGTAAACTCGCGGGTCGGTATGCAGTAATGAGAAACACAGGAGAGAGGAAGAGATGAAAATGAGTGCCAATCTTAATTCTTCGGTACCTTCTTCCACGGTTGAAATTTCAGAAGATTACATTATCTTTCTGATAACATCCAGAAAAGGCTTGGATAAGACCTTCGCAAGAACTTTTTCGGAGCTCATTAGGCCGACCTAAGGTCCTAAAATTGCTACTAAGTCTTAGCTAAGTTCTTTTACAAATGATTAATATATAAACCCAGAAGAAAAAAAAGATTTGTTTGAATCAAGGTAATTTGTTGACTATTATTGTTATTATTACTTAATAACATTTTTTACTACTTAATTAGAATGCTTATTATCATTATTTTTATATGATTTTTACACTTTCCCTACCCCAAAGCCGTCTTGAATTGTTCAAGTTGGCTCATCCGTGTTGGGAATCGTAGTGGGTTCATCTCGTTTATTTATATTCGTACTCTGCGGGGGTTTATCTCGGTTCGATTCGCCTTGATTGAACGACGGTCCCTCTACTGAAAACATTTCCGTTTGCCTGGGAAAAGCTCGCCGTACACTATTCTCGGATTACCGACTGGGGAGGGTTGTTGTTCTCGTCTGTTCATTGCACTCGCTTTTGCTCTCTCCCTTGTCATTTGAGTTCACGACGGTCCCGGCTCGCGTATCTCTCCGACGGAACTAATTCGCCCCGCACTTTAATTCCGCGAAGTCGCTGTGCCTTAAATCCTGTCTGGCTTAACTCTCACTCTGTATCCTTCCACCTTCTGGCTTGCATTTACCGGGGTACCGTACTCACTACCACGCGGTCTTCGGGCCTCGCTATAATGCCGACCCACGGGTTACCCTTAATCCTTTATATCTATTACCCTCTCTCACCCTCCTCGTTTTCTCCTAACGTGCTACGCTTATTTTTTACGAGGCCGAGACGACTACTAATGTTCCTCCACAATCTTTTTCTTTTTCGCCCGGTTACTGTCTCTGTAATTCATTAACGTCGCCAAAGAGTCGTAAACTGTATGAGAATTTCTTTTTTTTTTTAACGGAAATCCGCATTTTTCGTTATTTATAGCAAACATTCCGGGGGAATTGCTATTTAAAGGCTTCCATCCGTACACCGATAAATTTTATTGATAATAATTAATTGGAAAATTTTAATGGATTAAATTGCTCTCGAATAGCAATTTCGACGGTATTTTTTTTCACGTTTGAAAGTTTTTACCGACGTTCCGAGGCGCGCCAATTTGTTTTATTCAGCTATGCGCCGATTGAATATGTCAATCGAATCGCGAGTAATAGACGCGACGTTTATCGAATGTCTAGCCTGTTTAGCCTAGTTTTCGATAGTTGCGTCTCACTACTGCTGCGCAATGACCCCAGCCCCTCCCACCTTCGTCCCGCCGCCGATTGATACACGCTAACGTCAATCAAGCGCAATGGAAAAATGAAATATGCCGGCTTGCTGGCATATTTCATTCTTGCAGAGAATTGCTAATCGCTTGGATTTCTCGTAGGGCTGCCGAACAGCTGTACATCCGTTCATAAAAATAAACGGAGCCAATATGTGTACGCGCTATCGAACGACGAGTTATAATAAGCGCGGTGTCTTAGCGTGGTATCAGTGACGAGCCGTCTTCGCGAACGCTGAGGCAGGGGCTCTCGCAAGGAGGGGGTGTTTATAAGCCTTAATAAAAAATCATGCGAAGTTTCTTGGCTCGGGGCAGCTGTCCTGTCCATAAATCTAGAACGAGCACACGCTTACTTCTGCAAGTTCCCCTCCGTCCCTCCAGCATTATGTGCCCGATGGGCGTCGCCGATATACTTCGTCTTCTCTCTATCAAAAATAATTTATGAGCATCCCTCCGAACAACCGAAGATCCCTCTGACGATTCTCCTTCGAGTAAATACCGTCGAGACATTTTTCTCCGCTCTACAGTAAGTGAGCGACGTAATCGTGCTCGAGTACGCCGTACTTATGTGACTTATTAACCAAATTATATTATACTAGGGGGCTCGGGGCCCCCTAGTAAAAATACTTATGCCCTTACAATTCTAAATTTAAAAGACTTATGCCCATACAATTCTAAGCCCCACTATTATGCCCATCCAAGTACTGACCCCGCCTTAAAAGAAAGACGGGTTCAATACTGGAATGGGTGACCGCGGTCACCCAACCAAGTGCTGACCCCGCTTTAAAAGAAAGACAGGTTCATTACTTGGATGGGTGATTGCGGTCACCCATCTAAGTAATGATCACCATCTAAGTTAGCGTGTATCAATCGGGGGCGGGACGAAGGCGGGGAGGGGGTGGGGTCATTGCGCAGCAGTAGTGAGACGCAACTATCGGAAACTAGGCTAAAGAGGCTAGACATTCGATAAACGTCGCGTCTATTACTCGCGATTCGATTCTTGACATGGCGGCGAAATCTTTATATATTATATATTATATATTATATATTATATATTATATATTATATATTATATATTATATATTATATATTATATATTATATATTATATATTATATATTATATATTATATATTATATGGAAAATGCAACTGTAAGCCGAGAATTAGGTATGATGAGTAGAATATATAGTGAGACAAGAGAAGAACAATTTCTCATAATGTCGGAGCGCGATGGAAAGAGCCGGGCAGCTTCCCTCATTTCGTTTAGCGTGTACGTAACTCTCTTGTTAAGCTGCCGGTGCTCTCGACGAGTCAATCGATATATATCGCTCCAATCTTCCTATAGAGGCTGAAATACGCTTCACTGGCCCCGACCCCTTCCCAAGGGGATAAGAGAAATTCCCAAAGCTCCCTCTCTCCTTCTCTCACGGTGGAGAAATCTCCCTCAGGGATTCGAAGCTCGAGCGATGTGCAATACATTGCGGGAGCTAAGAACGTGAAACTTTTCTCTATGTGTCTATAGAATCTTACAGATATACCATAGGAAATATTAAAGAAAGAAAAAAAAAGTAATGAAACTAGTGATCGAAAAATCGTCATAATCTCTTCCAGTCTCATTATCTATCGTTTTAAAGCTTTTCTCGTTTGTTTAAGGCGGGAGAGTTTGCAAAATACGAAGAAAAAAAAATCGATTTTTTGAACCAACGATCTTATTTTTTTTTTTACGTCGGGCCCGTTTCAAAATTCATCGAACTAGCGATCGAGAAGTCGTCTTAATCTCTTCTAGTTTCATTATCTATTGTTTCAAAGTTTTTCTCGTTTGTTCACGGCGGGAGAGTTTGCAAAATACGAAAACAAAAAAAAGATCGATCTCTTTAATTATCGATCGTATTTTTCTGATTGCGGAGGACCCGTTTCAAAAATTCATCGTAACTTCTAAACAAAATTCTTTGGTTGAAATTCTTCTATATCAAAGGTTTTGCGCACATTTTAGTCGTTCATACGGTACGCTCTACTATCCATTTTTTAAAAACCGCTGACTGCAACACAAAGAAGCGCCTACAAAAAAAAAACGATAAAAAATGTTTGCGGAGAGAGCTCGAGGACCGAGCCCAACTTCCGGTCATCCTTTGAGCAGTTTAACCATTCCCAGAAATAGAGAGCCGAAGCGAGCACTCGTTACGCTCTTTTATAGAATCAAAGCGTTTCGTCCCTCCCATACACGTCAAAGAGATTGAACGGAAAATTTGGCGGATGCCGACGGGATGCGAACCAAATGGTCCGTTCGCGATTGAACACGAGCGCGCGCAAGCCATCGAACATCGGCGAGCTTCCTTTAAATTCTTCTCTTTTCCCTTTTCTTTAATAAATCCCTGAGTGGCTCCGTTTTTCACTCCTGCGCAGCGATGAAATATTTCTCGACGGAAAATAAAATATTTCCGTGACTCTCTTCCTTCGGGCAATTTTCACCGGCTCTCCCGCGCTCAACGTCCGTTCTTTCTGCCATTTTTTCGTCTACTCGCACAGTCCAATAATTCCGTGCGCGCGGACCCGAGCGGATACTCAAATATCGCATTGATGAAAAAAAATTGCACCGAGGGCGTCGGCGCGCCGCTTCCCTCGCGGGGATTCCCCGTCAAAATTGGCGCATTCGCAAAGCCGCCGAGAGGCGGAGAGGCTTTCCTTGTAGCGTTACATATTTCCGTCGGCCGTTATATTCCGAGGGTGCCTGCGCTCCGTTGGTGAAACGTCGAGTGATAGCAGGGTAATTAGATATTCAAGCCAGCGAGTTAAAGTCGGGGCTCTCACGCCGTGCTCTCGCGCCCAGCGTCAGCGGTGCCGCTGTGAGGGCTGCCTCGAATTCCGGAAAAGATTCACCGAGAGAAAAGAAAAAAAAAGAAAAAAAAAAGAAACTCTTCACCGAGAGTCACCGACTCGGCGAGGCGCACACTTCTTACCATTCTTTATTTCTGTGCTTGATGTGCTCCTGGCGCGAAGCTCGTTAGTCGTCTTCGTCGACGACTCTCCCGCGCTCCCTCGCTTCTGTGTACCTTTTCTCCCTCGCTTTTCTACTTTTCCTTTTTTTTCCCCCCGACGCTTCTCTCCGCTACCGTGCATCCACGCTCCGGCTCCCAAAGAAAGCTATTTACACCTACCAACGATTTTATTCTGCTCCCTGCTTGTATGTATTTCGGACTTTTACACTCCGAACCGGCGTCAACCACCTGCAGAGGCCGCGTCCGGAAAACTCATGTCGAGTGACAAATTCACCCGACAGCGAGAGATCCTCGAGTTTTGTCAATTTCTCGTGGGAGGGGCTTTCTCGCGATGAAACAAATCGAAATATGTTCCACCGTCGCTCAGTTCGGAATCGACTGTCGGAGGTCTGACACTGGCTCTCCGTTTTTACCCCACCTCGTCCTCTCTGCGCCCCAACAGCTACCCGACCTCCCGTCGTCACGTAGCTCGTTAGTAGAACCTGCGACGAATCGATAACCCCCTGTCGCTCCGGTGATCGGAACGTTCGGGAGACACGACGTGGGGTATAATGTCGGGTGACATGGCTTATGGTGTTTTTTTTTTTTTTTTTTCTTCAACGGAAATGAAAATCCCCTACATTAGTAATGGATTGGATATCGTCGATGATAAACTGAATAAAGACTGTAGGGTAAACGAGCCAATGAATGGACAGGGTCAATGAATGGACACTTTCCATAAGAGCACGTGCATAAAAAACGTCGTTTATTCATTGGCTCGTTCGTCTGCTTGACTGTCTATTCATTGGCCGGTTTACCCTACGTTAATATTTGGCTGAGAATATTTGGCAAAATCAATGGGTGGGTTAATTATGGGGATGTAAAGAAATATTTGCTGTTGGCGATATCACCACGGGAACGGGTGACATGACCGATAGCAGTGCATTTATCCGTAAAGATCTGGAAAATTGTGATGAAATGAGTTAGAGAAAAGCTGCCTCTATGAGGAAGCAAAAGGGCTGGAGGAATCAGGTCGATGGCCGTTTGTCCATGTATATAATTAACTTTCGGAATACATTTTAGTATAAGATAATAGATGCAAAAAAATTATAGCATTGTCAATGTATACGATTATTTTTGGGTATCAAATTTAATATAAGATAGTAGATATAAAAAAGGTATAGCATTGTCAATAAGCTTTCTTTTACTACTAAAAAATTAGATAAATGGTTAAACTCATTTCATGCCTCGACCTCCCTAGGTATTGCAGACGTGTAATTTTGCGATTCTTTTTTTATGAGACTTTTTTTAAGAAAACAAAGAATAGAGAATAATTTTAAAAAATTGTGGACGTTTGTGGATATGAAATATTCGTCAAACGCGCAAACCTTTGTTACCGTGTACTGTTATATAACTCGATAGCACCGCAGGTCTCCGAAAAATGCGGCACAATTTTTTTTGTCTTTTCTGAATGCGACTCTTTGCAGCGACCGTTTTTTAACCCGTTAACGCATTTTCCTCGGCGCGTTGCAATCCTCTTTCGAGTTGATTAATTTATCAATCCACGGCATCAAAGAGAATGGAAATTTTGATTAGAATGAGCGATTGACGAATCTGCCATCAACGGGTAGTGCTTCGTTACTCTGCCGGCGCTCTCGTTAAACCGGACACTGACGAGCCGGGGTTGACACACAGCTTTTAAAAAAAGAGCTATTCCAGGCGCAGAGCAATTACAAAGGTGATCGGTCGTTCCCACGCAGTTTTTCGTAAAACGTATTATGTTATCCGGGCACGAAAGAAAATGTCTAAAATAAACGAATTTTTTTAATCAAATATTCACCATACTCTATATTAATGTTTGAATATAATTTACGGAAAAAAAATTGAATTCCCGGATTCAAGAAAAAAAAATTAATTGGATAGAAAAATGTTTCGATTGGTTGACTTATGTTTGGCGTGTGTATCGTTGCATCGCGCTATTTTTGCTTGTCAACCCCCGTGCGATGAAAGAATTTTTTTTTAAGTATGAAAGAAAAAAGAACCAAGCAGCGTCGCGATCGACGAGATTTCACGGGTAAGCGAAATTCCGACCTCGAGCACCGTATCTTACCCGACCGTCGTTTGTCAATGCACTTTCTGTCGTACACCTGCCGTTGAAGCTTCGCCAGTCACGTCCCATTGGGGTGGCTATACTCGTCGTTGCTTCGACTTTCTTATGGTAAATCGAGTTGATCCGATCCGGCCAATTTTACGGCTTCAAAAACTATTTTAGTGACGTCCAACCCGGCTGCAGATATATATATATATATATATATGCGTCGAAGAGATAACCACAGTAGAAGGCAGTGAAGCTTGCAATTTACCGAGTTACATCCCTGTCTTACCGTCTTTGGTATTCCTCTATACCAGTCTACACGGTCGTATTATTTCTCACTGCACAATCTCTCCTGGGAGCTTTCCGCTACACCTAACTCTTGCCTGTGCGAAATAACGCATACCGTCGTACCTAGCTTCCCACCGCAGGAGAGCAAAGAGGATGAGGGTGCGCGGTTGCCGCGGGACGTATATCCCTCTCAGCGAGATCCCTGATGTACTTACATTTATACAGTAACCTATATATAAATATAACCCGCCACTGGCACGACAAAATAGACCTACATACTGAAGTTCGAAGTGCACCGCTCGCTGCCAAGCCATCGGCGCTAAGTAGTCCAGTTTTATCGTGCGAACTTACGATGTGTGGACATGTAGGAGAACCGGGGCAAAACGGAGTACCTAAGAAATAAAACCCATGCGGATGCTTCCAGAGCCATAACTTTGAGGGTGAACAAAATTAATTAATAAATTTAAAAAATTAAATTCGTGATAATTATTTCGATCGTTGGAGGATCGTGGGTCGGGACGAAGTGGGGAATCAGTCTCTAGACTGAGGGAAGGATCTCGAAAAAATTACCAAGTCATGTGGTAAATTTCAACCGGGCGCACACCAGCACCACCGCTAGCGACATCTGAAATGTTCACTGGGGCCAAACAATTTTAACCCAACTCATATGGCAATTTCGCCCAGATGGCGGGTTGGCAAAATTTTGCGTATCTGGTTAAGAATGTTGTAGATAAAATCAAGAATTTTGTGGATAAAACTGAGAATTCCGTAGATAAAAACTGAGAGGTTCATTGATCAAATTTTTTATGTATGTATACATGAAAAAAGATTAGATCGACATAATATGGCGGTAAAACCTATAAACCTACACGGGAAAAAAATATCAATGATTGAAGTAAAATTTGCTTGCGAGCTGCCACAGAAAAAAATGTGTCAATTCTACTTTCAATTCGTACAATTTCATACCGGCTTAAAACGATAAAATGTCACCTTGACAGTCTTGCCACCGTCGTTTCCATATCGTATGGAATTGTAAGAACTAAAAGTAGAATTGAAACAAAAATTTTTTTCTTCGGCAGCCCGCAAGCGAATTTTTTTTCAGTGATAAAACAAACTATATTACACATCTTCTAGTAAAAAGAACTTATATTCTAGCAAAAATTACGGTATATACGGGTGTTATCTGCGCTAGCGAAAATTGCCATATTTTCTAGCAGAATGTATTAAGTTTAATACGAATGTGTGCCAGGATGTCGCTATAGTTCCCATGCACCTTAAAGTCTGGTTTTTACCAGACTTATGGCAATCTTTATCAGATCCTTCTCTCAGTGTACCCTTGCCGTCCAGTGTTCCCATTTTACTCTCCCCGAGTCTTTCGATGAATTTTTCTTAAATGTCTGTGGCGCCCCATTTTACCCCAATCGTATATACAGATATATTTACAGAAGACGCCATATACAGAGAGCATGCTATATTTAATGCAGTCACTTAAGGCCAAGTGGTAGCGGTAATCAAGCCAAGATGAACTCGAGATTCCGCAACGGTGGAGAGACCGAGGTTGGAATCTACTTGGCTGTACATCCACCGAGCGATTGCTATCCAAGCAAGTGTTCGTCCCGGTTAACCTCGGAGTAACGAGGAAGCCCCTGAGGGGGTGAGATTGTCGCGCAATTGACGAGAGCAAAGCGTTTCGACGGTTCTCGGAGGGCGGATGCGTTGCGGGCTGTTCGTCGCATTGAGCCGGAAACGACATCGAGCACGTTCCCGAGGTACCAATCGAGAAATCGTTCTCCGCGGTGCGAGTCCTCGATCACGGTGCACAAACGTTCGGGTCGTTCGATAATCGAAAGGGGTAATCGAAAGTGCGTGAAGAGAGATATCCGCTGGGTGGGGTCGGGAGGAATACGATGAATACGGAAGCTCGCCGGAGGCTGGACGACGCGTTTAATGCATCGTCGCACGGTTCGTGTGCCATTGTCGCAGAGACTACGAGGACGCGCCGGCTGCTGCGAACGGTCGATAGAGCGTTCAACCTGTGGTCCTGGCGAACAGCCTGGCGGCGTTCGCATTACCTACTGTACGTGTTTGCTGTACCATGGAGCTGAATCTATAATACACGTGGGTTCAACACCTGCACCACCGCGGAGACCCGTGGGCAAACGCCGGGCCAGTACCCTGCCGGACCTGTCCAACGAGCACACGGACCATTGCCCGGATAAATTTACACGAGGCTGCCCATGGCGCGACGATCTTCGTGGGCTTAGCGTGTTTGACATTAATTTAAGAGGTGGAACCAAAGGAAATTTTTTATTAAAAAAATCTTTGAAAATATATATTTTTCTTTATTAATTAAAAAACATGTCCGCGGAGGCAGAGCTCAGATGCTAAGGGTAGAACTGATCGAATTATAATCGGAAGTCGATGGCGAACTTTAGCCGTAAGGTCAGATTCACCGTGCGAGGGTATGCGGACTGGTTGTACCGTGGAACTTCGCTTATCCGACCTTCTATTAAGGATAAAGCAGCAATGCGCAGGCGCGGAGATGTCCGTAAAAGCAACTTTGTTGCATACGCGCTTAAACTTGTACGAGCTTGCTTTATATTGCGAGCTACAAATAGAACATTTCCGACTTTAGAGTCAATGGTTTATGTTTATATGAAGTGGTGTTATAATAATATATATAATAGTAGTACCTATAAGTTTGAATTGAGTATGTTATACGTGTTATCCGACATCTCGCTTATTCGACGTACGCTCTCCCCACATTAGCTCGGATAAACGGGGTTCTACTGTAATGCGCGAATGCAGATTGAAGGGTGAAAATAACGAGCCAAGGTTAATTGAAAAGCGATGAGAATATTTCAAGCGTACTCTGAGAGTTAACATTTTTTAAAAAATAAACAACAAAAAAAACTCGCCAAGGGCCGATGAGGAGTTTGCACTGCGACGTGAGTTTGAGGGAGCGGCCAATGAGCTCTTTATTAAACGGGGGGACTAAGGCGCACGGCACTCAAGGTGTGCTGAGGCGGTGGTTCGCTTCTGTGCAGAGGTATAGTCGATCCAGCATCAACACACTCAAGCTCGAGTGGGAACGAGGGATTTTCGAGGAGCAGCAGACAAGCGCTGAAGCCCCCCAACCGCGATTACGTAGTGCGTTCGAGTGTCGAAATAACGAGCTCACGTGATTAATTGTTGATAGGTACGATGGAAATTGCATCACATGCCGAAGACGGTGTTTCGACCGGTAGTCCGAGTCATTAACTCTACAGACATCGCGGAAATAATAGTTTTTTTTTTTTAATCGTACTTTATAAGTTTTACTTTTATTATCGCATACGATAATTGAAATACGTTTTCTTATAAACGGACATTTTTTTTTACCAGATACCGATAAGTAATTCTTGTGCGTCTATGAACAAAAAAGTTGAAAATTGACATTTTCATATCGATTTCTCACAATACCTATCCCTTTATTCGCAAAGCTTCTTCTATGAGAAACCCTTTTTTGTATTTTTCGCTTCCTCGTAGAGGAAGCTTTCCGAATAGAGAGAATATATAACAGAGCATATGCGTAAAGAGAATAAAAAGATTCCTCGAGGAGGAAGCAATAGGATAATTTCAATTTTCAACTTTTTTCTAAGTCAACGTCGAGCTTGACTTTTAGACAAAACGGCTGTGATTCAGGTTGAGCCCGGAAAAAATACACCAACATCGCGCTTAACTTTTGGTCAAAACGGATGTCGAATCTGTGCTTAGCACAAAAGAATGTTCGATTTTCACTCAGGAAATCCAAATGATATCCCTTTATCGGACTTTTTCAAGCCCGTCGTATCCATCATCTCGTGTAGTTTTTTGCCGTAGAACACGATAGGAACCTGGGTTTTTCCGCGACGCCATCGAGAAGCAATGAACTCGCAGTTTGAAAATCCGTAAAATCACTCATTTTTGCAATCTTAGCTATAAAAATTCCCGATAAACTTTTTTCGTTAGTCGTCGCTCCGGGACTATATTGAATGTATTTTTTCACGCTGATCACGAACCTACCATTTATTTTATTGATAGATGAATATATACGAATTATAAAAGTTAGAGCGCAAAACGACATTTTTGAAGGAATTAATAATCGCATACAAAAAAACCTGCCAATTTTTTAATTAAATTTTGAAGAAACATTGTCTATTAATCATGCTGTGTGTACAATTTCAGCTTGACCGCACTTTGAATTTTTCGCGTCGGATCCACACCCTCATACACACGTAGATCCGAACATTTTTTCTATTGTGATTTTTCGATATTTTCGAACATTCTGAACGCGTTTTCATGAAGATCTGTAATTTGTTTCATTCAACAAAACAAAGCTTCTTCTCTCCGGAAGCAAAAATGGACGCAACTAGCCAATCAACAGTCAAAAACCACGTCTTGGACTGTGAATCCCCAATCCCAAATCATTAAATTTCCGTGCATTAATTATTTTTTAATAAATCCAATGTCAATAACATCACACTGAAAGTACGAAGGAATAATTCACCGCCTCCCTCGTGCCTAATAATTCTCGAAGGTTCGACTCGTTAACCTCGCCGGTTCGGGGTTTGCTCTTCGAAGAGTAAAAGCGCGATAGCGACGTGGGACGGAACATTTCCGTGGCGCCAGACGCTCGGGTGTTAAGAGTTAAGAATTTTCGGAATTCATTCCCTCACATACATATGCATATATATAATAATAATAAATGCAGATATAACCTTCGGTGTGTGTATGCGACCGTAAGCGCGAGACGAGGAACGCCGGGACAACTTTTCGGAAGAGGGGGAAGTAGCTCGGTGTGGCAAAAGCGGTATCCGCGTCAGCGCCCTTCAGCCCACAAATATGCGAAAGTGCGCTGTATATATATGTACATATATGTGTATACACAGTACGATATATACCAGTCACATTTGCACCAGCCACGGGAGCCAGAGGCGTCGGAATATCCCGCGTGGCTCCACTTACTCATTCTCCCTCCCCCCTCCGCCCTCCTTCGCGGCGATGATGCTTTTGCTGCTGTTGGTTTCGCCGACCGGTGAATCTGGCTAATTGGATGAGGTGAATTATTTTCGGAACAATGGAGAAAGGTCTCCAATTTAGTTTGCCGCCCCGGGGGGTAAAAAAGAAGAGGGGCGGTGGGGAGAGGCGTTGGGTCGGATACGAGCTCGCTCGTTCCGCGCTTACGTGGTACAAAGATTGTGGAGTATATTTCTGGACAAGATTCCTTTTGTTGGGCCGAGCCCTTCGCGATATTCTCATTTACGTCGCGACCCACAGACAAGATGAAAAGAAGAAGGCATCTTTTTTTTTTAACAAATGAGAAAAATGATGATAAGGTGGGTAAGAGGATGACAAAAAAGAGAGGGGGAATGAGGACAGGTGAATGTGAACGACGGGGGATTCCGGTTCTACCTCTATTAGCCGAGGCTATAACTATATACGCGTACGGGCTCTACGTGGAGCGATATTAAAAAAATATAGCCGAAAGAACACTTGGCAGACTTCCAGGGAGCTCGACGATTGCCGTTTATCGGCAGCCCAGTAGCAGCGGGAGAATCAAACATCGTCAACTGCGACTCGGTTCCTGACCGTCGCAGTCCCTTCTTTTATCGCTGGCAGCTGTATATGTATTCCTAGATTTTACCCGCTACTCTGTAATTCGCTTCGATCTTTTTTTTTTTTTATACTCTCATCTTTTTCTTCTTCCCTTTTTCTTCCTCTCTCTCATCCCGTTTCGTTTCCCCGTCCCGGACAGAATTGTTTGGCATCGACGGAGCTGATTGCGAGCGTCGGGCAGCGAAACAGTCTGCTCGGATTGGCAGGGCTCGGGGTGGCGGAGAGGAACGGGCGAAAGAATATACGAAGCGACGGGAAGGCAAGAGATCGCGAGGAGGAGAAAACTGTTTCCACTGTTTATACCGTATCTGCTGGAAGGCCGAACTAAAAAGACTTTTCCGATACGACGTCGAGTCCGAGTTTCGCAAGATTCTCCTCCGCCTCTTCGCGATAGAAACTGTTTTCCCTATTCCGCGTCTACGGCCAAAACTTGCCGGACCGTCCTCGTCGCCTCTGGATTTTCCATTTTCCCCCACACCGACACGCGCGCACACAGAGGATCGAACACAGTTTTCCGATTGCCGCTGCTACCACCGAGCGGCCCGAGAAGCATCGGCGTAACGGAAAATTCACGAGCAGCCGCTGCACGCGGGAACAATTTATCGGTCCCGTTAGGACCCTAAAGATGATTTACGGACTCTCGCATTATTGAAGGGATATGGATGTGTCCGGGGACCGGCAGAAATCGTACGGCCGATCCTGCGAACGACCACCTGCATGCACGCTTGACGCCCAAGTTTCCGCAAACTTATCGCTTATCGAGGCTATAACAGCTGCCGATAATTTAATGGAAATATTAAGAGGGCCGGCTGGGGGGAGAGTGTTACGATCGAAACATAGTTAAAATGTTAATTGCAGCTAGAGTTCCAAAGAGTAATTGAGCTTAAACGTCTCACAAAACTTTCCGAAGTTCAATCGATCACTCTTCGCTCGCTTTAACTGTGCACTCGACTCCACAAACTCAAATAAACTTCTCCGTGTGCTGAAAGTTTATTTATCGGTGCTAGAGTGTCCGCCATAAATGTCACTCTGGAATTACTCCTGTGCTAATGTACTAGAAAAAATTAATTAAAAAATGTTATCACCGTTTTATTTGTTTCGCGGATTTTATTTGTTATTATTATTTTTTTTTTACACTGCCTGTACATCCGTCCCGGTGAAATAGAGCAGCGGCGCGCAATGGGGCGCACTTTTACGAACTTCCGAGGTCTCTATAGCTTTTGTGTGTACGGTGTATTTACCGGTTAATAGAGGTATACATTGATGCTCGAGCGCGGGGGAATGAATGGATGTTTGAGCTTCCGGGTCGCCAGTCACTAGTTCTCGCTAGGGACCTGCAGCAGAGCCCGGCGAAAGGAAGAAAGGCTCTTTCCGTTCACGCTATATTACTGATGGGGGCGAGAGGGAAAATAAAAAAAAAAGCGTCAATGTCATTCCCAGTAGCTGACACCCACACAACGAGTTTTCTCTCGGTCCACCGGATTCGCGCGTGTAACTAACCTTCCCCCCCTTCCCCGAAAACCCAGTCTCTTTTTACCCTTCCACCTGTATGGCATGTGCTGTACTTGATTGCACTCCTCGTGACTCTGTATGTAACATTGTGACTGGCATCAGCCCCTTGACATTTACATGCGCGCGCGTAAAACCGTCCTTCTCCACGCCGGTTAATTAATCATATTTGTTCGACGGTAATTTTTGAATAATCATATTTCACTCCGATAGGCGAATTGAACCTTAACCAACGATACTGATAGCGCAGGATGTACGGTGAAAAAAAGTCTACAATTTTTGTAGTTGTAAAAACTCGGTTCGCTGATCGAAAAATAGATAATGAAAATTGCAAACATTAACATTGATAACAAATTGTGAAACTTCGTGGACAATGTTTGTTGAAGGTGCGAATGTTTTTGAACGCCTGGCAGAACAAAATTTACTTCTGAAATTGCGCATTTTATTTATTTTTTCATTTTGGGGTCAAGGTCGACGAAGATTCGGTTGAACTGAGACGGAGGGAGAGACAGAGAGCTGTGACCCCGCAAAAATTTCATCCGCTTGACGACCTTCTCGGAATCCCGACGGACCCTTGCATATTCATCGTTGCAATATTAAGACCGGACAGTTTTGCCGCTAAGGCCGAGAAATTATATTCAAACTTATCTCCGATAATAATATTCATTTATACCGCCTTTATATTATGCGCTATTGTTTATTCTCGAATGTTGCAGATGGAAGCTGCCGGAAGTTGAGCTTTTCTGAGGCATGACTCATCCGGGCGAGGGCAGGTCGACCAGCTGACACTCGAGTGGTGAGCGTGCCCCTTTCGCTTGTCAAGTCAAACTCCAAAGACGTCGAGCATATTTTTCCCCGTCCGCGCAAAGCTGTAGGTTCAAATCCGTCGACATTATCCCCACCACGCTCACCGGCCCGAAACTTTATATGAGTGAAAACTGTCGAATGTCGAAAGAGGACACGTACATAAAACCGTCGGAGGCCTCGCCGAAGATTTATGATCATAAATATTCAATGAGGGTATTCGCCAGCTAGACGTTTGCGCCCTTTCTCGTCTTTGTTCCGCTTAACTCCTCTACTTTTTTTTTTTTTTTGGCTTCGAAAACTCATCTCCACTCGCTGTTTTTAGGCCCTTCCCGCACTTTGACCTTTCGGCTTTTATTCTATTTTTTCCCATATTATTATTATTTTTTTTTATAAAGCGCCACCTTGAAGGATGAACGGTTCGCTGATCGAACGAGTGTGCAGCAGATTCGGCTCGTCTCATCAGTCTCGTCCGTCTCCATCCTCGGTTTTTTATTCCTTTTTTTATTCTCTCAGTCACGCTCCAACGTCTCTCGGCATCGCTCATTCGCTCTTTCGTCTTTGTTTTTCTGCAGCATCGCTTCTTATTTTTCTCCTTCTTCTTCTTCTTCTCCTTCTTCATCACCGTCTTGTTCTTCCCGTGTATAATTTTCCTCCGTCTCCATACCTCACCGCTCGAGCCTCCTCTTTCGCTCTTCGCTCGTCTTCATCCCTCGAATGGCCCTGTATAGAGTGTACGTTTCAGCGATAATGACGTCGGAGCCGCTATCGGCAGGTGGCAGTCCGGCGTTGCTTCACCGTCCTCTCCTCACCTCGCACTTCGTATTACGTTCCGCAACCCTAGAGCGGGACTCGGAGGCTTCCGTCGCCACAAGCCCGCCCGGTTACTACTCGACCTCAGCGTCGGTGCGCTTTCACGCCCTCGACATGGACCAAAAGTCACTCAGGTGAGTGGCACGACCTTCTGCCTGCCAGCTGAATTTTGCTGCCTGATGTCTGCCGCACGAAAAAAAAAACAACAAAAAAGTGATGCCTGCTCGTTCGTAATATATCCCGAGTAGCGACAGAATTGCTCGAACATTTTTTAGTGAATACGAGCTGCTCGTCTTCACTATTCGAATAAAAGAGATTCATCTCCAACTAAGCTTTGCGATGGAGCTTTGCAAAAAAAAAAAAAAAAAAAAAAACAAACAAACAATGCTTCCGAAAGGACGAAATCTCGAACCAAGCTTCGTAATGCAAAGGAGGACAAAAAAATGGAAACAATGCTTCGCGAAGGACAAAAATGTGGAACCGCAAGGATCCCTACCGTCCCAGTGAGGGTGCACGAGAAATTTCCCAAGAGCGTGTTTTATACCTCTTCGGCGAGTTTGGAAATAATTCGGTTACGGTCGGAAATAGTTTGCCGGGTCACTCGAGAATTGGTTGAGGTTTGCGGTCGGGATAATATATCGGAGAGATCGGATATCGCGTATTCCGAGCGATAAACGGGAGCGTTAATGCCCCGTGTGCGGTGGGCTCCTCGGGGGCGGGTTTTCCGTCTGGCTCTTCGCACCGCCGCGATCCCCAGACGCGGGGAACCCCCGGGATACACCATCCGAATTCGCCGGAGAGCTCGCGCGCGGTTTGGCTCAGTCGCAAAACGTGTTCCCGAATTTTTTTTATTTATTTTTTTCATTTTTTTTTTTCACTCACGATATCCGTCGCCGGAGCCAAAAAGCATTATTGAACAGGGCGAAGGGGAGGAAGGGGAGGACGAACGGAGCTCGGAAGCCAGCGAAGAAGAAAGAGGACGAAAGAATCGAGGAAAAATTTATGTTTCTCTATGTATATATGTCTGTCTCTATCGTCCCTCTTGCACTCCACCCTGATACCTAGATATTCTCGCAATGCGGTGCAAAAATTTTTCCAGTATATACCACCATACATTTTACGACGCGTTAAGACCGAGCCAACGAGTCCGCACGGGCGGCCAATTAAATTCACGCCGGAGTGAATTTATGTGGCCATTAAGGGCCGAGGTATCAATTTTCTAATTTGGAAAAATTCAACTGCGATATACGGCCAAGGGCGGAGACACATATGAATATGAATATTTTAAAAAATTCTCGACTGCGGTGCTGAGAAAAATGTAAACTTTGTAATTGAAACGGTTTTCTAGTGCGTGATAAAAAAAATGTTTCTTCCGAATTTCCTAAAAAAAAATTAAATGGGGGGGTAAAAATAACTAAAATACATTTTTTTAAATCCAAAATCATTGAAAATTGAAGTTATTGATGCCACAGCATATTTTCAATTGATCGCAGTTATCTTTGAAATTAAAGAGTGAATAAACGCCGATGATTAGAAAAAGAATCATTCCATCAGTTCCATCAATGTTTTCCCGCATGAAATACTCCCGCTCCTGCATCTCTGTTAAATTTTGAATTTTTCAAAAGCCTTTCGCATGTTGTCGTTGCGTGTACGGAACCATCGTAGGGACCGCAATTAATCCCAAATTCACACACACACACATACACACACTCGATCGGGGTAAGCGCGCTAGCGAGGCGGCCTGTGTACAGTAGTATAACCAGAGTCCAGGGGGACCCTTCGTTCCGGCGAGTAAAAGCTAGCGCTCCGGGGACAATCGCCGCAAATTTCAGGAGCACTTTGACGATCATCGAGGCTCTCTCGATCTCTCCCCGTACCCGCATGCCAAACACATTTAATTGACGACGATGTAGCCTCTTCCAGCTATAACTATGCGGACATATATACGTATGCCGGTGTGTGCACAAACAAGTCGATGTTTGAGTTTGATACCACTGAATTTTGCCTAGGTACAGCGGCTCCGGTGGGCGACTGACGGCACCGAGGATGTCACTGCTCGGACGACCGATAAACTACAGAGCAACGCGACGGGACGCTCGATATCGGAGAATTCAAACGAGCTTCTATAATTTTCTCGAGCGACCCCGAGGAGTTTATGCAATCACTTACCACATGATCGTGTAAGGACCCCACGAAGTAAACCCCAACTTTCGATAGACGATGTAGGGCAGAAGACACTTTTTTTCACCAGCACAAAATCTCTTCATTAGATCATAACAACAAAAATAAAAAACAAAAATGG
Organism: Stenichneumon culpator; assembly: GCA_964017025.1. Lineage (NCBI taxonomy): Eukaryota > Metazoa > Arthropoda > Insecta > Hymenoptera > Ichneumonidae > Stenichneumon > Stenichneumon culpator. Next base: position 6,950,485 of record OZ024779.1, read on the forward strand.
AAACTCTCTAATAAGAATAGTCAAATATCAGCAACACCACCAAGTATGCAGGATAACAAACTTTTTGTACATTCAACAAACATCTCTTGCCGAAAAAGGTCCACAATTTCGTTTGTTGATTTTACAATTTTTCTTTAAAATAAAAAAAGAAAAAAATGTAATCAATAAATAAAGGAATCATGGGCCTTAGCGGATAGAAAATAATGATTAAATGTAAAAACTTTTTTTCATACCGCATCTAAAGTTTCTTATATCGAAGCATCTGATAGAAACCCTGTCAATTTTAAATGGAAGATTTTCTCCAACCCCCCAAAATCTCAGGAACCCTTAAAAAAACCCGACATATTCTCGTCTATTACAGATTTTGTATGGTCTTCATGTGCCTGGTACTGTCGGTCTTCAGCACGATCGACGAGTACGAGAAGGAGGCCGGTTTGCTGTTGTACTACATGGAGCTCGTCGTTGTAGTTTGGTTCAGTCTCGAGTTTTGCTGCAGGTAAATTGATTACATTCAACGTGTGTGCTGCCCAATTTTCGCTCGAATGATCGACGCTGGATATAATGTAATCGGTAAAACGATCGCCATACCGATCAGCGATTCTCGATTTATCGCAGTAAACAGGTACGACGGGCAGGATGGGGGGGTTTGCACCTCGTAGTTGGATATACTGAAGAGCTGTGGATGTGTATTACAAGTCCATAGTGGTGTAGCGACCTGACCGACTTGGGGTCAGAGATGGTTGCTTCGATCGCGCTCGTACAGTAACTCCAGGGACAGGGAGAGACTGAGAGAGATCTCTCCAAGGGCTGGAGGAGGCCCTTGGTCTCGTGACGCTCTGGTGGAAATTCGATTATTGGCGCAGAACGGTTTTCGGTAGGATATATAGAGAGGGGGTAACGGGAAAGGGATAGCGACGTACAACTGGCGCGGTATACGAATGTATATCTCGCAAAGGTGGTGAATATGGCCCACCCCAAACAGGACATGAATCTGCACAATAAAAAGTTCACGTCGATTGGACACTCACACACAGATACTCACACCGAGATTCACGCACTACTCGCACAAGCACTTACAGGTACTCACAGGTATTCACAGATACTCGGAGGTATTCGCAGATACGCACACGAATTCCCGCGAATACTCACAGATACTCACAGACACACACACGGATACTGACAGATGCTCAGAGATTCTCGCGGATACACTGAGAGAAGGATATAGCAAAAACTAACGGCTATTTAAGAAAAATAATCATAGCTTATGGTAGTGAGCAAATAGCGCACGATCTATGACAGGAAGTTCCAGATTTTTCAAGAATTATTACCATAGCATCTACAAAAAATTCTTGTGAATCCAGTATTTACTGTCATAGGTGACGCCCTAGTTCTCTTCTACTCTGTGCTATGGTAATATCTCTCAAGCGATATAATATCTCTTAAATCATATTTATTAGATCCTTCTCTCAGTGTTCTCACAGATACTGACAGATACTCACAGATAACCACAGAGAATCACAGATAATCACAGATAATCACAGATAACCACAGATAATCACAGATGATTACAGATAATCACAGATACTCGCAGATACTCGCAGTACTCACAGATACTCACAGACACTCACAGATACTCACAACTAATCACAGATACTCACAACTAATCACAACTAATCACAGATACTCACAGATACTCATAAATGCTCGCAGGTGCACAGTAAAAAAAAGTTTGCACATTTTACAACAAATTTTTGTCCACAAACGTCCAAATTTTTTATTTGTTAATTTTCTAGTTTTACAAACAAAAGTACAAACTAGAAATTGTTAATTGCATGAGAAATAAAAGCGCAGGTTTGTAATATTCAAACCTGAACAAACGAGTGTGTCAATTATTTAACAAAATAATTTTTACGAAACTTCCTATTCCGATTTTACGAAATTATTTTTTACTGTATATGGACCGGGCCATAATTCCCACATTTACGGTATACATGTATACCGTTAACGCGATTATATTCGAAAAGGGCCAAAGGGCTGGACACAGAAGCTGGATGGGAACTCGAAGCTGCGCAATTCGGAGGGGTTTGACCGGTGTCAATGAGACCCGGAGAGGTTGCGGACGTGTGTGTAACTTTGCCTTTAGGCGGAGCGGAGAACGAAAGCGATACATGTGTAGTTTCGTATATAGCGTATGCCAGAGTCAATGAGGGTCACGGGGAATGGAGAACGAGTCTGAGAAAGATGGAAAGACGGAAGGACAGGGTAAAAGTTCCAAGAGAGCCGGGACGACTGCCGGAGAGTCGACGAGAGTTGAATAGGACTGCCGAGGGAACAAAGAGATTTTCACCCGAACGAAACTGTCGGATAGGGAAGAACGGGGCAAAACGGGGAAGCTGGGAAATAAATATCGTTCATGATGTGTCTGGAAAGTTACTTTTAAAAAAATGAAATTCGAAATTGTATCCAGGCTCCGGGGAAAATTGCGATTGGGAATTTTTTATGGAAAATGTGCTACGTGTCCCGTATTAATATTTACAGCATCCCATTTTGCCCCGATCTCCCCCAAATGTAGCTTTAGCTGTATCTGTGTGCGGCATCGTGCTCTCCTTCTTGTTCCTCGCCCCCTTTACTTTTCGGCTCTTCGTCGCTCGACTCCAAAAATGCGACCCGTGAAAGCAACAAAAAAATCTCTATTAAATCTTCTTCCTTCAAATTGCTCGTTTTGGAATGAAGAACACAAACCGGTAGATTCTCCGGTCTCTTACTTCTTCACTGTCACTTCTTCATGCCGCGCTCCTTGTCGCGTCTGAAAAGTTGGAAGGCGGAAGAGAGCACGGAGGATTATCCACTTAGCAGTGGTAAGAGCGTTGTTCGAGTATCCGAAAGCGTCAGAAAGCGGGTGAGATGGTAGATGGTCGTGGCGAATGGGGTCACTTAGTTGAAAACCTTTTGAAAAACCTTTACTTCTCATCCAATAAAGATTCATACAACTTTGACCTAAGACGGATCATTTTTAACCGGACAAATTATACCTCACTTTCCTTATACCTTAAATTACACCTCATAATGATAATTGAGAAATGAAAATCTATAAAAACTTATTTAAGAAATTGGTATAATGGTAATGGCTGAACCGAAAAAGTTCATTAGACCTGACAATCAGTCACTTTGTACCCTACTCTATAAATACCTTAAGACCACTTTGTCTTCCACGATAAAGGATCTCATTCCCCTCACCCATGATGGAGATACATTGCGTCGTTTCGCGAATTCGGATAAACTCTACCAGTTTCCTGAACCATCTCTCCTAGTTGTCCGCCAAAGGTCCCCGTGCGTGCCGCACCTTATTCCCGCGTTCATGAGAGACCGGATGTTTAAGTGACGTTCCGCACGTTGAAGCTGACCGGCTCGTTACCAACGGTCGGTAGAGACAACGGTGGACAGCGGTCAGCTTCATCGTGTCAACTCGAAATGGCAACCTCCCGGACGACTCCTATAGAATTCCTGGAATTCCTCTACTTGGTCCCCGTGATGTATAATTCGTTGAATTGCATCAATTCAGCAACAGTGCCCTCAGGCGTGCGTCATTAAGTTTTCATCGCATAAAGGGATACAAAGTAAAGTCTATCACGGTCGAGATGAGTCATTGAATTTTAGGATTAGGTACAACGAGGCGAGACAGTGGATGACGAGGGAAAGCGAAATATCTTTAAAAATAAATTATTCCTTTGATTTCTTAACGGTCGACGATTAAGTCGGTCAGCGACGCGGAGGAACGGTATTGCTTCGGGGAAAATGAACCTGTGTTTCCGTACATGAAAAGAGCGCGCGTGTATGGGTGGGTGTTGCACACCGGATATAAAACTCGGGAGGACGTAGATACAGAGGGACACTCCTGTACAGATTGCTGGCAGGAAGAAGAGCACCGCGAAAAACTACGGAAGAACCATTAAATTCGTGTCACGTGACGGAGCAGTAATCTTTGGTGAATGCTCTTGTGTGCTTTCGCAAGAGGCTCTTGTTACAGGGAACAATCTGAACGGGAGGGTTGAGTTTCTTTTTTATTTCTTCCCTCTTTCACGTCTTTACTAGTCTGAGAAATACGAAGAAAGATGTGAAATATAGTGAGCTCCCGCCGCGGTTCGCGGAACCCGTGGGGAGTCTGGCCGTAAACCGCAAAACATCCTATCAGAGAAGTCATGATCGTTTGACCTTGCAGACTATGGTCTTCGGGATGTCGTTCGCGTTATCAGACTGCCGTTGGTCGGCTAAAGTTCCTTCGAAGGCCTTTCTGCATAATCGGTGAGTTTTAGCATTGAACAATTACTTGGTATCATCTAAGCTTCTTTAGTAGGCTAAACTAGCCATTGAATGGACAGGATCAATGAATTGACACTTTCCACAAGAGAACGTTCTTCAAAAACGTCTATTCACTGGCTTTTTCGTCTGCTTAACAGTCCATTCACTGGTCGGACTACCCTATTGGAAGAGATACCCAATTCGTTCAAATTAATTGAAAAAGAAGAAATTCGAAAAAAAGAGAAAATGTTCTTACCTACTTATCAATGTCCCACTTGACCGTGGGCCAAAAAACGTTGTCGGCTAAAGATGAAAATACGCGTCAAAAAATTTGATCCAATTACAGACATGATTACGATCCTGGCGAGCGTGGTGGTTCTCGCGATGAGAAGCAGTGGTCAAGTTTTCGCGGCGAGTGCGCTTCGGGGTCTCCGATTCTTCCAGATACTTCGGATGGTCAGGATGGATCGTCGCGGCGGAACATGGAAACTTCTCGGCAGCGTCGTCTACGCTCACCGTCAGGTTCGCAGGACATCTCTCGTCGATTAATCATAGCCGAATTTCAAAGTTTCATCCTTGCTCTCGACTTCGGTTTTTCTATCTTTTCTTCCCAATATTATCGTCCTTATTTTTCAGGAACTCATCACGACACTCTACATCGGCTTCCTCGGTCTGATATTCGCGAGCTTCTTGGTCTATCTCGCCGAGAGGGACGACGAACACTTCAACAACTTCGCCAAGGCACTTTGGTGGGGAGTGGTGAGGATCTTCGCTTCGGTAGTAACTCGTTATCAAGTCCACTTCCGGTTTTGCCTTTTACCTTCATATATCTATTGTACAGTAAAACCCACATTATCTTGAGACAGAGGTGAGGGATTTGCCTGGGCGGCGAATTATGGAAGGGTAAAAATAACAACGTGTTATAATAATTTCGGTTCATCCTTGGCTTTCAGCTATCCGTCGGTTGTCCCGTCCCGCACGTCCCGGATAATCGAGGTTTTACCGTAACTAATATATGTCTATTTAACCCGGTGTGCCTACATCGGCCTCTCCATTGCCGCGAATTTCTCTTTCTAAATTCTACCGCTGCTGCGTTATATCGCTGAATCAACAGTCTCATGAATAACAGAGGATTTTGGCAGTGGTCCACACGTGGGGAGGGGGGGCAAGATAAGAGGAAAGCCATCCCTGTCGATTCTCACACCCGACACAGACGCCCCTCTTTGAATTCCTTTAAAAATCCTTTCGTCTTCACAGATCACACTGTGCACCGTTGGCTACGGCGACGCCGTGCCCAAAACTTGGCAGGGCAAAGTCATAGCTTCCTTCTGCGCCCTACTCGGAATATCATTCTTCGCCTTACCAGCTGTACGTACAACACAGGCTATTAATTTAATTAAATAGTCAAATAACATCACAAAACTTCGAGCGGTTAAGAAGAAAAATACAAAATGCGTCAGAAAAAAACTAAAAAATATCGTGAATGTACTTAAAAATTTAGTTTCATTGATAACCATCAAAGATTTTTTTAATTTTGATTTTTTAGATATTCGATGTTGAAACAGAAGAATTATTGATTATAGACATCGCAAGTGAAGGGTTAATCTCTAATCGGCAAATGAATGGAATTTTTTTAATTAAATTGTTTTTGATGCTAGTTTGTGTTTGACACTTGCAGGGTATTCTGGGTTCGGGTTTCGCGCTCAAGGTCCAGCAGCAGCAGAGACAGAAGCATATGATAAGAAGAAGGCAGCCAGCGGCGAGTCTGATTCAGGCACTGTGGCGGTGTTACGCCGCCGACGAGCACAGTATGAGCGTAGCAACGTGGAAGATTCATCAAATTCCACTGTCCAGTCCACCCAGGTGATGCTATGATTTTCTTCCCTACCTTTCGTTGCGAAGCGTTAATTGGACTAAAAAAAATCTCTGATATAAAAATCCAACGAAACAATTGTATCGACCCAACGGCTCACACAGATCTCGCGTGTCTTTCACAGTCGCGTGTCTTCCAGCTTCAAACACAACGCATCCTTCGTAAGCCGATTGCCGACCATAAGGCGTCACAAGAGTACATCGCTGCACAGTCCGAGCTCTCACAAAATGACCAATCAGAGTTATCATCGTCCCGTCGCCTCGCGAGGATTCGCCGATCTAATTGCCTCGGCCGAGAATCTGGGTCAGTTGCGAAGGACTGCAGGATAACGGGAACGAAATCTATGCAAATCGTCGACGTTTCAGGCTCGACGTGAATAGCTTTTCGACGTTTTAAAATTTAGCACTTTTACGAACAGGCGGAAGCAACAACAATCACGGCAACTGCAACGACAACAACGAGACGGCGATAGGTACGAAAAATCTTAACGCAAGTTACTCGGAGGATTCGGTGGCCGAAACGGCGTTGTCGAAGAAAAATTCCGACGGTTAGTTCGACACGTTTTTGGAAGATCGTGAAGAATTCTTTTTTATTTTTGAAAAAATAAAATAAAATAAAATAAAAATAACTTTCTCTCCGCACATACTTCGTATGTGATGAGAAAGTGTTGCACTGAGAGAAGGATCTGATAGGCATTACCATAAATCTGGTAAAAACCGACAGAACTTTCAGGTTTATGGGAACTAGAGCGACATCCTGGCAAACATTCGTTATTAAACTTAACATATTTTATCGCTATCGTAGATATTACCCGAATATCCCGCAATTTGTGTCAGAATATAAACACGCTTGGTTTTTACTTCTTACTAGAAAATGTGGTAATCGGGGGCGTCGCGAGCGCGAACTGTTTGTTTAAGGTTTGTAGGTTATACGGGCATATTATGTCGATACAATTTTTTGTTATGTATACATACATAAAAAAAATTGGATTGATGAAATTCTCAATTATTAATAACAATTATATACATGGAATTCGCAGATTTATCGAAATTCTTAGTGATCACGAAATTCTTAATGATAATTTTATCAACGGTCGAGTGATAATTTTATCCACGATAGAATGGATAGAGTGATAGACTTTCGCGTTTATCCACGAAATTCCAAGCCAGACCTGCAAAATTTTGCAAACCCACCTTCTGGAAAAAATTACCATATTGTGGGTTGGGTCGAAATTGCTATGTCCCTTGTGAAAATTTTACATATCGCAAGCGGCGGCGCTTGTGTACCATGTTGCCTAGTCGAAATTTACCATATGACCTGGCAGTTTTTCCGAGATCCTTCTCTCAGTGTGTAATTAAAGGAAACAGATGTTTCTAATTTTTAATTTTGGTGTTTGCCAGACGAGGAAGAAGAGCCTCGGTGCGTTCACCTGACCAATCAGCACAAAACAGCTATCAGAGCTATCCGCAAGGTGAGTCGTTGTCCTTTAAAATGTTCATATCGCGAAATATCCGTAAACCCGAATCTATACATATACTATGTGAAATTATCCAATTGAAACATGTGATTTGTGTTACTATCTGTCTCTCTGTCTGTCTCCTCGTCGTTAGTTCGATTGTAGGTATAACGTGAGGAAAGGGATTGAAAAGAAAATAATTTATTAAGCTGTGTATCTTAAAACCGTCCTAATGTACTCTAGACTTTATCTGTGTATCAAGTCGCAATCGTCGCGTGTGGAAAGCGCATTACGCATACGACGAGTAACGTACGTATCGATCGTACATGAAGACATTTGAGGCAAGAAAACTACACTCGAGAAATTTTACGCTATTTTTCACGATCGCTTTCTTGCCTTATATAACATTTTCTCAAACAATCATTTCGCGCTTACTATAGTTGCAATGACGTCTTGCGCGGGTCGAGATTTCGTATCAATTTCATAAAAATACACGGAGTTCAGCTTTTTTGTTTACAATGCTCACAATTGTATGGTAATTTGGGCACCGAGGCTAGAGCTTCCTTTTTTTACGATTTAAGTGATGTTTCCCGACCAACCTCAGAGTCGCGCACCTAGTTTCGCGTGGGAAATGTTCCCGGTGAGTGAAAGGATAACGAGAGAACGATATGGAGAGAAAACCATGAGAGCAAAGGGGGTCCCCAAATGATGGAGAATACCGAGTGAACGAGTGCAGGCAAACTGGCGTATCCTGCATAGTTTTACATGTTAAATTACTTGCGATGGGCCCTTCTGTTTCTCAGCGGTCGGTACAGCAGAGTTCCATCGATGAGAACTTTCCTGTACAGCTATCCGACCCAACCCCGTCAACGCTTCCGGTAACGATGTTGTTGAACTTTTATACTCTCGGCAAGCGGAACGAAAAGCAAGCAAGTTGAAGTACATATACATAACGTATCGGCACATTGAGGGCACATGCCGGAGCTTCGAAAAAGACCTCAATCCGACGATGCGTCGCCACTTCCGGCTTGTACGTTGTTAGCAATGAAATCCAACCAACTCCCACTATTCATATATATGTATATACATATATGTACGTATGTTTGCTGCGAGGTTAGAGAGAGAGAGAGAGAGTTATGTGTATGTGGGAGGATTAGATCGATGTGGTAATGGCTTTCCAATAGCGGCTCTCTCGGAATCTCCGGTCCTGGGGGAGAGCGGGGCAAAACGGTCTCGTGTCCACTTTTTGAGATGTATTTTTTTATATTTTCCGGAAATAATTGATAAAAAAATAAGCCGTTTCGCCCCACTCTCCCCTGTATGCCGAAGCTCGTCGTCCAAACGTATATAATATATACATGCGGAGTTTTTACAACCACGGAGAAAAATGTCGATTATTGACATTGTTGATTATTATTAATTGAAAAAAATTTGCTCGTCTATCGGCTCACTAACTTGCCTAGCAAATGGTAAATAAAAAAAGGTTTTTTCGTTTGATAAACATTTCTTGTTCAAAAGTGTCCACTATTTCGTTTAGTGGACAGTACGATTCGTTGAATAAAGGAAAATTGTAATGTTAAAAAAAACATTTAGAAAAAAGAGATTGTGAACGTTTTGTGGACGGGAAATGTTTAAATTTAACAAAACATATTTCATCGGTCAAACGGACGCTGATACACGCGCTCGTCATGTCACGGTAAAATTGAAATGAAAAACCGCAGTTGAGAAGTTATTTATCCCGATTGCCCCGCCTCCTCTCATCGCTTGTACACTCGTGGAAAAGTAAAAAGTTCATGCTTGCGGGAATATTTCGCACTCGTCAAACACATACATACAATATTTATATATATTTTTTTCATCTGCGCTCCGAATCGAAAAATAAATAGTGCAATCGATTAAAAGCAAATTCATCAATTTACTTCTGGCCTGAGCGTACAGAAAGTTAAAAAGTTATAAAGGGACGAATTTTTCACAGCTATCAGCGCACAGTAGAGTATACCCGAAAAAAATCCAATAGCCGCAATCGACATGTGGTCATCAATGAGTTAACACCCAAAAGCCTGTCCACATTGATAACAAAAATATAAAAACTTACATTTTGACCCGTTCTTCCTCGTCAGCAACGAACTTAAAAAAATGACCAGGCGAAGGGTTAAATCATCGACAATCATCGAAGAAATTGCGATTGTTTGACTTGCTTGTGATGGACTGTTTGCAAACGGTGAATGAAAGTTGAAAATTGAGTGCCTCCATCTTGGGCGCAAAGGGATGAAATCTCTCAATCTCGTTCTCTCCGGATCACATTTTAACGAAAAGTAAAAAAGAATGATAAATGAATGAATTAAAAAAAGAGAAGTTTTTAGATTCACGTAGAATCGATTCGTGTCGATTTAAATCTCGCATTCTACACAGCATCATCGTACAATGAAGTTACAAGTATAATACAATGAAGTTGCAAGTATTTATTTTTTTTAATTAGAGGACTCTATTCAGCAGTAGAATGATATATCGCTCACATATAACTCGTCGACTATATTAGTATTATTATTTGCTTCGACGTCGGAGAGTATTCATGCCATCAAAGAGCCCGACTCTAATTGACTTGGTGTGTGTGCTTGTCGTATCAGATGAAGTACTTCGTGGCAAGACGCAAGTTCAAAGAGGCTCTGAAGCCGTATGACGTTAAAGACGTGATCGAGCAGTACAGCGCAGGCCACGTCGACCTCATCAGCCGCGTGAAAAATATTCAAAATAGGTATCCCACGAGTGAAAAGATACGTGCCTGTGCTCGTTTCTCTCTTTTTTTTAACATCATCATCACTGTTCGTAGTACGTAGAGATTGGGTCTTCTTCTTCTTCTTTATTATTTATCGTGATCGTGATCGTGATCGTTCTTTTTTAGTTTTTATTTCAATGAAAAAAAAAATTAAATTAAATTGTTTTCACGTACTTAACGAGAACGTTTCCGAGTTGCTTCTGTGACCCATTGAGCTCGCTCGAGGCCGCGTCCGGGGTGTCCCAAGACCACCCTCGAAGATTTTTATTTTACACCCTCTTCAATCTTCGTCCTCCGTACCGTACGCGATTGCCCATCGTGCGTTGTCGAGTCTATCGTCGAGAGTCGAGGATTTATTTGATCGTACAAACTCCCGGGGTGCGCAGAGGAGAACGAGCGGCCACGAACAACGCGCTCTCTACCCTCCAATTTTTCTTTCTCTCTTCTTTTTTTTTTCCAGCCAACCTCCTGATTTATTTCACGAGCGTCACTCTCAATTACGCTCTCACCCCCGACTCGCGATATTTATAATGGATTAATCGCTATCTCTGTATCTCGACTCCATCGCGATCTCCGGTAACGGATTTAGGGAGATCGCTTCAATAAATTCTTAATTGCCCCCGATCTTTCGATGCTTCCCCAGTGTGCCCTCGTTCGAGCTAATTTTTACTCCAAATTGCCCGCAAGACAGCTCGATCGATCTTTTTTTTTTGTTTTTCAAGGACCAAAGCTTCGATATCTCTGAAACTCATCTCAGTCTCTCGAACGAGTAGATCTTACAATTTCTAACTCTCCTCCATAATCACGTGTGATCTCGTCATAAAATAAATTTTTTAAAATCAAAACAAAAAAAGAAAAACTACGCATGTTTAGCAGTCAATGTTACTATGAACATATCTCTGTATATCTGTGAGTCTGTGACATATATATATATAATATGAGCACCACATTTTATCTAGCGATTATACACATATATAATATATATACCACACACGCGATAATAATTTCGTCGCACCTCAACCATGTATACAGTATACCATATACAGAGCATATTTTTATAATCTATATATATATATATATATATATTGATATATATATAAACACACACATAAACTATACATATGTATATGTGTAAATCTTAACGCAGCATCTATACTGTAAAATAACTTAGGTTGTGTGTAAACAGCAAAAAAAAAAAACAAATTATCCGAGAGGCCTGACGTACTAGAGCAGCCGTGACGATGCACCAGGACAGCGAACTTGCCCTCTGACCTTAAAGCTCCAGTGCGAGCGGGGAAACAACGGCCCGCTCCTTCTCCGAGCCGAGCAACAACCCAACGAATTTCCACCCAACGAGCCTCCCGAACGATTCACCCTCTGCCCCCCCCCCCAGAATCCGCGTTTCACGTTGCATTAATTCCCCGGAGTTATACAAACGTGACCCAGTTAGCGTGGCACGTTAATATCAGCCGAATCCTCGGATGCGATACGTAGGATAGAGAGATGACGAGCCCCCCCCCCCCACCTCTCCCCGCTCCCCCCTCTCGTGTTATCCGCGAGGAAAGATCGCGACGAACGCGAAGTGAGGGGGAAAAAAAAGGAAAACAAACTGGGAATGATAATGATGATGAAGACAGCGAACAGGAATGACAATAGCAGCCCTGTGGCACGATGCTACGAAATTGTGCTGCGGACGTGGAATAACTACCAACTTCGTACCGGCGCCCCTCCGGCCCCGCGCCGGGAGCAGATCGATTACGGACGACCCACTTTTCGTTTTTCTTCTGTCCTCCATCTTCCTCGCTCCCTTGGCTTCCTGTTTAATTATCTTCCAACGTTGACAGGAAGCTTCTCGAGGAATGCACGAACTACCTTGCCCGAGCGAAGTCCCCGAGTCTCCCCGGCTCTCACACGTTAAACCCCGTTCTGTGTATCACGGTTTTGCCTCATCTCCGTACAAAAACGAAAAAACCCTCCCGAACGATCGATCTTCGTGTGTGTTACCTTCTCGGGATCTTGCCGATGACCACGTTTTGTACTCGCCTGTAGTTTTCCTCACCGGCCCAAGGATCGGACAGATCAGCGACACACAGAATTTATTTTGCCGATTTTGGGACTAAGGAAAAACCAGTTTCCTGCTCTTTGTAGATGAATATTTGTTGTTTGTTCGTTTGGTTTTTTTTTCTAGGGAGGTTCGTACAGCCTCCGTGCATGACGCGTCACGCGTCTGTTGTTTGGAAAAATTAATATCCTATTCGAACCCAGATTTGTCCCGTTGATCAGTGTCGCTCGTCCATCGAGATTTAAGTAGAGTTAAAGCGAAGGTGAATAAATTAAAGAAAAATAAATAACCTCACGAGGTGAAAAGTTAATGAATTGAAGGACAGGAGAGCCGTGAAAAAGTGTCCGATCCCATGTGAAAATCGTCGCAAGCTCGAACCTTCGATATCGGCCGGGTGGAAGTAAAGTTTTCGAGTAAAATCTGAAATTACTTGCCCGCTTTATACGACCATACGACCGTACATTAATTTGTGTGTGTTGTGTCCAAATGTTCATGAAGTATATTCATTTTCCACGAGCGCCGGTCCTCGTCGCATTTCTACCTCCGTTTTTGTTTTACTATTTATTTTTGTTTGTGAAATCGGAGGGAGGATTCGCGTCCGTGGAAGAATTGAGAAAAAAACACGCGAACGCACGTTTCCGCGCGCGTTCACCTGTTTTTTTTGTCGTCAATTGCATTTTTTTTATGTTAAAGTTCGAGACTTGTTTAAAAGTTGAAACAAAAAAGAAATGAAAATCAATGTAATTTTCTGATATATGAAGAAATGTGTAGTTTGAAAAACGTATGTACGGCCTGTGCTGTGTACTTCGCAGCTGAAGTACTTCGTGGCCCGCAAGAAGTTCAGAGAAGCTCTGAAACCTTACGACGTCAAGGACGTGATCGAACAGTACAGCTCTGGGCACGCGGATCTACTGAATCGCGTACGAAACCTGCAGTTCAGGTACCTTAATTAGACCGAGAGTACCTATGTTGAGTTTTTTTACATACATTTCTTTTTGTTTGATTTAAATATATATATATATATTTCGTTTCATAATTCGTCTCTGTACCGAGTCATCGAAATAACAATTAAATACTGCAAACTTCAGTCAATACAATATATACATACGATAAAGAAGAAGAATAATGGAAAAAAAAGTATACGAACAATAAAAAAAAAAAAGAAAAACAGTGAAGCTTCTGCGCACCATGATTCTTCGCCCCGCAATAATTTTCGCAACGAACAGTTACATTCCTTCGATATTCGACGTTTTTTTTTCAATCAAACCAAAAATTCAATTCTTTTTTTTTATCACAAAAATAGTATAAAAATAATCCATCGCTAATGAACGAAGCTTAAGCACCCCAATGTACATTCTTCCCTTCAGCTTCCACTCTGTCTCATCAACCCCGGCTCTCGTTGGAATTATTTGCGTCTGTCAGTTCGCCCGACCACCGTTTATTTAACTCTTTTTTCCTCTTTACCCTCCACGCCCCCCCCCCCCCCCCCAACCCCCTCGTCGCCGTTGTCGTCGCCGACAAGCATTTCGCGAAAGTTGTGATTTTTTTTTGTCTTCCCATTCAACATTCCCACACAAAGAGGTACTTCCCTCGGCAATAATTTAGAGCAACCGCCATCAAAGCTTCATACACATTACTCACCCTCAAAGTGCCCTCCTGCCACGCGGGCAAATGCAACAATCTCCCTCCCCACCACTGTATAACTCTTCATGAATCGTTCCGAGCAAGACACGCTCCAATGTTCGGTAGATGGCGTGCAAAAAAGTAGTTTTTTTTTTTTTTTTTTTTAGTCTAACGCAAAAAAGGTTTGGGCAAAATTCTACTACGATCGACAGCCACAGGACAAAATTGTGCGACGCGACGAGACGTCGAACAAAAAAATTTCGGACTGATTACCCGGCCCGAGACACTGACCGATTGTCGATTAACTATTCGCATTGATTAATCGATTAGCTGGATAAGCACCGGCACGCCACGCATCACGAGCATCACCGAAATAAATTACGAATCCCGTTGCACGTTGTTTTTTTATAGTTAAAATATCTCCATCATTTGCTTGTCTGCCTTGCTGTCGCTCGTACGGATTAGTCGAATTATATATATATATATATATACATATATAGATACTTTTATATATATGTATATATACATACACACAATGCACATTAGTTTCATAGTCCTCTGCTTGCCTGTCTTTCTTTTCTTAATTTTTTCCACACTCATATTATTATTATTATTGTAAAAGAAAGAAATCTATAAAAAGAGAGAGAGAAAAAAAAGCATAAAGAAAGCAACAACAAAAGTCAATAGAAAAAATGCAAACTCCTGCAAGACGGAACGAACGATTTTTCTCTAATGTTTTTGCTCAGATTAGACCAGATTCTTGGAAAGCAAGGCTCGAAGGCGAGGGACGTTTACGCCTCGAAGATCAGTCTTGCTTCGAGGGTCGTGAAAGTCGAGAGGCAGGTGAGCAATTCTTCCAGTTTTTACCAATTTCATCGTTATCGTTACTAACCATTCCTTTTTATTTATTTCATTTTTTTAAATAATCAACCGTGATTCCTTTATTGAATCTGTAACTGGTTTATAAATGTTTCCAGTTAATTTTCTTCTCCGCCATCAGAGAAACTACACTCTGGCGTCCCTCTGTGAATTTTACAGTATTTTTGCTAGAACATTTTGGCGATTTTGACTTTTGCGAACTGAGCGAAGATTCCGAACTGGTAATTTTTGGGGTACATGCGGAGGATTGACAAAAATATTTAATTGCCAGGTCGACGACATCGAGACGAAACTGGACCAACTAATAGACCTATACATGGAGGATCGCAAGAGGATTCTGACGCTTCCATTGCCGAGCAGCGAGTGCCGGGCGAGCCAGGCCTTCACCGGATCAGACGATGTTACGAGTTGCGGAGTTGCCGGTGTTCTAAAGCCGATTCTCGTCGATAAACAGTTGTCCGAGCCTAGTTCGCCCACCTCGAAGACACTGCGGGACGCGAAGCAACCGAAGCTCAGACAGATTCATCGGGGACACTCCGATCTCAGCAGTAGGGTCAAGAAAAGAGTTACTCTCAGGTCAATATGAGTTATTTGTTAAAAAAAAATATATAGTTTTTTTTTTTTTTTAAATATCGAAAATGTTATCACAATTGATGTTCAATGACTGTCATTATTATTTATATTTTTTAATGCAGTTCGATATCCCCCCAAATGGTGAATCTTGACGAAACAACGAGCACGAGAGCACCACCAAGGTATTCGTCGACATCGACAACGGGACCGAGGGACGACGGGGTTGTGATAATCGTACCGAATCTGCCGGACGTCAGGCTCGAGGGATCTTCGGGTTTCAACGGTAGACAATTTTCCAAGTTGAAAATTGAAAAAATTTATTTAAAAATTAATATCAATCGCTTCGTGACCCTGAAGATATCTGCGAGAGATGAAATTGCATTTAAGTTATAAAGGGCATATTTTGCATCGAACAAACTTCGCTCGGGGAAAAATTTATTCACTTAGGGAATAAAATTTTACAAGCAAACAATTTTTTATTTTTCGAAAGCCATGCATTGATACGAGATTTTCCGAAGATGAAATTCGTTGGCACGCAGAATTCTTCAAGGTCATGTCGTATAGCATTTTTTTTTATAACTAATTTTTCGGTTTTTTTACCATTATAGTTACGGTGGAGTGCGATCCGGTTCACTCGCCAGTTTCCGGCGAGGACATCGGTATGATGGAAAGCGACGAGACCTCATGCGAGAATGCAGCGTTGCTAAACGTCGCCGATACGCAGGTGACGATAGCGCCGAGTTCGAGTAGTACGGGTCAGGGCTCACTGGATTTTTCTACAGCTCAATAGCGAAAAATTCCGGGGATAAATCATCTCCGGACTGCGTAGCCCCGACGCTTTTATAGAGCTCACATAGATCGAGTGCATTGTAATATACTAGACATATTAAAAAAAAGAGAGAAAAACGAAAAAAGCGCTCTCTCGAGCACCGCCGCGATCCGCGCGCGATTCTCGTCTTTGTTAATAAATAATAAATAAAGGAAACAAAAAAAGCGACCTGGACGGTAGAACAGTCGCGAATTAGATTATCGACGAGAATTGTTTGAGCGTGGAGGCGCGGTCGGGTTGCAAATAAAGATAAATAAAACGGGAGAGCGAAAGAGGATGAAAACGCTTAGAGAAATAGTAGGACATAAGGAAAAAAAAAGAAAACGATCGTCGATATAACGTATCGGCCTCACCTCACTCGCTGAAAATGAATTTTACACGTTTTTTCCAACTTCGTTTATCTTCTTCGTCTGGATGCGGGATATTTAGTGTATTATCCAATTATCGATTATGAAAAAAGTGAAAATTAAAAAGCTTCTGAGGGTTGAATATTATAGTGGGGTGGTGCACGAATCGCGAGCGCTTTCTCAAAAGAATAAAAGATATATATATATATATATATATATATAAATATATATATTATACATTTACGAGAAGAGACCCGACGCAATAATAATGAATAATTATTGAATAAACAAAAGACCGACCACTTTGAATTATTGTAAAATTAACTTTTGATAGGATCTATATGAACATATAAATATATATATATTGAATATACGAGAAACAAACTGCATTTTTAAACAAAAGAAAAACAACAAAAAAAAGAAAGCAATTGTAAATTAAACTTGCAAAGTCTAGGACGATAATAACGGTTCTTCAATTACTTTCAGTACGAAAGAGAACAAAGTAAGAGAGATTTAAAAAAAAAATGTACAAGCTTCGATAGACCAATCCCTTTCACGCCGACGATAAAAAAACAAAAGAAATAATTTAAAAGAAGACGAAGAAAACGAGGTAAATCTATATAGAATTTTAAGGCTTAGGAGCGATGAAACGATTTTTCTCTACTCGAAGTGTCTTCGTTTGTCACTCCGTCGCTGATAAATAAAACGAAAAAAAAGAGGAAAGCATTACGTATTTTTTGAGTAAACGAGCGTTATTCATTTATTCGATCGTGACAAAACTTCATCCCTAGTGCACCCTGTCTCTTTTTTTCTAAATCTTTCCTCAATCGATATAGTCGTAATAGTTCTTCTTGAGGTCGATGACCTTGATGGTCCTCATCTTCGGGGGTTTGGCCTTAATGATTTTGTCGCCCCCGCCGATCACGCTGCCGGTAAGCCCTCAGCTTCAAGTAGTAAGCCAACATATAAACATATATATGTATTAAATAAACGAGAAACAAACTGCATTTTTAAACAAAAGAAGAAAAAGAACAACAAAAAGAAAGCAATTGTAAATCAAACTTGCAAAGTCTAGAATGACAACACGGTTCTTCAATTACTTTCGGTACGAAAGAGAACATAGTAAGAAAGGTAAAAAAAATTGTACAAGCCTCGATAGACCAAACCCTTTCGCCCCGACAATAAAAAAAGAACACAAGAAATCATTTAAAAGAAGACGAAGAAAACGAGATAAATCTATATAGAATTTTAAAGCTTAGGATTGATGAAACGATTTTTCCCTACTCGAAGTGACTTCGTTTCTCACTCCGTCGCCTATAAATAAAACGAAAAAAAAAGAGAAAGGCATTACGTATTTTTTGAGTAAACGAGCCTTATTCATTTATTCGATCGTGACAAAACTGCGTCCCTAGTACATTCTTTCTCCCTTTTCCTAAATCTTTCCTCAATCGACATAGTCGTAATAGTTGCTCTTGAGGTCGATGACCTTGATGGTCCTCGTCTTCGGGGGTTTGGCCTTGATGATTTTGTCGCCCCCGCCGATCACCGCGCCGCAGTAGGTTCTCAGCGTGAAGTAGTAGCCCAGTTCGACCGTCGTGAGCAACGAATAACCGACGAAGAGACCTGCTATACCCCCGAATGAAACCAAGAGATCCAGCCAGCCGAACCTCACCTCGCGCTTAAAAATGACCGCCGGCCATAACAGAATAGAAATTAATACGCCATTTTCCTTTCCGTTCTTAATCCTCAAGTACTCGTAGGTCGCGTGTTCGCAGGACAAGTAACAATTGCAATCGGGGTTCGCAAGAATGGTCTTGTTTCCGGTTAGGCAATCGTAACCGGATCTCGTGCACTCATCTCGTTCGCCGGGCCCCGATAGAAACCACGGCAGGCACTTGCAGACTTTGAGCATTTTTTTCTTCTGGCACTTGTTGAAACAGGCGTTGTACGATAGACCTTCCTCCGGAAGGAGACACTGACGCTGTTTTTTCGGCAGAAAAGCGACACTCTCGGTGGAGTAGGTGTACCGTATTGACGTCTCGATCAACGCGCTATCGTCCAATACGTACTGGTAAGGCGCCTGGCGCCGTGCTGGCAGACTGCTTTGCTCTAGAATATCTAAGCTATTGAAAAGATTTGAATAAAAATTCTTGTTTTTTTTTTTTGCAAAAATTTCTGTTAGAGTTAAAGAGTGGATTTGAATAAAATATCATTTTTTCCCGACTGTGCTAAAAAGTGGTCATATTTCTATGCTTGGAACGAGGATGGAAATTGGCCGAGTCTTGACGAGCGGGAGGAAAAGTAATTTAGCGGGAGGAAAAATTATTTAGCCGGAGGAAAAGTGAACTGTTCCTCCCGCCAAATTACTTTTTCTCCCGCTAAATTACTTTTCCTCCCGCTAAATCACTTTTCCTCCCGCTAAATTACTTTTCTCCTGCTCTTCAAGACTCGGCGAATTTCCATCCCCGTTCCAGGCATAGAAATATGGCCACTTTTTAGTACATTCGGGAAAAAATAGCGTATGCCACCCGGGAGGAAGTGCCTTTTCACCGCGACAAACTTCACTCTCGGTGAAAGGACGCACTTTCCTCCCTTGTAGCATAATATACTATTTCTCAAGGCCGAGAATTTCTTTACCTTAATGGCCAGGCTGTTGTATCGAAGGTGAGCTCCCAGGGTTTGGAGAGTTTGCTAATTGTCGTGGAGTTGGCGACGCAACAGACACCGCGAGGCATCACTGCCTTGTAAAATATTTTGTCACAGGATTTTGATATTTGGCTAATTAAAAAAATATATAAAAAATGCTGAAACTTGCCGGATTTTGCGATTACGAGCTGAGGCTGGATTTTAAGTAGAGTTTTACCTGTAAGTACAATTCTCGAACAAATCGCCGCAGTTTGGTGTTGTACGATAGAAGAGTTCGCTGTAAGTTTCGTCGCCGAGATCGACGGTCGAGTCCGCGATCGGAGACCATAACCAGTGGTAAATACTTTCGAAATGCGCCGCGTGCTAAAAGAAAATCTCTTGTCAAGGATATCCTTGCCAGAACGGGAGATAACATTCCCATTTAACGCGTTGCTCAGTGTGGAGAAAGAAACGTGTCCAAGCCAGTGGCAAAATTTTAACCAAGCTAATTTTTTGTTTAACTTCACCGTAAATCTTTTTCAAATTTGCACATCAACTATCTCAATCCATGTTACTTAGATTTGTTTTTAATTTTGCTTCATCATAGAGGAAGAATAATGTTTTCATTTTTAAAAAATTGAGATTTTAATATCAGAATACTTAAAATATATACTTATAATGTATTCCGGATGTATGTATGAATGTGACAGGCTTGCATTGTTTAAAACGGCTGTAGGTCGGAAACGGTTTGAGATAGAAGGGTTAAAATTTTGTACACTAGTAGAGTGATCACATCTCTGCTTTCAGTGCAATTCTCATAAAGATTGAGGTTCAGTTCGAGATTTTATGCTATTTTCAATTTTTGCAAAAAAGTTTGTAGTAGCTCTAACTTGCGTAAATTTTGAGTGATAGGTCTAAAGCTACACACAAATATAATCAAATAATATGATCAAAGACCTGTGGTATTAAATTTGGCTGAAATCTATTCAGGCGATCAGATTTTATTGAGTTTTTGAAAAATGAGTAGAACCGATATGATTCAAGTAAACCGATATGAATTTTGCGAAAATTGATTTAATCGTTTACATTTTATGAGATTTTTGCATTTTTGAATTTTTCGGTAAATTTTTATTGTTTGTCCGACACGAGTTCACCATTAAATGTGGCTCTAGGTATAAAATAATTTAGAGATTCGACATCAGTGAGGAAAAATACATAAAACATAGCCTCAAAACAACGAACTACCCAAATATCAATTCGCAATTTGCGACAATAAATTTTGTGGCAATTTTTTACTTTCCATATATAATCATTTTTTTATATTACAAAAAAAGGTGCAAAAAAATTTGCACATGGTTTCCTCATTTATTACAATCTTGCGCATAGCTTCAACTATGAGTCGGCCAAAATCTGTCAACGCGCAAAATTATAATAAACGAGGAATCCACGTGCCAATTCCTTTAAATTTTTATTTGGAACTAACAAACAATAATAGTCAACAAAATAGCTACATCCTATTGCTGGCGACCACTTTCTGCACGTTGCCACGTATCTTTGAGCACAATGCCAAAAAAGTAACTATCCGCTAAAAGTAAACGCATTTTGTTCGACAAACTCGGCGAATTTCGTTCAAGGCAAGAATATCTATGAATTCTCGAAGCCGAGAATGATTTTCGTTGCACAATCGAAGGTCATACGTACGGCTTGATGAGTGCCTAAATCGAATGTTTGATCGATCTTGCACAGAGTGAGGCTCGGAAATTCGAGTAGCAATTCCTCGGTCTGGGTGTCAAGGCCGGTGAAAGTTGGTTCCGTGCTAAATTTTTGCAGTATGATAAATATTATACCGAGGGCTGAACCTATCGACGCTGCAGTGCAGACGAACCACATGATTCTGCAAAAAGGTATCTTGTCGGTGACAAAGTAAATTATCCTTCCGGTGCGCGAACTTGGGTTGAACGGAAAAAAATTTACCTCTCCCAGAGCGGTCGACGCGGATTGACGAAATACGGAAATCCATGAAGGGTGTTCTCGCGCAAGAATTCCTTACCGCGGAGCGGAAAACTCTTGCAAATCTTCGCCGTACCGGGATTGTAACGCCCCATCGTTCGGGACAATTTTGTTCGACCGATGTGGCGAAAGCAAAGGCAACTAAAGTATAACTGCAACGAGAACTCGAATGTAGCGTGACTGTTGCGATAGATTCGTGTCTATTATACAATCGTTTGCATGGATCTCGATCTGGACACTCATTAAGCCTTGCATTGCATGAACCTCGACATTTAATTTTTCTTGCCAATACAATTTTTATTATATGCAGGTAAGATAGGGGCAAAACGGAACACTAAGAACTAACGACCGACAGAATTATTTCAAGGAATGAATTGACTGCGGACTAAACAAAAATGGTAACGATGATTCCAAGTTCCAAATAAAAATTGCTGTTTGGGGCAAAATGGAGTACCTCTAAACCTCTCGTCGTCGCCACGAGATTTTTTTTTAATTCATAAAACGTCACATGATCGATACCAATTATGATGTTCGTAATTATCGTTATTCCTTAATTTTTTAACTCAATCAGATTTCAGAGGTACCGCATTATGTCCAAAGTCGCCAGTCTTTCGGAGCATTCCAATGATCTTTTATTTTACTTTTTTTTCCCGCTATTCCATTTTGTCCCTCGTCCGCAGTTTGTAGCGCTCGCCATTTCGTCCCGGTTTTATTGTAGATATGCGATGAATTTTTCACGAGCTCACGATGACGTATGAAAAAAAGTAATAAAAAAGCGTCACAAGATTGCGGAAGGGACGCTTGGGTCCCAACGCGAGTGGTACCAATTGGTCCATGTCACTTCATGGATCGCTTGTACCCATCGTGTCTAGAAACACAAACACTCAGAATCGTTTGTGGACCTCGCCGCTTTATTATTCTATCAGACTCAGAGTGGAGGCGCACGAGGACTACGCCCGCGGCTCGGTAACACACGAGGAGCCTCTCCCGCACCATCTGCGCGCATACCTTACGACGTCGAAGCAAAACTCGAGAGCTGAACCAGCCTTATTTCCCTTCCACATATACAGCCGGGAAGCATTGTTCTATTATGCATTCCCGCTCCGTGGAATAATTAACGACGTAAGGCTGTAGGCTCGCAATAAAAAAAATGAAACAATAAAAGTATGGAAATTGCATTACTTTTGCTTTATGCGTACCAATAAAGCCGCAACGAAGAACCAAAGTGGATTTTCGCTTTTTGACCGCAAAGTTTTAATCCTTTTTTTTTTTAATACTCGTCTTTGCGAGCTGAATTGCTGCCCAAAGTGTCCGTCCCTTACGAAATTTTGTTACCGCTATTCCGAGATGCGCAATATAAAAAATAAAAACCAAAAAGAACTAAAAGACTTTGCATTACGTTCTTTTAAGAAAAACAATAAAGTCGCAGCGAAGGACCATAGTGGATCTCCAACTTTTTAACCGCGATCGTTCAAATCTTTTTTCACGTTTTTTTTCTTTCTTTTAACTGAATTGCTGTCAAAAGTGTTCATCCCTTACGAAAGAATAACATTGACTAAATTTCTCAACTTCCTTTGGCCCGATCGAGCGGGTGATGAACGGGTGGAGAAATAGAATACACACATACATATATACGTGTCTTTGTTGTTTACCGAGGAGCAAACACTTCCGTTCAAAGAATACGTCGCTATTCCTGTCTCCAGGTGTGAGCCTGTAGCGTCGCATAAACATACTACACTTCGCCGACCGCACCGCGCTCTCGTTCTCTCCCGTAACGGCTGGTACGCCGATTTGTATAGCTATATACATACGGCGAGATAAGTTTGTCTCACTCACGGTTTCGGGTTGTTTCGCCGCTTCCATCTCGGCCGCAGTGGCATGTTATTGTATCCCCCCCTTCCCCCCCCCCCCCGCGCCGCTTAGTTTTCCCTCTTCTCGTCTTACCGGTCGGGCCACCCTCAACGTTAAACCTAACCGTTTAGCGCTACCGTTTACGCTCAGCTAGAGAGCGAATTTACTGCTTTAATTGCGAGGGCATCTCCGGCAACAATTTCGTTCAGAATTTATACTCTCTCTCTCCGGCTCCATCCACCGTGCACGCACTCGACCGGCTCTCTACCTGAACGACTTTGCGAGCGAATGTCTCTCCGCGCTACGGTGAGATTTAATCGTTCCTATCTAAAACTAGTCTGGCGAGAATAACTCGGAACTATTGTAGTGGAAAAAATAATCGTAACGACGGCTCACTCGGAATCTGATCGACGCTGTTAGTTACACGAGATAATAGTTTCCACAAACCCGATCGCTCGACGCGAAACACTGTTATGTGTACAATGGCTATCGATTTTGAAGTGGAAAGAGGCGAACTTTCTTTTTGCTTTTTACAAAAAATTTGCCGTTTGTTTTTTTTTTCGCGAGATAGGTTTTTTTTTATGGTAATTGGTGAAAATAATGTATCTTTCCTCTCTTCGTTTTTCAGTATCGAGTTTTATAAAATATTGATCTGGGAATAAAATCGTTTAATGTTTCGACGAAGGAACGAGAAAAAAAAGTTGGATGAAGACTTCGAATTACGAACAACCAACATTTGTTCTGTGACGATTTTCAAAAATTAGGTATTTTAGGATAATTTTTCCGGTTTTGAGGCTCGAGTGTTATCAAATATTTATCTAGAAATAGAATAATTCAATGATTCGACGAACGAACAAGAAAGAAATACGTAGGACGAATATTTCAAATTACGAGCGGACAAATTTTTTCCATTGACCCATTTTCAAAAATGTGTGATTTTGAGATAATTTTTAGCAGCGTCATCTCCGCTTTCCAACGAAATTATGGAAAAATCTTGGAGTCTATCGTCTTTTAAGGGAAACAGTACACAAAATAGATAGATAGAACGACGGAGTTACAAGGTTACTTTTCAAAACGTTAAAAAATGAATGAAAAAATGAAAAAATGAAAAAATGAAAAAATGAATGAAGCGGCACATTGGTAAACGCCGGAAGGGCTTTTTTCAATTAAAACTTTTGTATCCGGCTCTGATTCGAATTTCGAATGAACAATTTCACCAACAGTGCTCGCTCGCCTCTTCAAATCCCTTCTTTAAATGCACACGAATGCACTCCTACTAACGCCCCGTGCAATTTACTCTAAAAGAGGATTTTCGTAATGAACCTGTCGTAGAACTTCACTCAGTGATTCAGCATCTCTGCTATACACACTTATTCCACCGTCTTCCGCGGGAAACAATACACAAGAATCGCATAGAGAAAGTACCTAGAAAACTTTGAATTTCCGGTGAAACTTGAATTTTTCCAGAAAGATTATATAAAAAACATATTTTGTTATGTATTTTCATATTGTAAAGATCGCTCATTCGCCTTATGGGAATAAAATTGCAGCGGATGAGTAAAGAAAACGTGAATGTTTCCGAACGTTCAAGTTATAAAACGGAGTGTTATATGTAAAGTTACCATAGATGTCGAAGAGTCGTAACGAGTATAGTATAGAGGGTCCATATTATTTAATCATCAACGCAAAGTATGTATTATTAACGTTGTTAAGACAACAAATTGTGATAGGTTTTAACGTCATAACAAATAAAAATACAAATAAAAATTCTATTACAGTACATAAGATAGATGAACAGTTTTTTTTTTTCAAAAGTGTCAAAAAATTATTTTCCATTAATTTTTCGCGTTTGAAACGAATCCCCAGTGAGGCGGTACATCGGTAATAACCGGAAGCGCTTTTTTCAATTGAAATGTTTATTTCCAGCTCGAATTCGAATTTCGAATAAATAATTTCACCAACTGTGCTGCGCGCTCACCTCTTAAAATGTGCACGAATGCACTCTTGCCAACGCCCCGTGAAATTTACCCTAAAATGAGATTTTCCTAATGAATCCGTTGTGGAAGTTCACGCGGTGATTCAGCATTTCGGCTATTTCAGTGATTCAACATTTCGGCATATTTACACGTACCCCACCATCTTCTACGGGAAACAGTAAACAAGATAAGTAAAAGACTTTTTTTCAAAATCTTTAAAAAATGGATATCCATAAATCTTCCGCGATTGAATCAAATCCCCAATGAAGTGGCACATCGGTAATCGCCAGAAGGGCTTTTTTCCATTAAAATGTTCATTTCCGGCTCGGCTTCGAATTTCGAATAAATAATTTCACCGAACGCGCTGCGCGTTCGCCTCTTCAAATCCCTTCTTTAAATGCGCACGAAAGCCCTCCTACCGACGACCCGTGCAATTTACTCTAAAAGGGGATTTTCCTAATGAATTCGTCATGGAAGTTCACTCAGTGATTCAACATCTCGGCTATACACACTTATCCCACCGTCGTTTCGTGTCCTGATTGCCCTGTGGATTTGGGCAGAGACGCGATGAGTTTTCCCATTTCCGTTGAGGCACACACGACTCTCACTCTCTCCCGTTATCCCGCCTCTACTGATTGCATTGTGTTGTATATACTTCGACGGCTGTTCCAGCGAGGGCCAACCACGAAGATCCTTATACGGATTTAAGCCGCGCTGCCCACGCCCCTCCCGCCACGTTCCCTTATCCGAAAATCTCTGGCTCGCGTCGAAGACTAATGCGACGGCATAATCCGCCAGGTAAACACTGACAGCGTCAGTTCATTCAGTAAAAAAAAAAAAAAAAAAAAAAAAAAAAAAAAAAAAAAAAAACCAAGAAAAGGGAACCCCATCAAGGTCCAACGGCAGATGATTCAGAGGCGTAGAGGAGAGTTAATATCTTTTTGTTTTTCGCGAACTTGACTCAATCATTCGCGCTCCACTATCGGGCTATTCGAGCTCATCGACTGTATTTTCATTACGGCGAGTAAGAGCCCCGACTCTTCGTGCAGACGGCGGGTGTTATGGGTCTGGTCGTGGTTTTCGCTTAAAAATTTACGATTATCGGTGAACGTCGATGAGGGGTATAAATAAATTGTGTTCAAACCTTGCCGAGAATATTTATAGAGGTTCATACGAACGTTCCGTGTGTCTCGCCTCCTCGCCGTGCGGCGTCGGCCATCAGGCAAGTGGGTGGATGTGGTACATATGCGCCTGTACGAGAGCCCGAGAGTTTTCTCGTTCTCTTACACGGCCCGGCCGGCCTTCGTCTAACATGTTTCTAACGGACTGAACGCACGCGCTTGTAAACATTTCGGTGTGAAAAATTCGTTGTCCTCTATCTTCCATCTCAACGAATGTTTCATTGGTTGTGAATGAACTCGCGTTCGGCGATCCACGCGCATATCTGTAATCTCGTCTCGACGTAATACGAGAGGTTAATATATTACGGTACGAATATCGTACGCGCGATAGGATGACGATTTATCGATCGGTGAGCGGCTTGACGTGCTGCTCGGACAACAGGACATTTGACGGTCGAACAAACGATCGACTTCACGGCGATCGTAGATTTCATCGTGTCTATTTCGGGACTTTGAGACGAACGGACGTATTGACGGTTATACGTAACGATTGTGGCTTCCTATTCGTGCTAATAAATATTCTGCCTCCTTTTTTATAATCCATGTTTCTATTCATTTCGCTCGTTCGTTGCAATATTCTGGTGGTTCGCGCGCTTCGCACGTTCCCTTTGAGTGTCTCCAAAAATTACTTAGAACAGGAACTTAAAATAATCGCGACCACTGGCAGGGGTCCTGAGGGTCATAGAATGTTCCGTAAACTAATTGATAAACGAAATTCGAGTGACACAATCGCCCCTCGATCCAACCTCTCCCTCCTCGTACCCCTCCTCCCGCCTAAATAATATCCCAGCGCAACCCCAAAAATGTTTCATTTGTCCCTAGTCAAAGTGTTTTATTTGGCCCTGGTCAAAGTGTTTCATTTGACCCTGGTCAAAGTGTTTCATTTGACCCTGGTCAAAGTGTTTCGTTTGACCCTGATCAAATTGTTTCATTTGACCCTGATCAAAGTGTTTCATTTGACTCTGGTCAAAGCGTTCAGTTTGACCCTGGTCAAAGCGTTTCGTTTGACCCTGGTCAAAGTGTTTCATTTGCCCCTGGTCAAAGTGTTCCGTTTGACCCTGGTCAAGGTGTTTCATTTGACCCTGGTCAAAATGTTTCATTTGACCCTGATCAAAATGTTTCATTTGACCCTGATCAAAGTGTTTCATTTGACCCTGGTCAAAGAGTTTTATTTGACCCTGATCAAATTGTTTCATTTGACCCTAATCAAAGTGTTTGATTTGACCCTGATCGACGTGTTTCATTTGACCCCGGCATCTCGATTCTTGAACACTGCTGCGGCGCCGGCGGCGGCGAAATCTTTTTACATTATAGAACGACATACATCTGTATGTATACAGACGATACGTAACGCAAGTCTCGTCCATCATAAACGCAGCACATAAAGCTGCACAATAAGGACACGTCAAACCGGAAATTGCGAATGAGAACGAACCGTAGACTCTCGTGAACTCCAGGACAGTGTCATCGATAGTGCAGTTTGAGCAATGAGTTTGTCCCACATAGAGAGTCTCGGCATTCAACC
The DNA here is from genome assembly GCA_964017025.1 of Stenichneumon culpator. Classification (NCBI taxonomy): domain Eukaryota; kingdom Metazoa; phylum Arthropoda; class Insecta; order Hymenoptera; family Ichneumonidae; genus Stenichneumon; species Stenichneumon culpator. The sequence goes on from OZ024779.1 coordinate 6,978,370, forward strand.
TCGAAACCCAGTCATTCTAATGTTTGCTTGGGATTATCAAAAATATCGTTGAAAGATAATTCGACAACTCTTCGAACCTCCTGTGATACGCGAGAAGGCGGGCCGCCTATTCGTACGCCTGTACTACTAGTCATTTCGCGTGCTTGAGGCAACAAAATAAAAAAAAAGAAATACAAACCCAATTTGTTGTTCTATCATGAAATACAAATATAAAATTACAATACATTGCAATATATATTTCTATATTATATTACAAATTTTAATAGTTAATGCATAAATGTAATGTTAATAATCTGACATATTTGACATTTAAATATAATTATTACATTTTATATTATAATCATAAAAAATATAAGGTGTTGTAAAATAATATTAAGGATTACGACCTGGGCCTTAAATGACTTTGCTGTGTGTAATTGCGTATAAAAAAATGCTTGCCTTTTTGTTCGAATATCCCGTTTTCGGTTTATTTTTTTTTCATATTTTCGTTACCCTCACGATCTTTCCATCCGACGGCGCGCACGCGCGTCACGTGTCGTAACGAAAGCTCTCTCACCGCGTCAAGGAACAGACCTTAAAATTATCCTATCGCGATAAAAGGCATCGAAAATACCACGGTAGAGTGCGAGAGACGAGCATCGAAGCTTTCTATCGAGTACGAGGCGCGTACCACCACCCGGTTATACGAGATGCATCGTCGATGAGTCACAGAGTGCCTCCCTCCCTCCCCTCACCCAAACACCGGTATAAACAATGCCATAAACATGAGCGAAATTTTATTTCGTCCTCTTGGCTCCGCATGCATTACCTGCACTCCTGAGGGCGGAATAATACACTTTTACAAAAGAATAAGAAAAAAAGAGCCGAGGCCGAAAAAAAGAAAAACCTTTTTTTTAACGAACCGAAGATTCAACAAGGCATCGAGATAGCGAATGGGCAAGCCTTCCCCGCTGTTCTGTATCCGACAACCAGCGAGAGAAAAGAAATCTTCCTCTCTTTATTTTAAAAAATTTATTTCTCTCTCTCTCTCTCGCTGTCTCTCCACGTTTATTTTCGAAGAGCGAGAGAGGAGAGAGAGAACGATTACGAAAACCGCAGCTTCCCGGCTTGTGGTTCTCGACACCGCTGACCCAGCGGCCCCGCGTTATGTGTAAGACCCCGCAGACTATCCGAGAAAGTGTATAGATAATGTGTCCATACGTACAGAGAAACACTGTACGTATCTCGCCATCCTCGTGTGCAACAGTTCGGATGAGCTTCGGCGTAGGAGTATCTCCTCTGTATATCGGTACGTGGGCCTCTCTCTGTTCGAACTCGTGGCGTTGTGTTTTTCACCAACACATTTGCATCCGGCTACACTCACACGCACACGAACACTCTCTTGCCGACGAGTCTGTTTTTCTCGCACTCTCCTCACCGCCGGTTCCACGAGAGAGCGAAGCGTACGAAGCCTCTAGCGTATTGTGAATGTCTCGGTTACCGTATTCTTACTGCCATATATTCTACGGTTGTACGGCCCGGGAAGCGGAGAGCAGTGCGTTGTATTAGTTTGCCGCGCGTATAGACGGGGGCCCCCCCGATCGTGCCGGGGAGAGTTCTCGAGAGTAGGAAAAGGCAGTCAGTCATCAGTGGCGCGAAGGAAGTTGTGCCTCACGGGTGTTCGGCCTGTGACTCCTCTCGAACGATTTGTTTGTTTTTTTTCTCTCTCTCTTAATTAATTTATTTCATTTTTATTTTGTTTACCGATGTATCGGCGCGTGTCTGCGGAGCGCGGGCGACTGGCGTACAGACACGGGACAAATAACGGATCTTTCGGCGAGGAGGGATAGAGAGTCGCTTCCGGAAAACTGGACGAAAGGAGATCGGGACGATCGATCGGAATTCATCGGGGAAAGTTTGGTCCACGCGAGGGGGATTAAGATTGGCGCGGTACGTCGAATCCGGTGGAATTAATCGGACGATTAATTGTCCTAGCATTGGAAGCAATTGGCTCGCGGCTGATCGGAGATACCAATTTATTTTCATCGATGTGATACTTTTTTTTTTGTTTTTTTTTTTTCCATCCGCGGCCTCGAAGCGGCGGAGAGTCGACGAGAAGTCGGGATAAAACTTGTGCAATTGCGTACGAGTCTCCGAATAAGATTCTTATCGTTTATCGAACAACTCTCGGTAATATATTCCGCAAGTTGTGCGCTGCGTGAGAGATGCGAGCAGCCGGTATTAAAACTGTACGCCACTCTGTGTGATGTCGTAGATTGTGCTTTCAGCGTACATCGAATTAGCGAAGAGTTATTTAGCCGATCGTTGTCGGAGATAGAATTTCCGTGAAAATCGAGGAATTCGCTCGTTCGGGCGAGGGTCGACGATCCGCCTTGCTCTTCGGGCAGCGAGAACGCGGGGAAAACAGTCTTATCGCCCGGGCTTTAACGCCGAGGAGTGACGGCCGTTACGCGATATATTCGCTATTAATTGTCGGCTAAAGTTCTCTTCATCTCGATCGGCAGCCAAACCGAATGTGGAAAATTGTGCTCTGGACGAACTTTTTCGAAACTGCTATGGACCAGGAGGGGAGGGCTTGAAGAAATACATAAACATTATATATGTATAAACACATATATTTTTATTTACAAAAATATGAGCTTTATCGGCGAATCGGAGGGTGAAACTTAATGGTCGGCTAAAGTTCTCTTCACGTCGATCGGGAGCCGAAACGACTGGAAAATCGTGCCCGGGACGAACTTTTTTGGAAGTGCTACGAACCAGGAGGGGAGGAGTTGAAACAATACAGAAATATATGTATATATATATATATGTATGGACACATATATTTATAGATATATATTTTTATTTACAAAAAGGTGAACTTTATCGGCGAATCGGAGGGTGAAACGGATCGAGAGGATGATTGATAATGTAACGTTTTTTATCGACGAAAAGACAAAAAAGAAATCTCAAGGGCCACTCGCAGCTTTCGGTTCTTCTTCTGCGTCCTCTCGAGCTCGTAATTATCTGCAAGGAGGGTAGAGCGAGGAGGCGCGCGCGCCTCTCGTATCGTCGAGAGACTTCCCGCGACGACGACGAAGAAGAAGAAGAGGAGAAGGAGGAGGAAGAAGAAGCGGCAGGGCAAGAAGTTTGACGCAGTACCAGGGCGAATATGGACAAAGACTCGAGAGCACGAGGATAAGATCCTCGAGTGTTAATTAACGTTTCGCAGTGATAACTAGACGTGGCTCGTCGGACGGCGAATTTCGTGGGTGTCGAGGCAGTGGAAAAAGGGGGTGTTAAGTGCAATGGCGAGTGATTTGCGGGAAACGAATAGGAAGAGAGTACCCAGAAGACGGGGTCTCGCCTCGGCGGAAATTCACGCAGGTAAAGAACAATTTTTTTTTTCTACTTTGTTCAACATCCTGCGAACTTCCGGTTAGATGATATTTCGATTGTCGCTTAATAGCGGATTAATTTCACTAATCGGATATTTTGTAATGCAAAAAGAAACGATTTTGGAAACGATGTTACTTTATGGGATAAAATTTATATGTGTACATTTTTCAACAAAATTGATAGCGACGAGCAAGAAAAATTGGCAACTATTAAATGTTGGTAATTCGATTTGAGAAATTATGAACTAAGCCAAACACTGGTACTATTCAGTAAAAAAAAGTACATAATCGGGGCGATGATATTGGGATAAAAATTATACATATATATATTTTTGAATAAAATTGATAGTAACGACCAAGACAAAATTATCAACTGTTATATATTGGCAAATCGATTTGTGAAGTTACGAAAGAGCGCAAACGCTGATATTGATCGTTAAAAAAAAGATAAGTATGTCATCGAGGCGATGACAAGAGAAGCGATTGGGAGTGTCTTTTCTATTCAATTTGTTTTGAATAGTGAGTACATGTCTGGACGCGACGTACATGCTTCCCGTTCGAGCGGGAAGCGAGCTTAAGCGACGCTGTAATGTATGTATCTAAAGTCTACGTTAGCGATAGGGCCCTCGTTGCGGTAGCAAAATCCGATAAGCTCCCCGTCGTCACGAATTGCCGAGCGAGTAAGCAAACGATCGAGAGCGAAGCGCGTTTAACGAGCGAGCCCGAGAGGCCACGTGAATGGAGAAACAAATTTCATCGTTCGTCAACGTTCGTGTAATCGTTACAGATACATGTATATACATTTATATATGTATGTGTATGCATGTACATTATATAAATACGTATGTATATAGATTATATACATATGTATAAATATACGCGGATGAAGATGAGTGATAATGGTCGACGAAGCCCTTTTTATGACCCTATCAATAATTAGTAAAACCGTTGGGTCTTCCCCTATACGTTCCACACGGATATGTTACGCTATAGAATCACTGGCCGCCACTATATAGCTTATATAAATAACTAGGGAATACTGCAACGCCGGGACCGTCTCGATTAATGAGCTACGATAAATAGCGAAATAAAGATAAGCTCGCGCGCGAGTTAACTCCCACTTCTCCTAGTCTCTATCTCTATCTCTCAACGAATCCCTCTTTCATTATAGTTATTATATATACGTAGAATTTTATCATTATTATTAATATTATTTTGATTACTATTCTTATTGCTTTTATTTATCGAAACTTCTTTATAAGATTCCAATGCAGAATCGTGAAAGGCTGTCCATTCACGGAAATTTAGCACGATCATTGGGTATCGAGAGCCGTTGAATAACGCGTTGAAAAGGCGGGAGAAGAGATTCCAAAAGTCGACGCAACACCGGTCCGCGCGCGGCACTGTTCCCGAGCGGGAGGTCACAGATAACGAGATAAGGACCCAAAGGGCACGGAGCGGTCGAACGTTCATCGATATTCTCTTCCGAACGTGAAACAACGAGCTGGCGCAAAAAAAAAAACAATCTAATCTGCTCTATCGGAGCGATAAGGGTTGCATTCCTGCCCATTAACTCCGAACACCCTTTTTTTCAACCGACATTTCCCTATCGGCCTCGGACTCGCGCTTATCTCCGAAGCAGCCTTTTGACGAATTTATGATTTTTTTTTGTGTGTTTGTCTTGACGCAGTGTATATTTTTTTCTATCCCAACAACGCAACGTCGACACGGAAAACTTGTTTACTGGTCGAAAGATACTCGGGGTGGAGTTATAAGAGGTTTATGAGGATTCATATAGTCATCAACTGTTTGTACGAGAAGGGAATACGAGTGAGCGCTACCGAGTTACTATACTATGAGTGCGTCCTACTGTGCTCCTCCTACGGGTTCCATTGACGCGAGACGAGACGACGCGAGATTCGCGGATTGATAAATCATGAATATACACTCGCGTCGTGCGCGCACCGTCCAAGAGCAACGGGATGCATGTCGAACTGCAAACGACTTCCGTGTAGAAACGACGAATCGACGATGAAATTACCCAATAATAATAATAAATTAATTATTTTATAATTCCGTATTATATTGTTGCGAATAAAACACGAGACCCTCAAGAGAATGAATTACAATCAATTATTCCGGTAAAGCTGTATAATTGGCTGATTGACGATAGAAGGGCGTATTTACTGCAGATAAATGCGACGCGCCAGATGTCGCTGGTAAAATACGCTGTTCCATTACCGCCATGAGTTTGCTCGTGCGATAAATTAAACTATATTATCGAGTCACAGACAGCGGATGGACGAAAAAGAATATTGCATGCGCTGTCTGTCCTACGTGCGATAAAAAACACTTCCATCTTATGAAACTCTCGCTTCAGCGAAATCGTCCTTTTCTGAAAAAAAAATACCGGAAATTTCAGTTCCGGTACGATAAGGTGCAGTCATAAAATCATTAACGGATACAGCGCGTAGACTTAGGATGATAAAAAAAACTGCTCAGCGTATATTAAACGCGCACGGGCTAAACCGTGCTGTGGTCAATTTTGCGAAGAATACACGACGGCATATATAATGTGTGTATGTGCATATATACATATATACATAATACGAGAGGGCGAGTATGCCGGTACAGTAGTCGCGAACGTTAAATGTACATAGCGAGACTCGTTGTCGAAGACCGCTGACCGTGGAGATAACGCCCTGACCCGTTGAGCGCGAGAAGTCCCGAGGCGCAAAATGAATGCCCTCACTGTCTTTCGATCCCTCGGGGGGGCTCAATCCAAATATGCGGGGCCCTTTTATCCTTGCCTCATAACCAACACACACACAATCGTACAGACATGACACGCAACTCAGTCTCCGTACACTTTTATCCTCTCCCTTCCTTCCTTCCCTCCGAGCCAGACGTAATTTCAACGAATCCCCTGATCCACCTCGTTCGCCCGCCGGCCAGCGAAAGAACCCACAAGATTCGCGGCGCAGTCCCGGAGGAGACGAGCGTCTCAAGAAAAATAAAATTTCTTCTCCCAAGGTGGACGGAAATTTGATCCCGCGAAATGTACCTCGCTAGAGGTCACGTAACCGTACAGAGGCGGAATAGATTTTTCGTACGCTCGTAAAGTTTGTTTATCTTGTCTATTCTCAAGTGTACAAGCAGAATAAATAATTATTCGATCCGAACGCTTTCAGCGTTATAACTCTCGGCCCGCTAGCGTAGCCGGCTAACGATAAGATGATCGATGCTTGCGCAAGACAGCTGTTCGAGCACGCATTCGTTGCATGAACGAATTACAGCGGACCGTAGGTAACAAATTGCCATGTCCTATTTTCTGTGCAGAATCGATGCTGGATGAGGAGAATCTACCGGCCGATGTGCTGGCCAGGCTTCAACTGATCAGCAAGGACAGCGGTTTCAAGAACTGCCACGAGAACCCTCATGTGTGCGGCAACGAGGCGGCCTGTCGCACCCTGGACAGCGAGACGTCCAAGTGCGTCTGTCCTCACGACCTTTCGCCACCTACGAAGGACCTCAAGTGTCCGAATCGACTGATCGGTAAGAGGAGAGATTTTAACTCTGCTATTTTCGTTCGGCTTTGTATTCTGCCGTTTTTATTGAACTTCGATCGCGGTTTAAGTAACTTCTTCGATTATTCTAAATGCAATCTCTATTAAAACCATGTGAAACGCCTCCCTCCCCGCCCGACCCGGGTTCAGGCAGTATCAAAAACTGTAATCAACTTTTGTCTCTCATGTACGGTCAGAAGAAAAGTCTCATCGGAGGCGGATATCATCTTGGCTTTCGATGAGACTTTTCTTTCAACCGCACATGTCAGAATCCGTGAAAAAAGTTTATAACAGTTTTTATTACTAACCACGTTATTGTACATAATCTTAAGGTGATGTGAAATACCGTCGTCAGTAACAAAAACTGTACTGAATGCCGTTTTGAGACCGGAGTTCAACGAGGAAAAAGAAAATTGTCTTTCCCTGGGGAATCGGCAGCACAGAGAAAGACAATTTTCTTTTTCCGCGGCGTTCTGGGGTCTCAAAACGGCATTCAGTACAGTTTTTGTTACCAAATAGGCAGTTCGAGGGTTATCACATCACCTTAATGTGATGCGAAATACTCTCTCGTGCTTTCTCTCTCTCTACTGCGAGCGCCAATAACGGTGACTTTCATCTCGTCTTAAGAGCATGTGAAACACTATGGCGTGCGCGAGAGATGGCGTCAGTGGAGCTCTCGGAGGAGTGAGAGAGACAGCCTAAGAACGTGTTTCACATACTCTTAAGGGGAAGTGAAACAGCTGTGCGTGCGAGAGAGATAGTTGCAATTTTCAAATTAACTTTATACAACGGTGTTAATTTTTTTTGAGAAAAAAATGAATTCGGCCCGGATGCGAAATTACCGTGTGCATCCGGCTCGAATGTGCTTTTTCCTCAAAAAAATTAGCACCCTTGAGAAAAGTTCATTACAGTTTTCATTACCGACCGCGATATTTCACTTCCCCTTAAGACTATGTGAAAAACTCTTCCGCTCTGCCCAACTCGGGCTCGGTCGGTAATAAAAACTGTAATTGTTTTTTCTACCGATCCTGGGCATATACGGCCAAAAGAAAAGTTTCATCGAAAGCTGAGACGATCTCCGTTTCCGATGAGGTTTATCATTTTCACTGTCCGTGAAAAAAGTTATTACTGCCATTATTATCGACCGAGGCATTTCACACGCCCTTAACCTTTAAATTGTTTATCCGCAGTTCCGGTAACGCCGAAGCCGATACACAATATTATTCCACCAACCGGAAACGCAACGAACGGAACGGCACTTCCGGACGCCGAGCAGGTTTGATATATTTTCCGATTATTCTCAACGTTCTGATAAACTATCATCCGGGCTAAACGGACCAATTTTTCCAGGTTACGACGTCACATCGGAAGATTCCGGAGACGGTCGGTATAGCTATAGCCTTTCTCACGCTCTTCGCTATAGTCGGGGTTTTCGTTGTCTACCTCTGGCGGCGAAAGTGCCGCAGCAAGAAAACACAAAAATCAACGCCCGACGTACGTATTCGAAATTCGAGGTTGGTCAGAGCCTCCGCGGGCGATTCGTCGCGAGCGAATTAATGGATTACTACTTTAATTTAGATATCACCGATGAATCTGAAGAAGGGTCTACTGCTGGCTAACAAGTACACGCCGAATCCTCAATACTTCGCTTGCACGCCGCCGGAAGTGCCGATATTGGCGCGCGACCATCTAGTCTTCCTACACGACATCGGCGAGGGATGTTTCGGAAAAGTGTTCAAAGGTAACATATTGATCTATTATTTAAACCGAATAAACATTACAAAAAACATGTTTCATTATTATTTTTTTCAAAAGTACGAAGCAATCAATTCAGTTCCTTTTTTCAAATCACCTGTTAGAAACTTCATACTATCGATTAGAATTTTATTTATTTTTACTTTATTTTATTTAGTCCAATTTAAATTTATTTTATTTTCTTTAATTTTAATTTATTTTCTTTTCTTCAATTTTAATTTATTGTTTTTAGGTGAATTTCGTCACGGCGACACGACGGAAATAGTTGCCGTGAAGGTCCTAAAAGATTCGGCGTCGCGGGAGGCCGAGGAGGATTTTATGCGCGAAGTCGAGATAATGTCGACGTTCCGTCACGAGAATATATTATCGCTGATAGGAGTTGTGGTGCGGGATTCCGGTAACAGTCCGTGGATGGTTTTCGAGTACATGCCTTACGGTGATCTCGCCGGGGTTTTGAGGGCGAACACGAGGCAACTGAGAACGCCCACACCAGGATTGCAACCTCTGACAAAGGTAAGTTTCTCTTTGGCAAAGAATAAAGAAAGAGAAAGGGAGAAAAAAAAGTATTCATTCTTCCCGGGTAATTTAATTGTGTATTGTCCTGTCCGGACTGCGCAGAGCTCCCTGCACTGGATAACGATGCAAATAGCCGCGGGCATGGCGTACTTGTCCGCTCAGAGATTCGTGCATCGCGATCTCGCCTGCCGAAATTGCCTCGTGGGTTCGGATCTCGTCGTTAAAATTGCGGACTTCGGAATGTCCCGTGATGTATATACGTGCGATTACTACAAGGTACGTGTGGCAATTAATCAATGAGTTTCTATCGCGGCGATACAACGATCTTAATTAACATTTTAAAAAATTAATTAAAAAAATGTAATTATTTTTTTATTTTCAGATTGGCGGATCGAGATTATTGCCAGTTCGTTGGATGTCGCCCGAGAGCGTGATGTACGGAAGATTCACCTTGGAAAGCGATGTCTGGAGCTTCGGTGTCGTTTTATGGGAAATTTACTCCTACGGGAAGCAACCCTATTACGGACACAACAACGAAGAGGTAAACAAAAAACTTAAAAAAAAATCACTAAAAGGCAATTTTTAACTGCTGTCGAGAGAAAAAAATCGGAACTATTATCTATCTTCAAGGTGGTGAAGTTAATTATTCAAGGAATAATGTTGATACCGCCGGAGGATTGTCCCGCCTTCATCTGCAAAATAATGCGAGAATGCTGGAAGTCCGAGCCCCGGGATCGTACCCGTTTTTCGGAGATTCTCGAGACGCTGGAGAAGAACGAGGAAAAAGTGAGCCTGAAGGGAACTCTTCCGAGGCCGCCACAAGGCCCCGTGACTTTCAGATCGCCGGACGTTCTCGACTCGGAAGGATACCTTCTTCCAGCGCCAACGGTACCTTGCGAATATCTTCAGACTCTCGCCGACTGACTCCACTACAACAGCCCGCAGGCGAATATCCTCGACTGATCTCAAAAATCGAAATTGTCACTTTGAAAACTCTGTTCGCTACGAACACGCGCCGAGACTCGCGATGTTCGGCGACAAAAAAAAAATGCATCACACACAAAGAAGCCGAGATAGTATTATATAGTAGAAAGCGCGAAAGGCCAAAGTGCATGTTTCAACGATGTAAATATTTTGTAAAAAAAAAATGTTAATAATTTTAATAATTATTTTTGATGTTTTTAACGATTAAATTCGAGGAGCAGTGCCGCGTGACAATACTCATATCAATATATGCATATTTAATTAGAGAGACGATCGATTGATTAATCGCGTATGCAGTATTGCATATATACACAATATTGCATACGCGGTTAATCAATCGATCGTCTCTTCACATGCTATAGTATACAATTGCAACGATTGTTATTTGTACGTTAATATTGTTTGCGTACTCAACGTTTCCAACTAAGTCAATTTAAGTTATTATTATTACCAATTATGTTATTTTTATGAATGAGAGGAGGCGAGAGATTCGACGCATGTAGGATACTTCGATGTATAGTTATACGAGTGTGCGTAGAGGAGTTGTGTGCCTGAAATTGTGAATTGAAATATATCGCTTTTTTTCCCTTCTAAGAAGCTTTGTTTTCTACGAGTGCAACGCAACTTTGTCCTTGAGCGAACCTGTAGCCTGGCGAAGAAAAGGCGGAGCGCAGCCCGAGATTCTCAGAACTATATGCTTGCTGCCTATACTCTGCTGCCAAGAGGCGATGCTCTCCTGTTTCAATGTTTATTTACTCGTCTCTAGCGCAGTTGCGTTATGACTATCCTAGCCGAAAGTTGAAACGATCGTGAAAAAAATCGTCGCTCTCTTCTACGTAAAAGTCGAGAAGATTCTATTGTGAAAAAAATAAAATGTACGACGAGTGCGTAATGCTGTCGATGCGATTTCCGCAGAAGCTCTGGAAAATCGTAAACGACTGCAGGACCGGTGCAATAAAGTGGAGTCTAAACGGTGGCACGATACTCCTTGACTACAAGAAATTTCAAGATGAATATCTCAGCGCCAAGAATCCAATTTTTAAAACTAACAACATAACGAGCTTCATACGACAATTGAATCTCTACGGTTTTCGCAAAGTAACCTCTCACAATCGCGATCCCGTATGTAACTCCAATAATCCCGACATACACGAATTTCTCCATGAAAATTTTCGTTCCGGAAGATTCGATCTGCTCGCGAAAGTTTGCCGTAAAGCCGGCAACAACAAGCTGCGACCGGTCCATCGCGTCGGCGGCACGAGTCGAGTAATCGTTAATAACGACACAAAGGAAAATCGAGCATGCAACTCACCGGATGGAGATTTCCAGCGTATGACGCCGTTGCAGGTCTGTCAGGTAAGCGAGCAGTCAGTCTGTGTACTCGTTACAACCTGGCCTTTTCCCTGAAACCCGAAAAACTGACTCGAATTCGTGCGTATTCGATGTGTAAGAAAAGTCTCGATTGTTCGCAGTATGCACTGACGCTGGCCCTGGAACAAGCGCGAAGGGATTATGATCGTCAGAAAGTTGCAGAAGAAGTTTTGCGGGACGAAGCTGCGATGGAACTTGTCAATTTGGAGAATGAAGGTACAAAGAGGTTTTCTTCTAAAGTCACATGATCAAAGCGGTCAAGTAATTTGAACTTTTAACGGTCACTCCGCGAGCAAATTTTTCACGAGCTGTCGACGATACTACCGGCGCCCGTTGAATGGTCCCGAGAGCGGCGTGGAGTGGGGGTCACGTGTTGTTATGGAAAAAGCTGAGAGAGGGGGTTGCCCATGTGACCGTTAACCCTTTATAAGTCGCATCTCTATTCTCACTCTTGGGCGCTACCGTAGCAACGCGTTACCCCCAACTCTGCGGCCGTTAGTCCCGTTTCGGTACGGTTTCAGGCGCTGGGTTAAACCGTTAACCCAGCGCAGTTAACTTATAAAGGGTTAAACCGTTAAATTATTTTGTATCACTCGGTAGGAAAATGGCGGTTTTGCGCACGCTTTACACAACACCCCCATTTCTACACCTTGTGAAGTAAAATTTGGTACGATACTCGTGCGAAAAACTTTTTCTTAAATCATGTGATTGCAACACTCACCTTCGGCTCGTGCAGCAAACTCGCACTCGTCAGAAAAAAAATTTTCGCACACGTATCAAAATGTTCTATTATCGCACTACTGTCGTAAATTATTAGTAACGACTGTAATTTGTTTCAAAATTTAAACCAATGAAAATTACGATAATCGTAACGTAATATAAATGTTGCAGTGGGCGCGATATGGGCGCACCGCTACAAATTGACGTCGTCGATGGGAAACTCGTGAATCATCGAGAGAAACACCAACAAAAAAATAATCAATTACAATTCTGAGCGGGATGGAGATTAAAAAATATTGTCACGAAGATATTCGAATTTGAGTTTATAAAAAGAAATGTTTATTCTTCAAAAAAATCTCGTTTCTCTGTGATGTATCGTCGTTCGCTCGCAGTCGCTGAATCGCTCGACGAAATATCGACGAGGAATCGGATGCACTTCAGTATCGAGAGAATGCTTGCGTCCCATGTCTTTTCAATTGGCAGTGTTTCGAGGGCGAACATTGCATCGTTCCAACCCTTAACTTGCACGAGCTGCACATTTGGTATATCGTCGAGATGCGAGAAATTAAAATGGATCAGCCGATGAATACAACTTTGCGTTGTACCGTTAAGTTCCTATTAAACGTTCATGGGAACAAGTGTAGTTGAGGGTCAACGGAAGAAAAAAAGTAACAATAGAATACGGGAAGTGTCGGTAAAGAGAACACGCGGAAAGATGATGATACATACTCGTAGTTGAAACAATCGAAGTAAACTCCGAGCAAAGCTATTAGGCGAAATAGGTAATCGGCTAAGCGTAATATGTACACAGGATCTTTGTCATTTGTTTTGTTTTTTTTTCCTTCGTCACTTTCCCATCGATATTAAACCGCCGACCATAATTTTCATTTCTATATCGGTATCGTTGTTCGACTCGCGGATGAACGATCTATTTGTACAATTTCGTATAGCGGAATTTCAGCTTCTCAGGCCGTTGAGTAGTTTCGTCGTGAGTTGAACTCGCGACTTGAGCATCCAGCAACTCTGGCTCAGGCTGTCTTGAGCCCGATCGGCTACGATTATCGCTGTCTCGTCGCCGACCGGGAGATCCGTTTGGACCGTACGTTTGTCGAGCTCCGATAGATTTGCTTCCATGCTCTTTATTCTATCCGCGAGCAGACTGCCGATTTCTTGCCAACTCTGACGATAGAACAGAAAAAACAAAAACAGATTATTGACGATCAATTAATAATTGTTCAACTAAAATTTATTCGGCGCTGCATACCTGGGACTCGTCCGGCGTCAACGAGACTATTTCCTTGCCGCACTTCTTGTTCTTCTTCTTGTTCGTCGGGCGCGGCCGCGACTGTGTCGAACATGCGACGCACATGGCCCCGACGATAGCGAGAGTCTCGCCGCACGTCGAGGCTCTGAGGAAGAATTCTTTGTAAGATACCGAGATATCGGGATCGGGAAGCGGAAGAGTTCGGAGAGCCGGTGAGGAGCGCAAGAATTCCACGCATTCGGCATCCGGCCGTGAAGATCGGGCGAGTGAATCGGCGAGACTCGCGACAACGCTCAATTGTTCAGACTCATGAGCTTCGCGCAATCGCGCAACGGCGTCCAGCGGTACGAGAACGCTCTCAGTTTTGCTACCGCCACTTTCTACGAGATTGAACTTTTCGAGACACTGCGGCACGTGTTCATCGTTTAGCTTCTTCAGCTCGGCTGAGAGATCGGTGAGTAACGACGACGAGTCTGGTTCGGCTGTTGCCGCGAGAATTCGCAGGACTAGACTCCGCGCCGCTAATAATCGAAGCATACACGATCTCGTCTCCTCGTGCATTCTCGGATCACTGTCGCTTTTGTCCAGTGGCTCCCAGCCAACGACAACCTGTTTCGATCGAAATTAAATTTTTTTTTTTTTTTAGATCTCACGTTCAAATGACTCAATGGATAAATAAAGAATGGTAAAATTTCGTACCTCGAGATCTCGATTGTCCCGCAGAAGTTCCCATCGAATGGTGTCTTCCTGTGGCTGCACCCTCATATTTAAGAGAGTATTTGACAACGCCGTAGGACTGTCACACCAGCTCAATTCCAGAAGCATCTTGTCAACCGTCGTCATCGCGAAATGCAACGAATTCTCGAGTCTCTCCTTGAGCTCGACGAACTCCTGGATCTTCACGAAACTTCCGTATTTGTAGGCGAACGTGAGCTGATCCGCGCTCTGTGTGAATCAATACGAACAGAGCTCAGTAACTTCGATCGAATTGACAATTTGTCAAAAATGACCTGTTTGTGATTAGCTACGAAGAATTTTGCAACTTCGATCGAATTGAAAATTTGTCAACAATTACCTGTTTGTAATTAGCTACGAAGAATTTTGCCGCGTGATCGAGTAATGTTGAAGCCCGAGAGAGATGACCAAGAGGAGCTAGTAGTGGCGTATGCAGGTAACCCAACGAATCCAACTGTATCTGTTTAGCCTCGAGAAGGGTGTAGGCGTGATCGGCCGCACCGACGAGACCGGCTTCGAGGTATACTCGTACGAGCATTATTTTCAGATGAAAGTTTGCGGGACTGAACGTCAAGCCTCGTTCCAGTAGTGACATGGCTCTGAAAAAAAAATTATTATATAAACCATATTGAACTTAGTGATCGGAGCGATCTTGGCGGTAGATATTTACTTGTACAGATGCGACGCGTCCCTCGTCTCGAACCACAATTGCACGAAGAGATGGGAGGCCAAAAGTATGTAAGAATCGGCTGGTGAGAAATCCGTTGGTAGCCTCTCCGACGGTGGACAAGACTCGTTTCCGCTATCGTAAAGATCGCAGAATCGCTGCGCCAATTGCTTTCGTTTCTCGGTATCGGCGTGCGGCGAATGATGCAGTCCGCAGATCCTGCGCAACTGCTCGCAGTGAATGTGTTTTTGCATCTGGCCGGCGGACTTGGGAAACTGGTCCGGGGCGACGCCGACTTCTTCCTCGATCTATCGAATCCAATGAACGCACATATAAATTTCAATAAAGTTTTTCGAGTACAGAAGGCCGTTCTTACGAATTTATCGTTATTCTTACCTTTCGCAAGAATTCCAACTGCTCCGAGGGCTCGAGGACGTTGAGATACAGTTTCAGATCACCGACGACGCAGCCTTTCTCGCCGAATTGGACAAAATATTGCCGCATGAGATCGACGGTATCGAGCTTACTGCGAAGTTCCTCGCTTGCACCGGCGCGTTTCAATAGTTCGAAATGAGCGAGAAGCGGAGCTCGGACTCTACGAGCGCTCGTGGCACTGATCTCGTTCAGGAATTCCAGACATTCCACCGGAGTTTGTTGCTTCAACGCCGAGGTCAAATAATCCTTGTAGTACGCCCAATTGTCTACGCTGTGAACAAACGTTACGGAGGTAAAGAAGACTATTTTCTCTGGCCCGAGCCCGGGATTATATCGATATCTTTTAATGGTCCATTTTAGAGCGAAAAATACTTCAAGTAAAAAGTACAAAAGTACTTGAAGTATCAAGTACTTTTTGTACTTGAAATACTTCTTAATTACTTTTCGCAATTAGGTTTGTAGCGGTAAGCATTATCTAGGCTTAAAGGAAAAGGTGCATAGTAATTTGCACATGGCTTCCTCATTGTAAAAATCGCTAACTGAAATTTTTATGATTCGTCGTTGTGAGGCTATGTTTAAGCTATGCTTCAATAAAAAAAACAAAACAAATAAATAAATAAAATTTCATTAAAAAACAAAAAGGGTTCTTGTGAAATAATTTTTTTTAAATACATTCTCGTTAAAGTTATGCTTATTAAAAAGTCATGTTACTCATCGAGAATCCGTAATGCGAGCGTGTACTCATAATGTACTTGTACTTGGTACTTGAAATCATAAAAAAGTACTGGAAGTACTTAAAAGTACTTGTGTAGTTCGAGTACGTATTTGAAATACCAAAGAAACACCGAGTCCTTCAAGTACTGCCCGGCTCTAATCCATTTAACCCTTTATAAGTCGCACCGGCTGAGACCGTACCGAAACGGGACTAACGGACGCCGTTATGCGTGACTACGGTAGCGCCCAAGAGTGGGGATGGAGGTGTGACTTATAAAGGGTTAAACTACCCCGTTGAAATTTTTTTTTAAGACGCGGACGAAATTATATGTACTGATATATACTCACTCCTGCGAAATAAGTTCTCTAAAGGCGCTCGCGGCTTCGGGATATCGTTGCAACTGGAGCAGAAGCATGGCTTTACGTTGCGGAACAGAGGAGAGACGCGAGGCCAAGGTTCCCGATAGGACCTTTAAAACCTCTTCATCCTTACCTTGCAGTTCCAGTATCATCACATAGAGCTGAACCTCCTGTTCAGCTTCCAATTTACCCTCGCCCACCAGTTTCAAAACCTGCTCATACCACACAACAAAAAAATCAACATTAAGACACGAACGATTGTCGGATAATCGGAATGTCGTATTCGGGTGCAAAATACTCTTACCATTCTTTCGGCGAGAGGTAGAATAACTACTTTAGCTAATTTGTCGTCCGCCTGAATGGCTTGCATGACTATGCTCATAACAGCCCAGAAATAGTAAGGATTCTTCGGCTTCAATTTGTACAGAGCCAGAGCGGTCTGTTGCTGCCTCTTGAAATCTCCGAGTCTCACATAGGCCATGAACAGATGAGTGAGTAGTTCCTCGTTGTTGGGATCAGCTTTCGCCGCAGCTTCATAAACTTCTTTTATCTTGTCGGCTGTGGAACAAATTTAAACTGTATAATTTCCAGAAACGTATATATTCATATACATATATTTTTGCAACAATTCTTTATTTTTATAAATAATATGACACTTATTAAACATCATATACAAAAAATAAATTATCCCCCTCGCATAGCGCGACAATGAGTTCGACAAATTGTGCTGGAACTGTAAAACGGTCCTGTAATTTTTTGTACCAAATAGCTATCGCCAGACAATCTTGTCGTGTTGTAATAGTATTTTTAGCAATTGAGAACAGGTAGTCATAATTGTTACTTGTATGGGAAAGTAGAGTGGGAGTCCTTCAGGAGAGTGAAAATGCCGGAGGAGCCAAAGGCGAGTTCTTTCTACACCCCTGCCATTCACATAATTTTGCCCAACAAATTCATGTAAATCACCTTTTTTATTTTTGGAATGCACACTTTCTAGCACTAGCTCAGGAAAAGTACCGAATAGTGTTTGTATACATGGACAGTATTTTCCTTGCACGTGATTAAAAAAAGTGTCTTTGTGCCCCTTTGCTTTTGGCTTGTGCGACATTCACACAGGTCAGGACTCTTCTTTCTATGCTCTTTCTATTCCCATAGTTTTTCCTAATAAATTCACAAAAATCATGCTTTTTGTTTTTGGCAAGTGTGCACAGGAAGGCACTTTCTCGCACCAGTACTGGAAAAAATACCATACTGCATTTATACACATGGGCAATATTTTTCTGGTACGCAGTACAAAAAAAGTACCTTTCTGCGTTTACTTCACAGGAACGCAGGCAGGATTTTATATGTATGCGTTAGAAGACAAAAATTTACACTAGTGAGTGAACATGTATCCTTGCGACTTGATAAAATTTGCACGACGAACTTTGGGTGCACGACACGAGTGCAACAAAACTATGGCATAGAATTTATGAGACGTACGAGCTGCGAGGGATAGCCGCAGAGTAGAATAGTTTGTTGGCTTACGCTGGTGTATCTCCTTGTAACAAATACTCATAGCCTGAAGCGTCGTGTCTTCGCATGGTACCTCCGATCTTACTCTGTCCATGATAACCTGACACTCGTTCTCCTTGCCGAGGCGAAGCAGAGCCAGGGCTTTGAGGACCCTGGCGCACTGATTGCTCGGCTGTTTCCTGAGTACCTTGTCCGCCTCCTGCAGTGCCTTCTTATTGTTTCCATTGTCCAACCAGTCTGCAATTGCAAAAAGCCGAAATCGTTACGGATTACATAACCTCCGCGAAACTATCGAATGTACCGTCGTGAGTGACCGGTGACAATGTTTCTCTGAATTTATTTAACGTTCAAATACAAACGATAATTCAACAATCTTGTACCGTAAATCGGCCGCAACCGTCTCTCATTCACCGTATTGTCCACATGGGCCTTCGACGCCATGATATATTATTTTTATATATTTTTTTATTTTTCCTATACGGTTATTTCAAACCTCACGACATTCGTAAGGCTACCGAATCTATCATGTTTCTGGCTCGTGCGAAGAATCGTGTGCAGGAGACGAGATCATTTTAATACACGCACACACAGACAAAACAGACGCATGCACACGCACACTGTACGAAGAGATGCGTGCGCAGTTACGTCCGACGCATGCGTAAAAGAGTTGAAAGATCTCGCTCTCGTTTTGCGAATGGGGGACAGAGATGATTCAACGTCGAGGGACCCTCAATCGCCCGTCGAGTTACTTTTTTTTAATTTTATTCTTTTTATTTATTTCGGGCCCGAATATAGTGTGTGTGAGTACGCACGCGATTCCAGTCAGTCAGGGTCGGTGATCCCTTGAGACTCGTTCGCGCAGTGCCTTCACTCGCGGTAAAGTTGAAAAATTTTGAAGAAATAAAAAAAGAATATAATCTCCCAGCGCCAATGAGACGATGCCGCGATGATATCGACAGTTGTCGGGTATTTGAGAGCGTTTTAAAATTTATTCCTCGCCCAGTAACGACTACTCTCTTGTAGACTCTTCTCGAGAACTGCCAATCGGTGTATTCTCGTGTATCAGTTTGTTCCGGTGTGTGTCAGTAAGAGCAGCGGCACAGCAGCGCGAGGCAGCAGTTGCGTGCACAAGCTTCGAGTGCATGGAAGTGTCAAGTCGGTGTGCGCGTAGTCGGTGGGCGTCATGTTCAATGAGAGCGTTCCCTCAATAGCGATAATGAATGGCGATATCAGTGGTTGCGAATATGGCGAGCTAAAAGTGATTTTAACGTGAACGGAGAACGGCGGTGGACGTGAATTCGTCAGGTTGCGAAACGGACAGCGGAGGACTCGCAAACGACGAGAGACACGAGCTCGTTCGATCGCAACGGGCCTGTAATACTCTCGTGCAAGCAACGAGATCTCGTTCGTGAATCTTCTTCTTCATTCAGTCCTCGTCATCGTTTCTCTCCCGCGACACAGAGGAATTATACACGTTCGGCTGCGCTCTCTTTCTCTCTCTCTCTCTCCCTCTCTCTGTGTGTGTAGGTGTGTGTATGTGCACGACACCAAAGTCGTCCGTGCTACGAAATAATCGAAGGAGAGCGAGAGAGAGATAATAAAAAAAAATGGCACGGGAATACGATCATTTGTTCAAGCTGTTAATCATCGGGGACAGCGGTAAATATCTCTCGCAATCGTTATTCTCATTCTCCTTTACACACCATCGCGCCCTCCTTCCTTGATTACTCCGTGCGTGTTAATTGAGAGATATCATTGTGGGTGGCTCCAACGAGTTGCTGTCGCTCCGATTTGTAAACACTTTGCGTTTGACTAAGATCTTATTGTGTTTACAAGGCTTAACTCTGATTTGAATTTTAAACGATCGAAAAAATCACCTAAACTCTTCGATCGGAGCCGAGACTCTCGCGTCGACTGTCGAAAAATGTATCCTTGACAGCTCCAGTCCCGAAATTGAGATAAATCGTTGTTAAAAAAAAAATTATCGTCGGCCATCTTGAAACTAGAGGTTATAATCAGTAATTTCGTATCAAGAGGGAGAGAGATTAGATTTAACGGTTCTCGAGCTATTGAGACAGTGAGAGGCTCGCTGAAAGAGGTTTTGTGTCTAATGAAAAAGAAGTCTGATTCATCCCCCTCGATAAAATTTTCTGCTAGTCTCGCCGATCCATAGACCGCGTGAACTTTATCCCAAGAGCGACAGTGGCTCTCAATCGTCTTCGCTCTCCGGCTACCGATTGTCCCGAATGAAAATCCCTCGAAATTCAATCGACAATTCAAAGTTTCAGATAAATTGATTTTTCATTGACGATGTTTCAGGGGTAGGAAAGAGTTCGTTGCTGCTGAGATTCGCGGACAACACGTTCAACGGAAGTTACATTACGACGATAGGTGTAGACTTCAAAATTAGGACGATAGAGGTTGACGGGGAAAGGGTAAAGCTACAGATATGGGACACCGCGGGACAGGAGAGATTCCGAACGATAACGTCGACGTACTACAGGGGCACACACGGTGTTATTGTCGTTTACGACGTGACGAGCGGTGACTCGTTTGCAAATGTTAAACGATGGTTGCACGAAATTGAGCACAATTGCGATATAGTCAATAGGGTTCTGGTAGGGAACAAGAACGACGCCCCTAATCAGAAGGTCGTACTCACCGAGGATGCTCAACGTTTTGCCACGCAAATGGGTATTCAGCTCTTCGAGACATCCGCTAAGGATAACATCAACGTCGAAGAGGTAGAGTGAGGAGTTGTTTTTTCCGATCTTTTTTTTACCAACATTGCCAGTGTTAAAAAAAAAACCTAACTCTTCTGTCTTTTTTCGTTCTGTCCCACAGATGTTCATGGCGATAACGCGTCAAGTGCTGCGCACGAAGCAAGAGAGGAAGGAGCGTCAGGCGATCCAGACGAACGAGACCGTTAATCTGAGGAAGAGCACCAAACAGCATAGGAAAAAGTGTTGTTAGCGGCTGGCTGATTTTTTTACGTGCTTACCGCGTTTCCACGGTGAAAAGTCCCTCGCAGAATCGAAAGATGCGATTAACTCGCGGTAGAATAAATTTGAACGGACAGAGATATTGAAAGAGAGAGAGAGAGAGAGAGAAAGTGGGAGGGAGTGTGCATTTTTCACGAAAAAAAAAATGCTCCGCCGCATTCCTCTCGGTGAATACGTATCGGTGGCTCGCGAACGGCAAGGACACGACGACTCGTAACTCTCGTTTCCCGGCCGGTTGTGTGAAACCGGATTAAACGAAATTTCCAACAACAACAAAAAAACATTCAGTCCCCACACAATGTATCCCGTAATAACCAAACCCCCTGGCGAAGAATATATACACACAAAAAATATAGGCGTAAATAAGGAACAAAAAAAAGAAGAGAGGAAAAAAGAAGATGATTCAGTTGCTATTTGTAAAGTGTTATAAGACATTGTTTAAATAAATGAAGAAAATGAATATCGTTCGTTGCACAAAACAGAAGAATGAGAAAAATGAAATTGAGAGAACAAGAACCACTGGTACTTTTATCGCGCGGGACGTGGAACAAACTCTGCCCGTTTATCGGAATTGGATTTTTTGTTTTGTTTCCGGACTCGTGCAGTAACGAGCGAGGCTGTCTTGGATCAATCTGTGATAATAGTTAGGATAGCAACGTCGGCTGCCATCCGCGTCACTCAGTCGCGCAACGAGTACCAAGAAAAATTTTAGAGAAAAAAGAGATAAACGATGATTTTGCTTCCGTTTTTTTTTTTTTTTTTTTTTTTTTTTTTTTTTTTTTTTTTTTTAAACTAGGAACGAACTTTTTGTCATTCCCTCGTCGGAAATTCGACTGATCGCTTTTGTGACCCCCCCACATATCCGTGACGAGTGTATATGTATATAAATTATACGAGCACAATGTCTGAGCTCCCTCCTACCCCGCCCCGGCCCAGCGAAAACGTTGTAACCGCTTCAACGACCGCGAACCTATTGTAAACGATAAGTATTACCGTATTCATACTAGTATAATTATTTAAATAAAAAAAATACTATAATAATGATTGCCGACGAAGAAAAAATAAACAGGATTTTACGTTTCACGGGCTCTCCGAATCCTCATTGTGACCACTTAGAAACCCGCGAGACCCGCGTATCCGTTGCCGGAACGCGTAGTTATTTATTTCAACATATATATATATGTGTATATATATATAGCAGTAGTATAAATCGACAGCTTCGATTGACTTACAGTTAAGGGCGCGTGATGAATCTCCGTGTGATTTTTTCGTTTTCTTTTTAACTCGAAAATAATGAATGTACAATATTTACATAATCCGTTCAATGCTCCTGCGGATATGGATCTACCGTGCTGAAGACGAACACGAGACATCCGAAGGTCAATATCGAACCGTGAGCAACTATCGCGCTTCCCTCCCAACCCGATTGCGTGTAAACCTCGTTCGCCGTCTCGGGCTCGAGGACATTGCACTTGCACGATACAATACGCGAGCCGTTAGTCGACGGTGGCGATTTTGCTTTCTTCGATATGGCTTTGAAAGTCGCCGATGTTCTCCAGTGATCCGGCACTATTCCCTCGTCGGAATCCTTCCCACGCTTCGCCGATAAACCGGCGTAGTCGCAGGAATAGAGCACGTTGTCGACTATCGTGCCGTGTTCGCTGTAGTTTAGCAATTCGTATCGTTTCGTTGTCTGCGAGCGAAATATTTTTTTAATGAGTAAAAAAAAAACAATCGTTTTTTTGTCTTTAAAAGTGTACGAAGACTAAGACTCACCTCGTCGAAAAATATGACCGCGTGCTTCGAGGACGTGCAATCGCAGTTTCCGTACTTCGAGAGTGGAACGTCGCAGTTCGGTCCAGTGCCTATCGTCATCGTTCGCTGTACCATAAAGGCTGGAGGTCCGGGTTTCCGGCTCAGAGGGAAAAGAGCGGCGCGAGCCTGAAGAGCGCAGTTAACAGGCTCGTATTCATCTCCCATGGGATTCATTATTTGCTCGAGTCTCTGTTGAGCGAGAGCCTCGAGGACGGGCCTCTCCAGCAGCTGCACACCTTCCTTGACGCTGTAAGCGTACTCGTCGCGATAAAGTCGAGATTTGTCCATCTTCAAACTTTCGTCCTCTCTCGAGTGTCGAGCTTTCTTGGGACTGCGCGTCTTCCTCTTCTCGCCGGCCTCTTTGCCATGTTGAATTTCCATCTTTTCCACCGACTCATCGTGCACGTCACCGTTCTTCAGCTCGTTCGCCGACTCGTTTAATCTCCCGAGGGCGGAGCCGTCCTTGCCCTCGCTCCTCTCGTCGCAATTCGTCTCTTCTCCGGAATTGAAATAAGGTCTAATAACTGTGCTGACTCGATACGAGTTCAACGAATCGAGCTCCGGCGGATTAGCGTAGTGATATTTTACCGTGTGAGGTACTTTCACCCTCGTACGTCCTCCTATGCTAAATTTAACTCTGAACGGAGGATTGGCCGCGTACGCTTTACGAAGAAATTCGAGTTTAACGGCGTGCTGATCTATTCTGCGCGTCGCGAATTGATCCCAGAGCTTCATCCGAGCCGACGCTTTGCAGGAATTCAGGAGATTCTGATCGATGAAGTGATTCGGATGATTGGGGCACATCCAACGGCCGCTAGGAAAGGCCGTCAGAGGTGGATCCAGGCAGTCTTGATGAAAGTATAGAGGACAGTAGTCGCAGGCTACCAGTGGTGCTCGTTTGCAGCTCTTGCCGCACTCGAAGCAGAGGCGGGCCGGGAGCGGCACCATCAGTCCGTTGTCCAGGCAGTGACCCTTACCTGTAGACAAATCGATTATTTAATTATTGAAAAGCGTTCTCTCGACTATAGACCGCGACGAACCTTGAGCTTCGATTGTTCGCACGATCGTGCAGCTCGTCACAGCTCGTCGCCTTCAATCAACGGCTCGCATATGCACGGGTCGAACGAATAAAAGGAAATTGAATACAACCTCGTTAAGTACCGTTCGTATATCTCGCGAGTAAGCGTTACCGAATCTCCTCGTCGTTTGAAGAAGAAAATTTGCCGCTATGCAAAGATCAACGCGCCAAACAACTCGAGCGACGATTGAGCTTTATCGAATAAATAAATTACGAGAATTTAACGCCGAAAGCAACGGAAGATTCTAGTAAATTACGGTGAAAAAATATATATATAGTCCATCGATCTTACGATTCGTGTGGCGCCGCTCGCCATTGTTACAGGCGGCAGCGGGCTGCCTCCCTCTCTTCCCGGACGCGGGGTCGACCTTGTCCGTACCCGGAAATGTAATTGGCAAGCGTAATTCCCTGGGCAGCTCGAACTCCCGCGGATTTACGAGCGATGCCGCGAGAGCCAGGATCTCCAGTGCTGACTTCTTTTTTCTCTTTCTGGAAGCAGCAACTCCTGGCTTCTCTTTGGAGTCTTTCTTGGCTGAGCATCTGCACGAATGACACATCCATTCACCGAGCGGTATCTCTGCAGGGTCGAGAGGAGGATCGCTGTGAAAGACACATCAATTTTTTTTTTTAATCCGGAGCTCGCCATAAATTGTGGCTGATCAGGAGCAGACTCTGAGGCTTTCACTCACTGGCATTGCAAGTGAAAAGATGCTGGACACTTGTCACAGCATATCAGCTCTCCGCCGTCCCTGCAGGCGTCGCACGAATCTCTGTTGTGACCTCTGCCCGGTCTCTTAAAGTACGGATGTTGTTTGTCCTCCTTCTCCTTCTTTATCTTAGCAGTCTTTGATTCTTCGGACACCGGAGGTGCTATCAGTGCTTGTATTTGCTGAAACGTATACAACGGATCGATCAGTACGATAGAAAAAGTAAAAATATAAAAATTGCGACTATGCTGCAAGATAATGATCGAGCTCGGAAACGAAAGGTAATTTTTTTTTTTCCCATTAAATCTCGTTAACCTGGTGGCTACTCGGTTACTTACGGGCATGAGACCGCCGTTCGGTGGCAAATTGTACTCTACCGTTCCCATTGTACAATAAGTCGTGGCCAAGTTCCGTCGAATTAATAAACCGCGACTGTCGTTGAGAAAGTACGCGGGAACTGTCGCGAGGATGACACTACGAGTGAAAACTACATCGGAGGGAACACAGCGAAGACGCCGTGCGTGCTCTCGGGATACCGCGCGAGTCTGTCGATTAAATTGTTTCGACTCCGAGAGAATTCTCCGGAATAAATAGAGAACGCGAGTTGACAACCACTTTACGTCCACAACATTAAATTCAACGCTGTGGCGGCGCGGGAGCCCACGCACGTGAAGCTTCAGAGATTCATGCCGGGTTTCTATGTTTCCCGAGAATTTTGCGAAGTACAAAAACTAAGATTCCTCGAGCAAAGTGCACACAAAGAGTTTATTTGTTTTACCGATTAAATAATTGTTCGGGGATGTTTGTCGCTCCTCAAACGATTCTCGAATGAAAACACAATGTTCTTATGATAATTCACACAGGAAGACATTGGCGTTTCGAGGCATGAATTTATCGCGAAAGAGTCTAACCTAAAACATGACATCGAAAGGCATTGCGGGCTATTCGAATAACAGAGAATTCGTTTGATTTATTTTCGAGTCACTGTTGTGTGAATTGAGGATCGATAGAGTAAACTTTGAGGACTTTTAAAAATAATTGTTTCAACTATGAGGTACGCGCAGCTTGTTATGGGACCGGCCGGAAGCGGCAAGGTAAATTGCACTGTTGTCCCAGTTTCTTTAATAGGAACTCAAATTTTTAAACTGTTTTATGTCGATCTCGTTTTGTCTTCTAATTCCAGTCGACCTACTGTTCAACAATGCAACGGCAGGCAGCCGATGAGAATAAAGTCGTTCATATAGTCAATTTGGATCCAGCTGCGGAATATTTTGATTACGAACCTATGGTGGACATAAGAGAATTGATACAGTTAGACGATGCCATGGAGGATCCCGAGTTGAGATTTGGGCCGAACGGTGGTCTAGTTTTTTGCATGGAGTGAGTTTGAAACTATCTTTAAAATTTAATAAAACTATCGGTATTGACAACATGCAATTAAAAGCGCTTCAATCAAATTTTATGCTGACTTATTCGGGAAAGGTTTGATTTTATGTCAGCTAGGTCATTTATTACTTGTTGGGTTAAAACTTGGAAGGTTATAAACAAATGCATAAAACATTTAAACATAAAACAATGCATTTGTAAAAAAAGATGTTGCTCACAGGGCTCACAGCTCCTGCTGAGATATTTGTGCTTATTTCTGAAATTGTTTGAAATTACTCTTATAAAAATGCACTGCTCCATGCAGCCGTTTGTAAACTGTAGTTGCAAAAGCTTTGTAAATTATGTTTGTTGATAATAACGTATCAATGGCAAGGGGGCACAGTCGGAATATGCCCATTTGAATTATAAAGCAATTTACCATCAAGTTTTTGAGGTAGGGCGCGTGAAAAGACAACTTTCGTTGTTACGTATCAGTACATATGTCCTTCCAATTACAGATATTTGCTCGAAAATTCGGCATGGCTTGTGGAGCAATTGGGGGACGTCGACGACGACTATATAATCTTCGATTGCGCGGGACAGATCGAGCTGTACACGCACATGACCGTAGTGCGCCAATTGATAACTATGCTCCAAAATCTTAATTTTCGTCTGTGCGGCGTTTTCCTCGTCGACAGTCAATTCATGGTGGACGCATCTAAGTTCCTTTCCGGAACTATGGCGGCTCTAAGTGTTATGATTAACTTGGAGCTGCCGCACATAAATATCCTCAGCAAGATGGATCTATTATCGAAATCGTCGCGAAAGCAGCTCGACAAGTATCTCGAGCCGGATCCTTATAGTTTAATCGCTGATATGGACAGAGATCACTGGAACGACAAATACAAAAATCTAACCGAGGCTCTGGGTCGGCTGATCGAGGACTACAGCCTCGTCAGATTTTACCCGTTGAATATCAAGGACGAGGAGAGCATAGCGGATATCAAACTGACGATCGACAATATGATACAGTACGGCGAGGAGGAAGACGTCAAGATGAGGGACTTTGATGAGCCCCAAAACGACGATGATGATGGAGACTAGTATTGAATTTCATTAATTATCCCACAGAGACAGGCAAACCAGATATTTTTTGTAAAAACGTTGCATAAATTATTTACAAAACTTACGATCGCTCGTACTCCGAATCTACTATAACCTTCCTAAATTTCTTTACTGACACTGAAGGATATCCTAATTAATAGTAATTTACGATACTAGTGCGATAAAATTTTTTATGACGAGTATGAATTTGCAGCACGAGCCAAAGGCGAATATTGCAATCACTCGACGTAAGGAAAAGTTTTTCGCAGGAGTGTCGTACCAAATTTTACAAGGTGTGAAAATGGGGTTTTACATAAGCAAAGCGTGCGTAAAACTACCATTTTCGCACCGAGTGACGTAAAGTAATTTCTATTCGATCGCGATCAAACCCCAATAGTTTGTCAAGAAAAATATGTTAAGTGTTTGCAATGTTTTTTTTATTTGTTATTTTCATTTTATGACCATGCAGTTTCGCGTTCTGCTAACAATATCCCCAACTCGAAGAGAAATCACGTCTCTACAAAAATGGAATTTGTCACCGATCGACGAGAAATTCGAGTAATATTATTCATTCGTAGAAACATTAACGGTGCCGTATAAATTATTTACAAAACGGTACGATATCACGTGTCTTTGCTGGTTCCCGGTAGTGAGTGTTCCTGCTGCTTCGTCGCTCGTTTGTCCTGTTCGTCTTTGTGCCTGCTCAAGAAATTCTTGAACGAATCCTCTTCCTTTTCCTCGTCCGCGTCGTCCGGCGGCTTTTCGTCGTCCTCGTCCTCGCTGGACTCGTCACCTGACGGCTTGAGATAAACGTCCGCGATTTCCTGACCGCTGCTAACCGAGTTTACAAGTGGAACACCCGTGCCTCTGCCAGCCGCCTCCTCCAATTGGGCTTTGCGCTTTTCGCGCTCTTGGACTTTTTCGGCTCGCAGCCTTTCCCAATCTTTCTTGTAGACTCTGAAATCAACGAAATTCGCCCTTTCACAATCGTCCTCGAATATCGGAGAAAAAAATTACAAAAATATTTCGTCGCACTCACGTTTCGTATTCGACGGCGGCGTCTTTGACCAATTCGAAGAATTCGATGATTCCGTCACCCGTCAGCGACGAAACGCCGCAACTGCGCAGATGGCAGTAAAATTCGTCGAGGGTCAGAGCCATGCTACGGGTTAGATTGCTGATGTAGCTAGTCTCAGAATCCAGAGCCTCCTGGAACGACTCAAAGTCCTGCATCCACTCCACAGCATAAGCGTGTTCCACTATGTCAGTCTGAAAATCGGGATGAATAAAACAGGATTGAGACAATAGAATCCTGATAGATCCAACATAAAAAAAAAACAATTCTTACTTTGTTCATGACAACGATGAAGGGTAATTTTGTTTTGTAGAGTATAGAGCAAGCGTAGAGCATGTTCGACATGAAGGTAACAGGACTGACGCTCCTCACTGTATCCAACACATAGACGACTATTGTGGGAAACTGCGAAGCCAATGCTTCAGTGATTATTGTGCCACTGGCGGACCAGGTAAAAATCTCTATCTGCCCAGGTGTGTCGATCACAACGTATTCGTGATCCTCGCCAGCTTTCTCCAGCAGTTCGACGACTTTGTCAAACTTTGTGGAAAATAGATTCAGAGTTGTGACAATACCGCCGTTCGGTCCCAGACGATATTGCTTCATTACTTCCTTGTAGTTCACTGTGTCTCGGATATCTTGACAAAAAATTTCATGCCAGTTTGATCAACCCAATATACAGGAACGAGCCTCGAAGTGATGAATATTATTTATTTTTCTTCTCACCTATGTTCGTGGGATAAGGCACCTCCTTGCACGCGGGATCGAGGTTGATAACGTACGGTTTTCCAGTCTCGTATAGCGTCGATACAATCTTGCGTACGAAAGTTGTTTTCCCCGAGCCGGCCATACCAAGAACAATTATACAAACCGGTTTTTTCTTCTTAGACTTATCCTCCCCAGGTGTCGAGTTGTCTTTATCTTCAGTTTTGTCATCGTTTTGCCGCTCCGAGGATTTCGTATCGTTGCCGGTATCGTTCATTGTTAAAAACTACAACTTGTAGCGAGCATGTCACAAGCACGTTCTTGGGGTGAGAGTGTGAATTCTCACACGGCCAACCTAACTTATTGCGTTTGCGATTTTCAAAATTTTAACCAATAGCAACACGTCGCTGAGGTGCCGACCGCCCCGTAAGAATCCGCCTTTGGGTCACGTCGAATCCGCGAAAGGGTGATGACTCATTCTTTAAATAGTGGATAACAGCGACACGCATTGGCGATGCCGCAAACTAGAGACTGCTCCGATATCCGAGTCACCCCCCCACCACGAAATATCGGCTGGAGTCGCGCAAGGCCTGTAAGACCGTGGCCGGGCAGCCTGCTCGATCGACGAGCTTTGGAAGGGGAAACAGAACGTAGAGTCTTATATACATGTATATACATATATTTCGCTGGCCATAGCAGACGACAGACTCCAATCGACTTGACAGCTCACTCCGTATTTTCACGTGTCCCCTTGCGCATCGCATTGCGTAACTGGAGTTCCACATCCAGGGAGGAGCTTCCTTTTTCGGTGAGTCGAAAAGCCGATCGTTAGAGCTATGTTTATTTCTTCACCATGACATTCGTCCTTCGTCAAGTTATCTTTCGACTATGGTATCGTATCGATTATGAAAGGGAAAAAAATCATATTAAGCGAGGTTGTGTGCGCTCTGCGTCACAAGGTGTGTTCTTTGACACACGAAGCCTGCGAAGCATAATATCGCCGAGCGCAAACGTGCAACCAATTGGCTCTTCGTAAATGAGCTTTTCGACCAATCGGTAGACCGTCGAACCGAGGTCCGATACCGGACAAAAGGATCTTACATCAAACAGCTGTTTCGAAAGCAGCGTTGCCAAATTTCCACTATCACCTCGGAAAACTTATTGAAACGAATAACTCTCCGTCTCTGTCTCTCTCCGTCGTCTTCCCCTTCTGGGCATTGCGAAATTAGCCTATTGATCAAGGCTTTCCGCATCGAAGTTCTGTTATCTCCACGATTACTCATGGCTCATGAAAAGTAACGTTAAAAATTACCATTCTCGTAAAAGAATTATTCATACATAATTCAAGCTTCCTATTGCGCATAATTGCGTCTATAACTGTTTTTTTTCCTATGAAACTCCCACGAACATTACCGGAAACTCTTACTCTGAAAGGGTCGAATATGATTCGTAAAGAAAGAGCATTCAACCTGTTGTGCGACGCGATCTTGACGAAAAAAATACCATTTCGCCATGTTTTTTTTTCATTTACCGATAATGATCTTTCCACCAAACTGCGTAATATCCTTCTCAATCTGCAAACAGTTGATACGATAACTGAAAGAAAAAAGCGTTCTTTCCTTTGTAAAAACCGTTTTTGAAGAAAAAAGAACACATTATTTTGCCATATATTTTCGTTTTTGTTGATACATTTGCTTTTCCTTATCAATCAGCGTAATGTCTGGAACGTGTTAATCTATAAATATTCGCTAAATTATCTAAAACAAAAAACCTTTTGACAATACGTGAGAAATTTTCCTTTCGTCGTACGCCGAAAGGAAAAAAATTGAATTTCCCGCCTTCGATATGACACTGGACATCACCTGAAGACGTGACAACCCAGCGGTCAGGCACGCGGCCTATACGTGAAAACCAACACAGTCTGCGAAGCGCGCAAACACATTGGAAGAAAAAAAAATCATCGTGACCAGTGGTATCGTAGCTAGAGCGTGCAGTACGAATTTTATAAGCCAGTTAGAAGTAAACTCAACAGCGAGTATCGTGTCTCATCAGCACTTGCGCATTGGTCTTTCACTACCGTAGTGTGTTGCGTTCGAAATAGTTATATGTCTCTCACAGTGACACCTACATAATAATCTAGCCTGGCCAGCCAGTCCTTCACCAGTCATACAAACACACAACACACAACACACTCACACGTATGCGCGCACTGTGTGCATCCATAGTGTGTTAAAATAACAAAAGTCGTTCGGATGAAGTGGCGAACTAAAAGAAATTCAAAGAGGTTGAGGTGCAACGATATTTATTCGATAATGGCGGATAAAAACAATGATACGAGTGCTACGTCGTGACTCTCGATATACATATACATAATACAGAAAAAAGATTTCCAACGACGACGTCGAAGAAATTGTTGCCTCGATCGTGCTGCTGCTGACTACGAAACTCGTAATCGTACGTAGGTAAGAGACTCGTTTCCGAGCCCCGGAGAGCCCCGTCGAACCGTATCATATCGAACACAGTTTTCAGAGCCCCTGTAGGATCTTAACGCACACAGTGCGTGATTGCTCCGTTTCGATTCTTCGGGTTCTTTGCTCGCTGCCTCCCCGTGACGTTGGATATATATCTTTTTTATTTTAATTATTTTACTTTTCTTTCCTTATGGCTTAAAGCCTCTTAGCCAAGTGCCAGTATTTTTCTTCTCTATCGGTTCTTTGCCTCTTTTTTTTTTATATTTTCTCCCGTGCTCATCGAGAGGGGGGCGGAGCGTCTCCCGGCCTCCGAATCCTAACCAACCCGATCCCGATAGCTCGACGCATTCCGGTGATTCGGTGGCTGGTGCCTCACCCACACACAATCATACACTCTACTGCGAGACCCCCATATTTACCTACACAGTTGTACCCGTGTCCATAGTTGCACTTTCATCTACTACGTATATAGCCTACTGTGTTGGTAGTCCACTCTACACGACACATTGTGTTCGATGTGTATCATACACACGTACATACGCGCGCATAACGTCCTATCCTAACATACGCGTGCGTTTCGTTAGTTCGACGAGTGGTGCTGCTCTACTGCTGGCTTCACGAACTGTTCTCTCGAGCCTCGCAGGGGAGCAACGGCAAGAGCCTAGTCGTAGGCTCACAGTTCCTCGTCGGACTCTTCTGGTCGGACGTGTACGTAGATACATACCGTGCGCGTGTATGTGTGTGTGTTTTCTTTTTCGTCGAGTGCGTAGAGTCTGAGGCTCCCTTCGAAACGCAGGACGAATCTCGCAGAGCTCAACATGTACCGAGCATGTTTTTACGAAATTCAGGTAAATCACAAATTCATATTCGTTAACACAGCGAACGAATCGACTGTTGGAACTATCGAAGCGTAAAGAGAAGTGAAAAACTCATCGTTCGTTCTTTTTCTCGGTATGTTGGATGGGAACAAATAAAAAAAATACGATTAACGCGAGACAGAGTGAGAAACGATAGAGTAGAGAGCAAAAAAAATTGGGTATGCGTGTGAGAAACTCTTCGTGTGTGACTGCCAGAGAGCGAAAGCGATACGGGAACCGTAGCGAGAGAGCGAGACGCACAAACCTCGTCCTCCATTACTTTAGCAGCAAGCAAATGGTGGCTCGATCTCGCTCGGGCTGTGAGCAAGGGCCTTTGTGTTTTCCGTTCCACCTACGTTTGTTCGATTACAATATAACTGGTACAAAAAAATTACTTGAACACGGTGATAATATACCTTACGGTGAGTGGCACGAGGCAAGGAACCCTCTGTTTTGAGCCTCCCCCACCTCGACCCTTGCGAATTGTCACCAACGTGTGGAAAGTTCGAGGGTTTTCGTGAAGTACAGCTGTTCGGTGAGGATTTCTCGTTTCAATCCAACGTTAATAAAGTGTCGAAGTTTCGAATTATTGTTTTATTTTTATTTTTTGTTTCAATTTATTTATTTCCTGCATCGAAAACTCGGTACCGTCAAATGCACGAAACAGTGATTGATGTACAATGTGTATATTTACGCCCGATACAGCGTTTGTTGTTGTTCGAGGCTCGTGAAGCTCGAGCTATCAGTATCAGGCCGTTTTAATCGAGAGAAGATGAAACATTAACTGCGCACCACTCGTAATCGCTCGCTCTGCCACTTTGTTCTGTTTTTCCCTTCATTCGGCCTTTATCTTTCGACAAGCGCGAAATGTCCAGTTCGTACACGTCGATGCGCGACGCTTCGTGTTTTGGAGCATCTCATTTCGTCTCGAAACCTTTCGTTTTATTTATTTATGCTTTCGCCCTCGGGACTAAAGTTGCCCAATGATAGAGTTCTAGAACATCTTTATAGATATTTTTCATTTGACCCTAGAATCAGTTACGAACTCGGTGACCACTAAGTCAAACAACCCTGGGAGAATTGATAAGAAAATGGTTTCACACTGTTTCCATTCGCGGTAGGGACGATTTTTTGATGATTTTTTTTGTTGTTTTGTTATCTTAAATAATTTTACAAGTCGATCGTTAGTGTTATTCCATGTTTATTGATAAGACGAGCGGATAATTGTCTTATGTTTTTCATTGTTTCTTCAGTACGATACTTCAAAGGTTGCACCTGTACTGTAAATTCCGTGCGATTCATTCGCATACATTCGCTGCTGCACAATGGACGGTGCTGTCGTGTTTTAGCCTACAAATCGAAATTTTCGTTCGTCAATTTTGTCGCGTTAATTAATCACGTGTCTTGCTTGGAAAGATTATTCCATAGGCATTCATGAGACGATTAGAGATGTGTTTTTGTTTTTCATTATTTCTTCCGCATGGTACTTCAGACCTTGCACAGGAACAGTAAATTCTGTGTAACACTAGTGTATTGCATGACGAATCATGCAATACGTTTGACTAATGGTGCATTCACTTGATACAATTTTTCTGTTACTACAACAAAACAAAAAAAAAAGTAAAAAAATAATTCTTATCTTCAAATACAGCGGATATTCAAAAAAAATTGCATTTTTTAAATGGATTTAACAATCATTAACTCAACAACAACTGCGTACAGACGAAAGACAAATTTTTGTTTTGCTTCTTTGTTGTCATTGTTTTATTTTGTGAGATGCTTCGATGGGTAGTACAGCAGAGCAGATTCTGTGCGCTTTATTCTGCAAGACAGAACGAAGAATCATAACCTATCAGGCAATCGGTCAATGGAATTTCTGTGTTCTTACCTAACACGCTATCGTTAATGGAGGGAGACATATTTATGTTGTGTAAGAACATCGGCAAGCTTGACAAAATTATTTACCACTGTGAGGTCAAGTAGTGGGACATATAAATTATATAAGTTATCCAAATTGTGAGAATGATACATTTTTTATGGTTCCATGTTCCACAAATTCATGTAATATTCAGTGCCAAACTGTCAATAATTTATGGAGACCAATCATTTTGCTCGTCTATCCATACTTTCTACTTTCCGTACATAGAAATCAACCTAATTTATTGATGTCATGGGGGATATGCATGTTTTGTTATGATGCAAGATTTTTACTCCAAACATATAATTTATAATTATAACATTATAATCTGTAAACTGTGGGAATGGTAAATTTTGCAAACATCCCTGTAATATTCAGCGCTGAACTCTTGACAATTTATTGAGACCAATCATTTTGGTTGTCTATGTCTGTTTTCTTCTTTCTCTACACAGAAATCAAACTGATTTACTGAGATCTATGGACGATGCACATATTTTGTTATGATGCTAGATTTCTACTCTAAACAGAATTTCCTAGTGCATTGAGCCTTCGGTGATATTGATTTGCATCTCTTGCAGTCTTATTACCGTGAAAAAAATGCTCTCAACCTCGTTTGTAAGGATTCCTAAGTATCAATTTTTCTGAATCCTCTATTTTTACACCAGTGGGTAACTATTCAGTAAATATTCGGTAAATTCAGTAAATATTTCAATAACTCTGAAGACGTTGACAGAAGAATAAATTCTGATTTCATAGTATTAGTTAATTAATCAAGTTTAGTGGAGAACATGTAGTTTTGTAGGTCACCCTTTGAGGAAACACTTTGGTTTGCTATTTTGCATTTTATACTTCTCAAAGATAAAGATATCAATACAGTTTACTGCAAGCACTCTGTATACACTTTGTTATGTTGCAAAGAATATGATGATCTTCCAGTGAAAAATCGTCTGTACGCTATGGCTTAAAATCCGAACATATTCACGACCGCAACTGCACAAAATTACTAACATATTCTTACGCGCCTTATCTTTCTTAAGATCCAACAGCCGCTTGCACTAAGTATACAGATTGGTGCAATCGTGCTTCAGACTCTCCAAGACAGTTTAATCATCGAATTTTTGTCGTTGATATCAAGCAGTTCGTTTCCATCGTGCAATACTGTACTCAATCATTATTTACCCCCTCCAAGTTTCAATTTCTTCATGTTAATAATCTCGGAACGAATTTATCTGTTCTTTCCATGCCTATCGTGAATCAAGTTATTTTTAATTGGACGTTTTATCCCCATGGTTGATAGTCGATAATAATCATTTTCATATGAAAATTCCTCCAATTTTATTTGTCCCTTTATTAGATAAAGTCACGATCATAATTGTTGCAAGTCGTTTATTTTCGTGTGAACCGATTTATTGCAACTAATTATTGTTACGAATTTTTCAGGCAGAATAGTGGCATGCGTCGATTAATCTATGGCAGATCAACAAGATCAGTCGTCGTCCGGGGGGTCTGTAGAGAAGGCCAGTGCTTCAACAGACACCTCTAAGCAGCTAAGGGGGAAGGGCAGCGGCAGTGGAAGTACAAGTTACAGAAAGCGACAGAGTACAGGCTCCGCAGCAGTAACACTAGGCGAGAAACGACGTAGACAGGCAATAGGGGATCCGCAACAATCCGAAGTCTACAACCCACCGACCCACAGACGCTCCGTTGATTCTTCTTCCAGAGGCGAGCAGGCCAAGGCCAAGGCGGAACGGAAAAACCATGGTGGTGGCCTAGGATCTGCAGTGGGTAAGCAGGACGATTTAATCTAATAAAAAAAAAAATGCTTGGCTGATTTGAAAAAAAATCGGCCTGATCCGATATTCGACCCAGATAATTTCAATATTTGCTTCGATGGGGCGTATTATTCTATTTTCGCGTTAAATGCGGCAATCCTCGCATGGCATTCGTTAAAAACATCAAGAACTAAAGCTTCGTAACTATATCTCTCTTTTATGATAAATTGGATTCTCTTTTATTATAAATTGGATGATATTTATTACTCGTTTGCGTTAATACCGAAGGATTAAAGCTTCGATAATTGCTTTAACGAGGCACTCCAGGTATAAGTTCTCTGAGTTACAAAGGGACGGCAGTTTACAGGTGAGACATTTGTATAACAGTCGGAATGGGGGTAAATCGTGGTATCGAAAAAACCGTAATGATGTAAAATAATGGGAGGGGGGGGGGGCAATCGGGGAGAAGGGAAAACTTCAGGCATACGAAAGGTTGAATTTATTCGAATATGTTGTAGTGACGAATTTTAATCGAAAGCGGGAACAACGCGTGGTTAAAAATGGATTATTCGAAAATTTCAGAACCAGATTGGAGACAGCAGAAAGCGCCTCAGCCAAACCACAGTCACAGCGGTGGAAGTACAAAAATACGTGGTTCAGCTAGATCAAGCTTGATCGATCATAATTCCGCACCGGTAGATTGCGTTGCATCGCGCACACGTTCGCGAACACCACAAAATTCGCAAAGCTCAGTGCAAAGATCAACGAGCAACTTCGACGTTTCATTAACGAGCGGTTACAATAGCAGAAAATCATCGACATCACATACAAACTTGGCATCGTCAACGAGCTCGGCGCATCCTAGTCATCCTTCTACATCGAGAGGAAGAGGTGAGTACATGATTTTTTTTTATTCCTTGTTTCTTACTCCTATAAAAAAAAACTCTTGATCTTCGACGATCGTGCGGGAAAAGATAAGTGACAGAAAAAAATTATTGTTTGATTGCAACGTTCCATCTTACGGCTGAAAGAAGGGTTATTTATTTTATCGGAATAATCTTACGAACAAAACTTTACAATCCTGCTTTATACAAACAGTAATTTATTCATTTCAATCTTTTCGATAACTCGAAGAAATTCATCAGACGTGCAGAGTAAAGAATCGGTACTACAACCACGAAGAACGTACTTTCCCTGCATATATTTTTGTCGTCATGTTTTTTCAGCAAAGTTCCCTTGAAATGGAAAAACGAGCAAATATCTCATACAAAGTTTCGAATCTTATTACCGCCAGCACACAAAAGTGCGAAACACATTTATAAAGATAAATATTCATGTGCCGATGCACACTGGCGTATCATATTAACGTATTCGAGTTCGGGCAATGGTTTACTATGTTCATTTTACGATGAGAGGCGCACAGTATAATAATGACCCAATTTTTCATGTACTCTACAAGTTAGGTAAAGAATCGAAAGCCGAAAAAAAATAAAATAAAAATAAATCACTCTAGCGGGTAGTACTTAGAAAATCTTAGTGTAATAAAAATAAAAGTCATAGATAAGACTGTATCATATTAGGCCTGAGGATGAGCGAATGTCTGGAAGGATTTGTCTCGGCTATCAAAGCACTTTTTCCAATATCAACACAAACCTATCATCAAGAAGGTAAGCTCTTATTGAGAAGCGGGCGAAATTTCTATGCTATATATTATCTGTATCGCGCCTCTCAATCACTTTTTTGATCTTTCCTCAATCTTTCGAAGTATATTGAAAAGCTTGTAAAAAGAAATCATCGCCACCGACCAACAAAATCAAATTTATCTGCATTTCCACCTTTGGGGAACTTTTGTTGCGTTCAAAATAGCCTTACAACCGAGAAAAATTCATACTCGAATCATATATACTTTTTCAATGATAACAAAAAACAAAACCTTTCCTGCAAAGTTTTTAGTAGTACTTTCAGGCAATGATTGGTGGGTAAAAACATTAATTCACTAAACACAAATATTCGCACGGAAATTTTTAACGACACACGTATTTAGGTATTTTTCATTCAGAGTGTATTGAGCCATTAGGAAACTCATTTCGATTGTGTTTACATATCATTGACGAACTCGGGCTCGGTCTGTACGTCGCGGTAGTGCTGATCCATCGACGTTCTTATTAACTTCGACGGACGCTCGTCGTGTCAACTATGTTGAACGGTTCGTGATTAATGCCTCGTTAAATAAAACACAGTGACCGAACACAAATATTCCTGATAAAAGCGAGATGCCGTTGGTATTTTTAGATTTGAGCAATTTGTAGCTCGTCTGTGAATGATCTCATTATCGGCGTGTCGTCCGTGTAACTTATTAACTTGACGTATTCCACATTAGTAATTGGTTGCGTAGTCCCCTCCTCTCCCCAAAGGAGATGTCTACAAATATGTTAATCCACTCATTATATAATAAGATCTTTTGACATTTCTAATGTAACATAGGACAATTGGAATGCGCATCTCATCGATCGAAAAAAGAAATGCATTAGGCAAATAAAAAACTATCGAACATCGTTTCGTTAGCCCTTCTCTCTCTGTGCTGTTATGTTATGTTTACATTTTTTCTCGTAGTTTATTCTATCTGGATGCCGAGGACACAGATATCAAATCGCACCTTTCCCTTGAAAATCCATTTTTTTTTGTTTCCTGTTGGATAAATAGCATATTCAATAATGAAGGACATTAAGCGTCGACACTTGAGGGGGATTTGAGCACTTTGCAGTATGAAAAAAATGCCTACGTGCCAGCAATGGAAGTTCGAATGTTGATGAGTAAAGTGCCAAATTGGGTCTGAGTGTCCTTGTCGAGGTGCCGGATAGAAGAACACAAAAACCAAAAAATACATCGAGTTTCTTCGAATAAAAATGAATAATTATTTTTTTCTTTAATTGAAGGTTCAAAATCTCAAGGCAGTGGCGGCAACAATTATACGAACGGTGGTACGGGTAGTCAAGTTTTGGGTGTGAAGTCCAGCATCAGAGTGGGTAACGCAGCTAGCAACTCTGTGGAGAGCGGAGGAGGGGCGTTGGCACATGACGGGGCAGGCACTAGTGGCGTTACAGCAGCTACGTCCACTGTCAACCCCTCTGTGTCTGCCTCCGCTGCTGCCAACCAGCCTGCGCACCCTCATCCAACGCACAAGCATCTTCTGCGCTCGCGGGTCAAGCTCGGCAACGAACAAACCAAGGAAATAACCGGAAGCGGTAGCGCTCCTGTCGGTGGCAAATCATCCGGCAAACATCACAAGAAAGAAACTACAACGGGAACCTGCTCTAGCCTGAGGTGCGGCAACGATAACAAATACAATCGAGACTTTGAATCACAGATATTTTTTTTATTCGCACGAGAAGAAAGTTTAGACATATTAAAAAAAAATTGTAACCGATTGATTTTGTCACAGACATCGCTCGTCGTCGCGAGCCCGCAAAGCCGCGGGGGAAAGTGGTCCCGGAGGAGGAGGGGTTGTGATGTCGGGAACTGATTCCGTAACGAACAGTACCACCACACCGACCTCCGTATCGTCCTCTGCCCCGGGAAGTCAGTTGACTTCGACGACCGGAGAGGAGGAGTCGGCGCCGACCGCAACATCCGCTACAGGTAAACCTCATGAGTTCTACATCCTTTGCTTTTCCTATTTCAAATGCAAGCGAAGTGTAGTTAAATATAGATTGGGTTTATTACATTACCACACTTTCACGGATTCTTAATATCATCAAAGACTTCGTTCCGAAGGTGTTACTGAAGTCCAATCACTATTTTCCAGTCGAAGGATTTTTTAAAACTCAATCGTTATTAACGCCGCTGCGTTTCACGAGAAAATAAAAGTTTCTTGAGAAGGATCTGGATCAAGTGAATCGTAATGAATTTGATTATTTTTTGTGATAATGCAGCAAGCGGAGGTCCCTCTGGTATGTCCGGCACTACAGGCGACAGCGAGAGCGATGACGGTGAGGTCGGACGGCTACAAGCACTCCTGGAAGCCCGAGGTTTGCCGCCGCACGTGTTCGGCGCGCTTGGCCCTAGAATGCAGCACCTGCTGAATCGAA
This sequence comes from Stenichneumon culpator, assembly GCA_964017025.1. Classification (NCBI taxonomy): domain Eukaryota; kingdom Metazoa; phylum Arthropoda; class Insecta; order Hymenoptera; family Ichneumonidae; genus Stenichneumon; species Stenichneumon culpator. Next base: position 7,018,306 of record OZ024779.1, read on the forward strand.
GTATGGGGGCCAGTTCCGGTAAGGGCATGACAAAAATGTTCACTTGAATGAATTGCTCACAAAGCTATTAACTAATATTAAAAACGAAAAGCAACTAATAAGCTTTTATCAAAGCCCTATATTAACCCTTTGAAGCAGGGTGTATCACCGGTGATACACCTCTTTTAATTCAGAAAAATTGTATTAATAACCAACCGATGTATTTGAAACCTTGTACTAGTAAACAAAAAAACAAAGGATGGTTCAAAGGGTTAAAGCGTCGCATCAAAAAATAAATAATAAGCTTTTATCAAAGCTCGATATCAAATTGTCGAATATTTCACTCATATTTTTTTTAATTTGATTTATCAGCCGCGAAAGCGCAACAGTTGTTGGCTGGCTTGCAAGCCGTTGACGACGAGGGCGAACAGCTGCAGGCTGTTATCGGTATGGGCGAGATACTTGTGATGGGAAACGAGGATACCCTCACAGGTTTCCCAGTGAAACAAGTAGTTGCTGCACTGATAAATCTTCTGGCAATCGAGCACAATTTCGTGATAATGACACACGCATGTCGCGCTCTGACGTACATGATGGAGGCTCTGCCAAGATCGTCGACCGTTGTCGTTGACGCTGTGCCCGTGTTCCTGCAGAAACTAGAATCGATCGAGTGCATGGACGTCGCCGAACAGTGTCTAACTGCACTGGCTATGCTGTCTCGCAGACACAGCAAGTCTATATTGCAAGCGGTATGTCTTATAATTTTCATTACTATGGATCAATCGTTGCTTTGATTTTTTATTAAGGTAGTCCTTGCGTATAATGTTCACTTCGGATAAATTTCAGAGAAATGAGAGGGAATTGCCAACACTTCGATATGGTATAAAAATTTGAAAAAATCAAGCATATTAAAGGTGCTGAAACGATTAATTTTGCATAATAATAATTCCAAAAGTTTATTAACAAATTGACGAAAAATAAAATTGTTCAACAAATCTTCCGGAAATCTAACTTTTTTTTTATGAAAGTGCTTCGTTCACTTTTCTGAATACGTATGAATTCTTTCAGATTTTTAAATTCACTCTGATTTTTTTTATGGGAAAAACGTGTAGAAAGTCTCAAAATTCAAAGTGGATTTAAAAATCTGAAAAAATTCATACGTATTCAGAAAACTGAACGAATAATTTTCATTTTTAAAAAAGTTAGGTTTCCGGGAGGTTTGTTGAACAATTTTATTCTTCATTAATTTGTCAATAACATTTTGGAATTATTGTTATGCAAAATTAATCTTTTCAGCATCTTTAATACACTTGATTTTTTTCAGATTTTTATATCATCGAGAAGTGTTTACAATTGCCTCTCATTTCTCTGAAACGTATGCGAAGTGAACACTATTCGCTAGGACTACCTTAAGACTCGTGCACCGGCGTATAGTTCTGAATCATTATTGAATTTTTATGAACAGTAAGATTTATTTTTTGTTCAACAGGGAGGTGTTTCGGCTTGTCTAAAGTTCGTCGATTTTTTCAACATAACGGCTCAACGAGCAGCTCTGACAATCACCGCGAATTGCTGTCAAAATTTGAATCCCGACGATTTTCATTTGGTCGCTGATAGTCTCGTGCTCTTGACGAGCAGATTGGCTAATCAGGACAAGAAGAGCGTCGAGTGTGTCTGTCAGGCTTTCAGTCGTTTGGTCGACAGTTTCCAACACGATCCCGTGATGCTTCACAAAATTATAACTGCGGAGCTATTGCAAAATTTGCAACAATTGGTAAGTCGACTAATTTATGCGGATTATGCACAAAAAATGCTTCCAACTTTTCCAGATTTACCGCTCCAGTCCACTTTATACCTAATTCTTAAATGTCTTGGTTTTTTCAATTTTTTTTTTGTTTTTCAGCTCATGATAACTCCGCCAGTGAACAGCATCGGCAACTTCATAACCGTATTACGAATGCTTTCTGTGATATCGAATCGTTGTCCCGATTTGGCGCAATTGCTACTTCAGCAAAACATAGCTTTCACATTAAGCTATCTTCTCACCGGTTCTCTAGAAGTTAAGACGGAGGATGTGGAATTGGTACCCCGCTCACCGCAAGAATGGTTCGAAATCACTTGCCTCATCGAGGAATTAATGCCACCGTTGCCGACCGATGGAATATTCAGTGTAAATAGTTTACTGGAGAGAACGAGCAATCAGCAGGAAACTGTCCACTGGGAATGGCGGGACGAGAGACACTGCTGTCATCCCTTTAGCACCATTGACTCCAGGATTATTGAGGTAAATAACTCAGTTATCATATATAATTGTTTTTTCTTTACACTGGTAGCAACCATTTACCAAAAAATAATATTCAATATCGGAGCTATTTAAATTTCATGACAAATATATCGAAAAAAATACTGTTCCAAAGTAATACAATGAGCAGATGTATTATATCAAGGGTTTTTTTTTAATAATTAGCTGAAGCGGTTTGTTTTTATATATTGTTATATATTATTCAGATGGCCTTCCAAAATGGCGAAGACGAGATTTGTCTCTCGACGTTAGGACGAACTTATACGATAGATCTTACTGTGATGAAGCAAATAAACGAAGACATTGGTATGGCGAGAAGTATCTTCCGCAGAGTTAATGCCCATCCTGCCGAGGGCAAGAGCCCAACGTGTTCTTCGAGGTATGCCAATAAATCGAATAAAAAGCCTGTTCTATATCATTTTTCCCTGTGGGCTTGAAACTAAGTTATTCAAAATAACCTTTCAGTATGGACGTGGTGCCACCGGTCATCGAGACCAACGAGTGGCTCGTTTCTTTCATTAGAACTTTATTCTCCGTACTGTACGAAGTGTATAGTAGTTCCGCGGGTCCAGCTGTCAAGTGTAAATGTCTTCGAGCTCTACTTCGTATGGTTTATTATGCTTCTACGGATCTTCTCAAGGTAAGAAAAATTTCACTCCTTTCAAGCGCTACGATATTGCTTCTTGATTAGTAGAAATCTTCTGAATGAAAGTGTTCTCGATTTATATATATATTTTTCATTTATAAATTATTTATACTAGGACGTTTTGAAAAACCAAGTGGTTTCGTCGCACATCGCTGGAATGCTCGCCTCACAGGACCTCAGAATAGTCATAGGTGCTCTGCAAATGGGCAGTATACTGATGAAACGATTGCCCCAAGTGTTCGGAGTGCACTTTCATCGCGAGGGAGTTCTGCATCAAATCAGGCAACTTGCCGATCCCGACATACCCCTTGGTGTTTCACCACCCAAGTGCCCTTCTGGTAAGTCGCTTGTTAAGGGATATTCAATCACAATTCGCTGTGGTTTTCAAAAATCCTTGACAAAATATTTCACACACGGATGGCAATATACAATTTAATGAACATGACAATTTTTATTTTAAAGACTTAATTTCTTCTTTGTTTTTGTTATCTTCAGGTACGTCATTGCCAAGTCCACAACCAGGTCCATCCACGACTCCGCTCGCATCGACGATGACGTTGTCTTCGAGCAGTGCGACATCGCCGGTCGCGTCGCCAACGACGAACGGCAACATACTCTTCGGCACTATAGCCACGAGCCAGCTGAAACCGAGTCTCGCAGCAACAATGGAAACCCGAAGCAGAAGCGACTTGAGTACCGCAGTCGACGATTCGAATTCACCACAAAATGCCCATCTGTAAGTACAACAACACACTTAAGAACATTTGGGCCGAAGTTTCGGCCCAAATGTCCTTAAGTGAGCGGATAAAGAGCTCCACTGAACGCGTTAGTTAGTGTGCGAGTGAGAAAAGCAGAAAGAACAAGCGGCTAGATAGAGATAGAATCTTTCGTTTATTGAATTTACCTCAGAAACTAAGCCCTGAATTTCCTAGAAATTAGCACACAATCTATCTGATACTATGCTCTTCGCTGTGGTAGGTTTTTTGTTCGAATCTAACAGAAATTAGCGGAGAAAATCGCTACGTTCCGTCGTTAACGGCCGGTTTTTGTAACGTTTACATAGTATCTCATGTAATTTTGTACGCGCATTACTAAGAAACTATATTGTAAAAAAAATCGGCAAAAATTTCAAACGATTCAGCCGTCTTTGCCTGCGAAGTAGCAAAGTTTTATAGCGATCGAACAAAAATGCGTTTTGGGCCATATATCCTTAAATACTGAACGAAAAAACAAAATTCCAATTTACTCATAGCTAACTCTCGTATATTGTAAAACACGGTATCTCTGCTATAACAATGTATCCTGTCTCTCGTCAGAAGAATCGGAGATGTTCTGAAAAGGAAGCGTCAAAACAAGAAAGGTCGGTTCTCACGTCTGGGAAGCGCGACGCCGCAACAAGCCCAGCAGCCTGAATCCTTATTTACGGGTTTCACGCCGAAGAACAGTCGGTTCCTCGGAAACTTGAATCCTGCCCGTTGGGGCAGAAAATCATCGTCGTCATCGGCAGCAAGTGACAAGCGCGACTCGAGTTCATCGACTAGTCTCGCGAAGCCTCCGAGCAATCCGAGTCTGACCGGTGGTAATCGTGACAAAGCTAAAGGTTGGGTGCGCGAGCAAGCTGCACAATTTTTGTCTAGATACCAGGACGACGCACCGTGCACGCATCCGGCACTCACAGTCCTCACGCGACTCACAGCCGCTATTCAGAGGCTTCAGTCGAACGAACTCGACGAGATGTTATCAGCTTTAACCGAACTACGCGACATCGTTCTCGAGAGCGACATATCGCCGTTCGAGATGAATTACAGTGGTCTGATAAAGGCCCTGTTGAATTATCTAACGACGACCGACGCACCGGGCAATCGTTACGATCGTCTGCGAATGTTCTGGAAATTATTCGCCGAATCGACGATGCAACAAGAGAACGTTGGCCTAACGAATCACGTGGGCGACGGGAATCCCGGAGCTTTCGGCGCTCTCGTTGCAAAATTGAACAGCTGCGTCGCCCAATTGGAACAATTTCCGGTTAAAGTTCACGATTTACCAGCGGGCTCTGGTGCTGGACGCGGCGGTACGAGCGCTCTAAAATTCTTCAACACCCATCAGCTGAAGTGCAATTTGCAACGACATCCCGACTGTAACAATTTGAAGCAATGGAAGGGCGGTACCGTGAAGATCGATCCGTTAGCTCTGGTACAGGCGATCGAGCGTTACTTGATGGTACGCGGCTACGGTAGGATAAGAGACGCCGAGTCCATGGTCAGCGACGACGACAACAGCGAGGACGATATCGACGATACTCTCGCCGCTGTCGTCATAAGTCAGGCTGCCAAGCACAAGTTGCAATTTTTGATCGGCGACGAAGTTTTGCCTTTCAACATGACGGTCTATCAAGCGGTTCGACAATTCGGCTGCTCGGGACTTGATCATTCGGAGGCCGAGGCCGATAGCGAGCCTCCTCTGGGACACGACGCCGTTTGGGTCCAGACCCACACGATTTACTACAGGCCGGTGCCCGAGGAGGAGGCTACGACGTCACCGAAACCCGGTTCGAGCTCCCAGGGCAGCAGTCGTAAAGGAAAAGGAAAAAGTACAAAGATAAGCTCCAAGAGGAAAGAGGATAGCTTGTGGCTCGAAGGAGCTGTACCACCGCCCCGCTGTCCTCTCGCCCCCTATCTATCACCGAATCTTCCGTCGGTCACGATTTCCGACGCTTCGCTCGATGGCCTATGCCTTCTGCGTCTTCTACACGCTCTCAATCGACACTGGGGCGTACTCTTTCCATATCTCAAGAGCCGTACACTACTTACCGCCCAAGATTTTATCAACAATAAGATTGCCGCCAAAGCGAACCGACAACTGCAGGATCCACTTGTCATCATGACGGGAAATTTACCGTCGTGGCTGCAACAAATCGCTACTGTTTGGTGAGTTTCAGCTTTGATTTTGTTTTTTTTCTCTCACCCGTGCGGTGTTAACAGTAATTACCGCAACTCCACGCATTTTGTCGATTTTTTTTTATTTACTCAAGTATAACTGACCATCGATTCTTTATTATTTCCAGTCCATTCTTATTCCCGTTCGAAACGAGACAACTGCTACTGTACGCAACGTCGTTCGATCGTGACAGAGCTCTGCAGCGACTTCTTGACTCCGCACCGGAACTGTCTGGTTCGGACAGTCAAGAGCGCGTTACACCTCGTCTGGAAAGAAGAAAACGTACTATATCGAGAACGGACATACTCAAACAGGCCGAACAAGTTATTCAGGATTTGGCGTCGAGCAAGGCTCTACTTGAAGTGCAATATATTAACGAGGTAGATAACAAAATGTATCTATCTCGAAAAATGTTCAATGAGGTCGATTGGCATTAGCCACGTTGTTTTACAGAGAGGGTTGCGCCTTTTGGCTTCGACGCGATATAATTGAACATTTATCATTACACCATTGTTTATCTCGCCAGGTTGGTACCGGACTCGGTCCCACATTGGAGTTCTACGCCCTCGTATCCAGGGAGCTGCAACGCGCCGATCTCGAACTGTGGCACGGTAGTTCGAGTCCATCGGAAACGGGTTATGTAAACGCGCCACACGGCCTCTTCACGACTCCGATACCATGGAACACGAAAGTCTCGCATCTTGCAAAGCTCAAGACGAAATTCAAGTTTCTCGGAAAGTTCATGGCGAAAGCAATATACGATTCGAGAATGGTAAGATCAAATGCAACCTTTACCGCATATACTTCGGTAATATTCCAGCATCGTATGATAATTTTTATTTTATGTCCGTTTTGTTCCGTTTATCAGATCGATTTGCCGTTCAGTCTAACGTTCTATCGCTGGTTATTGGGAGAGGAGCAATCACTGACGATATCCGATCTTGCTTGGGTATGTCCCGACGTCTATCGAAGTCTCGGAAAGCTACAAGAGGTCGTACGGAAGAAAGAAGCCCTGGATCGCGATCAGACTTTGAGACAAGCCGAGAGAAACCAATTGATCGAGTCACTCGATTTGGATGGCTGTTCGATCGTCGATCTCGGACTCGTCTTCGAGTTGCCAGGATACGAGAACATCGAACTGAGGAAAGGCGGAAGCGAAGTTCCAGTCACCATACACAATCTGGATCAGTACATAAAGGTAAAAAAAATAGTTGTAAAATTAATTTGAATGTATGCAATCCCTCGACGTTGATATCTTTTTATTTTGACGAAGATTTTTGGTCAATTGTACGTGCATCATTAACGTGTTTGGTTTTTTATTTTTTTACAGCTGGTGATTCATTGGTTCCTCTATGAAGGAGTATTCCGTCAGATGGATGCCTTCCGCGAGGGCTTCGAATCCGTGTTTCCCCCTGGCCAGCTGCGACTGTTTTTCCCGGAGGAGCTTGAAGCAGTATTTTGTGGTCATGCACAGGCCGGTGGCCAGTGGGACGTCAAGACGCTGTTGGAATGTTGTCGAACCGATCACGGCTACACTCCCGATTCTCGAGCAATACGTTTCCTGTTCGAAGTCATGTCGGAATACGACGGCGAGGAACAGAGGCAGTTCATACAGTTCGTAACGGGATCACCGCGTTTGCCCGTCGGAGGTGAGTAATTTTTTGAAAATATTATATTGTTTTTTTTTTTTTTGAATACCAAAATACTGAATTTGAACAATGTTTTCTGTTTCTTGTAGGTTTCAAAAGCTTAACTCCGCCTCTAACGATAGTACGTAAAACCTTCGATCCATCTATGAAGACGGACGATTTTCTACCGTCTGTGATGACTTGCGTCAACTACCTTAAACTGCCGGACTACACAACCTTGGAAATAATGCGTGAAAAGTTGAGAATAGCCGCGCAAGAGGGCCAACACTCTTTCCATCTGTCCTAGAAACGGATGGATGGACAAAAAAAAGATCGGCTTTTATCTCCTGTGTTTTCATCTTATTTTCTTCTTTTTCTTATTTCTTTATCATCAAAAAACAAGGAACAAAAAAAGGAAAAACGCCTCGTCCCTCCCCCGAGACCGAGAGCTCCTCGATGAGAATCAACCTGCAAGAAATCCAACGCTGAAATTCCACCACCCACGCGTAATTTGCAAAAAAAAACTCATTCGAGCAAACTAAAAATAATAACGAAAAACAACGACGACACTGTTTACTTCTCATATCATTGCTTTCTTCAAACTGGATTTTCGATTTTTCTTTCTGATACCAATCTTCAATCTCGTTATCTTCGCTATCGTTTTCTTTTGTTTTTTTCCTCTTCGTCAATTTAATCGCAAATAAATTCCAGTTTGGTGTTTATTTTTATACGTGTATCCTACCGAATTTGGATTGTGATATACAATTTACCAGACTGAGTGAACGAAGAAAGAAAAAAAAACAAACATAACGGAGAAAAGCAAAAAACATCAGAGGCTCACCCGTTATTCTTCCCCGTGTTGTGTCGCGCTCCGAATTACGGGGGAGGGGCTCAGCATCGGCTTCAAAGGCTTTTATCTTCTTCGGTGTATTGCGATAATAAACAGAGAGAAAAGTAAAAATAACGGTGAAACACAAAAATACGAAAAAACAACAACAACAACAAACAACCAGAAGCTGTAAATATGAATAGTTATCTCGAAATAGTTTGATATACGCAAGTCTATATAAATACTTTATATTATAATGATAATGATAAATGAATAACGATAATAGTAACAAGAATCATACCGCTACGAAGCACTGATACTAACGGAATTATAACTAGAAGAAGAAAAAGAAAAAAAATCGAAAGGACGTTTTGCTAGGTATAAGTGAAGTTTTATATCAGTGGTGCGTCTCGTGATCAGCGTGCATCATCTATCACCGTCGTCGACCTCGTCTTCGTCGTCGTAATCGTCATTGAATTCATTTATCATCTGTCGCCTCTGTCAACCGTCAGAGAAAAAAAAATCCGAGCACGAGATATTAAACGGAAAACCTGTGCTAAATTTCAACAATAAGCACCATTGAATTTTCATAGTAGTTTAAGAAAGTTCACGTCCCGTAGAAAGTATACATAAAACAAAACAAAAACGAAAAAAAAAAACATAAAAACCGCGTGTGTCACGTTCGTGAAATTTATTCGTCGACAGTCATTCGTTCACTTTCATTCTTTACGTTTTTTGTTTCTATGTTTACTCGGTTTTTTTTTTTTTTTTTTTTTGTGTAAACGATCTCTCGTGTTCGCTGTTCGATCTTCGGAAGCTCTGGAAGAAAAGCTCTCGCTGTTAACGAACTCAACGTGCAAACACCTCTCTATACATACATAGTCGATAGTAATATATAATTTTAAGGCGATAATCTATCACCAATTATTATTGTTTAATATTTCTCTCTTCGTAGGTGAGATATAGGGCCAATCGTTTAATTTACTTAGCTTCGTTGTTTTTTTTTTAAGCCGCTGCGAGCATCGCCAGACCGTGTCCTAACGTTGTCGTCGTCGTTCCCCTCGTCATGATACTTGTGTCCTCTGAAACTCGTGAACTTGTAACTTCATCTTCCACATTGTCGAAACGAGGGGGGGAAAACAAATACCATCACGACACCGGGGTCGATACAGTTCAGCGGTTCAAATACGACATGTGTTTCATTCGTTATAACACGAAAATACTGAATAATACTGTTAGCCTTCGTAACGCGAAGCTTATTACATTACTGCAATTGTTCGTTATATATATATTTTTTTCTTTACCGTTTGTTTTTTTTTCCTCGACACTCAATCAGTTCGAATCGGTGTTTGAATCCGATTACATTTTCGTTTGCAGTCGGTAGATATTTATAATTAAGGAGACCTTGCTTGCCAAACTAGTTGTTAGGGGTATTTGAAAGAAAAAAAAAGTCGAGGTCGATTCGTTGGCGCCTTCGGCGGGGACGGATGTGTGAATAGTTTTGACGCGATCGTAGTCGAATTTCTGTTTAGAGTGGCTCTCGTTTCGTTGTGCCATTTATATCCATCAGCGCGTTCAAAAACGATTATATTCATACGTTTTGGTCTGGCGATGATTCGCGAGTGTTCGCGTCAATTCATCCGGCAAAATGTTTATAGATAATATGTTATTCGTGTAGCCATTATAAAACGGGATATAGCATTATTTTTATTATCTGTGTTCTGGAACCACGTGATAAAGAGCTACGATTGGTGAGAAAGTGCATACTTAAAAAATCTACGATATTCTGTAACGGAAGCGCATCGACGAAAAACAAACAGAATTATGATCGCGACTTCAATGGGTGCAAGAAAAAAAATACCGATTATAAAATTTAAGTAAAAAAAGAAACGAAAAAATAAAAATTAAATATCGTAGGTATGCATCGGATTAACGTGTAAAACGGTTCAAGGATACGATTCCCCAAAACCTTCTGGAATTATTATTAAACGAAAGTTATATTTATATGGATCAGCTAGGCATAAATGAAGTTCATTTTAATTGAGTGAAATACTTCTGTTCTCCTTGAATTTCCTTTCTCAATAAACATCGGCGTAAGATAAAAAAACAAAACAAAACAAAAACAAAAAGAAAAAAAAATCAAAAATATTTTTCGAACATTTTGTAAAAATCGATAATTAAAATCCCAACAATTATCGTTTATTAGAGACCATCAGTGTCTCGCTGTACAACAGAATACATCTCTTTTTTTCTAATACTTTTTTTTTACAAATATAAACTGTAGTCGAAGGGGTTTTTTGTTGTTGTTGATTAAAAACAAAAATTGTGTCACAAGATTGGAGTGAAGATTCGTCGTGTGGATGCGTCACATGACGTTTTAAATGCACATCGCCAGCCAGCCCAAGATCAGGCACGTTCCGCCCATCGGCGTTAGCCTGCTGAAACGCTTGTCACCGGTGAATGCATAATAGTAACAAGTTCCACAGAACAGGAGCGTACCGGACATCATAAATGTCGCCGCCTAGAATGAAGACAAATTTGTCATTTCTTTTTCGTACACTGATGAACAGGCAGGCTGCATCCCCGCTGCAACGAATAACTTCCTCGGCAAGAAAAATTCGTATCGCTAAGCATCAGGGTATGAAAAGATTTTCCAAGATCAGAGATGGAAAAAGGTACATTTTATAAATCAAATTCGTTAGTTACATGACACACATAATATCTGTTATGTGTTTGCCGTAAAAGATGTAACAGAGATTACCTAGTAATTATTTCTGATGACTATCGAAAACGAGCACAACCAAAGGATCAACCAATCTACTTTATTAAATCTCGAAATATAATACCAAAAATCGATCTATACAGTAAGAGTTAAATTAAAACATCTGTGTGCAATTTCGGCTTCCCATTCACTCAAACTTTAATTGTGTTGAAAACTTTTCAGTTGGCAGGCCTGGTCATATAGCTCATCAAAATAATTAAATTCATTTTACAAACTCTGAATAGTCAATTGATATTGCACGTTTGAATTATTAACAGAATTACACTTTTCACGGGAGAAAAATGATCCGATTCAAACTGTCGACGAATGAACATAATTCCTATTGCAGATTGAGGTTCTTCCCTTATACAACATCAAAACCGAAACTATTAACCCTTGATAAGAAAATAACCCTGAAGACATCTGCATGATGTCAAAATTAACCTTTGGCAAGTCTCTGTCAATGCACTGCTTTCGGAAGAATAAAAATTGTTCACTCATAGAATTTTATTCTCTAAGTGAACTTCCCCTAGCAAAGTATGTGCGATGCACAACATAGCCATTATAACTCAATGAAATTTAGTATCATGCAGATATCTTCAGGGTCATATAAGGAGGGGGACAATGCACTCCTTTCAAGTCTTCTTGCATGCTTCTTCTTATGGTGCATTTGTCATAAAAAAAAACATTTTGAGCAAAAGTTTAAGCTCTCACCAGTAGAGGAGCCCTGCAAAATGGCAGACCCATCATCGCTAATGCATGGAAAAAATGATAACGACTAGCAGTTTCGAACACCTGTTTCTGTTCGAGACCTTTGTCCTCCGGATACTTTCCTGAAACATTGCAGGTACCATTAAAATAACAATTAAAATAATGAATACAACTTTTGAAACGTGTTAATCAAGACTTTAAATCAAGTATCCAGCTTACTATGTGAGCCAATCGCACCAAGGATTACTGCACTGGCTCCGCTGAGTGCTGCGAGCCTGACATAAGGACCTGAATTAGCTGCTAATTTCCAGAGAGGGTCCGGAGCTACCATTTTGTACTCGACTCTTGGATTCAGACCAGCGTAATTGACAACCTGTAGAGCAATTTCCCACTAGCACAACTTATCAGTGGATAACGATGAAATTTTCCAATACAACGAATAACCCTGTATAATGAAAAAGCGTATTTTCCGAGCCCGCGAGATGCCGGCGAACTTCGTCACTCGCTAATCTATGTTCGGCCGATATGCAAACGAATTCGTTCGACTGAGGAAGAAGGTTAAACGCGAAGGATAGGTACAAAGTACAGTTAATAAATTACGTGTGCTTTAATGCACAATTATCGACATGCTGTGTTCAGTAATTTCGTCGTCGTTGAAATCTCTCGGACGAGATCGTCGCGCTGATTTATCATCGAAAAACATAGAACAAAATCGTGAAGAAACTTCGTATCGATGGATTACTTACAGCTGAGGCTGCAGTTTTCGCATATGATCCAGCCGTGGTACTGATCGGGTTCGTGAATAAAACATAGCTTAGAGCGTCCTGCACCCCCATGTTCGACTATTTTCTATCTTTTTATTATCTTCTGTACGTCTTCGTTACGTAAAATATTTTTTTCTACTTGTAACGAATTTTTGCACGACTATTGATAGGCGAACGTTTGTGCTCTTGTGAATTTAGCGTATAACCGGCTTTTTTTGACAAGACAATCGAGAGGCGTTTTGTGCGTTGCTTGGATCTCCTCCGATGTACCTCGGGAACTCTCTCACTCCCACACTCGCGTCAGAACGCGCACGACCGCGACAGACTAGTCTATTCGCGCCGGTTCCCCGGCGAAGATCCCCTTTCAACGCTCCTTACTGCTCTGAAAATTTTACTCACCCCTTTGGTTAAAAAGATGCTTATTTATAAAAACGAATTGTTAGGCGTAAACTATAGATGCGAGTTGACGATAGACATTTTTATTAGGTAACTCGCAGTAATGACTGTCGCGAAGACGCCGACACAAATGAGTTACGCGCGTCGTAACCCGAGGGTGTGCGCGTGTGTGGGTGTGCACGAACGTGCGTACACTTTGGCGATTTCATCAACGGCCACACATGACGAAATCGCGGTGCAATCAACAGTTCACGTTTCGTGATACTCAGAATCTACGTTGTTTCTTTAGGACTTTATAAATAAAAATGGTAAGTAAAAGATATTTCTTTTCCCATAGTCCGTTTGTCTGACAAAAACAACAGTATATTTTATCCGTTCATTCGTCGAATGTTATTGTTTCCCGCGAATCGACGGAAATACATTTGATGTTCGAAAAGGTAGACGAATAGAAACGGAGTGTCAAAATTGCAGAAACGAAATAATTTATAGAACGATTTTAATTACGGTGATGACTTAGCAGTCACAAAAGCTTTCGTCTAGTCTCTATTAAGTTTCGAACGAATGTCATTGCGGACTTATGATGTACAAGTTCATCATTCGACCGTTTTGAGGTTATTTGTTTGAGGTTATAGACTAGAAATTTGTGAATATATTTTCAGGCAAGTACTGCTGTGGTCGCTGGTATTGGCATCGCCATTGTCGGCTTCGGCGGCCGATATATACTTCGAACGATGCCGACCTTGACGCAAAAAATGGCTGAAGCCCTCAAAACTATGCCCAAACTAGATTCCCAGGTAAACACGAATTTTCACCAAGTATATTTTTGCGGCAATGATTAAATGATATTCTGTGCGAATATTGACTAAAAACGTTTCTTTCCAGTCTCTGGCAAACAGTAAATACTACAAGGGAGGCTTCGAGCCAACAATGAACAAGCGTGAGGCGAGTCTGATTCTGGGTGTGTCACCGACGGCCAACAAACTTAAAGTAAAAGAACAATTTAAAAAAGTCATGTCAGCCAATCATCCCGATCGAGGCGGCTCACCCTATCTAGCTGCTAAAATCAATGAAGCTAAAGATCTGCTGGAAAAGTCATCTTCAAATTAAAGAAAAAGAAAGTCACTATTGTAGGGATTTCATCTATATTTAATTAGCACGAATAAATTTCGTTGCTGTAAGAAACAAATTTCAATGTACATAATTGTCTATAAATAAGCAGGGCTATTTTTCTCGTATCGGCTTAGATGCTTAACTCTATTTAATTACAATAAATAGATCACGCGATATTTATTCTGCTTGTCTCTAATCTCATTGTTTCCCTCCCCTCCCCCGTTTGATCGATTATTTTATTTTCTTTGTTCTCGGCGGTTTTTTTCTATATTTTAAAACAACAATAAAACTTTTTGAGTATCTTTCGATTCTAACAATCGAACTGTTTCACATTGACGATAATTACAAACTATGAGCATCAATATCGTAATCCCAAATGATTTCACTGTACAATTCAATATTACATAATAATAATTATTATAATAATCGTGGAAAAATTGCTTATGTAAGAAAATGTACATTATTAGTAGTGTATATTACATACACGGACGTGATTAATTGAGTTTTCGTTTTTTTTTTATCGGTTTACGAAGAATCGCTTTTTTTATGCCATATATTGACTAGAGCACGACGGTGGTACGTATCGTTATTTAATCATTGTACTACCTCTCCAGCTTGGCGTTCTTCTGATTGATTCTGTCTTGCGTTACTTTCGCGCGTAATTTTGCTATCGTGCTCCCTGGCATTGAGCCAGGTACCTTAAAAATGCTCTAGAAAGATGAAAGCTTTTATTAAAGAGATTTTTTTTCTTTATACGAAACACATTATTTACGAAATTGGAACGTCTTCGTACCTGCATAAAGTCGTGGCATTGCAAAACAATGCTGTCCTTCGTTATCTCTTTGAAACATTCTGCAAGTAGGGCAAAGTCCTGGCAGGAAATTAGATTTTCCTTGTTCCTCTTGATGAGTGTCAATGCAACGCGGAATATTATTTTGCTACCTTCGTAGAAGAGGCAATCCCATATTCGCAAAGTTGTCTGTTATAGACAGCAATGAAAAATAAACCAAAAAATCCCAACGTGATTATCGTACCGTTTTTTTTTTAGGTATTTTATAACATGTTATAACATTTACGCACCTCTATGGGTAATACTTCGGCGAACAGACACACGAACCATTTGGTCGTTGTTACTGCCCAAGGTAAACCTAAGTTCGTTACATGCTGGTGGACATCCGGTATTTTTAATCTGTGGCAGTAGAATAGATATAAAAAATTAATGAAAACAGTATATTGACAAGAAGATATAACAGTATATTGACAACAAGAATATTTTCCTCTACATTAAATTTACCTGACCAGCTCGGCGAGCACGTCTATATCAGTGAGCAAACCGTCCATCGTTGGTGTATAATAATCAGGCAAAATTTTTTCGATCAACGTTTTCAAAAGCCAAAATGCAGTTTCTTCGCTTTTTGTTACTAATAGTAATAATCCTGCAATGTAGTTCAGTCCCTGAGGATCAACAGTAAGAAATTAATGAGAAACGTGTATAGAATATATACAGAATATAATCGTTGATTCTTACTTGACAGTAGCCAACAGTTTCGTTTTGGTGCGCAAAAGCTAGTAAAACGTTGTACAACTGGTGTTGATGATTTTCCGTGTTATTGAAGAATATGTTGTCTGGAAAAGTGCGTGGTAAATCGGTTTTAATGATGTCGGCAACCTGGCAGTTGTGCGGACCCTCCAGCAGTCTCTGGTAGAGATTGGGAGAGGCATTTCGCAATTCTTCGCCGCCGCTCACAGCCAGCCATACCTTTTAATTTCAGAAATCAATGTAACATGTTTTTTTTCAAACATCAGATTTACGATTCCTATTTTCAACCTGGTATAATCCAGTAGATATTCCAAGCTACTTAACTATTTTCCTTCTAGCAATAAATACCGGAGCTAAAGTTTGTAATGAAAGCAAATAAAATGACATTGTAAACTCACCATTCCCCTGTGCTCTCCTGGAATGCCTTTACGTACATATCGTTTAATAGTTATACTATGCTGCAATGACTTTCCTTCACCAATTAGTTCAGCCCATTTTTTTGCTCTTTTTGCCAAAACCTTCAAGTACTCAGACATGAAATCTTCGTAGGTCTCATAGTCGAAAGTTCTGGGCCTCTCAAATCCATACTCGTCGACGTTGCTATGAAAAAAAAAGTTTAGGTATATAAACAAACAAAGTAATATCCAGTCGTTATCATTAACTGTGCAAAGAGAATTGTAATAATTTTTTAATAGCATTTATTAAATCTAGCACAGCATTTATTGTTAAATCGTGCTTAAAAAGTTTACTAAATTTATTTGTAATACTTGTCAAGAGATTCGAGAACAATAACAACCTAATGAATTAACGAATTAAAAGTAAATACAAAATAAAAATCCTACATGCACTGAATTTTAGCACGAATAAATATATATAGTTTATTTTTGAATATCGATGTTATTCTTGATTAACATTGTTAAATTATATCTTTAAAATGCAGATGTAACGTTTGAAATATTTATTCAAAGATTCATTACTTTTGTCAAGTGGTCACTGATACTGAGCTAAACAATTGCTAAACAATGCAACGGTAGTGAACGGACGAATTAGAACTACTTCTTTGAAGGAAGAAGGATCAGTTGAAGTTTGCGAAAGAGAAAATCTTATTAATTGTTGTGTAAAATTACTATAATGCTGTAAAAAAAAAAATTATGCATATAAAAAAAAGTAACTTTTAGTCACTACTATCATTAAGTATATGAAAAAAACAATCATCTTTTTACAGCATTTATTACTTTGTTCAATTGGCCTTTACAAATTTACAAATTTTATCGTCCATACTTGTCAAGAGATTCGAGAACACTAATGAGCCAATCGAATAACGGATTAAAAGTAATGAAAATAGAAAAAATCTACACTCACTAAATTACAGCACGGATTAATGTATGTACTGTATCTTTGAATATCGATGTTATTCTTGCTCGACATTGTTAACTTACATTTTTCGCGTTCACGTTTAACGTTCGAAAGATTTATTCGAAGATTCATTACTTCTGTCAAGTGTTTACGGAGCTATAACCTAAACAATTGCTAAACAATGCAACCCTAGTGGGCGGAACAATTAGATCACTTGTTTGACGGAAAAAGGATCAATTGAAATTTGCGAAAGAGCGAAACTTATTAATTGTTGTACAAAGTTATTTCTTACCTAAAACATGAACTGGCCATACCCTACGTGGGAGGATCGGTGTCATTTACAAGAACACACCTTCCACTCCGGAATGAATGCATTCGTTTATCAATGAAATTCGATCTAAAAATGGTCGAACTGTACGATTCGAGTACGCAAAGTAGTAAAGAAACGCGAGAAAGAATAATTTAAAAAAAGTAATTACCGAATGTGTACGCACGATAGTTAAATGTAATGCACATTTTTTTTACAGATAATTTGTTATCAACGGCTTGAAATAGACGTTGCGAGGGGCATTTTGTCGTACGAGTACAACGGAGTACATTCCGTCACTCTATTTTCTCCGGGCGCGTTTCTGTGTCAGCTGCAAGCCGCTGGCAATCTGCAGCCAGTATTGAAACTCACCCACAGCAACCAATAAGAGCTGTCAGACAGTCAGCTGTATGATCAGCTGTAGTGTTGCGAGTAACAACAATGGTAACAATAAAGCGTCGCAATGCTTGTGCAGCTTGGTTAACGGCAGATTAAAAGGTTCCTCTAAATTTTCCATCGCCGCAAGGAGATTCTACGTAAAACTCAATAGATTCATCCAATAAAGAATAAGTGTCATTCCGATAAATCGTAATGATCGATATGCTCGGCGAAGTTGAAAATTCATCAGGTTACGATGTGTCTTCGATGCACGAGCAAAATACGAAAATGGAAGTTTCCATTGTTAATGGGCGCAATTATGCTGATGGTAGCGACAAAAACCATATCGAATGCTCTTAAGCCGGCTGTACTCCCGCTTACGGAAATCGAGAAATGTCCGGCCTGCTATGGTAACTCGATATGCGACAAGATTGTCAACGGCAGCATCAGAATAACACCGTTCGGCCTGTACTCGGCGATAGCGCATTTGGTAGGCTCGAAAAATGTATTCTTCGGCACAATGGGAAATGTTAAGATAGTGCTGAAAAAATTGGCTCACAGCTATGAGCTTCAATCGTTCGACGACATGATTTGCAACAACGAGAGCTTGGCCAGTATTTGTTCGCGACGTAGGAATCATAAGACATATGAAGCCGGTGTGGATTTTCATTCGCTCATAGTCAAAGCTGTTACCTCGAGTTTCTTGATACCGGATGCGAGCAGTCTCAGACTGTGTCCCACTGCGGAACACATAGACAAACTCTTCAGGAATATTTACGCCAATGATGGAGACAGCAAAGATGTTTACCAATGGACTCTGATCAAAATCAATCCAGAACCCCTTGTTCTGCAGGTAGATAAAGCTAGACAGAATTTTCTTTCACAATACTAAACAGTAAAATATAACCATGCTGCCCAGCAGTCCTTAAAGTCCTTGAAGTTCTGGAACCGTCCTTGAATTTTGCCTGTCCTTGAAAAAGTCCTGTAATGTCCTTCAATTTTGTATTTCCCCGCAAATTTGAGCTTTTTTCAAAATGTATATTACTAGCGATCATCCTAAAAAAATGTGTATCTTGATTTCGCTGTGACACATATGTACATTCGTACATAGTGAATAGTTTTTTCTGAAACAATTCTAACGTAAACAAAAACTATTATTGAACTACATGTTATTTCGTACGTCACGCGCAATATTCATATATTCATTTCTTATAAATGTTTCAATACAACCTGGAAATGTCCTGGGAATTGTCCTTAAATTTTGTACAGACTTTTTACTGGACACCATGATAATACAGTAAACGCACGTTGTAGAAACTTTGCAATTTTTTTATTGGAGGATAAATTTTGTTTTCCTACATTTTGCACCCAAAGCTACAATTTTTGGTTATTAATTGTCTTTTTGGTTGCCACTCAAGTTCCATATAAAAATGTTACTCATTTATAATATATCGATTACGATTTCATGATATGTAGCGATTAAAATAAGATTTATGAAAATTCGTTGTTAATCAGCTTGTAATTTAAATACTTTTTTTCGTTTTTGGTATGGAAAGCTTCGATTTTTTTACTGACAAGCGATTTTATTTCATCGAGCATTCGTATATACCAATCGTCATTATGATTATGAAAAATTGAAAATTTGAAGCTGTCTGACTACCGATTTACTTTTTGTCATTAGATTTTGCCGGCTAGCGAAGGATGGCCTGTGCCCAAGTATTTGGGAGCCTGCGGGAGGCTCATAGTCCAAGAGTACGTCGGCTTTCCACTGACGACGTATTACTATGAGCCGTGGATTCGCCGAGCCAAGATAGCTTCGAGCCTCCTCGGAGCGGCACGAATGTTGACCTTTCGTAACCCAGATTTTGGGTTTTATCTGACCGACCTGTCCCCCGACAATATTGCTATCACACCCGATGACGAAGCAAAGTTCATCGATCTCGAGAATATTATTATTGTGGACAAGAATGTTTCTGCGAAAGGTATTGTCAAAGAGTGCAACGAAAATTTTTTCACGAAATTGATTACCATTTTTTATTTTTTGACTCAGATTTTGTTCGCGTGAGATTGGTAGCAGATTTGTTTTCACCAACAACTTATCATTTGCTCTAAACTCGATTGAACAGCCGGTCGTTCATTTACGAATGGAGTCATTGAGCAACCATATATCGTTTTTTTTCGATTTCAGATCGGTCAGCAACGTGGAGACAGATGCAAGTTAATGAAGAAACTATAGAATGCAGAAATTGCTTAGCTTTTACACCAGCGGATATCTGCAATCATCAGCTGAGTGATCACAATTACTACGCGATATGTCAGGTCAGTTAGCGGTTCCTATCAAAGCTATCGATTTTACTTGGGCACTTCGATTACCCACATATATTATTACTACTTCGGTGATTATCGAATCAATTTACGAGACAGCTAAAACCTAATTTTTTTTTTACAGCACATATTGTCAGACAGAACGAGCGCTACCTCATTTCCCGGCGGATTTTTGCATAGTGTGCCAATCGATATACTAAAAAAGTATACGGGTTTGATTCATATATTAGATCAATGTGCAGTACCTATTTTTCTTCCATACAAAAGAATAAGTTTCGGCGACGAGCTTAAGAAGATACTCGACAAAATTGTAAAAGATACTGGATAAATGGTTAACAAAACATTTTTTGAGCGTCTCGTTTCTTTTAGTTGATACTTCTTCAGGTTTCTAAATCTATGGTTTTTAGACGTTAACCTTGACTCCTATTCAGAGGGAGCTCGATTTGCATGGCGTCTCACGCCGAGTAATAAATTCGATGTCGTCTATTTAATAAAAAATATTTTATTAGAAATACCACATACGGGGATTCCGTGAAGGACAGTCTATGAAAATTATCACAAATTTTTTACATAAACTTAAATATTTGTAGATTCTCTCGCCTCGTGCCCATCATCAAATCACACCCATGCCTTGATCGAATAAATTCGTGCGTATAAAGCCACAGTATCGTTTTGTCACAAATTACCAGTGAACGTAATTCTCGTGTTATTAAAAAATCGTATTATTTAGGAACGATCTATCGCTCGACGGTAGTAACATACACCTTCGATACTGTTCTTTCTTATATGGCACCACAGACTCTTTACATCTTCCTGAGGTAACGGTCCCCGCGATAATGTAGCTACGTATTGTCTAGTGTAATTGTAAACTCCCCACTTTTTGATTCCAGTTGTGCTATCTTGTCCTGCAACTTCTTGACCCTTCTTTCATACTCGTCCGTCACTTTGGCTATTGCGTCATCCTTCTGTTTATTCTCCTCTTTCAATTTGACTATTATATCATCCTTCCTTTCATTTTCCTCCGTCAATTTGGCTATCAGCGAGTCTTTGTCTTCGCGAAGACTCTTCAATAATTCCGCCGTCGAGGGCCTTCTATGCGGATCTTCCTGGACCAGTTGATTTATTACCTGGGCCTACAGAACATATACGAGTAAATACGTAGCACCGATCTTTAGTTTCACATCAAACGCAAGATTGTCCTGGTACCCGTCATTATTAAATTGGTTCAATAATTATTTAATCACCGGTTAGAATCAATTAGGAAAAATAATATTCGAATATTTCTCGATTTTCTGATACATCGTGCATTTCTACTTCACAAAATTGGCAACTCGTACATACAAAACGGATACCCACCCACTTGGGATGATTCGTCGAAAGCGCCGTGGGTATTTGTCCCGACTTCAGTGCAGTTATTACCCTGCACCGTTCCATCGAAGTTTGCATCGGCAACAACAGCTCCAACAAAACTATTCCGAGACTGTAAACGTCGCTCTGCAATCACAAAAATTAACCATTCAATATCCAATACCGATAACTGTATGTTATTTTAACACGTTTGCTCCGATATTTATTTTCGCGGGTCAAACACAATTTTCATCTATCACTTTGTGAATTCTATATGAACATCTAACACGAAGAATATAACTAAAATTTCATATTTTGTCATTTGTAATAACAGTCAACCAATCGTTTATTTGTGTTTCAATCAATTACATTTAATAATTAATAATCATTTAATTATTATTGTTTGAAAGCTTTTTTAAAAAATTCAATCAGGTTGAAAACTCGCCTTTAAACCCTGGAACATATCCGTTTCGCAGGGCAGTAAAATGTGTACTTAGCACCACAGTATAATGTGTAATATGTGAAATACCTTCGGATCGCATTTGCCATTCAATTGCTCCGGTGCCGCATACGTAGGTGTTCCGAACATCGAAGGATGCTCCCTCTGAAGCGGACAGGCCAAGCCAAAATCGCCCAATTGAATTTTCGGATTGGCCGACGTGGAGATGAATATGTTACTTGGCTTTACATCGTGATGAACGATGCCACACGAGTGAATGTACTTCAGGCCACTGAGTATCTGTGTGAGTATCTCCGTAACGAACGGTATGGGAGTCGGTTCGATTCTTGCGTCCATCCATTGACGCAATGTCTCATCGCAAAGACCCATTTGGATGTACAGTGTTGCATATTGTTGCGAAGGCTGCATCGAAACGATTATATTGATAACAGCGCGAATTGGATCGAACAAGTCAGGATAAGACATATATTTTTAAATTGGAAATGAATGGATCTTTTAATACATAAGGGGTATTCTCTACCATTTCTAACCATTCACATCTTGGATTAGGTCTGCGATTTATTATATGACTTAATTAACTCTCAAAACCACTCAGATTTTTAAAAACGGTTTATACTTATTTATGATAAAAAAATGAACTTATTGATCACCACAATTTAAAAATATGAAAAATCTTGTCATATATAAAAAATGTTTGAGCCGAGGTCGGCCGGCGTCAACTTCTAGTTTTTTCTAATAAAAAAAAGAAAACGGTGAAAAAAATTAGAAAAAAATCAATTGATTATGGGTTGTCGCTTGACTATGTTTATATGTAACACTGGATTTTTTGAACTTTTTTCAGATCTTTCCGAAGACTTTTTTCGTTTACCTTAAAAAAAAAAAAATGAAAACTCTTCGAAAAATCTGAAAAAAATTCTCAAAATATATGATAAACGTTACAAACCCTTGTATATTGGATTATTCTCCGTTCGCTGACCGCCTCCTCGGGGGAGTCACTATCGTCAGGTTCTTCAGTGTAGTTCATCCCGTCAGGGTTGTTTCTCTGTGCACTAGTGCCATTGGTATCATTAATTTTACCCTCCTGTGTTTCATTGCGAAACGACACGATGTCCGAATCATCCTCAACTATCCTAGAACTAACTGTTTCAGATATTCTTTCACCTATAATATTGTTCGTAGAATTCAATTGTTGAAAACGTTCATTGATAATATCGTGACTTATAACGTAACCACCGCTACTTCCACGACGTGCAGCAGTCTCGCACTTACTTTCGATAAATATATACATACCAGTTTTGTATGTAAATTTCTCCCGTTCATTTGGTTTATTATTCTCACCCGGATGGTCACTCTCACTATGACGCGTTTCGTTGCTTTTGGACGCACTGTCTCTTTTACTTTTTCCAGAGATACGACAACTTTGTGACTTTCTTCGTCGATTCTGAAAGCTCGTCGACAAATCAGTTTTCTCACGATCGCGATTATCATCGTAAGGCGCGAATGGTTCCGAACTTGGCACAAATGTCGCTGGTAATGCTGACTCTATCCAAGCTCCTTTGTACGACACGATATTTGTGTGATTCAATTTCGCTATTGTCTTTACTTCTTCAAGATGTTTCATTATCGTCTTCACACGGCCCGAATGCACAACGATTTTCTTTACAGCGTACTCATTACCGTCCAGACGATGCAAGGCTTTGAAAACGCTTCCGAATCCACCAGCAGCTATGAAACCTATCTCTTGGAATTCTCTGCGATATCGCGACCATTCGGCCATCAAGCAGCTGGAAATCGAATAGAGAGAAGCGAAACGTTTATATTAGAAATATTAACAATAGAGTAGAATACTCCAAACTCCAAAAAAAAAAAAAAAACAACAACAAAAATAGTTTATGTCATTCACGAAATATTGATCCTATGTAATATAAATGCATGCAATTTTTTTTTCCTCCACAAAATTTTCCGACCTTTTCGATCTCTCTGAGTAACGAAGCTGTAAGAGAATACAAATAATGGCAAGACTCCTCAGTGAGGAATGTAATTTTTGTTCGGAGCTGCTCATACTTGGGAACTTGAAGAGGACTTTCGCTGCCGGTCGATGCGCGTGCTACTGCAACTAATTTGTACAACGCAATTTGATACTGGCCTCTCACAGTTTCGAATTCCCTCTTGTTGTAAGAACCGTCTATGAGCTTCATCTCATGCAGTCTGTCGCATATAGCTGCAAAGAATCATTGATTCTATTGGCAATGTCAAATATTGCTTTTGAACAAAACATATATAACATATTTATATAAACAAAACATATAAACAAAATTGTATTCAATAATTAGATCATTTAGATAAAATAATTGCATACCAAAGTACAGCTTGTTCCTTCTAACTGTATCTCCTTCGAACATCGTGCATAATTGCTGTATGAGAGATTCAATCAACAAGCTGGTGGATGGTGCGACTCTGCCTACAATTTGGCCTCCAGCCTGAACTTCCGAATCATCCATGCATCGAGTCGTCCATGAATGATTACCTGCAACGAAAGGAAAATAGTGGGCTGCACAATTTTTACAAAGGAAGACTGTCCACCCAGTTAACCTAGAGATAAAAAAAGCACGGTTGTCGGTACTTGAGAACTCCGCAAACTTGTTAGACATTACCAACAAAAAATTGAGAATTCAAAGTAAATGAGTTATTTTTATCTCCTCCAAATCGACCATATTTGCGGATCATAACGGTAGTTAAGAATAAAAAAATCCTTGAAAATAATTCGACACTGGAAATAAGGATTCTCATAACTGAGATAGTTTTTTTTAGTACAAGTTCCTCAATCATTGTTACTCCATACGTAAACTGGAAATTCCGAAAGTCTGGTGCAGATTAAGCGCTGGCAAAAATATAGTTTTCTCTGACAATAAATTGAGAGTAGCAAAAAAAAGTGAAAAGTTTAGAACGAATAAAATAGCCAAGAATTCAAAGTTACGCGGGTGAAACGATAGGTTATAGAAATCGACGTACCTTTGTCGAAAGAATTCACGGTCGAAAGAGTTGACCAAGGATTATTTTCTGGCAATTTTCCTGACATTTCGATCCTATTATTGCAAGAGTTTTCGGAATTCCACAACGGACGGTGGAGAGAAAAAATCTGCAAATACTGCTTCAGCAGTTGCACAATGGATACTGCCGGGGACTGCTTGCCTTCACAACTTTGGGCAGCCTAGCGCAGGTATGTGTGTGTGTGTATATTGTAGATGACAGGTTCAAACGTTCAAACCCGCAATCCTCGAGGTACTTCGAAAGTTCGAGAACCATTCAACATTTTTTTAAATCTTAGTAACTGATGTTTCTAAATGTAAATATTTATTCCTTTATTTATTTGTTTATTTATTAACTTTATTATACAGGAAACGTCACTTTTTGTTTAAAAATCTTAATTTTTTAACGGAAGTGACGTCATCTAGGGGAAATGTTACTTTAGACTTAAACATCGCAGCTTATCCGCTACTACGTCACTTCTAGTTTGAAAATTACAATTTCCGACCGGAAGTGACGTCATCTAGGAGAAACGTCACTTCCGGTTTGAAAATGATATTTTTTGTCTGGAAGAGCAGTTTAAAACCGGAAGTGATGTTTCCTTTAAATGACGCTGCTTCCGATCGGAAACTGAGATTTTCAAACCGGATGTGGCGGTTCTTACGTCCGTGACGTCCGGGCGATCTCTCGTAGAGTTCGCGCTGAGTGAACGTAACGTCGGCCTCGCTTCCGAGTCAAGGCGTTGGGCCTTTACATCGGGAACGACGACGTCACCTTCTACTGCTTTAGATACATGGTGCGTTCAAACGGTGCTTGAAACTCACATTATCAAGAAAAATGGCACGAAATGTTACTGAAAGATTATAATGTTTCTGATAAAAATTGGAATAAGATTATTCACACGCACTCATATAATCGCGCTTACAAGTATTTTTATAATAATATAACGGGTGGTCCGTGCTCGACCCTTCACTCTCTTCACTTTTTCTCTATTAGCTTTTTTTGCACTCATACACGAGTGCAAAAGTTCGTAGGGAGGAATTGTAAACCTGATTAGCACGTTCAGACTTATCTTCGCGACGGGAATACACTATTTTGCTCCTTACGGCCTTATCGACTTTAGACGAATTGTACCAGACCACGGTTCTCCTTCTAGGTTTGAAGATTGCCTGTGGAAGCTGTACGAGGAGTTTTATCCGAGCTGCAGCTTTATGCTTTGATTGTCGGATCGGCGGAACTGATTTCTGCAGCTCGTTCGTTCGCCGATCTCACGACCGTTGGATAGCAAGCCGGGAAAGTTTTTAGTAAATGTAGAGGAAGTAATATGTCGTCGATGAGAAAAGGCGAGAACAGATATTGTCATGTTCCCTCACGTCCTCCACGGGTCTTAGAAAAGTGTCATCGAACGAAGGACAACATCGCATAGAATAACGCCGCGGCAGCGGTCAGCGCGATGCAGCTATAAACAAAAGTAACAGGAGACATCCCATGTATTCTGATACCTTGATAATTCATTGTTTAGTCTCTGACAAGTCCGAATGTGCCATACCGCGAGTAGAGTCATGGATCGCGCGAGAAAATTTTTAATACAAATTATGATAGCACGAAACGTGACGATGTCACTTCTGGTCGAAATTCAGACTAGAAGTGACGTTTACTCTGGATGATGTCACTTCTGGTCGAAATTCAGACTGGAAGTGACGTTTACGCTGGATGATGTCACTTCCAAACAAAAAGTTAGATTTTCAAACCGAAAGTGACGTATTCCCCAGATCATGTCATTTCCGGTCGAAAAATGAGATTTTTTTCAAACAGGACGTAACGTTTCCCCTAGGTGAATCAACTTCAAACAGGAAGTGACGTTTCACCTAGATAACGTCAATTTCGGTCGGAACTGAGATTTACAAACCGGAAATGACGTTTCCCCTCGATGACGTCGCTTCCGGTCGAATAATAAAATTTTTAAACCGGAAGTGACGTTTCCCTTACATGATGTCACTTCAGGTCAGAACCTGAGATTTTTCATACCGGAAGTGAAATTTTCCTGGATGACGTCACTTCCGGTCGAAAAATGAGATTTTTATCAGTTTGACATTCGCGTTGCCGCAGCTCACCGCAAGGTTAGCGTAACGGTAGCATAACACACGTTCAGGATCCCACCTCCGTCCACAGGCGACGCACTATTCTACAGATAGGGTTATCTTTCTGCAGCTACACTGAAAAAGATCTTCAGCTCGCAGTATCGTTTTTAAAGTCGGTACGCTGGCTGTTGGGATCCCTGCAGTCTCGAATTTTGCATGGGCTCATTTCACTTTAATCGTGGACGTTAAAATTGATTTGCAGCGTTGTTAATTATCACATTAGCGATACTTTGTTTATTACTGATTTATATATAATGGAGAAAACAGCGGTAAGTGGTTCCAAATTGAACATATACAATAGGTGATCTAAGAGAGACAATCTTTCAATTTACTTGTTGATCATTCTTTTCACACCTATTTCCAGTTATTGCAATCATCAAACAATGCTGATGACGCTGCACCACAGTATGTGTCTACGCAGACTGTGAAAAGTTATCATCTAATATCCAACACGATACTTGCCCTTGTCTTACTAGCAGGCAGGAAACGCTAATATTCCAAATACTTACTCCAATAATTGTCTGCGATGTCTAAAATCATTTTTAAATTATTTTACAGTTTCTCTGAGGGTTCTCTACAAGGAAACTTATGCAAAGGCATTTTGGGACACAGGTAAACTAATTGCGATTGTCATGAAAAAAAACAATTACAAGATCATTTTATTGATTGAGATATTTTTTATTTTCCAGTATCAGCTGTATCGTTCTTCGCAATTGTCTTTGGTCTATCCGAGATAGTTATTAGATTATACCATTGCCTACTGGATTTGGTACAATTGTATTCAAAGTATGGAGGCGACGCAGAAAAAATATTCAGATCTGTGAATCTCAATACTCCATCATGGATCTACTTGGTGTTGAGCTTTGCATCGTTCACAGTGAGGATGAAAACTGTTATATCAATTCTTCTACTGCGGCACCATAATTAACAGTACAACAACTTCCAGATGCTCCATATCTGGGCAGGGAACACTTTGGATCACATCTGGAGGCTTGGGCTCGTTGAATGTATACCAGCCTTCATGATATCTGTAGTTTTATGCCAAATAACTGGGCTGGTGTGTATACTCGACATAAGGAAAATTCAAAATAATCGAAATTATTAATCACGAGATTTAACTTTCGATAATTATTCTCACCACCGTGAGAATAGTCGCTCCGAATTCTTGTCTTCTATCAGTTTGTATTTTTTTTTTCGTTTTGTATAAAAAATATTTCGATTCTCGTGAAAACAAGCTCTCTGTATCTCGTAGTAAATAACGTCGCATCAATTCGACAGAGAGACTCCACGCTGAACACTGCTCTGGCAATTAGTTCTATGGGAGGTGTTGATTACGGCACTGGAATGGCGTACAGCTATTATTATGGATACTTGGCCTTCGTCCTCCCATCGGACGGTGCTTCGAACAAAGGTGGAGGGCTCATAATTTGGACCGATGTTTCGACGTTTCGAAGTCTGCATTTCTTATCTTGAAATCCGAAAATGATTGTTTAGGCCTTCACCAAAAAATGGAAGAATGGGAGGATAATGAAAACGTATCTATACCGGTGAAGAAATTATTTATACTGATTCCCGCATCCGGTCACATTCCACCAAATCTGAAAGAAGCGTCGGACAATTGGCTCGAAAGTACTAAGGTAAAAGATGGCTTAAAGACACAAACGGGATTATCAAAGTAGGCTAAGATTGACTGAATATTTCGTATATCAATTTTAGCCCTTGGAAAGTGTCGTGATGGACCGAGCGGGCGTAAAGCGTCGTACGTATCAAAATACCGTTTACAAAATTCACCCAGGAGGTGATGGAAGACGTCACACCCCCGTGTACGTGGCGACCGAGGGTGCAACGCCAATGTTGACTTTTTACGAAGTCCTTAAACATGATCATCCTCAAACTGGTGAGTTATGAGCAAAAAAAAATAATCCCCGTTAGACTTAAAAAACGTATTAACCGAATAAATTTAGCCGCCTATCGGGAACATCGGCAGCAGATTGTTGCCTCGTTTTACGAGACACTGAAAATGTTACTGAACAATGATCCAAGATGCAGTGATGTCTGCGAACTCGTGTATTATAACGGTGCGTGTTGCAGCTTTTATTGAGGATTGTTGCATTTAAATAGGATTGAATCGCGTTGTAACTAATACCCATTTGTACATTTTTAGATAAGGATGTAAACGGCAAAAAGGTGAATGTCGGAGAAATTTTGTTAAGAAGAATTCTTGCAAAGGCTCCATCTTCGGTTTAGAAATTATAGGAACATATAACTGACAAGTACACTATTCATAGTTTATATCTACAGTGAAATGTTGATATGTTTTTTACATTTATAAAAGTGTGTACAACAAAAAGAACTCACTACCATTTCGCAGCTCACTCACCCCATTTTTGAAAAGGCTGCATTCCACCGGGAAAGTAATGAGTTCTGCAGACGTATAGAAAAATGTTGTTTCCCGTTCTGTAAAATTTGTAGGCGTGGGTAAAAAAAAAGCTTCTTTGAAACCGAATGCGATGAAAACGTAAAAGCGTAAAAAAAGATAGACAACGAGTGGGCTTTCCTCGGAGGTGAGAACGCATAAAGTAATCCACAAGTCTCACTCAGCTCCATTGTATTGCTTGTTACCAACTTTCATTACATGTTTTGTTTTTCTGTTTCTTTTTTTTTCTTTTTTTTGAATGCGACACTTACACTCGCGTCGTTATTGGTCGTGCAGTAAGTGTCGGGATACTTCACATACAAGAGAAGACAATAAAATGAGAGTATCGTGACAAATAATTTCAACAAATGCGAATGAGAGAATGCAATTCTCGAACGACAAACTTTCCCTCCTTGCTGACAATTGTCGTATCTTAGACCAATTAATTTTCTTAGGCTGCTGTAAAAAGGACGATTTCGCTGATATGTGAAAGAAAGAATTGTTTTTATAGATTATACGTTTAGAGTATTATTTCAATTAGCTTATTTTTCTTCGCGCTCTGATAGTACTAAACGAATTATGACCCTACCGCTGGACGTATAAAAAGGATTGATCATCTCGCATCTCGTAAGCTTCTTCTCTCTAATCAATTCTACATTATAAATTATCACGATGCCAGAAACAACAGATATACACGCTACGAGATATCGTTTTGGAACGTTTATTTTAATAAATATGTATATTGTATAGGTGATACACAGTACACAATGAAAGATTGGTATAATTAACCATAAGGGGAATAATATACCCTCGTCCTTTTTTTATTTCCTTTTTTTTGTCCATATCAAATTCTATTACTACTGCATGTAGTATCTTTCTCTCCGTGACTCCGATACCTCAGCCCAGGTTCGCGAGCACTATTGTATTCATTATTTCCGTTTCAAAAGTACGAAATGAAGCGTAACTTTAAATTATAACAACTATACTACTAGGAAGTTATCATGGTAAAGTTATTTTTTTCATTCGTAGTAAATCGCTTAGGAAAGATTATTTTGATACATATTTACAGTTGAATACCGGTTGTTTTTTGTTTGTTTTTTTCTTTTATATATCAAGAAGATTAATTTATTCTAGCCTACGGTAACGAAAGATAGACGTATTTACGAGAAAAGAAATTCAACCGATTATTATGCCACAATGAATAAAGCTACTTTTTGAAGAAAGCGCGAGAAGCTACACGAGTAATTAGATCCGCGCATGTTCTCACATAATGAGCTCCCTTTTTTCTTGTTTTTTTCTGTGTTGTGTGAAATGCATGTCTCCAGATAAATGAAATTAACGAATTCTGCATCTAATGTGATAGTGACGTCAATAATGTGTTAGAATGTTCAACACAAATGGATTGCAAGGAGGGAAAATCTTACGTGATCGGGTTATTCCAAACACTCTCTTTCCGTGTTTCTCTTATCTCTTCGATAAAAAAGAGGACCTCTTTCCGCACTTACGTTTCCGGAACTGCTCTATACGTATCTTTGAACGTGTGCGAATCGTCAATAATCTGAAATGCTTAATTAACATTAAAATGAATATTATTTATATTAATAATAATAGTAATAATAACGTTCAAAGATAAGCAGTGGATGAGAATTGAACAGTGGCCATACGAACGTATATATATTTTTTCGTAGCAGTCTTATCTGAGTACATCTGCTACTTTACATCACACATGTTGCGAACTCGATCGAATGAACAAAGTCGGAAGATGCAAGTATCGTTACAAATGATATCAATGTTGTATAAGGACGTATTATCGTTAATATTGAACCTCGAGGTCAATAACTCTATACGGCGCGCAGGCCGTGACAAAAAAAAAGAAGAAATCACTTTGTCAGATCTATGTCTCACTCAACGATACTTTTCCAATCGGAGGGGTGCAAATTATTTTACAATTTTCGTTTATGTTGTTAATTAAATATTCGTCTATCGATTGAAAGGCATTTGCGTGTTTAGCCACTCAATGTGAGATCAATGCTGTGGCAAAATCAGCGGCCGTTGCGTACCAAATTTTCGTCGATTTGGCATTCGCTTCGTTCTTATTTTTATACCTTTTCAAAAAGAAATCCCTTTGCCGTAAACTTAAATCTAATTAAAACATACGATAGGTAAGTACATTTGTTTTGTTTGTTGGAAGCGCGATAAAACATGAATAATCGATGAGGTGAAAAGAAAAAAATAGCATTATGCATCGAAAAAGCGAAATACATTCGCAGTTACAATCTAGACTCTGGAATTGTTTTTTTCGATAACTCGTTCGTTAATCGTTAAGGCGAAAGAACGAAAAAAATAATAAGAGTAAGAGTATGTTATGGTGGGAAGCAGGTAATATTCGTCGCTATCTGCTGTTGTGCTCGTGTCCAGTCCTCGACAGAGGACATAATATATATGACCATGGTAAAGTAAAAGAACAATACCTAAGTACACTTCGCACGTTAAACTCGTAAGTAGCTCGATCTCTACGTTTTACACAATTATTACAGTAAGTAGGAAAAAAAATTATCATGTTTTCAAGTATTAAAAAAATACGTGCGTGCACATAGGAACTCATAGGAAAAATCTATGTGTCCTATATTCACGACATCAATCGAACATTAGTTATTTTAAATAGTAAAAATAATAGTTTCTTATCAACAACGCCGCGCGTCGAAAGTTAAACCCAAGATAAATACAACAGCCAAGAAGAAGAAAAAACAAAATAAACCACTGCTTTAGCACATCCCCGATCAGGTACATTATATTTGTTGATCGCAATACGCAGTTTATCGAAATATTACCTTGCACAGAGTTTCTCGGTGCATCAACACACGTTCGCGCGGAGAACAATGTTAGGAAGCAATTTTTTTTCCTTATTTGAATAATAAATTAGATTAACAACCTTTGTAAAATTGTGACTGTTGCACGCAAATGCCTCGCAACTTCGTGCTATTTTGATACCCCAAAGAAACAACAGAAGAAACACTTAATTCTTTTTGTTTGTTTGTTGTTTGTTCGTCAATAGAGTAATTTACTTACAACATAATAATCATACCACCGGGTCGATCGTAATTCATATCTTTTAGGTCTCCCTGACGATTTGCCAAATTTACAATTCACTGTTTTTTTTCGTTTTGTTTTCCTTTTTTGTTCGCCAATGGCGCGTAATTGTGAGCACAAATCGCGATTACATTTATCAAAATATATATCATTATTTCAAGATGAAATGAATGAAAAAAAGTATAGAAAATATCAAGGAAGCCGTATGTATTATCTTTCGAATTATATTCGTTATACAAACGTCGATATGATCAATGAAACTTCTTCCTAACGTTCTAACCAATCAATATTGTACTACTGACAGAACGATCGGTGCAAAACTTTTATGGCTAAATACGACAACTCGTGTGTACCTACGCATCGAATGGAAAAAAATAATAAGAAAACAAAAAATTCACAGCTAGGTACTAAATTTAATGTATTTGTGCTCACAGAACTGCTTCGGATTGACTAGTTGGCTGGGTGGTGCCGATGTGAGAAGAAAAATGAATGAGAAATTGTCATGACGATGCCGCATTATATACATTCAATGGAGCGCGGGGTATGGTAATAGTAGTATAGATCAGAGGGAGGATTTCTGTTACGTTCTAGAACGCGGCCAAATAGCAAGCACTCGCTCTCATTTTCACTCTCGCAGTTATAAAAGACATTTCGTAAACCCAGAATAAAAAAAAAGAAAACGACTGTTTTTTTTTAAATCACACATTGACTCTTCCGTGTAGTATAGTGTTAAAATGACGTAATCCGCGTTAACGTCGACACTAAAGAAATGAAAACGCCTGTATCGCAATGGAATTTTTTTTTTACAAATTAAAATTAAATGAAATATTGACTTTTCTGTTCATCGTAAAACGATGTTAAAAATTTGGAACATTTTATTCGTGACTATCCTGCTTCGAAGGTCAATGACACGATGATAATTGATATAGGAACGAATTGCGTGACGGAGCATAGAGTACGTAAAACAAACGGGGATTGTTTTTTTATCTCGGACGATCGACTCGAATAAACAATCGAGTGTTCTATCAAGCTTGAACCTCGTGACGATGTATGTCGGCAATGTTACAATAATTTTTGTACGATGGACTAGTTTCGGAGACACAACGTTGCCGTGGACAGAAAAAATCTTTTCAATCGATTCTGCAAACTTTCGATTTTGGCGTTCTCTACCCTTGCGTCCTCATTTCATAAAAAAAAAAGTTTCGTTCAATCAAAAAAGGAAGGAAAGAAATATCAGTCGTAGTGTGGTTATTATCAACCCATCTCCGACAAGGACGTTTGTATCCGCGGTGCTTTACGCATGAAAAAAAATTAAAGTCACGATTACCTCGGACGATAGATTTTTGCACATCTCGGTAGACGAAATTTAAAAAGAAAAAAAAAATGAAATATAAACAACGAGCGAAATAGCGTGTTGTGGAGAGCTTGTACTTGACTGAGATTATATCGATACTCACGATCATCCCATTCGTTATTTCCTTTCTCTTTTTGTTTCGTCTTTTTCACGTAGAAAGAAACCTTGAAACATGCTTTGTTTTGTAGTCTACGTCGTAGAGCTCGATGGAGCTTTATAGACATGGCGAGAGTCGTGGCGTTCAAGCTTCGGTCGAGGCTACCAGAGAGCCTTTGGGTGTGTATGCGGTCGCGTTGGGATCAAGATTCGAAACGGTGCAGCCGGGACACGGACTTTCTGTCCCTCGCATCTTTGCACCACCGACGCGTACCTCGTTGTTCAAACGAAGCTTCGACGTCGAACATGTGGGCGCTGGACCGAATGTGTTCTGGGGCATAACTGCGAGATCCTGAGCTATTTTCGCTTTCAACAGATCGATCTCTTTCTCCTGAGATCTGATCAAACCTGAAATCGAATAATAATAATAATAATAATAATAATAATAATAATAATAATAATAATAATAATAATAATAATAATAATAAACGGTGTAGCAGCAACAGAGTGGTTTCATAAAAATCATCCCAACTTACTCTCTCTGATCTCAAGCTGTCGTTTCGCCTCTCCAAGTGCTGAAAACAGATCGAGCTTTATTCGCGTTTCGGCGCTGAGACTGTTCTCGAGATGTGAATTTTTGTCCTGAAGTGCGCTCAGTGCTCCAAGCAATATTTCCGTCTCGCCGTGATTATCCTTGCATTGTACAGAATCTTTCTCCAACGCTAGGCATCTGTCGTCCTTAGTTTTAATCTCGCGCCGCAAACTTTTGAGATCCTGCTCCATTTGTGCTCTGCGACTTTTGCACGCGTCCGTACACTCCTGCCTTACGAGAGGCGGGGGCGGCGGAGGTATTGCCGAACGTGCTTCCTCCGCTACGCGACGTGCACGTCTTTCCGAAGCCAGCGACGCCTCACAGGCAGTTCGCTGTCTTCGCTCCTCCGCTATTCGTCTCTCCAGAGACGTCATTGTCTGTTTGTCAACCTGCCGGG
The DNA here is from genome assembly GCA_964017025.1 of Stenichneumon culpator. NCBI lineage: Eukaryota > Metazoa > Arthropoda > Insecta > Hymenoptera > Ichneumonidae > Stenichneumon > Stenichneumon culpator. The sequence goes on from OZ024779.1 coordinate 7,053,195, forward strand.
CGGTCACCAGTCCGTGCAGTCTGAAATTGCGGCGAAAAAAATTACCATTACATTTACCAGTAAACATTCATATGCTTCGGATGTTTATTTTTGTACGAATGAAAAAATATTACGCAAAAATATATAAGATTAGTGTTAGAGCGATTAATAAATTTATCAATCAAACTTACTTATTCTGCAACTGATCATTGTCATGCTGCAACTGCTGTATGTCGCCCTTGGATTGACGCTCACCACTGAGAAGAGTATTAATTTGTGATCGAAGCTCCTGTTCAACCTGCCGACTGGACTGCAAGTCGCATTTCAATCGTTTTATGTCAGCCTCGAGTTTACGACAGAGCAGTAGCCTCTGACAGTATTCGTCTTGCTGTTTCTGTTGTTCAGCCAAATTGTCGACTGTACTTTTGGGCTGCCGTCCCTTGCGTTCGCGTTGACCGCTAACCGAGGTCGACGAGTCACGGCTCTCCTTAACGTTGTTCCACTTGCCAGTGGCCGAACCGTTCGACTGTGTCTTCACGGAATTATGCGACGTACCTCCGCCCCCGCCGCCTCCCTTCACAGTTTTGTCTTTCTCAATCTCGTTCGCGTCGTAATCGTTGACCGAACTCACACGCTCAATAAATTGTATATCGTTGTGCGAGACCGTCGATCCGTTACTGTGAACGAATCTCTTGTCACTCCTCTCCGACTGCGACGACGAATTGCCTGTACTGTGCTTCTGATGCTCCTCTTGTCTCTCTCCCTTGTCGAGAGACTTTCTGTGATTATTTTTCGTCGTTGCACTCTGTGCTTGCGACACACTGTGCGTACCGTTTGGTACACCACCGTTCTGTATACTCGTCTCTGTGGAAGTACCCCCTGTTTAAAATAAATGAAACAAACAAAATTTTAATTACATCGAAAATCAATCATCAAGAAAGTGTTTCGCGTCGCCGGTAATTGCAAATAAATACAAACTACCTCTACTCTTCTCCGGGCTTGGATTGTACTGTGGACTTGGCCTGTGTGGTTGAGATTTTGAATTCTGCTCGGCTGTTATAAGCTGGGCGTGTGGCTGTGCCTGTGACTGTAGCTGCTGTGTTGTTGCGGTCTGTTGCTCCGCGGGCAACGCTTGCTGCAATAACTGCAGGTAGAACTCATTCTCCTTTGCTACATCTTTCTGTTTTCTCTGATTAACAAAATGACGATTTTTTTTCGGTTACTCATTGATTCTCATGCTCGTCGATCTGAAGATAATCGGTGAACGAAAATTTCATGCGAACACAATGTTAAGGGCTACATAACGGGAATGTCGTTAGGTATCGATGTTTTTTTCTTAATACGAACCTGTCTCATTCTGTAGCCGACGTAGCTTTTAAAACCAAAGCCAAGTGTGACTACGGGATAGCCGATGCTGCAACAGAAAAATAAATAAAATAACGGTTTCATATCGCGCGTAATTATATGTGAGATAAAAAATGAAAATCATCGCTCACCAGTGCGCCGCAAACGGCCGGCAAAGATCGAGATGAAAGGGCATGTGGCGTAGGTCTCGCAACCGCACCGCCGCCTCTATGTAGAGAAACAACAGCCACAGCATAACAGTGGGCAAACATACGCCCTTGTCTGTATGCCAGACATACTGCACCCAAACGTATGTGCTCGCAGCGAAGAATAGCCAGTGCACCGGGATGAAAAAGAAGCAAATCATATCGGATGTAAGGGCGATGCAAATAAAAAATACTGAGAAGGCCTGGAACAAAAAAGAAAGAAAATTCAAAATAAAGGTTCATTAATCGCATACAATTGAAAATAATCTTTCATCTAGGATGTTTATGTGTAATCATTATCATTCGAGGATCTCTTACCAAGCCTTGGTATTTAAATGAATCGTAGACGCTTCGGAGTAGCAGCCAGAACGGCCACAAGAATTCAAATCTGAATTCCAAAATAAAATCTGCCAGAATCACCATGGCCCATAGTAGTAGAAACTTCAGATAGAGCAGAGTACTGAAAATAAAAATAAGGTGCATTAAGATCGGAGAAAGGTTATCGTTCCAGTAATGACCAACGGCAGACAAAACTTTTCTTGTTTTATTTTGCCAAAAAGATTTCAGTACAAAGATCTGACCAATCTCGTGTCATTGTTAACCAGTTAAAACCAATGCAGTCTCGCCAAATGTAGAAATGCTGTCGACGCAGCGGAGACTCCTCTCAAAGTGAAACAGCGAAATGAAGGATGAAATATGAGATATCGACGTGCGAATTGATTGAAAAAAAAATGGTTTTATTCCATTATTCCAAGAATAAGAGACAGATAAGCATAAAAATATTTCATACATAAAAGATTGCAGCGCGAGCATTCGTGTTTATCCATAATGGAGCACAAATGAAAAAATTTGATACCACTGTGTTAGGTCATCGAGGGGATCAAAACAAATTGTGTCTGGCAAAACATCTCTTTTATAATGTTTAACACGCCGTAAATCACTGGATAATAAAAAGTTATTCAAGAGCATATTTGTTTTTTTTTTCTTTTTCGTGTCATAGACCAACGTGCCGAGGATTTTTGGGGACGGTGGTATGGTGCCAATGACTCGTAAACACGATTCTCATTTTAGTCTAAATGTCAAGTTGTGTCACGCAGAGTCGAGACGCAACCGTGCGAGCAGTGACTCGAGCGACGACACGAAAGATTTCATCTGTGAGGCTATGTTTGGAAAAACGATGTGAACCAACAGACGAAGCGTAGATTCGACGGTTTAGAAAGAAAAAAAAACAGCTGTGCCAACGCATCGAATCTGACGCAAAACAAAGCTACATCGTGCAATTTTTTTTTTTTTTGAAATTTTTGGTTATTTTTAAGTTCCGTACGACAACGATGCACACATATGGCGACGAGTGCAAAAATTTGTTAATACCTTCCGTAGATTCCTTCGGTGATTTTGTTGCGTTTCAAGGGCCTACGGAGCTTGCCGCACTCGGCATTTCTTCTCTTCATTATCCTTGTTCACCTTTTCACTAGTGACGCCGCGAGCCTACGCGAGGCGTTCAGCGCAACGAAGAAAAAAAAAAGTATACAATATTACCGGAACAAACGTTGGAGACCGCTCTCTCTCTCTCTTTCTCACTCGAGCCGTGAGCACTCTATCAATCTCTTTTGTTGTCATTCGTCTGTGGACAGATTCGAGGTCTCACGGCGATTCACCAAGCAGCTGATTGGTCCATCGCGAGACATGGCGCTTTAATAAAATGTACGTCTCTTATAACGATTACACACTCCGGCAGTGCGAGAGAAGACACCGTAATATCGTCGATTCGTGTTAACGCCGTTATATCAGACGCACGTGTACGTTTGACTAACGTGTATATACTGGTCCACCGTACACGTCACAACGATTTTTCGGTTGTAATACGATTCCCGGTTCCGGGCCTTTATCGATCGCGGATGTGTCTATGGTCTCCCGAACGCGCCAACTTTCCACCTCTCGCGCGGCCTGGCGTCACAGTCCTCTCTTGCCCTTGCCTCTTTTTCCCTCGACGCCTTCACTCGCCCTCCCTGATGCTGCCAGCTGTGCGCCAACATGTGCGCCTGTGCTGCGCGCTCTCTCGCCGGACCTGCTGCTTCTCGACGCTTTCCCCTCCTCGTTATAAACTCGACGAACTCTTCCTATGGAAGTTGTACACGGTCCAACCTCCTTACCCCCATCCTCATTTTCATAACGCTCGTTTCCTGTTTATTTTCGCATGCAACGAAACCAAGTGTTTACAATGCACCTGCGACGCTCGTATCATTGATATTTACAGATGTCTAATGTCCCGCCAAAAGTGCAGGTGCACTCGGATGTAGTCGGCGAAACTCGTAGACTCTCGTCGGATACAGCTGTGAAAGATTGTTTACTCATGGATGCTAGAAGCACACTCCCACGCGTGTGATCGGAGTGTCATACGGGACGTTAATGCGATGATACTGAAATAGATTTTCCGAGGAAACCCCCCAAAGAGAAACTTCGAGAGGTCTATGGACTCGGAGGAATGTGCGCAGTTGAGAAAAAAAACACCAGAAAATTCATTGTGTATCATAGCGTTATACTAAATGTTATACTAAAAAAAAGAGGATCGATTCTTTGCCTCGTTTTTTCAGAGTGGCCAATTTCTCTTTTTGGAGGTTTCGGGAATTTATGGACCGATAGGAAGTCCCATTAGGAGGCAAAAAAAGGACACTGTAACACGAAAGAAGGAGCCATTTAGTTCACGTTTCCGGAGCTGCCCTGCAGTCTTTTGTTTTGTAAATTTCGACTGGAGAACAACAAAGTACATTTACACCGAAACCGTACCAAATGAGTCACAAACATCATATCGTTATCGTATCCGTTATCTTATCGTTTGGAAAGATCGTGGATCGAGTGCGATGACCCATACATGACATGGTCTTATCAATTTTGTTTCCTCGTGCAAGCTTCGTTTTGTTTTGTTTTGTTTTTTTTTTACATTCGTTCGCACAGATCCACTTGTAACGTTTGGAGCCGTTTAAAGCGCTTCATTGGTTTATCGTGATAAGGAGATCGCCTCTATGGGCTTGCAAAGAATATTGATTGTGGATCAGCAGGATCGTTGCGTATGCGAATTGAAGTGGAGGAGCTTAAAAAAAGTTATTGTTTATTTCATAATCAATCTACGATATAAAATACCGAGCATCGGGTTTGTAGGACGTTTCGCTGTAACTTAGGTATATCGTCGGTAGCAGAGACTTCCGAACGAGAGAATCTGGTCAAAAGGCCATTGTTTTTTTTATCCTGAGCAGAAGCAAATCTACCTAGTGAAGAATATATCTTTTGTAAAAATATCTATGTCCAAGGGTTTTTCGTCGAGAAAATCGTCGCGGGGTAGTCGAGGATCTCCGATTACGTGTGCGCATTGTTCAATACCACAATTCGTCGTGATAAATCGTCAATGTGTCGTTTACCCGCATCGTTGTACACAGTAAAAGTGGTACCGATGTTTCTTGTCCACAAACATCCACAATTATTTTCTCATCATTTTTTACAAAAAAAAAAAAATCGTGCTCGTTATACAAAAATGTTGGGCATTTTGCTATAATTTTTTTGAAAAATTATCAAGATCAGAATTGGAGATGTTTGTGAACAAAGAAAGTTTGTTAAAAGTACAAATCCTTTTTACTATGTATGCTGCAGGAGTCGGAGCTTAGTTTCGCACAACTCGCAACGTCATATACGAAGGTTTCGAGAGTCTCGCAATCGGTTTTGCGTTCGATGAATTAACGACGAAGCTATCAAAAGCTCGCTACTGTTCTTGCGGATCATCAAGGGGCATCGGCGACACGCATAACGATCTTCTCGAAGTTGCATCTCGAGGTCCCGAGAGACAAATGAACACATATCTTGTAATCACAGACTTTTACGAATCTTCGTTGCTCACATATCCATTTCGAACTGTTCCGCGGCTTCGTCGATCACTGGGATATCTGGAAGGAAATAAAATCGATTAACGGTTACGTAAACCACATCGAATTCACGAAGAAAATATAATGGTTTTTCTTTAATCTAAAATTGAGGGGGATCGAAGCAAAACTGTGCTATGCACATGAATCGTTTCATTCGCAAAGTGAACTTTTCTAGGACGTCCCTCAATCGAGTAATTTTCGTAATAGGCGAGAGCGGGGCAGAGAATATAGCCTCACAATATTGACCTTTGGCAGCTTGACTGCAGGCGATCGGAGCCATGGAGTTTGTGATTGCCGGCGAGCTCTTTAACAGTTCGGCGGGAATAGAGCAGGTCCTCGGTGGCGTACGGGATATCGGTGAGTTTCGCAAGTTCATGAGGAAAGCTCGCTCGTAAACTATCCGGGTACCTGCGACATTAAAAAAACCAATATTAGTATCAGCAAGCACCGACAGTGAATGTGAGAATTTAAAGCAATTTAAGACGTCTCAGTTCTTCACAATTAATACGATACAATCAATCAATCACTACAAAGTAAAAAAAAAACGTTAAAAAAAAATGTGATCTATACAATGTGAAAGAAATAAAATATTCGTGAGTTACAAAATAGACGGGAATCTATTTTGTAGCCGGTAAACACGACTAGGAAACCGCGTGGTGCGATACCGCCGCTAATGGATTCGATAACCCGTTTGGCTGCCGGGACGCAACCACATAGATCCCCTCAATAGCCCAGACGCAATTGTGCAACACGTGCGACAATGACGAGAGATAGAGAAGCGTGCTACACACATGCAGGCGCGTAGAGCGATAATGCGAGAATTGCGAGGTCAAGCTACGAGCCATATTTCGTCCTCGATATACTTGTCGCGGTCACTGCTGTGGCTGGCCACGGTCGAACTAACGAACCTCCGATTATGCCCATTCGCTCGTAAACAGCACGGGCCGAGCCACCGAGCTAAGGCTGCGCATAACGATCTGCCGACGTACACCACCTGCAGCGAGAATGCCTCGAGTAGTTCTACCGGTGAAATTATTTACTGGAATAAGCTGCTTCTATCACTGCGTATAAGCAACATATAATTTAATATGTTAATCGTTGTTGTTGCAATAGCCGGTCTGCGACCTCGAGGCATTTTCGTTTTCACATTCGAACGAGATTGGTCATCTGTTCGTGTTTATTTTTTATACGTAATCTTGTATGATTTGTATGTCGTCTCGATTAGCTTTAGGCGCGCTGCCGCTGCATAGGTACATGCTTGACGAAGAGCAGAGAAAGGAGCGGTGTGCAAGTCGACCCTGACGAAAGCTACGTCGTACTTGCTACGGGAATTTAGTGATAAAAATTCACTGTGAGCCTGATAACTTGTGAATTATCAGCTACTAGCAGGTTGTTATGGCACGGACGCCTCGCGCCTTCGCTATGGACTGTGAAATTTAGGTTTCGAAAATTTACCGGAAATACGTCACTTCCGGTTTAAAATTTTTATTTTTCGACCGGAAGTGATGTCATGCCAGAAATACGTTCCTGTCGGGCTTGAAAATCTCATTTGACGATCAGAAGTAACACTAGACGGAAAATACGTGACTTCGGGTAGGACTTGACTTCCGGTCGAAAAATTAGATTTTCAAACCGGAGTTGACGTACTTCCGGGCAAAAAATTAGATTTTCAAACCGAACACAACGTATTTCCGATATGATGGCACTTCCGTTTGAAAAATGATATTTGAAAACCGGAAGTGACGTATTTTTTTATACATCGCTTCTGGTAGAGAAACGGGATTTTTAAACCGGAAGCGACGTCGTTTCTTCTGACGTCACTTCCGGCCAAAAAATGCGATTTTTGAACCGAAATTGACGTATTGCCTGTATGACGTCACTTTCGGTCCAAAAATGAGTATGACCCTGAAGATATCTGCATCAGACGAATCGTTGGGACGCCATAACTCCCTTATTTTTTGTCGTACAGACTCTTCTTTGGGCTCATTTTCTTCATTATGAAATTCTCTAAGTGCGCATTTTTTTTACACGCCACACCTCCCTTTTTATGGCGTCCCAAAGATTCGTCTGATGCAGATATCTTCAGGGACACAAATGAGTATGTCCTGTATTTTTTTTCTTTAAATGAAAAAACACGGTACAGGAAAAAAAAATTGTTTCGACGAACTTATTGGACGGATTCTTTGGTTCCAATGCTAACGATAGAGGAGAAAATCAGCCACGTAGGAGGAATTGAACGTGGTTATCGACAGTTAATCCAGAGGACACGAGAGTGTACCGGAAAAACAATAATAGTCGCCATTGAGTCGCGTGCGGCTCGGAGAATCCATGATAGTATGGCAAACAACTCGGTATGCGAGGCAAACAGTGCATAAAGCAAAACCGAAGAGAGGACAAGAAGCGCCGTGCGTTCGCGCGAGGACAGCTAGGCCTCCTCCCTATTAATAGTCTCGTTTCATTCCCAGCACTTGATTTTGTCGCAATGGTCCTCTCTAAACTATATGAATGTATGTATGCGCTGGTACCAGACGAAAAGAACATGGGAGAGATGGACCGAAGCTTCAGTAGTTTTGCAATTACAGTGAACGGGTGTTCCTTGCGATAAAATTTAAACCTTCGAAGTGTAATTTACTTTATGAATTTAGCAATTTATATTTAACCCTTTATAAGTCACGTCGCCCGAAACCGTACCCAAACGGGACTAACGGACGCGGAGTGGGAGGTCACGCGTTGCTACAGTAGTGCCTAAGAGTGGGGATAGAGGTGCGATTTATAAAGGGTTAATAGGCAGTACCAAATATTCATGCATAGGTATTGTAACGATGAAGAAGATTCACCGGACTCATGCCCGGTGTTAATGAAATGCAAAAATATGCAGTTTTGTCGGATTAAATTATGGTGAAAATAAATAAATATATAATTTTTAAACGACGATGTCGAAAATGCATAAAAACGTAATTTAAAAGAATGAATAAATTTCACGACGAATCTAAACGGCAGAGATTAGATAGCGAAGATACGACTGGAGCTACCGCGTGTTCGCTTTCGCATGTGGACGAGTATAAAGAACGATTCAGGGACGGCGTAAAACGGCAAGAGGCTATTGGTCGCGGAGCCAGACGGAAATTTCACGACTGAGGAAAAAACGTTGTTCGATAGGATAAAGCTTCGCTGCGACCGCACGCCGCCACCTCTTTCGTCACTGTCGCTTCGATAAACGAGTGTGTACGTGCTAAAGATATGCGCAGCAATTCTCATCGGTTAATATAATAATGCAAAAATATTGCCCATACCGGAGAATATTTTCGTGCTATAAAAAAAAAGAGATGATACGCAACGCGGGGAATATAAAAATAATTAATCTCGACGATACCGCCGCAGATATCGCGATCTACGCGTCTATTATTATAGACGCGCGGCTGCCATGTGGCGAAACGCGTGTTTTTCATGAGTTTTTGTTTCTTTCCCAAGATTAAGACTTTACATCAGAATGCTGAGGACAATTGTATAAAATGTCCTATTATCGCTCCTCAATCGATTTATGACCACAAAATCTTTTCATACTTTCCACGTACTGTTAAACTAATTACATAAAATAGTAACATTAACCAAGTGAACATTGATTTATAAAACTCAACCGAAAAATGAAAACGATCTAAATAAAAAACATGATTTCCTCACGACTAACATGCTTAATATATCGTTCCAAATATAGCTTCAAAAAAATACTCTCACGAGTCGTTCGAAGCGCAATGCTATTGAAAGTCCCATGGGATATGTTTGCTATTACATATCAATATGCATTGCGTGTCAGGCGTTAATTTCTTTCGCACGGAAGATGACAGTCATTTATCGTATTTTGATTAATATAAAAAATATTATTCAACGATCACTGACCTCCTGGTGTAGTGGAATAAAGCGTGCCTCCGGGTGTCGACGAGTAATCCGCCGGCAATTGATTCGGATCGTGTATGACGATCCTCTTTGAGGGTATGCTCTGGCTCTGAGTAGCCTGTCTCGCGATCGGTGATGCAGACATGACTTTCTCGCTTCAAGCTCTTTCCTTTCTTCGCGGTTTATCAAGGCGCCTGCGACTAATCGACGAAGACCACGAGGCGCGAACTGCGAGACTGCGATGTGTCCCGCACTGTGTCGATGTCAGAGCGGAGACTGACAAGGGGGGGGGGGGAGGAGGTGTTCTTCGTGTGTACGCTTCGTTGTCTCTGCCTTCCGCGCCTCCGTGTGCGTGGGCTTGCCGCGTGCGTCGGATGACAAAAGAGAAAAAAAAGTAGTGGAGGCCGAGGATGAAAAGAGCGAAGAGGGCTTCTCCCGAGCGATGCGCGCCTCTATTGATAGCGAGGTGAGGTGTTCGAAGAAATTGCAGCCAGCAAAACGCACGCTTCTGCCATCGGCTCTTCTTTTTTTCCAAGCCCTAGCACGCCTCTTTGTGCTAGCTGCGCAGATCGCCCTGTGTTCAGTTGGTATCGCACGACGCGCGTGGTCCCGTCTTACCTCCCGACTCTCAAAGATCTCGCGTGGGCAGCAAATCGGCTTGGACCGGCCAATCGGCTCTGCTGATGTCGATGAGCACACACTACGGAATTACTCGTGTATAGACAAGCGGGCGGTACACTGGTGTAAGGGAGCTAAATACAGTGCGAGCTTACGCAGTCCTCTTGTATTTTAAATTGACGATTATTCCTGCGCTGAGTAAACTGTTGCTCGCGGATCTCCGGATACAGTTTCTTGTTTTTTATATTATTTTTTTAAGCGGAGAAAGATGAACCGAAATTACTAATGTCGATTCTTTTTTTGGTAGCAGTACCTCGTTCGAAAGAGAAGCACGGGAACTGCGCGCTCGGAGATAAGCAGAAGCTAGTTTATATAGTCACAGCCCGTGCGAGCGCTCGCGAGACTGCCGGCACGTAGTGGGGCTCGGCGGCGAGCAACAAACCTCTCTATCCGGTGGTACAAAAGTTTTTTATACTTTGCTCCCTCGGCAAATCGTGTGCAGAAACGAATCTGCTATTCGATTTTTTTATTTTGTTCCTGATTGTAGAGTAGTTTTCGGTGACGCTGTAAAAAAGAAACAACGTTGATTAATATATGGGATTTTTTTTTTCCTATAAAGCTTGGCAAGGTGGATATGCAATCAAAATAAATAAAAAAATATGTTCGTACACTCGGTATATGCAGCCAATTTATAGAACCCGTCCGAGGGTAATCGTGAAAACAACGCCGTCAGGGTTATTTCAAAGGTGGAGGTGAGACGACAATATATTCGACTCTAATCGTATGACGCTACGAGCTCAGTCACCCGTTCGTTGTTTTTGTTATTGTCGGAAAAATAATATATCCGTGAACAAAAATACATTAGTCAGGCGAGAGCATAATGACGTCGACAAGATTTTTTACGCGAAAAAATGAATACGAACTGACGATGATATGATAAATCTGATCCCATCGATTCGTTTTTTTTTTTGTCATCGGGATTTGCGAGTGAAACGAAAATCAAATTAATAAAGCGCGCATAAGGTCAAGCAATAATAGCGAGTTAAAAATTTACGTTCGCAGTAACACTTCCATTGTTCGATTTAACTGATGTTCACCTTTGCGGTGAAAATGCAATGCTCAGATTCTCGAAATAGAGCTAATGTATCGTTTGCATTTCGATGGTCCGGTATAATAGTCGATTGCGTAATATTCCAATGTCTCAGCGACCGCAGCTCCGGCACGTGCGTCGATAAAAGCAACATGCTGTTCCTCCCCGGCACGTATTACAGGGGTTCATTTTCTACGATAGTTCTCGTCATTGCGAATACGCTTGTCCGACATATACGCCGCACATGTTTACATCCTTCTTCATGTAGTTATATTCGCACCTACAAAAACAATGCGCAGTCCGTGTTTCATCGAGTGGCGTGACTGCAGTCGTAGATGAGGCGAGGCGATGGTGTCGTAGATCTCGAGCTGTTGAGATAATATTACGATCATTTTTCGATGATCTTAAAAAGACGCGCGTACGAGATATCGATAACATTGTATCGTGCATATTCAGCAATCGGTCGGCTGAAAATAATATCCTCGGTATAGAGATAAATTTGTACTCGGAAGTTTTGTATTAACGATCTTCGGGCGTCGAATTACATCGAGTAAACCTGAGCTATTAGTTTTCTCATAATATCCTTCCGGAATAACAACAATAAAATCATCTCAACAAAATTTCACACGTATACCGAAGTATGCGATTTCGAAGTTCGCTAATTTTACTAAATGTAATTAATTACATTCGACCCTGCAACTACGAGCGCGTCCTCGTTACATTGTATCAAAGGCAATTGGTCGAAGCTCATTGTCCCTAATACTCCGAGCAGCTCGGCGAACGCTACATTGTGTGCGTTAGACGTGGTACATTTACTATACGCTGGTCCCGCTCGTGTGCGTGTCGAGTCCCCCACCACCGACGGCCGGCCGGTGTACATTTTTGACGTAGTTTGTCGTCAGGACGCCCAAGTGATAACATGGCGGAGCACAAGCGGCAGGAAATCGACTCTACGGATTCGCCGGCAAAGAAAATAAAGCTCGACAAAAATGACGATCGGGAAGATAAGTCCGTAGATGTTGTCAAGAGTTGGCAGAACTTCGAAGTAAAGCGTGTACTGAACAATAATGTCGTGCGTAAACAAATATGGCTCGAGGGATCGTTCAAGGGTCACGAGAAGACTGCGATCGTGTTGCTGGAGAAAAAAATTTTTCCCGACGAGGCTTTCTCGCTGAAAACCTTCTTCAACGCCGAAGCGCTGGTTAAAAATGTCTTTGACAACGACGCGTACGGTTCGTACGAGTGTTTTCCTACCAGAGAGCATAATGGTGAGTTGTGGCGGGAAACCGATGCGGCGTCATTGATGTTGTTGTTGACGACCGGTATTCGATCGATGTATTTACAAGTTATCGGCGGCGCGAGAAAAAATATTTCGTTTATCGTTTTACCGCAGGCTTGAACACTACTGTTATATATCCGGCTACACCGAAGCACCTGGAAAAATTTTCAAAAAGAGAGATAAATCTTGTTGAAGAGACACCAGAATTGTACAAGACTGTTACCATACCTAATGTAATAGGTCGACAATTTTCCTTGAAGGTTGGTCAAGATCGACAAAAATTGCAAATCATTTTTTTTTTAATGTTTAGATTTTTGAATATGGATGTTTGAACAATCTCTCTGCAGTGGGTGGAAAACATATTGGATCACACGGCGGAGGCTGACAGAATAATATATGAAGACACCGATGAACAAAACGGCTTCGTTCTGATACCAGACCTTAAGTGGGATGGAAATGTTAATACTCTCAACGTATTAGCGATTTCCAGGCAGAAGGTCAAATGCATAAGAGAACTGAACCAGAGCCACTTGCCGCTGCTGAGGAATATAAGAGACGCAGGGACAGCCGCTATAGTGAAGAAATATGATGTACCTGCTTCGAAACTGAGAGTTTTTTTTCATTATCTCCCGTCCTACTATCATCTTCATGTGCACTTTACGCAGTTATCAGTGGAGGATGCAGGTAAATTTCAAAATTCCTGCGAGTAAAGAAAAAATAATCTTTATCGGTGGTCAATTAAATAAGACAAATATATATGTATTTTTTTCATCAGGAATTTACACGGAAAAGGCGCATTTACTGTCTACTGTGATAAGCAACATAGAGTTAATGCCAGATTATTATCAAAAGGCTACACTCACATTTGCCGTATCCAATCCAGACTTGGTGAAAAATTACCTGCAGCCCAAGTCTCCATCTGAAGAAGCTGAACCTGAGGAGGAGTGTTGAACCGACATATTTTTCCCTACATAGCGGTAACGCACTCTGCAAAACTATTTTATTGAGGAGAAATAAAAAATAAATTTTAAAGAAAGACGGAACGACTGAATTTTTATAGATTCTCGGGACGCTATTTCCAGCCACATCCACATCTCACATCCTGCGAGTTTACTTATAAGATAATATATTCAATATGGTCGAAGGTACAGGCACTGTCACATTTAGATCTAGTTTCAACTATCATTCGAAATGTTAAACACATGTTACTTTTTTTGTTTAGTACGAATATATGCGGGAAAAATATAATTATATACAATTGCACATTTATTTTGTGATAAATTAAGTAATTCGTTTCATTCGGGGAATCATAATGTATGGAATGCAATGTTAGCCGAGTCTTCGATATCATCCAGGTCAGTGATTTATCGTCAACTCGATTTTATTACGTTGCTCTGTGCTTGTTCTCCCTCTCGTGTGAACTAAATTTCTCTCGTGGATTGTCACAACGACGATCTCTGATCGGAATATTTTTAAGTTTTGTTTTTTTTCTTTTTTTTGTTGATGCCGTTAATTTTAAACAAATCGATTACACTGTGGACCACAGTCGGCAGCATTGACTCGATTAAAATTACGGTTACGCAGCGCACTGCGATTTACATACTAGTCTGGAAAAATAACTTGCCGATATTCATATCAAGCGCGAGATTTATGGCTGAGCGCATTAGCCGAGGAGGATCGTATTTTAACAGCGATTACCCATAAAGACGCACGCAACTAGAGAGAAAAAAAAATCTTGTTTTTCTCCGATATGAAGTGCGTTTGTAACTGTCGCTTAGCGTCGTTACTTTCATGCGTACTATATACCGTGTATATGACGTACAAACGTGTCCACTGGAATCCATGGTTATTTGTTACGGGGATTTATCCTCGAATAGAGATTATACATGCTGTGTTTAGTTAACGTTATACTTATTACTTTTAAAAGTAAAATCACATGATTAAATACAAATTGGCGAGTGTGTTAAACACGTGCATTCGACACATGCATACGCCGTTAATAAAACTGTTTTTTTCTTATGCTATACGTGAAATCGTTCGGTGAGGAATATTATAAGTTTATCTCTTATTCTCTCTCTGTTGAGATCCGTATAGGTACCTCTTCTCAATCGAAAAGCCCCTCAACTGACTAGTACCGATCATTTGGCCGAACTCGTCGGCAAATGTGCGTTTGCTTGACTTGAAGACGAGATGAAAATTCTCTAAACAGTCATCCGATTGTTGGAGATCCGAACCGTTTACAATTTCGAAGGTTTTGCTGACGAAAAGCAAACTGCTTTATGCCAAACAAGACAAAAAAAGGACATAGAATATCAAAAGCAATGCAGTGATATCATTAAAAAAAAAATCGAACCTCCAATAATAGTCAACTGTTCGGACTCTTTCACGTCGTTAAAAAAAAAAGTCTATCTTACCCCAACACCTCTCACTGCAAATTACCTCACATTCGGCGGGAAAGATCGCGCTTTATCTCATGTTTTCACTCGCGAACCACTCTTAATGAAGCCGTTACGAGTCTTGCCGTTTCTTATGTGACCATTCTTTCCCTTACGATGCTCGAAGAGTACGTCGTCGGAGTCGGTATCCGATTCTGATAGTACCATCTTATGAGCTGAAACTACAAAGAAGAATAGGTAATACGCTTTCGCCGAGGCACTTCAATTATCAGCAATGATCAATAGATCCGCTTTAAAAAAATCGTGTATATATAGCCAGTAGAAAATTTGTCACAATCATTATTCAGTAACCCACTGGGGATGGACACTCATGCTTTGGTATTTTTCATCGCGCTGACTGTAAAATCCGAGGTTCATGTGAAACATACATGCACTGCTGTCGTCTTCTGGCTCTGGCTGGAGAAGAGAGTAACGCGCTGGCTTCTTTTTCGGTCGCAACGATCGTCTTCGGCCGCAGATTCTACTGCACAGACAAACTATACCCCAGACTAGACCGACCCAGCATACGATCAGCGACAGCAGTGCTATTATCACGTAGAGAATACTCCAATCTAGAAAAAGATACATGCATTATTTTAAATCTAAAGTCAATAGATATCGGAAGATTTATAATTTTTAAAACCCTCACCGCAGTTCGATTCGCCGTTTCCAAAATACTTTTGAATTAAATTTTGCATCCAGAAAGCTTCACAAAGACACTGTCGAGATTCCTCGTCGCAAACACCATGCCCGGAGCAATTATTTTGGCATACGGCGGTCTCGACCGCAGCGACCGATAGCTGTAAGAGACCGGAGTCCTGACGAAGTTTCTCACGCAACCTGTTGACCACTTCCGGTCCGGGCATCGTAGTCTTTTTGCCTTTTTGTTGAACGTAAAATACGAGACGCGCCCTTCCGGTTCGTGGCTCGACTCGCAAATTTCTAACGACGATCGAGGCTTCGTCGCGCAGTAACATTTGCAATTTAACGACTAGCGAGTCTTTCTGCGACTCGGTTAGGAGATGAGCTCCGACGTTCAACGTCAGCTCGACCAGATGCAACAATTCGGGGTCTGGAAGGAGACACAAAAAATGATTTAGTGGTCTTGGGGACGATAAAAAAGTCGACGGCTTTCATCGCAGTACTTTAAAGTTAAGTTTTTTTTTTAAGTAAAAAATTACCGGGTTTGACAATAACCGAGACGGTGTCTTCGCTATTGAGTCCCTGATCGTCGGTGACTTTGAGCTTGAAGACGTAGCGACCCGGCACGATATCCGTGACCATCAAAACCGGCGATTGATCCGTTCCCTCGACAATAGTGCCAATCGCCAGGCTCGAAGGATCTCGCGACCATTGCCACTGTCCTATTCTCAAATCGTCGGTGGACTGAGTTCCGTTTATTATCAAAGCGCTCACTGGCGCCACGACAATCTGATCACCACCGCCATTTGCTTTGGGCGGTGCATTTTTGTCTGAGAAGTTAATTTTTTGTTGTTAACTTAATATTTAAAAAATATAATTCTCATAATTCTTGTCAACTTACTCTGCGTCACTTTTACTTTAACGACATCGGAGTCTTTATTTCCGTTGTCGTCGATTACAGTCAGCTTGAATGTGTAATCTCCTTTTGTCAATTTCGTGATGTTTGTGATCGACTCGTTAGCGGCACTGAAATCAACTTTGCTTGGTCCGCTGTAACAATGATGATGTTTGTACAAGTGTTACGACCAAAAATGAAAACAACAAAATTAATACGAATGATTTTTAAAAAATGCTATCTTACCTTGTTTGTTCCCAATGATAAGAGACAATTTTTATGTCATCCTTGCTCTTACTTCCATCGAGAATAGTTCGCGTATCCGGTAGAGCTATAGTTATATTATCTCCAGCACTCGCTGCAAGAACGATAGGAAAACATATTTTATTATCGCTCGACCTTAACGAACTAAATAGTATCTTACCTTTGGGCGGTTTATTCGTCGGTGGTTTCACGAAGACATGAACCTCAGCTGTAGATGATTGATCCGAATCGTCCGTGACTTTGAGGACAAAGGTATACATCCCTTCTTCCAAATTTGACAACTGTAGATACGGCGTTCTCGTATTTTGCATATCGACAGCTTTGTTCTGATCCGAGGGACTTTTTGTCCATTCCCAACTTGCGATACCTCTGTCGTCCGTACTCAGATTACCGTTCAGCGTTATTGTATTTTGCGGAAGATAAATTATTATATCCTGTCCGGCATTCGCGCTAGGCGGATAATCCGTCACTTTAAGTACCGTAATGTTGGCCAATGTCGAATTCGTGACGTGATCCGAATCCTCGACAGTCAATCTGAAAGAAGGCGATAGCGCGAAACACAAGTTTTAAACCATCAAAGGATGTACTTTTTTTTCTTGAATATAAACGATTAGCACGTACTTGAATGTATAATTGCCAGCAACGAGATTGTCCAGTTGCAGAGTAGGCGTATCAATGAGACTAGGCTGATATCCAATCGGACCTTGTTGCAATTCCCAGTGATAACGTATTACGCGATCGTCGTCCTTGCTGGGCGAAGCGTCCAACACCGCGCCCGTGTTCGGCAATTTAACGACTTGGGATGCGGGCGATACAATAGCTATCGGTGCCTGATTCACGCGTTTGGCTATAAATAAAATGAAAATGCAAAAAGTCAATGAACCCACGTTCTTTGGATAGAAATTTAATTGATTTAGTCTGAGTAAGTAAACTCACGTGGCAAAACACTGACGTTCGCGTACGCTTCACCATAAGCGTTCGGACTGCTAACAGCGACGCGAAATTTGTATAAACCTTCCGACAAATTGTTGAGTTTAACAGTCATGCGATTTTGGTCGGTCATCGTGCCTGTGTGACCCTCCGGCTGGCTCAGAAGACTCCACGCGTAATTGTAATGCTCGCCGCCTTGCTCAGCTGGAACTGTGAACGCCGATAGAATAACTTCATTTTCCGGCAATCTGACCTCTTTCGACACAGCCGAGACGACCAGCTGCTTCAACGGCGGTTTTATCGAAGTCGTCGTCGGTCGCGTTGCGGATTCCGGATCCATCGTCACCGCTGGGTCGATCGAGTGCGGCAAACCCGGTAACACGCATATACCTACGATTTACAAAAAAATATATATATACATATTACAGCAGATACTAAACGAATCCGCAGTGCGGTTGGAGCGATATTTTAACTGTCTGCCCGTACCCGCGGAGTTTCTCTTAAAACCGATGACACACTGACAAACACCCTCGTCATTTTTCGAATCGCTCGTGACGCAAATCTCGTTTCGCGGACAATCGTCGTTACTGTCGATGCAACCGAACCGCCCGGATTGAAACAGCAGTGTTGGATCTTGTTGTTTTGAATCTAGCTGAGACGGACTAAAAGAAAAAAAATCAATCAATGAATTTTTTTTGTTTTAATCAATTAATTTTACTATTTTAATGAATGAATTTTACTGTTTTAATGAATGAATGCATTTTTTTTTATTCAATTATTTTTCCTGGGGCTTTAGAAGTAAATTGCAATGCATGTGTAGTCACCCAGCTTCTTCGCTCAATTGATCGAGCAGAGCTGTCCAAAGGTCTTCATCGGCTGTAGATTTGACCAGGACCATTTTTGGTGGATCAGGTCCATCCAGATCGGGTCTATAAAGCGGCGCACACATCTTTGAGCTTGAGCAGCGCACATGAAAGCAAGTGCTGTTGTAAACCATCGCCACATTGCAGAGAGGAGCGTTGCAGCACGCAATCATGCACTGTCTCATTCCGTGCAGCTGTGGCTGTTCCGTGTACACGGCGTAAGTCAGATTGCCTTTAGGCGTGCTGCTTGTGAAGACTTTAGGTAACAGTCCAGGACACGAATACTCAGATTCCCAATCCGTGTAGACTGCACCGCACTTGCCAAGAAATAGGACAAAAAGTCCCAGTCGCAGGATGTCGAGCATGATAACTGAAAAAGATACAAACGGGTCAGCTCCCCCGTCAAATCATCCTACCGAATCACTGCTTGCGACATATTTTGATTTTGATTTATTTGATGGATTTCTCCGTTACAATAGGTATAAAATAAATCCTAATTTCAGAGCTTTGATAACGAATTATGTAAAATATATTAATTGTAACGTAAAATACAGAATAAACGTTCGAATAAATCGATTGGGCGTTTCACCGAATCTACGTTAAGGATGAAATTAATTAAAGAACAAAAAAAATTGTGTTCTCACCGTCGTAGGTTGAAGCGTGCTTTTTAGTAACGTCGAGAAACGCGTCCGAAAGTGTAGCGAATCTTACGAATAGGTTATGTTAAACGCGACGGGCAGCATGTGGCACTTTTGAGGATTAATATTCCCGACGGAGAAGCTTCTCCAGACGACTGTTATCCATTAGCATAACAGACGTACTGCCAGAAAAGCCTGCGGGCTCGTTTAACGCTTACGGGACTTAACATATATTATAAAAGCGTCGTATCATTATCAACAACACAGCCCAGCCAGTTAATCAACCATAGGGGTAATTATCATACTTCCTGCTGCGCGAATGGACCGCTATCAACCGCCGGAAAGAAAAAACTAAACGATAACGCTTCGTGTGTTTCGCACCGTCTTGACGCTCGGCACTGGTTTCATAGGCTCGAAAAATAATCTCGGATATCTCGGCGTACTGTAACAACACTCTCAGATGTCGAACGTCATTTTTGACAGCCTTCGCTTTCCATGTCTAACGCACCTGATAGACGAGATTGCGCACGATGAATCTCATTGGCCAAAGCCGAACGACAAGTATTCGGGGAAATTGCGCACGCAGCGAATTCCATCCATCAAAACATCTGTGACGATAAATACGATTATAAAGTGGATACATTTATGTCGTCGAATAGACGATTCAATTCACTGAGATCGGTACTGAATAATCTAAGCCTTGTATAAACTACGAATTCGTCGCATTAGTTGCTAGATGGTTTTAATTTTTTGGAAGTCAAAGTGTTTTCGATAACCTTGAAAGCGTCGATACTTAAGGGATCTTAAAGACGTTTCACCAAATTGAAAGCCTGCAATCTTAAACGGTATTCTTTTCTGATTAATCAGGACGATTCCGAAGTTCTGAAATCTTGTTACCCTAACGTTACGCTACTTAAACGCCAATGTTAAACTAACGAGATATCGACAGACTAACAAGCATTTACTTTTGAGCAATTTGTATCGTCTGACGTAATACATGAGTATTATAATACAATAAATAAATAAATAATAATTAAATCGAAATTCACCTCCGGTTCCAGAGTTTCATTTTTTTACCGGAAGCGACGCCACAGGGAAAATTTTTTAAATGTTATCTATGACCCCACTTCCGGTTTGAACACCTCAGTCTTAACCGGCTTATCTTAGTATAAACTTGAAATGAATTCTTTACAATTCATACTTTCCCGCATTCGTAGACGATGGAGTCTTAAGGAGATGCGCCTCCAACGGGCTATTCGAGAAACGTCGGCTTGTCATCCATTGAGAAGTCCTGGTAAGAAGGGATGCAAGTGCATCGTGGGTGGCCCGGCGTCGAGGCAACGTGTGTGTGGTCCGGCAGTCCGTAAGCGGGATGCGATGCGGCAGCCACGATTCTCCGAGGATGTGTGAAGCTTTGTTCGAGGGAAGCACCAAGGAGACGCTCCGATGTGCCTCAGTTCGCTACCCGTAAGCGACTAGCTACCGGCTTTTAATTTGTCGACTACTGGATTACCATTCTCCGCAAGGTATTGCAACATTACCAGAGGCTGTTGCCCTCCTTTGTTTATCAATGTGACCACGTGCGGTGTTTACTCTGAAACAAGTAAAACATAGAAAACCGATATTACAACTCATTATGTACAATGTTCGAAGTGTAATGTAACTTCTTTTGAAAAATAAAACAATAATATTACGAAAATCGAGAAATTTTTTTAAGTGTATTAATTTTTTTTTTATTGTGCGGCTATTGTTCGTGAGGTTCATCGATATTCGCAGCGCAACGGTGGCTCTAAAAATTGCCGAAGGTCGAGTGTTGGCTGCCTCTTGAATTTCAATCGCTCGCGTGGCGATTATAGAATTTTTAAAAATTTGTTTTATTATTTGTATTTTATTTATTATATTTTATTATCTTCAATAAACGGAACCGAGGGTGCGATGATTTTTTATGATTTTTTCCTTATTTGATTTTATTTTTCGTTTATTTGGGTTTTTAAGATGATCTCAACATCACTGAGCCTGTTGTGTGTGGTCTGTCTGCTCTGTTACCATGGAGGAAGAGCAGAGCTAGGACACAGCTTCGCAGCAAATTCGAACGGCGAGAACGAGACCTGGAAGGAGTTGGATCTTAGCCACCGGCACAGGATGAAAGATCCGAGTTACCTGCTGGACAGGTATCCCGTGGGAGAATTACCAACCGATTCCGTGGACTGCCGGAGACCGGCTAAATGTATTGATATGCAGCACACGACTTGTATGGGAACGCGATTGCCGTACGCGACGACAACCATGGATCTCATTCCCGGTTACACAACCCAGGATATGATCCAGGTAATTTTCGTCAACGGATATATGCCGAATTAGCACAGAGAGTAAAATTTTATTCCAAACTGCAACGACCAAAAATAACAGGCCACGAAATATTCCACTTGCAACGTGGGGAACACGTGCGCGAAGGGTCGCTCTACCTGACAGTGACTCAGGTAAACCCGCACCCCTCCAAGGAGCAAGACCATCCTTTTTCTCGAATTTTATTACTTCGCGGAACGGCGGGTTCGTTAGTATGAAAACTTCGAACGGGCTTCTGTAGAGCACGGACAAAACGAATTTACGAAAAATCTGTAGACGAAAACCAAACTTTTTTTGGGTTTTCTACTTAACTGAATTGAATTTAAAAAAATATAACTTGTGAAAAATATACTATTTTCAATTTAAAAATAAAAAAAATGGTGATGATATAATAACCGTAAATTACTCTCTTCACGATGAATTACTATTTTATTAGATTAAAAATTAAGAAATTTTTTATACAATCAAAATATAAAAATAGAATTTTAAGTTGAGTGGAAGATATGATAAATTGGGGATTAAAGGATTAAATTGTAATTTCGATATGTAGCAAGAAAAAAGTTTCTTTTCGATTATATTTTGCGCTCGATCTTAAATTCACAGGAAAAACTGCGGCTGTTGCAAGGACTGCGTCACATCCCGAAGTGTTGGGCGGTAGTGCAACCATTCCTCTGCTCTCTATTCATGCCAAAATGTGTAAACGAAACGGTGGATCTACCGTCCCAGGAGATGTGCAAAATGGTCTCGGGGCCCTGCAGAATATTGTTCAATCACACGATATGGCCGAGTTTCATCAAATGCGAAAACACGAAATTGTTTCCGCGTATGTGCAAGAACGACATAAGAGAGCTGAAATTCAACACGACGGGAAGGTGCCTCAAGCCTCTCATTCCCACCGACAATACCCTAGCGATCTTCGAGGGAGTCGAGGGATGCGGGACGCAGTGCAGCGATCCTCTGTACACTTCCGACGAGCAGAAACAAATTCACTCGTTTATCGCATGGGTAGCCGGAATTTGCGGGGCTTTCAATTTGTTCACAGTGGTGAGAAGAGAAAAAATAAAACTTTCGAGCTTCATTCAATTGCAGTTAATTTTTGGATGTAATTTTTTTTCCGTTTTCAGATAACATTCATGATAGATTGGCGAAGCGCAAACAAGTATCCGGCTCTTGTTATTTTCTACATAAACTGTTGCTTCCTGGTATCCTGCATCGGCTGGTTAGTTCAATTCACACCTGGCAACAGAGACGTTATTGTTTGTCGAAAGGACGGTACTCCGAGAATGAACGAACCTAGGTAATTTCTGGAAATATCGATAGGAAAACAAGAAGATTTTTATTGATCGATTACTAAAGAGAATTATTAATATTTACAGCGGTGAAAGTATCTGGTGCGTGGTCGTCTTCGTGGCGGTGTATTACTCGTTGATAGCGGCTATGGTGTGGTTCGTGATACTGACCTACGCATGGCACATGAGCTTCCAAGCACTCGGCAAGATTCAGGATAGAATCGACAAGAAGAGCGCTTACTTTCATCTGATCGCTTGGTGCTTACCGCTCGTTCTAACCGTGACTGTTATTGCACTGGGAGAAATCGATGGTAACAGCGTTACCGGTATTTGTTTCGTCGGCTACACGAATCACTATGTTCGAGCTTGGTTTCTGCTAGGACCGGTTCTGGCGGTTTTACTCGTCGGTGGATATTTCTTATCGAGAGGTGAGGTTCATTATTTTTTCAATCGTCACGATTACTCGGTACAGCGTGTTAATCATCCGTGTACGTTGCTTTTTCAAACTTGCTCGGCGTCGAAGTGAGTAAATCATTTTTTTTTTTTTTATTGAAATTTGTTTTTGGAGTAAAGATCAACTTTTTTTTCTTTCCCAGGATTGATCACGTTAATTCGTCTGAAGATAAGCAGCCAGGAAATAATATCTGAACGCGCGAGCTCGAAGATACGCGAGACTATAGTGAGAATGGGATCGTTCTCGATATTGTCGTTCGTCGCTGCTATAGTGACTTTTTACTGTCACGTGTACGAATTTCAAAATGCTTGGAAGTGGAAACGGAGCTTCCGAAATTACATGATGTGAGGATAGCTTGAGTCACGAAAATAAAGAAAAAATTACCATAAGAGAAAATTTATCTATAATAATACAATGCTTTACCGGCAGTTGTTCGATCACAACGAAATATGCTGAGGAGTCCGAATGCAAAATGGAATCGAGGCCAAGTATGGCCAATCTGCAATTGCATCTTTTGGCGATATTTTTCGCGGGAGTTTTGATGTCCTCCTGGGTGTGGACGGGCTCGACGGTCGACACATGGAAGCGTTTTCTTCGAAGGTGAGCTATTACATAGATTTCTATTCCACTTTAAAGCCAAACTCTATTTTTTTCACGACCGTTACATTCTTTAAACTTTCTCGAATAGAACCTTCAACTGCGAGCCGGAAGAACCTCTGAAACTGAAGAAGCACAAAGTGATAGCCCAGGCGTTCGCGAAGCGAAAAACTTTCAACAACGCCGGACGTTTGTCGATAAGTTTTCGAAACACACACGAGGATCCGGTGGGTCTGAATTTCAACTTGGATTCAGTAGCCTCGCAAGATTTCAGCTCGACGTGGGCCGCGGCTCTGCCAAAATTGGTGACTCGTCGAGGAGCCCTAGTCGGCGGCAATCCCGGCTCGATGTCGAGCAATCGAAGAAACTCCGGCGACTCGGAGATAAGTTACAGCATGTGTAAATTGTCGGTTGAGTCGCGAAGAAATTCCATAGACTCGCAGATATCGGTGCAATACGCCGAGGTGAAAGCGACGAGGAAGCATCCGGGATCGCGCAGCAGACGTGCGAAGCGTCGGCGCGATTTCGGCAAATCGAGATCGGCGAAGGTTGGACCGCTCTTCCGGCGTGGAAGCACGACGTCGCAGGAGAGCCAGCTGGGGGGACAGATATTGTCGACCCTCGCCGTCGGCGGTATAAGAAACATAACGCAAGGACCAAACATGAAAAGACGATCGGCAACCGCGGGCTTGGACGGGCGAGGATTGAATGCCAAAGCTCTAGAGGAAAAGAAGGCGGAGTTGCTGTTGCCGTTCTTATTTCCAGGCAGAATTGCCAGCGACGAGAATCTCAGTAGCGAAGAAAAAGAGGCAGGTGTCAAGATTGACAAAGATCCCGATGTCGAAGCCGGTGGAGCGGAGAAGGACGACCACGAGAGCGACAGCGAGGATAGTCAAGCCGACGAGGAAACTAAAATAATGGAACCCGAGGAGCCTCAGGAGAGGAGTAGAAGTAAGACGAGCAACAAAAGCACTAAATCGTACGGTCACGAGAGCGGGAGACGAAGCAGGGAAGGACCGAAGAGCAAATTTTCGCTCTCGACTACATTGCAGGACGAGACAGTTCTGAAACACCTTCTACAAGAGGCGAATGACATGAATATCGAAAATGACAATAGCAATAAGGATACTTATAGAAAAGCTTGCATAGGCGACTTGGCCTCGAGCCTGACGGAATACTGTCCGGAATTGTGTAGAATAATGCAACAGCCAGACCCGGAAAAAAGCGCCAGGGAAATGGCAACGCAGACTTCGCTTCCTCTCGATATACTGGAGATGGAAGAACTGAAGCAGAGCATTGACGAGATTATTAATAGTAGAAACTGCAGCTCGAAGGGCACGCAGATATCGCCGAAGTTGAACAAAGGCAATAATCGCAGGACTGATGACATGTACCGTTGACATTGTAAAATTGACAATTGTTTTTTTAAATATAAATTTTATACAAAACGATATTCGGTCTGTGTTTCATTGGTCGGATTGCGAGGGAGTTTATGCCCAAACTCCATTATTGATTACAAAATACGATGAACGATATATCTTTGAATTTCTAAACAATGAAAATGGCACGCAGGCTCGATTAAAAACCAGACTAAAAATGGTAACAGTCCTTCTCAGCTACCATTGTAATTCTTACTAGATCTTTTCAGTAGTGTAGACATCTGCAAATTATAGTAGAGACTTTACAAAATGTATATGTATGTATATATTGAAAAGCAAAAAAGATTATCAAAAAGAATCAGTTTTTAGATCAAGATGATTAAGGATACAAATGATGATACATTTGAGAAAGTAATTCTGTAACTTTGGTACTTCTTTTTTGTACTCCATAGGTCATCCATTAATACCACCACTGCATTGTATCGATGACGTTTGGTGGCTGCACAAGTAAAGTCTGATTTTGACTGAACGGTGATTTTGCATTCAGGACAAAAATCATACATGCCGAGACAGTCATTTATGCATCCCGTGCAAAACACGTGTCCACAAGACGTCAACGTAGGTTTACGGGATTCGCATATGTCTTCCATGCATCCGGAGCAACTGAAGAATTTTAGGATTATTGTTCAATCGTGTATTCTCCACTCGTTCCAAAGCCCTGCAAGAATGATATTCCATAAAAATGATGCTGTCTCAATATAATTCAATTGTGACGAAAGTCTTATTATTCTTAAATTTCGAGTCTAGACTTACCTATCGAACAGCGCAGAAATACTCTGAGCCCCGCGATCGATGGTATATTCGGGTCGAATTCATTCATTAAACCCCGCCTATTATTATAACGCAAAACATATTTTTAAAATAAAAGAACATCCGCATATCTCAACGTACTATAAAGACTCGTATAATCTTGGCGTCTAGTGTTTAATATAACATAATAAGCGTGTGGGTGAAAAAGAAAGATATTTTGAAACGATTGACGTACAACTTGCTGCGCCCATCATCCTAAATACATCCGCATCCGTCAATTCAAGCTTGTTAGTACAGAAGGGCACAGGACAGTCATTGGCTTCATTTTACGCTTGCGCGTGTAATAAAGCAAGAAATATCACGTATCTGCAAGTCCTGCAGCTCATGCATATCGCCGGCGTGAAGCGTTAAACGTGAGATTCCATATGCATCCGGAATTTCTTCATCTTCGAGTATTTTTGCATGGTGCAGTCTGCGTTTTCGCATCTATATACGTGTACCATCGTGGCCACACATAGTTTTACTTCCGTGCGTCTCGCTGCCTCTCAGACAAACGTGCCGTCAAACGGGTATCGTACCATTGGTACCGTCATCGTTCCGGCGCCGTGCCGTAATTTTTCTATCTGGGTGAATACAGAAAAGAGCGTCAGATAAAACATTTTACTTCGTTCAACGGAAGTATATGGTACTATTGCCAAACTGGCTTCTCTCGGAGATGAAGTATTTCTTACTTGACTCATCGCTTGAATGGCATCGATCATCGACGAGAGATCTTCTAAGGGCAAAGCGGCAACTCTGTTTACAATTTCCTCCATCATACAGGATCCTTCTGGATAGGTTAGCAGTAAATAACGTTTAAAAATCTGATTCAGATATAATCGTTGTAGACAATTTAAAAATGTCCACTTGCCAAGATATAAAAGTATAAAAGATACAGAGTTTCGGTACAGTCAACTCTCTCTTACTCAACACTCCCGGGATTGAATTTCCGGGCAACTAGAGTGGCCCCAACAGCCGCCCAATACGAGTCATTTAAACCGCGCGGAACGGTTAGGTTGGGTGAATAATTCAAACTCGATTACAGCTCAGTGACACATGAGAGTTCATAAAATAAACACCGCATTTACAATAAATCGAATGAAAAAAAAAAAAATTATTGTCCGATTACTAAAGACAATTATTAATATTTACAGCGGTGAAAGTATCTGGTACGTGGTCATCTTGGTAGCGTTGTATTACTCAGTGATAGCGGCTATGGTGCGATTCGTGATACTGACCTACGCATGGCACGCGAGCTTTCAAGCTATCGGCAAGATTTAGGATAGCATCGACATGAGCACTTATTTTCATCTTATCGATTGGTGGTTCCCGCTCGTTCTAACCGTTACTATTATTTCATTACGAGAAATCGATAATAATAGCGTTATCGGTATTTGTTTCGTTGGCTGCACGAATCACTCTGTTCGAGATTGGTTTCTGCTGCGACCGGTTCTGGCAATTTTACTCATCGTTGGATATTTCTTATCGAGAGGTGAGATTCATTATTTTTTCAGTCGACGCGATTACTGCGTACAGCGTGTTAATCATCCGTGTACGTTGCTTTTGTAAACTTGCTCGGCATAGAAGTGAGTAATTCATTTTCTGTTTTAATTGAAATTTGTTTTTGGAGTAAAAGATCAATTTTTTTTCCTCCCACGATTGTTTACGTTGATTCGTCTCAAGATAAGCAGCCAGGCGACAATTTTCGAACGCTCGAGCTCGAAGATACGCGAGACTATAGTGAGAATGGAATCCCGGGTCGATGTCAAGCAGTCGACGAAACGTCAGCGACTCCAGAAGATAACTTACGGTATGTGTAAATTGTCGGTTGAGTCGCGAAGAAATTCTATGCACCCGTAGATATCAGTGCAGTACGCTGCGATGAAAGCGTAGTGGACGTGCGAAGCGTAGGCTTGATTTCGGAAAATCGAGATCGGCGAAAGTTGGACCGCTCTTCCGTCGCGGAAACATAACGTCGCAGGAGCCAGTTGGGAGGGCAGATATTGTCAACCCTCAGCGTCGGCGGTATAAAGAATATAACGCAGGGACCAAGTATGAAAAGACGATCGACAACCGCGGGCTTGGATGGGCGAGGATTGGATCTCAAAGCTCTGGAGGAAAAGAACGCAATAATCGCAGGACTCATGACATGGATAGTTGATATTGTAAAATTGACAATTGCTTTATTAAATGTAAATTTCATACATAACGATATACGGTCTTTGTTTCATTGGCTGGATTGCGAGGAAGTTTATGCTCGAGCACAATTCACTGAAAAATGAAAAGATATTGAGTTGGTTATAAAATACGGTTAACATATATTTTTTGGTTTGTAAACAATGAAAATGGCACGCCGGTTCGCTTAAAAACTAGACTAAGGGAAGGATCTAGTAAAAATTGCAACAGGCTTTCTCAGAGCCCATTGTAATTTTAACTTGATCTCTTTACTAGTGTAGACATCTCCAAACTACGATGGATACATTTAAAACATATATATATATATATATATCGATAAGAAAAAAAAGATTATAAAAAAATCTGTATTATTTAGGTCAAGATGAGTAAGAATAAAGATTTCGATTACGATTATAGTTTCCAGAAATTACGTCTATAACTTTGGTACGTCTTTTCGACTCCAAAGGTGAGCCATTAGTATGACCACTGCAATTTATCTATGACGGCTGGCGGTCGAACAAGTCAAGTTTAATGCACGATCCTGGCTGAACCGTTCTTTTGCATTTGGGACAAAAATCATATATGCTGAGGCAGTCATTTATGCATCTCTCGCAAAACACGTGTCCGCAAGGCGTCGAAGTAGGTTTGCAGGATTCGCATATGTCTTCCATACATACGGAGCACTGTGGCACTTTAGAATAGTTATTCAATCGTCTATTCTCCAGTTCTGCCAAAATCCTGTACGAATAATATTCCATAAAAATTATGCTCTCGCAAACTAATTGCATTGAGACGAAAATCTTGTATTTCTTAAATTTCGTATCTAGACTTACCTATTGTAACGTGCAGAAAAATTCAAAATCCCGCGAGACCGCGGATCCGTCGGAATTCGCAAAGTTGGGATTATTATAGGCCTCCTACTTTTATAACGCAAGACATATTTTTATAATCAACGTTAATCAGCATATCCCAACGTAGCGTATACTATATACAATTATTATGCTCTATTATAATACAGCATAATAAGCATATGAGTGAAAAAGAAGAATAATTTGAAAACATTCACTTACAACGTTGGTAGTCCTACTCTCGCCACTGCTGCGGCTGCCACCCTCGCATTTAGCGGACGCGGGTCCCTCAATCTAAGCTGGGTTTCAATACACAAGAGTACAGGACATTCGGTCTCCGTGCACGCTCTCGCGTGTAATGCAGCCAGAAATATCACGTATTTGCAACTCCGGCAGCCCATGCATATCGCCGGTGTACACTGCGCGAAGTGAGATTCTATGTGCATCCGGAATTTCTTCACCTTCGAGCATTTTTCCACGGTGCACTCCGCATTTTCGCATCTAAATACGTGCAACATCGTGTCCACGCATCGTCTTAATTCCGTAGCTCTCTCGGCCTGTGAACACAGAAAAGAGCGGTAAATAAAACGTTTTACTTCCAAACCAGTTTGTCTCGTAGATGAAGTATTTCTTACGTGACTCAGTGCTTGGTCGGCATCGATGATCGATGAAAGATCTTCCAAGGGCAAAGGCTCTATTTCATTTGCAACTTGCGCCATCATACAGGACCGTTCTGGAAAAGATTAGGATTCAATTAAAAAAAATATTCTGACTCACATATAATCGTTATAATTTTTTTATTTAACTTGCATTCGACAATATATAGGAATATAGAAAATGTACAGAATTTCGGTACAGTCGACTCCCTCGAAACTCAACGCTCTCTGGACTGAATTTCCGTGTTAGTAGAAAGAGTGGCCTACTAAAGAAAGTCCCCTACCACGACCCACCGTGAGCGATTTGAAACGCGCGAAACGGTTTGGTAAGGTGAATAATTCAAACCCTTTCAGAGCCCAATAAAACACATGTGAGAGTTTATAAAATATATGATAAAATATTCAGAACTAGGAAAGAACATGTACTGTAGTAACCTTCGCTTTTCACTGTGATTCGTATTTAATTTTTAATACATTATTTCGAGAAACAAAATGTTTTCTTTTACTTTCAGGTTAAACGAACCAAATTGCTACTAATACTATGAGTCTGGAAATTGGCATAAGTGCTACTACATACGCGATCCAATAATCGGACAGTTCGAAAAAGTTGAGTTAGCCAGCTTTCGACGTAGTTTATCTTCAGTATTGTTTCGCGTAAATATATATTTTTTTTATAGATTTAATGAATAAATGGCAAAGAAATTCTTTTAGTTAATATAATCTAGTTGAGTTCGTACATCAGAATTCTCGAAATCTATGATTGTCCGAAACATTGGGACATATAGTGTCTGAATATAGGGACGTGCCGAAAAACCGCGCTCGGAGACTGGTGAATTTTGACGCTCTCGTTATTTTCTTCCATAAATAAAAAATATTGATCTCATTGTAATTAATCGATGTGTTTTGCAAACTAGAAACTATCAGTCTGACATTGGATTCACTAATTTTCACAAACAATTTGTTCTCGGCCAATTAATATCTGATGCAATCTGGGAATACCCTTAACCGTCTGAGCATATGTATCGTTACCTTACTACACAGTAAAAAATAATTTCATAAAATCGGAATACGAAGTTGCGTAAAAATAATTTTGTTAAATAAGTGACGACCTTGTTTGTTCACGTTTGAATATACAAACCTGTCCTTATATTTTCCATGTCTAACAATTTTAGTTTATACTTTTGTTTCTAGAACTCGAGCCGGATGGTGCAATGGGAAAATTGACAAATAAAGAATTGTGGACGTTCGTGGACAATATTTTATTGTCAAAAGTGCACATTTTTAACTGTGTAGAGAGCGTTGAGTTATAAGGAGTTGACTGTATTGAGAATACGTACTTACCCTTATGCACTTGAGAACAATATGAAAATTTGCGTTGTTTGTTGTCAACGAAGTGGCACTGAAAAAACTTGAACAACCGTTGCACTAAGGGAACGACACTCGAATGAACGAAAGAGCTTCGAGCGTTCGAACTCTGACCGTGGATTCTGTTTACTCCCCCCACTTCTAGATAGCCCGCAATAGGAAATTTACTGCATAGCCCGCCGTTTCTACGAACAATGTTTACCTAACAGCCCTGGCTCGAAGTTGCCAGCTCAAGGATAAAAAAAAGACCACATGTTGGGGCAACTGGTCGTCCTAAAACACTCAGGGAAAACGTTTGCTTCTCGTTCTTCCAGCGTTGCTACCCTGCATCTACGCGTGTACGAATCTTCAACCGTGCTAAGAAATGTAAAAGGATCTCATTTTTCCATGAATTTCGGCATCACTGTGCTAGCCTTTCGTCGACGATATACAATGCTCCAAGGCTAACAACCAACAACATTAAAATTGTCGAATTTTTACCTGGAAGGGTGCTTGAAAGATTCAACACAACAATCGCAAAACTCTCAATATCCATTCTTGATTACCAACCGAAATTTGTTCTTTCTTTTTTTTTCTTTTTCGTCCAATATATTTTTTTTACAAAGTAAATAATGACTTATCGATGATTTAGGCGAACTCGAGACGATACGTTGTCGGCAAAATGTAAACTAAAAAATAACGACATCGATTAGGCACAATGAGTATTTTATAAAGTAATAATAAAAAAAACCATCACATTCATTTATTGTGAACACATTTTCGTAGACACTAATTAAGGCAATTGTACTGTCTCTCTCCATCTTTCTTTCGTAATCATTCATTTACTTTCTTATATTACGTTCTAGCTAAAAAAATTGTACATCGTGTAACAACATTGCACGGAAAGAGACGAAACGTTTCTCCTCGCTACTTCCGTATTGCTCGATATTATTATGGATAATTGGCATGTTTTTAGGCAACACGCCTTATCGGGTTCTCCTAAACGAGAACTCGTTATCTACAGTAATTGCATTTTTTTTAATGAACGCAATTTTTATTTTTATCAATTTAACTATACTTATTATTATGCCGTCAGGGTGTATGCGTGACGACTGCTATATTCTTCAGCGAATACGACGCGTCGACGTTACACGATGAGAAATTTCATGCCGCTGTGCGCGGTTTTTCATTGTATTTCATTGCATGAAATACAACGAGGGATTCGGAGCGATTTAACGGGGCGAATCTCTTCATTTTGATTTTTTCTTCTTACTCGCCTTACCTGAAGGCCTTTTGGCAGTACCTGCAAACGAGAAGGGTGCTTTATGACGACGAAAATATATGTCTATCTATATTTTTTTGTTGCAGAAGATGCGAGGTGGAAGACCGTAGACGGAAGTCGAAAAACTTTAATTACAAGGCTTTGGACGCATCAACTGACCCACCTCCTATAGAGCATGCAGGCATCGGGCGATAGATACTAACTAAGAAGTATAAAAACAATTTATTCATACAAATTCAGACGATTATTCATCTACGTACATTACGACGTAACATCCGAATTTGGTAAAACGTGAAAACAACTTTGTCTGGGAATTGTGAGAGGAAACTAATGCACGAGGAGGTATAAAAAGAAAAAAAGCCTAACAGCGAACATAATACAGTTACAGTGGTGTAACACTCACTAGGCTAGCGGATCATCGAAAAATTTAACACTCGTCTTGCAGCCTCTACTCTTTCTTTCGACCACTTATGAGTAACAGATAAAATATTTTTTGACTACATACGCCTTTATTGTTTATATTAGTATTTTTTTTATCTGGATTTAACTTAAATGAAGGTCTAAAAAAGTAGGAATCTGAGGGTAAATTTCGATGATCCACTTGTCTATAATGTAACACTTACAGAACACTGAAAATGATAGTCTAGTATCGTCAGAAATATCCGAAGTATAGAAAAAATAAAAATAAAAATGCACATTTTACAACAAACACTGATATGTACATGGAATTTGATAACGTTTCCGAAATGAGTTTCAACATGTGTGGAAGACAGAATTGAACAATAACTAGAGAAACTATTTTAGGAGTGAATATTGAGCAGTTCGATCGCCGTTAACAAAAACCGCACGAGAAACTATCGACCGAACTAATAACTCTGGCAGTTCATCAGGAAAGTTGAACGAACAGGCAAACGGGACGTTATCTACAAGTAGTCGACATAACAATACATAAAGCTATAAAACACCGAGATGATTCGAAAAATGTTCTTCCTATATGTACAAAATATAATATTAAGTAGTTTTTGTTTATCCGTAACGAATGTACGTGGAAATAATTCCAGGCATTTAAAGAGGTGCTCAGGCATTGTTTCTGCAATCGTCGAACAGAACAAGCTCCTTGCGGTTCAGTCGGAACTAGTACGGAATCAGTTCTCTCTACCATTATTTTCTCTTATAAAAGAAATCCTTGTCGAAGAAAAGTAAAAGATTCGATATTGAATTCCCTAGGACTCAGTCGGGAACCTCGGGTCCTCTTGCTCTCTCTCTCTCTCTCGAGATTAATCCAACTTCTATGTTTTCAAACCTGGGTCGTTATTCTCGGCTAGGTATCTTTGGCCTACATCCCGTGCAAATAGTTTTTCTTTAGTTATTGTGAGGATGTTCGCTTAATTTTAAAGAAAGTAAAAAAAAAATTATAACTTCCCCAGTACATAGCCCCAATCCCAGTTCATGAATTAAAAAAAAGACGATAACGTGTCTGTCGGAAAATGCAGAATCGTGCTGTGAAACCACGGGAACAATACGTTTGCGAAGAGATTAAAGAAGAATGAAGAAAAAAAAACATGCATGTTGCGAGTAGACACGAGCAGATTTCAGCAGGAGACAAATTGTATTCACCACCACCGATGAGGGCAGAGCACGTTTTCATGTCACCGTCCGGTGACGACTGGCGAGGCTACTTGGATTTGGAATGTTTTTTTTGTTGCTTAGATTGTTCGTTACCCCAGATGAGATGATCTAACGCCTCCCCCGCGAAATACAGGATGCCGGCCAGTGCGAACAGAGCTAGGTAAAAGAGAATTCTCAACGGCAGCGAGAGGACTTCAATCACTGGATAGACCCATATTCCGCTCTTCATGTAGATTATGTGTACCCTAAAATTAAAATAGAGACATTGAATGACACATGAACAATTTTTTTCTTCGGAGAATTACACACTGAGATTAAAAAATTGGTTGGATTAACCAAAAGTCGCGGTGACATACGTTCAAAGCTGTTATGTCTATCTATTATTGTTTGGTACAAATAAAGCATTGTTTTGTTAAATGATTATTTACTTTAATTTATTTATTCAAAATTTTTCGATTGAAATAAACATTTTTTTCTTTTTCTCAGTGCATAAGTTAGGAAGATTACTCACCAGACTAGATACACGAGCATTACTACAGCAAGTCCGGTGAATCCGTGGGATCTCTTGGGATACTTTCGCGGTGCGACGATCATCTCCAGCACAGTGGAAACCATAATCAGGGTGTGCATTAAATGATTCAGCCACCAGGGAAAGTACGGATCGAGTGCCTTCGGTAGTACGAGTTCCCGGTCCACCATCATCAGGGCCCAGAACGTTATGCCAACGAACTGAAACAGTCGATCGATTTTGCTCATCGAATATTACACGAGTCGTGACCGAGCAAATTGTACCATCCAATTATTTGTACACTCACCATCGCCAGTGGAAAACCATAGGTCGCGTGAAAATAGTCTTTGATCTTCCGTATGAGCGGTGTCTTTTTCGGGGCGATCTTATTGCTTCCGTACAAGTCATTGATCGTGCAGAGCAGGAAGAATATCGCTTGTATTATCTTGAAGAAGAGAATAAAATAATTCTTTTGACCTGTCTCGCATCTGCGATGTCGTGGCTCTCGAATTGTCTTGTCTAGGGAGCGATTGCACTTTCGAGCTCTTATGGCTGGTTCAGTGGTTCGTCAGTGCTCTCGAGGCGGGAAAGGGCTATTTAGACTCGGACTACTGGCGCGTATTAAATGTCAATTCGAGAGACGGTGGATCCGTAAATTGAAGCGCCATTTACAGCGCAGTGGTGAGCGCGTGTCGAGCAAGAGAGGCTCGGATTAGACCGAGTGGCCATTGACACCGTAATGCTTCAATGTACATATATTGAATATTGAAGAGGAACAGAAGCCAAAAAAACAATCGAAACGGAAGAGCTCAAGAAATTTCGGTCGTGCCGAAAATAAAAAAAAAGAAATGGTTTTTAGAACCTACCAATGTCCCGCTTGACTTTTCGGTCAAAATGATTCACAACTTTGATACAAATGTAAAAGACACCTGAGAAAATGTTCGTTGAAATTTGTTCGCTAGAACGAGATGACAAAGTAAAAAAATGTAAAATTTACATTGCATACAGAAATTAAAGATATGCAACAAATATGCAAATATGTAAGATACATAAAATCTATTTGGAAACATTAACAGCCGAAATTGATAAATCATTTCCTCCCAAGACCTTTCTCTCGCGTCGCCGCCAAGGCTTTCGGTGACGCTCCTCCAGGGTGGCATGTATATTCGATAAAAACATTGTGTCACGAAGATTTGCATAATTCGCGGGAGACATTGGTGAAGCTAGCAGTCTACTCGGTCAAGGTGTACAACGGAGAAGAGGTGATTACGCGATTATGCAAGCGTGTATAGTAAGCGTAAAAAAATGAATAGCTCGAGTCTAGACGATTGACGACAGTGAAATGGTACTCGGGTGAGTGTATATTTTTCGCGAGTAGCCGTGTAACACGGCGAGTAATTGTAGTGAATTAAGGAGTAAACTAGTGGCTTGTCTAGAGCAATATAAAACTTGCGTTTAGATTTTTGTCGTAAAAAAAAAAAGAAAAAAAGAGGAAAAAGGGGAAATTTCGTTGTATCTATAATACGTTGTCGGACACAATATTCCGCTGTAATTTCATCTATCCTGCGGTTTTCTCGCACGTACGAGAGGGCGGTGTGATATAATAATTCTCGTGGTCTCATGGCTGTTCGATTATAGAAGCGGAGTAGATTTTCACTGTTGCGTAAAAGGCGCGCAACTATATAAGCTACGCGGAGAGATTTCGAGAGATTTTCTCTGATAACCAGGAAGCTGACCCATATTAATCGCGTGGGTTCTGAGCTCGCCGAACGTCAAACGTTTCGTGGGAGCTCGAGTATAGAAAGATTGGGGCAAAAGGTGTTCGTCGCGCGGGTCAGCACGAGGCTGACCGGGAGACCTCGATCGGACAAATTATCAAAGAGCTCTATAATTATCGATGCGGGATAGCGTGAGAGTGAAAACAGCTCGGTTTTCGTGAGGTCGCGCGGGAAAGCAAGCGAGGAAGTCACCGAAACAAAAAAGTTTTTTTTCTATTCGCGGTTTGTCGTATTTCGTAACTATCGTGAACGGTAGGAATAATAAAATCGATTATACGAACCGCGTCCCAAAACGTGAGGAACTTAAATTTTCCACCGTATGCGTTGTGCATCTTGGTAACAGTTTCTGGTACTACCGTGTAGTAGAAATCGTAGTAAACGGCAAAAGCGAACGTAACGAACGTCGCTGCGTGAATAACGAGCAGCAGACCTTCCCGCATTTTTAATCGATTGCTTCTAAAAAATATATTAAGATATATAACAAAAAATTCTTTTATATTCTGAAATTTCGTTATAAAATTGAAGTTCGAAGATTGAGTCGTGGCGCTTCGTCGTTGTGGAATCAAAAATAAACTGTTTACGCACGAGAGACACGAGTGTGTGCGCGTATTAAAGTCAACGATCCGTTACCGCAACGCGTGTAACCGTTTGTAAGACTTTCTCCGTATAACTCGCACGTATCTTTGCGTCCGATGTGTTCACCTGACACTTCCGAGACTCATGAGCGGCAGAGATTTTCATGAAGGTACAAGATTTAAATTGGTCATCGGGAAGCGTCACGAAAAAGAAAAACAAAAAAAAGGATTATAATAAACCACAGAAATCGGTTGCTTTAAATTAACTTCCGTTTTGCGACGAGGGTTGCATGTAAATGGAAACAGCGAAAGACGGACGCGTGTCGATTGAGTAACGCGAGAGGGAAAGGGAGAGATGTAATACGACATCTGAGAGAGCGAGTCGCGATCGTCGAGAAATACGCGGCAGTGCGGACCGCGTGGAATCCCAATTGCTTGGATTACCGTCGAGGAAGTTTCACCTGTGCAATAATGACAGTGTCATTATTATTTCTTTGATAGAAACACCGTGAATTAACGCAAACTAAGTGAAAAAAAAGTTTCTAATAACGCGAATAGACTGGTAGAAATGATTTGTTTGATTAAGATTTGTTTAATCAAATCCGATAAAAATTTTATTTTCTCACGGCATAAACCTAATAGTCAAAATATGAAGTTGGCGTAAATTATTATATTTTTTATTGATTTTTTTTTTAATTAACGTGAAACCTCTTGTACAAATCCAATCTAGGCCCATAGAAAATATTTAATTTCGTAGTGCGAAAGACATTGGATCTGTTTAAGATAGTAAAAGAAAAGATTCTTTGAGAAAGACTCTTAGCTGCTCGGAGCATTCCTATCCGTCGCTGTGTTTAACTGGTAGAAACGATTCGTTTGATTGAGTCAATTTTGTTTAATTGAATCCGATTAAAATTTGATTTTCTCACGGCCTACCGGAACCATTCGATGGATCGTGCGATAAGCAAATAGTCAAAATATTAATTTCGCGTAAGGTAATTTATTTTTGAATATATTATTAATTAATGTGAAATTTCTTGTATAAATCAAATCTAGGCCCGAAAAAAATATTTAATTTTTACATCAAACCGCTCCGAGATATTTTTTAGTTCGAAAGATATTGGAGCAGTTTAAGATAGTAAAACAAAAGATAGTTTGAAAAGACTCTTAGCCATCATGAAGACTCATTGTATCCGTGGCTGATTTCAACTGGTAGAAACGATTTGTTTGATTCAATCAATTTTATTTAATTGAATCCGATTAAAATTTTATTTTCTCACGGCCTACCACGACCTCTTGTTATATTGTACGATAGATAAATAGTGAAAAAATAAATTAGGCGTAAATTATAATTTTTTAAAATTAATGTGGAACTTTCTGTATAAATCAAATCTAGGCCCATCGAAAATATGACATTTTTTACATCAAACCGTTCCGACATATTTTTTAATTCGAACGATACTGAAGGAGTTTAAGATAGTAAAACAAAAAATTGTTTGCGAGTGACTGAGCTTTTCGAAGCCATAGTATCCGTGGCTGTGTTCAACGATTGCGCGTCTCGTTTCTCTGCCGCTGACAATTGCCCGGCGACGCGTCGTCACGGTATCCCCGTTGGCACGCGCGTATAACCTTATATCGCGGTAGACGCGAGTTGCGTACGTTATCGATGACGACTATTCGCGATGGCTATCGCTCGGATCGCTCTTCCGCGGAAGAGGTTTACCACGGGGCCTCGGCTCGGACAACGCTTGCCGTACATGCGCGCTTGTCAAAGAAGCCCTTCCTTTCAGAATTTCTTTATTTAACGCTCTACTCTAAAAACCCGAGGTTATTTTTAAACTCGGTCGCGGAGGCACGTATAACGAGCGTAACCCAGAAGGATGGAAAAAATAATCTCGTGTCCCGCGTGTGTATCTCGCAATATTTTGCTTTCACTTTTTTTTTTTTTTTATATGTTTTTGTTTTTATTTTTGTTTTCTTTTTCGTAAGACGAAGCGTCTTCCTCTTTGATTTTTCGAGCTTATCGACAGAGACAGATATAGAGGTTGAGTTCTTTTTTATTTTCTTGTATCACAGCAAACCCCGATATGTACGCTGGGTCGATCCGTACCCGACTGTCTCTAGAGCCTGCAACTTAACTACTGGCACGCTAAGGGACTCGCGAGTTCGCGCATACGTATACACAGACGGACGAGGAGAGCGAGGGAATGAGAGGGGGAGAGTGGGAGGATTGCCGGAAGAGGCGTCATGATGCTGGCTTCGGTGTTTGAATCTCCTGGGTAGGTATAGCGGAGAATGGAGAAGCTTGCGGGGCTTAGCGACGAGGATGAAAATATTAAACGTCCATTTGCAAAAAAAAACGCTCGATAATTCGTAGTTGGTGTAACGTTCTTGTCAAATTTAATAAAATATTCACCGAGCTGATAGACACTCGATACCGTGTTACCGAAACTAGCTGAATAAGTTGATACTGTCATTATTTTTGACTGTATACATTCTCAATGTTTGGACAGTTACGTAGCGGAATGTAGAGAGGAAAAAAGAGAGTTCTTCGCGTAGATGTAACGAAATTGTTTGAATTAAAGAGGTGTACAAATATCGGGCGATTTCAAGTTACGAGTTTGAAATTTTCATGTCATATATAGAGAATATGTGCTCGATACAAGTGTGAAACGATTTTGTGTACCCTTTTTTGAAGATTAATTTATTTTGAAAAAATAACGAAAATTGTACGTTTCATTTTAACCCTTTAATACCGAATGTAGCACGTTTGTGAAACATTAGTAGAACTGCTGTTTTTAAACATCATTTTTATTAATTTCAATCTAAAAATTCTGATAATATTTGACGAATGTATGTAAATGTAACGAGTTGTTACATTTACATACATTTGTTCAAATTAAAGAGGCGTATATTTATACGCCTCTTTAATTCGCCCGATATTTATCGGGCGAATTCAAGTTGCGAGTTCGAAATGTTCATGTTGTATATGGGTAATATGTGCTTGATAAAATTCCGAATCGATTTGATGTCCCCTTTCTTTGCGATGAATGTATTTTGAAAAAATTATGAAAATCGTACGATACATTTAAACCCTTTAATGTGGAATGCACCATATTTGCGAAACATTAGTACAACAGCTAGATTTAAAAATCATCCTTATCAATTTTAAACGAAAAATTCTGAAAATATTTGACGAATGTTAATGCATCCCAAAGAAAGTTTGACCAGCACATTTCATCCTAACATTTTTTAATTTTAATGTAAAAAATGAAAACGTTACTTTTTCAAATATTTTTATTCAGAAAAGTATCGAGCAGTTTACGAAAAAAGTTCTTTTTCGGCAGGACGAGGCTTCGGACTTGAAGGGTTAACGGCGGATCGCCCAGTCCTACGAGAATAATTGACAATCAACATTTTAATATTATTCATAAACGATCGAAAGCATTCATATCTTTTTCGAGAATGATGTCCGGACATATCGAGAGAGCCCGAGAGGAAAAAGGTCGAATGTTAGATCCCGGACGGCGTTATACCCATGAGATTTCTCTGACCGTCGCTTGCTTTGAATATAACTATTCCATAATACTCTAGAAAGTCTTTCACGTTACGTAAAATTCTCCCATTCTCGATCGTAAACTGTTACTTTTTTTTCTCCCGTATCGCCTAAAATTACGTACGTATACAATGTCTATACAGAACTTCAAGCCTCGCTTGCATTCGCAGCTCGAACGTGAAGGAAAACAGATATCTCGATTGATATTCATCACCCTAATTATAAAGGCTTCGAGGAGTTACCGGATAAACTAGTTACCGATAAAAAAAAGGAAAAAAAATCTGCTTCTCTATACCATTCAACATTGTCGGCAATATATTAATATCGAGCGGGAGGCCGATAGTACAATAATAATTGCCAGACTATCGCCGTTCAGAAAAACTCTTCTCTGCTTCCATAATAATGCATGTATACTCTCCTCTAGTCGATAGACAGTGACACAAGCGTGTCTCGCGGTTACGCGTTTATTAACGCCGTTACGCAACCACCCTATATCCCTCTCGGTCTCGTCGTAGTCGATTACCGTATACACACGTTGTGCGAGACGTTGCGCAACTATACAAGAGGAATCACGACGATACGCACAGACGGACGAGAGTAGTAATCGTCGGGTCTCTCCGGTGCGTAGACGATCGAAGGGATACAAAATTTAGCACTCTCTGTAGAGCGTCTTACGACTGCGATGATTTATAGTCCAGCGGTGTACGGTGTACACGGAAAAGCCAGTAATTATTATTGCGCTCCAAGTTTGAAAGCGATCGTGACATAACCGAGGAGATCGAGCCAATGATCATGAGTTTCCTATCGCGAGACATTTTCTTCCTGAATTAAAATCATCGAAACGAGTGACTGGAGCTTACGTCGTGTTGGCTCATTTTCTTACTGTTACGCAATTTTTTATTTTTATTTTTCTCGTTTAATTGTAACACAGAGGATTGAATAGAGAGTCTCACCACGTCCCAGATGGTCAAGTACTTGAGTTGGCCGGGATCGAAGTCACTGGTTCGCCCGGGTCGTTTGAACGCCGGCAGTTTTAGCAGCAGGAACGCGTAGTACAAAGTAAAGCAATACGTAGCTAGCTGCGTTATGTGCAGCAACACCAGCGTTGTCGACGTCATCTTGCTGTTGAGAATAAAATAAAAAAATGACTCTGGACTGGCAATATCATTTTTTTTGTTCCTTGACGATATTAGAGTCGATTATCACTAAATTGCAGTTAAGAGCTGTTAATTATTGTTAAAAGAGTATTTTATGTGTATATTTTGTTTCCAGGGTCCTCAGCGTATTCGACTTCAATTGTGAGAAAATATTTTCGTTATAAACTTTGATAATAAAGAAAGAAAAAAAATTCTCATTATTACGGAGTTTCCCGGATTACGGAGTAAATAGGATTAAATACAATTATAGTCTTTACTGACACAAGAGTTAAATCTCGACACAAGAAGTTAAATACCAACGTTCCCTAAACGAAACACTATAATGATATTAAAACTCTATGTAAGCGAACTCGAAACTACATATACTTTCATAATTTAACGCGAGTCACGAAAACGCGTAGCGTAGGAGAATGGCGGGTGTCTTCAATATTAAATGTACTATAGATTTTTCCACGCTGAATTGATTAACGGCGCATTTATTATGTATCTCAAAAGTACCCGGGTACTATCTTTGCAGTTGACAAATGAATGCGTGTGTGTCGACAGCAAATATCAAGTTTAATTATATTTCATTTGGACGATAAAAAAAAAAGATAAAGAACAAAAATGAAGAATCCAGTGCCGTGTCTCTTTTCTCATTGGAATCGCAATTACACTTGTTAACGCGATGGATAAATCGAGGTCAGACTAATCCCAAGTTGGTCCATCGTCGTGATCTTCAACGCAGTCAACGATTATCGTCTCGTATATATTTTTGATATCTTCGTTCTTGTAACTCGACCGCCGAAAGAATCGACGTATTCGTCGATTAAAAATCATTTTAAGGGGGGGGGGGGGGGGGGGAGGGCATCGGAGATCACGGATGAATGCAAGTCCAAAGTTCGACTCTCCGCCTGCCTCTATTTCTTTCGAATCTATCGTCTTATCGACCATTACGTCTGATACATCAGAAGTGTCAGTTGTCTCCAAGATAAAAAAAAAAACCTTTTCATCACTCGGTGCGGAAATGGCCACTTTTCCGCCCGCTTCGCGTGCGTAAAACCGCTATTTTCGCACCTTGTGATTACAGCAAAGTCACACTCTTTAGAAAAACGTTTTTCGCCCTCGTGGAGTAATGTACTATTTTGTTTTTCATTATTCGGTGTGCTGCTCGTGTATTATCGGTACGTCTGTAATAAGCTCATTAAAATTCAATGACAGTGCAAGATGCCGATTACGTTACGTTGTGGATGAATTGCACTCCGGAGAGAGATACGGAGAGAGAGAGACGCGTTATATCGATTAAAGTCGAGAGGGCGTTAGCCAGACTTTATATTATGAGGCAACATTTTTTTTTTTTTTTTTGTAATCATCCGAGACGAAAAACCGTCGACGAAAAAATGATTCGCTCGAGGGATTTTAACGCACCGACGCTCTTGAAACACGCGTTGGAAAGACGGAGAGTCGTTGATCGACGGGATGTCGGAAATTACGAAGGTTTTTTGAGAGAAAAACCAAGCCGCTGGTACTACGCTTCGAGCCGGATGATATCGGCCGAGAGACGTACGGCTTTGCTGCGG
The DNA here is from genome assembly GCA_964017025.1 of Stenichneumon culpator. Classification (NCBI taxonomy): domain Eukaryota; kingdom Metazoa; phylum Arthropoda; class Insecta; order Hymenoptera; family Ichneumonidae; genus Stenichneumon; species Stenichneumon culpator. The sequence continues at coordinate 7,096,164 of OZ024779.1, forward strand.
CCGCACCGTGACCAACCGTCGGTCAGTCGATCGATCTATGATTGTTCGAACTTTGTTTAAATTTTATGCACGCGGATAATTATTTTTGGAAAGTTTCTCTGCTTGCATTTAGGATTTAATTGTGATCTAATCACGTCAGAGGAGAGTTGATATTAACACTTCGAATGCGCACGGGGTAAGCCCGAGCTGATTGTAAAACAGCATCGTGAGAAGTCTGCGAAAAAAAAATTGTAACTCCGACTGTGCAGCCTCAATGCTGAAGAAATTTGCTACAAAAAACTTATCAACATAACAAAAAAAAGTGCATAGATAATTAATGGATTAACGTGGAGTTTAAAGAAAAATCAAAGGAAGTGACCTTGAGCTATGCTCACCAGAGAGAACTCCGAGGACTTACCTGGTGGGAATAATAAAACCGGTTTCAAACGTTTCGTACGCGTCCGTATCGACCGATTTTTTTTTTGTTTGGTTCCCGCCAGTGAGTTTATGAGTTTTTACACCCGGTGCGTGGCGAGCGCAGACATCTCATTGCTCGCACGAAACTCGCATTTGCATTATAATAATAGTGACCAGCTTTGAATATTTTATTAAACAAATCGTACGTTGCATAAAAACGGGAAAAATTAATCTACAAAAAATAATGTTGAACCATCTAGTGATTTAAAACCGCTCGTGGGAAAAACACTTTAATCGTTGCGTTCTTACGAGCTCAAGCGACGCAACGGACGTAGCATCGATTCGATAGAGCTTCAATGAGAAGTACAGGTCCTATCAAAACCTCTCAATCCGTCTGGCCGAGTGAAATCGAATAATAAAAAGTTTATCGACAGAACTGTGATCCAACAAAAAAACTGTGTTGAAAACCATACATTAAAAAAAAAGAAGTTTCTCGGACGATAAATTAATTTTTTACCTCACAATTTTCAATCCGAAATGACGATTGAAAAATCTACGCAACAAAATGTAAGCCGGATAGAAATATTCCCCGGTAAAACGATTCATAGAATAAAATACGATTCACCGATGCGTGCCGGCAGTAATTTTCTGTCTCGTCACGATTAGACTCACTGTGCTTCGTCGATACAGCGCAACTGTATCACCGTATCGTTGCGCGGCGACAAATTTACGTTAGACAACATACAAATGTTCCGGTATAATTTTTCATAAATAAAAAATAAATAAACGAATCAACAAAAAAATTAACAAATAAATACATAAATAAACGGATCAATAGAAAAAATTAACAAATCAGTAAATACTCACCGATCTAGTTGTGGAATAAAGTTTTCTTCAAAATAAATTTGATTCGTTTTTGATTTTTGTTTTTGTTTCTTCCCGACCCATTCGTTCCTCGTCGAAACGTATTGTTGCTCTCGGTCACCTCACTTTAGCTTAGCGACGCGTGGAAGAGAAGAGAAGCGAGTGCAGCAGCAGCGGCAACAGCAGCGCGAAGAATTCGATACGAGGTCGGCCGTAGGACTGAGCTGAGGACGTACCTAGTCTCGCAGGATGGTTCGTTGGATTTAGCGGTGTTGTTTGCAGCGCCTCGCCTCAGACTCGTCGACATGGCACGTGTTATCTCTTCCCCTACGTATACAACGCCGATGCGATCAAACCGGCGAAGGCGTCGACTATCGAGTTATCGTCGAGACACGACAGACCACCTCTGCCTCCGTCGGCGCATCTCGATGCGTCCTTCTCTGCCTTCCATTTTTCCTCGTTCGCCATCGCCGCGGCAGCCAGCGAGCCGAGGGGTCACTCGAGTCTGGAGTCGACCGGCGAGTTGCGAAGTAGCTGGAATGGCAAATACGCTTTCATTCATTGAGCAGAAAAAATAGCCGTGCGCAATTCGACCGTCTGCTCTAAACTTGAATCACTGTTTGTCTGGTGATTAAAACTGCCGGTTGCTGATAACCGACGGTAACCGATAAACGCTCTTGCGACGATGTCTTCGGTGGATTCGTTGTTTAGAGGTAGACTTCACTGGGCTTGACGCTTTAACTTCCGAACTAATTTGCCGTCCGAAACGGGAACAATAGTAATTTACGATACTAGTGCGATAAAACTTTTTCCGACGGGTGTGAGTTTGCAGTACGTGCCGAAGACGGGTGTCCGTAAAACTGCCATTTTCGCACCGAGTGACATCAATTATTTTTATCAACTGCTCGAGACTTTTCCACGCTGTATCACTCAATGTCAATTTTGCTTAATTCATTCATAAAATAGTTATATGTAAAGGAAATAAAATAATAATTGATGAAATTATGGTCGAATGAACGTTTTTTTTCTTGACGCAATACCAACGTTGGTAAAAATGTTCCGGAATTACGAAAAATTATAATCGAAGAGGATGTTTAAAAAAAAATGGCTGTCAATGTAGCAAATATGCTACAGTGCCGGTTACAGGTCAATCTTTACATATATGCAGTGTGATTTGGTGGATTTAAATACAAATTATCGCATCAAGTGTGAAACGAAATGAGGCATACGATAAAAGAAGCATTAACTGCGAGACGCCTTTGGACGGACAGGGTTATCGGCGACTTATCCCGGATGCGAGCGTAATTATCGCGGGACGAAAGGTTAATGAAATAATATCGTTGGTCAATGCTGAAAATTCATATGAAATGTAATCCGATAACGAAATAACTAAAAAAAAAAAATCATACGTCGAATATGCCGTTTGGAAATAGAAATATTCGTACTTGGATGCAACGATTACAACCGATTAGACTAAACGTCCGATAAAAAACTAATTTAAATGTTTATCGTTGGGCTGACGAAGCGTTGTTGGGTCAAAGATTCACGCGGAAGGATATATAGATTTAATGAATAAAAGATTTAAGATTATGCGAGTCAGGGAGACAGATAGCATTCGGGCCACGTTTCAACAGACCGACGAAGCGGATCTTGGAATCGATCGGTGTTCGACGATTGATCGGGTACTTATCTGCCTCGGATTCGAGAGGAGGCGATAACGCTTTGCTATAGATCGAGATCGATTAGATTTGCTGGCATTGACCCAGTTATTGACCCCTTCGACACGATTAAAGGTGGTTCATCGATTTTCAGAAAAAAGGTGTTTTCTCAAAATTGTCATTAATAAGAAAAATAAATAAAACACTTTTTTGTCTGGAATCGATGTACGCTCGCTCCTTAAAATTACAAAAAAAAATCGCATCGATCTTCGATCGTTCAGATCAACCAGTTTCGCGGATTCCATAACGATGACTTAGTTACGGATTTAATCATCGTGACCGTGACTTTTTGTATTAAAACGTTTCCACATCGTGGTCGTGCGTTTCCCGGACTTTGGTAAGCTTACACATTCAACGAACCGGCGAGTGCGATGTGTGTCGCAAAGTCCAGAGGCTTTTATCGATCCGCCTCGAATACACTCTTTGAGAATAAATTTAGAGTTTCGGCGCGCCGCAATCCGCTCGGTGGCGAGGCAACGAATCATCTTCGCCGCCGCGATAATTCGCGATTCTTTGTTGGTAAATTTACCCGATCGATAAATTTGAAGTTCCTTCGATAACACAAAATACGCAGATACCTGCAATTCGCCGCGCGACACAGGTAGTGGCGGCCTCTCGGCCTCGCCAAGTGGCAAAGTGTGCCACTTGTTAAATGAATAAAAATGATATCAAGTGCTCGATGCATAATGTATAAGTGCATATACTTATGGCATCGACCAGTACGAGTTCTACACCTTCGTGCACAAAAGATGATAAACTGGTGTTTAACGGAAATACTGTAAGGTCGTTGCCGCATAAATATAGTAATACAACGCTACGCCCAATGCGCTGCAGTATCGTACAAACTTCCGATAGAATATACAAATTTTTTAACAATTTCACCACACTTCGCAATCGATCGGATCATTATTCGACGTTTCCTTCGTCATGCAGGAAGCTAATTTCCAAATTTTACTGGCTCGAATAAGCGGCTCTCGCAGTTTCGTCCAAGACTCAGAGAACACAAAACTCAAAGAAGATCTACCAGTTTGGTACTGAAGTATCATCATGAGACAGCAGATTTCTGCTTCCTGTTTACATTGGCCGATGACTGAAACAAAATATTCATGGAAACTTTACTGTCGTGATTATCGATCAATCTCGATCGCTTAAAAATCGTTTGTTTGAAGTACTCGGCGTCGAGATACTACCGCGTCTCTTGATAAAGACATTAAAGGTTCGAGAGGCTGCTGGAGTCGCGACCTTGCCAGCTCCAGCCTCGATCTCAGGTGAAAGGGTTCGCCGCACGGTTTTGTCCAACGATCTCGTCTAAAGCCTTCGCGAGGCTAACTATAATGTACACGATACTGTACAACAATCGAGCTACCCGGAGTCCAGTGTCGAAAGTATACAGTTAGTCGAGCATCGACGAGCATGCGTGCCTCTCACCTCCACCGGCAAAAACATCGTTTCCCGTCTGTGCTATAGAGTCGCGAATATCTACTAGAACTTTTAGTTATATCGTGTACCGTTGCTATCCCAACGCGTTGCAGTTGCAGCGCGAGTCGCGCTGTGGGTCCCTCGCACTTCCACAGCTTAGCGTAATTTATCTTTTTATTTTTATTTTTTGATTTTTTTCTTTTAGATGTAACAGTTAACTCTGAAACGCAACGTCATAACATGGCCGATCGTCGCTCGGACCGGCAGTAGAGAGAACGAGCGAGCGACAAAACTCCGCGTTCCCTTCGATATACACACCGACTCTCAGGCTCTCTTCGGTACCTCGGCCTCGTCGCCGTTCGCGTCGCCCGTTTAATACCTCGCTCGACCGTTCGCCACTGCGGACAAGTTCGAGAGTGCGGCGGCGGAGTCTCGCCTGCGTGAACAGACGATTTGCGATAATTTTCCTTTATTTTTAAACAAATCTTTTTTGTCGCGAGTTCTTGTCCCTCACGGATACGCTGTTACGCGCACCTTTGCGGGCCGCGGGTGAAACTCGCGTTGTTTTTTTTTTTTGCATACACGGTATCGATAAAATCTCCCGCGTAATTCCGCAATTGGACTAACGTCGGATTGAGGGATTAATCCAGCGTGACGTGCTTCCGACGGTCATCGCCGAAGCCCGAGCACCGAGCCTGTTCGCAGTGAATCCGATACGGAGTTAACGAAGCTTCGGTGGATTCGCGAAGCTAGCTGAGAATTTCTATTTGTGAAGAAAGAAAAATCGTGCACGAGGAAGGTGTACAGAAAAAGGTAAACGAATAAGAATCTATTTGGAGGGAGCTTGAAAATTGTTTACTTTTATGAATCCTATCATTAAACTGGAACCAAGTTGTTGATTTCGATGGCGGACTGTAAAAAAATAATTTAAAATTAAAATAATGGTTTCGGAACAAAATGGAGAGCCGCCCTAGTGTGAAAATTGTTTTTTTTTCTCGATTCCTCGAACCTTGTCTTTTTGCTTCTTTTGAGAAGCTATTATTCGGCGATAAAGCGGCTAGTGTTCAGAATGTAACGAAGTCTGCTTATTGAAGGAAATTACTCGCGTATGGCTTTACACCTGGGTCGTAAATATTCTCCGGTGATAGCAAATTGGAGCCCTCCGGGTGAGTGTTAAAAGTTGCCGGTTAGAAAAATCGCTTCGACAAGCAACGCGTTTGTGTGTACCGCGTTTGTATTACCCGATGCGCGTATCGCATTCTGGTCCAAGGCCGACACCGACAAAAGTTTCGTCCTCACTTCCTATACTTCTCGCTCGGACGGCGATTGCACGCGACCGGACTGCGATAGCGATGCACAATGCACATCGATACTTTATCTGTTACAGTGTAAATTATCGATTTCCCCGTCGTCGCGTCGCACTGCTCGTGCCAATCGACGAAAATTTTTTTATCGCGAATTTTCAATAAACGATGATCGTAAAAGCTCCACGGGCGTCTTCGGCGACCCGAAACTGTACCGATAAATAAACATTTCGTAAAAATAATAATTATTATCGGTCATTTTTCCTTTTAAACTTTGACGACATATAAATCGGAAATTCACAAATATCGATGAAAAAATCCGGTTTTCGTGTTTACTCCTTTGCGCGCATTATCGAATTAAAATTCCTATCATTCAACGGAAATGCTTGACTCGCCGCGTGTGCAACATCGCGCTACTATCACTGATTATTTCTTATTGTTTTTTAACGAAATAAACGCGACCATATCGAGCCTCGAAGTGTGACTATCGCAACTGCTTACAATGTCACGAGATAGCAGCTACGAAGCATGGTCAGCGAGCTGCGTACACGATTCTTCGTTCATTGTGCGATCCGAGATTGTTGAATGTTTTGTTTTCATCTCTCTCTATTTTTTTCTTTCCCCCTTTTTTCATTCGACACGTCATGATTTCCCGAGCGATTGTCTTTCGCCGCGGGGAATGGAGAATTCGTTGCGAAGGGCGAAAGTAAAAGTGGAACGTGAGATAGCCGAGTCTGCTGTTGATATGCATATTTAATAGACTCGGGCTCTCGGTTATCTTTTCGAGACCGGCAATGTTTTTTCTTCCTTTTCTTTCACGCGCCGATGTTGAACCGCTTTACAATCGTCACCCACGCCGAACGCGACACAGCTGAGAGCGCCAATCGCGAAGTTGGAGCGTTCGAGTTTTATTTTTCTTTTATTTTTGTCTCGTGACTTTGCGTTACGCCGCGTGCCGGCGTTTCTAGCGCCGGTCGAGAAAATTACATAAAGGTACAACCTTATCGTACTTCCGGTGCAACGCAAGTCGTTACGGAGAAAACACTCCGCCCGATTCACGGCACCGAGTCTGAACGATCGGCTCCAAAGACGAACCGAGCCTCGGAATATTTTTGAACGATCCGAAATCGTTTAGCATTCGCGTCACGGCGGCCACGCTGAGTCACTAATCGCTTCCAAGTTCCATGGCGACAACGAGCCCTCTGTCACGTTTCTAGGCGTTAAAAAAATTAAACATGAACAAGGAACCCTCGCCGGCTTCTCTCGATTTTTTTGAGCTTCCAAAAATTCACTTGATAATTGTAATAATATAATAGGGACAAGTAGTTTTTTTCTTATCGTCAAAAATGACAAAAAATGGATGTCATTTTTGACGCTTTTTTTGTATTTTGCAACGGTAAGATTTTGAGGAATGCTTCAACGAGTCTCGGAGTACAGTAGAACCCCGATTAACCGGGATGCTCGGGGCCGAAGAGTCCCCGGATAATCGAAAGCCCGGTTAATCCGAACTAGACAGCGAAAGTATATAAGTTAATAATGGCTAAAGATACAACTTTATTTTGACTAGTTACTTGCACTTAATTGTTAAATAGTGTGAACTAGAATGTCAAGCTTTGGATTTTTTTTATTCATTAACAGTACATAAGGTAGTCTTTTTTTTGGAAGTACGGAGTGACTTTGGTTTAAGTATAAAAAAAACCTTGGAAGACGCACGGTTAATCCGCCTCCCGATTAATCCGACGGCGGTTAATCGGGGTTTTACTGTATTTTTAAACGATCCGAAATTGTTTAGCATTCGAGGCACGGCGGCCACGCTCAGTCACGAATCGCTTCCGAGTTCCACGGTGACAACGAGCCCTATGCCCACGTGTCTAGGCGTTAAAAAAAATTTTAATATGAAAAAGAGACCCTCGCCGACTTCCCTCGATTTTTTTGAGTTACCAAAAATTCACTCAATAATCGTAATAATAATAATATAATCGGGACATGTATTTTTTTTATCGTCAAAAATGACAAAAAAATTGATGTAATTTTAACCCTTTTTTTATATTTCACGACGGTATGATAAATGTTTTTGAGGAATGCTTCGACGTTGGATCGTTCGGTTAGTGCATCGGTATAAAAGACCAAATGTTTGTGGAACGGCGAATATATCGTAATATCCGTTCGTTCGGTACGTAGCCTCTGTCCCGGAGCGTCCGGCACTCGGTGGACCGCGGGAGGACGTTACTCGTCGAAAATACAGTGTAACCGTGTGGACGAGAACACCTGAGCTAATAAAAAACTGAAGTCACGAAAAAATTACCGTCGACGTCTTCGCAGAATTTTCGTTGCAAAATAATACTGGCGCAATAAAAAAAAATGAATATATAAAAATAGAAATAAATAAATAAAAAAATATGCTTGGATACAACTGAATTCTTATGTAATCGAGGTCGAAGCGGAGAGACAGACGATCGTAAAAATGTGTGTTCGAGCGGTTTTGTAACATCGCCTCGGCGAACCGTAGTCTGAGGCCGATGTGTGCGGCGAGGCTGACTCACCGCGAGGTAACCGGCTTCGTGCCGATTTCCGTCCTCCTCCTTTCGATATATCGCCTTGCAAGGCTTTCTTTCTTCCTTCGCGTTCAACCATCTATATCTCGCTCCAACCGCCGCAACGCCCTCTCGACACTTTCGAAGGAATATCGCAACCTGCGCGATTTCATTTTTATCAAAGTCGGGCAATGCATCGTCAGCACTTTTCGATTCGACAATCGAAAGCGATACACCTATGGTTTCGGCTTTCTCAAACGAGCCGCGAAACCGCGTTACCCGTGCGGACCAAGCTCGAAGGATTTTCGACAATTTTTTTTTTCACCGAATTTCGATCGAGCAATATTTGAAAAAAAAGATGACAATCAATTTACGTTCACACCCAGAAAAATCATTTATTTGACGAGCGCCAATATTTATTTACATTAAATAAATATTTCTTTAAATCATATACATATTTATTTTAAGCAAATAAATATTTTTTAGCAGGGTGCAGTCTGTTATTATGGTTGTGGAAGAGGTTTACATTTTCCGTATTTATAAAAAATTATTAATTGATTGATGAAAGTGACGAATTTGTTTCGTCTTTTTTGACCGATATTTCGACCGCGCCAAATCCAGATTAACGGTAGGTAAAATTTCAGCGCGATTTTCATAATCCCACATTTCAACAGTATCTTCCGAGTTGGAATGTGAAATCCAGTGAAAGCGACGTAAAATCGGGGCGTTGAATTTTCACTATATTCGATAGCAAACGTGCCATTATTTCAACCGTGTTGCAAATCTCAGCTTTCTATACAACACGAGTCCTTGCTCGAGTTATCGAAACCTTGAAAGAATTTATTTCCCCGGTTCATCGTGTCAGTTAAAGCATCGAAAAAAAACTACATTTCTTACTGTCCTGAAAAAAAATTTAGTTCAATGTCCACGACAAAAAAAAAAAAAAAAAAAAACGAAAACGGATGGAAGATAATCTGCGGTTTCTTCGAAGATAGACAGGAGAGGCAAGAATTTCTGGCCAAACCGGAGAAGCGAGAACGCTTACCGAGCTCCAGTTAAAAATCGTCGCCTGTTCGTTCTCCGGACTGGATTGTAAGAGCCAAAAAAATACCGACTTGCTCTACGAACTTGCTCTCGTCTAACGGTCACTCCGGTTTTTAGTCGAATCCTCCGTGAGTTCTCTCTCCTCACTCTCGGACTCGACTCTCGTACCGGTCGCGAGAGATTCCCCGTTTCCTCGCGAATGACGTTCTCTTTCTTCACCGCCGTGACTCATGCCTTTAGCATCTTTCTTTTTCACTCGATGCGCCTGGCGACCGCAGTCGCGAGTTGCTCCTGAGAGACTCCGTAGTCCGCTCGCGCCCGAGACAATGCTCTCTCCTCCATCGATTAAAGCGCACAAAAGAATTTCAACGAGTCGCCTCATCGAAACGTCGCAGTTAAACGCGTAAAAACAAAAAACATACACCGAGCTGTCGGTAGTCGTCGCCGATACTGGCACACCTCCGGACGCTGACGAGTCCAAAATACCAATCGATTAACGTTGCTAGACATTCGGCGGATTGCAATATTTGACTTCGATAATACGCGGTATTGCTCTTTATCTTCGGGGCGATGCGCAAATTCAGCCACGCTTGATTATCTTCTGCGCAGATAGTGATGTAACGGTTCAGAACAGATTAACATCCTAGATCAAATATAGTATGTGTCACGCTGCAACAATATTGTATCAAAGATGTTGATCATTTTTTATTTTGTTTTTGTTTTTTTTTTCCTTTTGTCATCAGAAGAAGAAAAGTGCGGTACGTAGGAGACCAGGATAATTTATCGCCGCGATGTCAGAGTATTGTGAATACATGTGGGACCCGACGCGAGGTCGCGTTACGAACACGGCACTGGCTCGGAGCATCTACTCCGAGGAGGCGAAATTTGATGTCCGCGATCGAAAATTGGCTATCAAGACTGTCAGGGCTATATTACGCGAGATGCCCGGCGTCGGTGAGTGATCTTATCGACTGTACTCTGCGAAAGTGTTTATTATCAATGGGGGGTTCATCGATTTCAAGCAAAAAAACACGTTGCTTTTTATATTCCGGTATAAAAACACGTTGCTTTTTCTTTTTCGGTATAAAAACGCGTTTCATTTTATATTGCGGTAAAAAAAACAATCGTATAAAAAATTCGTTATGATTGATTGTTCGAAAGTAATAACGTGATTGATTGTCTGATCGTCTGCAAAATCGCCAGCTTTGAAGACAAAAAATCTCAGGAATTTAATTGTTTTTCCATATTCCCTACTTTTTGTAAAAAAAAAAAATAAAACTATTTCTGTAATTCGTTATATTCGAATCTGGCGAATTTTTTACGCGTTCCGAACACCCTTCTTGGTAATTTAACCGTGGGCGATTTTTTTATACGATTTTTTTTGTTCTTGTTGTTTTGTCAGAATAAAAAATCAAATAAAACACGTTCTTTTTTTGCACGAGATCGATAGACCCCGCCCTTTACAATAAATCCTCGCGTATATTCCTGTCTCGTATACCAATGTTTCCTGAGCATCAACGAGGATCGTTGTCGGTTAGGCCTGTCTCTCTATTGTTATTCCTATTGGCAGACCTGAAGCACTGTACCGATGAATACATAACGCGCTTCCTGCTGGCCCGGAAGTATCGAACGGAACAGGCAGCCGCCCTCATCGCCGCTTATCAATCCCAGATCGCTCATCGGCAGGATATTTTTGGTAATTTAACCGCACGCGATCCGCCGCTTCAGCGAGCACTTCGGGCAGGAATACCCGGAGTCTTGCCAGCACGGGACAGGTACGAATTTATGAGGAAGTGATATAAAAAAAAAATCGCTTCAAGTACGCTCTTGTGTTGTTTAAATCATATTTGTACGCATTGTTCACGAATACATCACTCATCTTAATTCATCTTAATTCTTAATTCAGGAAAGACAAAAAATATGTGTATATTTTTAAAACATTATTTCATAATTATAATTGACGTTGCAATGCAGCCTTGTACCGACGCTTTGTGCGAACAAATTGACTGCACGCGCTCAAGAAACTAAAAGTGTTAAGTCGTGATTATAATGCTTTTGTTTTTTTTTCTTTTTTGCAGGAAAGGTAGGTGCGTTCTCGTGATCTTGGCATCACAATGGGATCCGATAGCGGTGCCAGCTCTTTCTGTACAACGTGCGATTTTTCTTGTTCTCGAGACGCTTATTCAAGACCCTCGAAATCAGGTAATGAATCCCTCGAATTATAGACTCGGAATAGTAGCGCGGAATTGCTTGCCTCAGGAGCGAGACCTCATTGCAATGACCCTGAAGATATCTGCACAAGACTAAATGTCATTAATTTAGAACTGTTGGGCTGTATTTTGCATCGCACAAAGCATCGCACGGGGAAGTTCACTTATAGAATACAATTTTACAAGTGAACATTTTTTTTTCTTCCAGCAGTAGCGCATTGACTGAGATTTACCAAAAGTGGATTTTAATTTCATGCAGGTATCTTCATGGTCATTCATTGAACCGAGTTTGTTTTTTTTTTGCTAACGTGTTCATTCACGAGTTACGATCAAGTCACACTTACGTAAGGTAAATGCTCTGCAAGGCTTGCGGTATTATGCTCGCGATACTATGCACATATAATTGAGCCTCTTGATGCTCTTTCAACAGTTTTCAATCTACGGTAGCCGAACCCCGGGTTATCGAGATTACACGGTATACAAACCGGATCAATTTTACGCAAAGACCAGCCGGATAATTGAATTTTTTTTTTTTTCGAAAACAGCAATGCGGCTTTGTTGCGGTGGTGGATTGGAGCGGATTTTCCCTGCGCCAGGGTGGAGCGCTCGGTGCAGCTGCTCTTAGAAATCTGATAGCCGCACTACGCGGACGATTTCCTGCCAGATTCAAAGCCGTACACTTCCTGTCGCCTCCGCTCTACGTTCAAGCCACCCTGGCCCTCGTCAAACCCTTTCTCGACGAAAAGACTCGACACAAGGTAAGAATTTACAAACAAACAAACAAAATATCTCTGGTTTCCCTCGTCAATTATTTTCGATTATTTATATTTATTTAATAATTTTTTGTGTTTTTTTTCAGATATATCTTCACGGAAATAATCTGAGCACCCTTCACGAGCACCTGCCGACGGACATACTGCCAGCCGAGTTGGGCGGAACTGGTCCGGCGTTCAATCCCGGTCTGTGGGCAGAGCCGGTAATCCACTCGGCGATGAAGGAGGCCGAGATCGCGGCACTGAAGCGGGACAAAGAGCTCGCCGAGAGAGCGATGAACGCGTACAACGCCGGCGAGGAGTCGAATAACAAAACGGGGAATAATGAAACGCTCGAGAGCGCACGACAGAGAGCTGCCGGTAACGGGGATGGGAATAATTCCGAGGACGGCAAGGTGATCAATCTTCCGGCGAACGAGACGAGGCAAGCTCGATGTCGCGCCGAGGAAAATGATGAGAATAGAAGTACGTTTGATGAATATTGCAAGCCAGATGGCAATGACTCGCCGGAGACTCGCTCGTGCAATGGCGACAGTCCGTTGATAGACGCGTCGAAGTACGGGAAGAGCGTCGAGGAGGAAACTCGAGATCGGGAAGTCAACGATCTTCTCGATGGAATAAGTTCGAGCAAAAATAGTTACACGCTATCGCGAGACGAAAAACGGACGTCCAAGGCGAACGACAAAAAATCGAACGGGAAGGACAGTCGCGCGGGGGACGGCAATAAAAATATGAAAATTTTCACCAACGAGGATAATCGCGAGGCCGACGACAGAACGAGATTTCGGGTTTATCGGGACGAGGAGGAGAACGAGGCCGAGCGCGACACTGGAAAGAAGAAAGTTCGAGGAATTTCCGAATCCGACGATATGGAGTGTCTCGATATACCGTCGGAGACGAATTCCAACGAATTCGAGATGATCTCGAGCCAGGTCGAGAGCGAGGACAGTCGGGACAACTCCTTGGAGACTCTGAGGGTCGAAAAGATTACGTTGAAAAATGGAAGGAACGGATCGCTGGCCGAAGAAGCCAATCTCATAACGTAATACTTCATTCTTGTTTTCCGTCTTTCTTCGCTTCGACGCATCGGATGTATCTTCGCTGCGTCACTGAAACTGTGATGACACCCTTACTATTTTTTTGTTATTATTCAAACAGAACTGCTGAAATTTCCTACGCGAAAACGAATTTTTAGTTTGTAACTTTTCGCTCTTTTTTTATTTAGGTATTATTTAGTTTCTCTTTCGATAAGTTGTCCGATGTGTAGTTTCGAGAGATTCACAGTTGGAGGAATTCTTTTAGAGGGGTTATCGAATGATTTCTTATTATGTAAATCGTATAGATTTTTTTTTTTTTTTAAGTTCGATTGCGTGAAAATTATCGCACGTTCCCTGTTGCGTGTCTGGCGTCCTTTATAATTAAACATTTATATATACTATATTTATCTATCCGGTGAAATCTCTCGCGAACAGACGTAAGATCTGCCCCTTTTACAGGCCCGCGCGCGCGCGATTTAAGTAGTCGGCACTTTCTCCGGCAAAGCATAACCGTTTCGCGCATTAAATAAAATAATAATAATAATAATAGACAACGAGAATTATTAACGTAAAAAACGTAAAAACGTAAAAAAAAAGTATTGGCGTACATAACGAGAATCATTTAATTGATTTTCTCGAATCATTCACAAGCGCCCGACAATTGCGCTGAACGATTAAGTTACAGTAGAACAAAAAATCTTGTACTAAATTGTATTTTGCTAAGAAATCATATTTATCGCACAATAAACGAATCAAGTATTGCCGGCGAGTGATTAATCGAACACCTATCAGAGCATCGTAAAAAAAATAATAAGTTACCAGCATGAGGAAGCAAATGTTGCCGTAAGACGAGAATGTCATCGTCGCAACGACGCCGAATCGAGTACCGATAACTTTTATCTTCGAATAGCAATTTTTTGTAATTTTAATTTATCCTCTCTCCGTCCACGCCGATCGGTAAGTAAGACGTAGGTTGTAGTTGGTTTTGTTTTTTTTATGTAAATAAAATTGTATATATTACATTTCTCAATTTCAAATCGAACCTGCGTTTGTCTGTAAGTGAAACCACTTTTTTCCACCGGTATGCTCAATCCCATTTCCCGTATCAAAATACTATACCAAAACCTATGAGGTACATTGTAACAATGAAACAATCGTAAATTACACACGTACACACGTACACACATACATACACGCACGCACATGGCGTGGAATAAACTGTTATATAGAATGAAAATATATATATGTATCCTTGGAAGATGCACGTTCAAAAGTAACAGACTATACCAAACGTGCACAGTTCGCAGTCTAGTTTTCGCGGATTAGAAAAACATTATTAAAAAAAAGGTTGTAAATGCTTATCATTTCCCTAGATTTTTTCTAACCAACGTTAGATATCACTGTCAAAGTTCATTTCACAAAAAAAAAAAATCGCGATAGTTATGACTTGGCAAGATTTTTGTAGACTCACTTGAGGGCTCTCCGCGGAGTAGCGGGGCTGCGTGTTAATGTCATTTTCAGGATCGCCGAGAAAATAATAATGCATCATAAGAATGAAAAAAAAACAACAGCTATTAATACGAGATAGCAGGTAGAACCCATCCACCAAATGCTTTTTCAAGTTCCTCTGCAACGGCCAAGGTCAAGTGATCCTGGTACAATCCTCCGACAGCTTGCAGTCCAATGGGAAGTCCTTGCCTGTTGAGTCCTAAGGGACAGGCAGTCGCTGGTAGACCCAAAACGTTTATTATTGCTGTGTAGGAGAAGTTGAAGGGTTTTACGAGCGGCTCGTGATGGAGCGGGGCGGCTGTCGGATGGGTAGGATATAAAAATACTCCATCCTCTCCCAGCATATCCTGAATTGAAATGCAAAAAAATGTACAATTGTGAATTGTGAAAAGAGCGCACAGGTCGTAAAATTTTTCTCGACTCACTTTGAACTCTTGGTAGAGATCACGACTCTCCTGAACGAGCTCGGCTCGTTGCTCGCTTTCGTGCTGTATACCGAGCATCTCGAATGCCGCGGTTATCAAGGCAATTAACGTATGAGAACTGGTGCATGTTAACCACTTGAGAAATTCCCACCAAATATTGACTCGTCCCTCACGATTCGACAGCTCGTAGGCAAAGTCTTTTCCAGCCGGTGATGTCATATTCGCCAACCACAGTGCGAGACTCTTCTTAAATTTTTTGATCTCGACTCTCTTCGCCTTTACTTTGTGAACAGTTTCGAGATATTTTATAACGCGTTTCATCGCTTCCTTGATCTCGCGGTCGACCGGAGACACGAAGTACTGTCCACCGTCGTCTTCCATGTAATAAAACTGCGGAAATTTTTTATATTATCTTCATGTTTTTTTTGTCGTTTCAATTATGGAGCGAAAATTATTAGGAAATATTGGCGATTTAGAGGGTAAGAAAACACTATTACTTTGAGCTTCGACAGATCAACTTTAGCGTCCAGACGAAGCATCGTTGCATTGTCACCGGCGAGAACTTTGAGAATCGGCGCAAGATCGCAGGCGTATCTGCACATCGGTCCAATTCCAAGCAAACAATCCTGATCCTTGCTGTGAGCGTTCGGATACTGTCCCTCGTTCGAAACGACACCTACGGGATTTAACGGACTATTAAAACTCGCAAATGGTCGAACGGCCCTTGTGCACAATTTTCGTTATACTCTAACTCTGACTGCATGTCCGACGCATTGTCTCGTCGCAGAATTTGGGATTATTTTATTTTATTTTTGTGGTTTTAACGACATTTTTCCGTTTCTCAGATGTGCGAACCTTTCGATGGTTTGTGTCCGAAAATTCCATTGAAGAAGCACGGCATGCGAATCGATCCGCCGATATCGGAGCCAATGCCGAATTGCGAAGCCGCCGCGGCTTGAATACAGCCCTCGCCTCCCGACGATCCGCCGACGATGTGTCTGCAGGTAGGAAAAAAAACGAAAAACCAAATGGATTCGTTAAAAAATTCAACGTGGCGAAGCCGACTACGTAATGGAATTAAACGATTCGCCTAACCTCGTGTTGTAGGGATTCCTCGAAGTGCCGTACAGACAATTGCTGGTTTCCCACCACATTGCCAGTTCGGAAACGTTTGTGGTCGCCAAGGGAATCGCACCCGCTTCTCTCATTAATTTTATCACCTCGGCGTCTTTCTCGGCCACGGCGTTTTTCCTCACGACGAGGCCCGCGGTCTGCTTCATGCCTGCTATCGCGATGCAATCCTAAAAAAACTTAATTTCAACTCAATTCTACAATGTATTATTAACGATTAAAAAAAAAAAGAAATTGTACTGTATAGCCTCAAGTGCTTAATGCGCAAAACTTATGCACGTATGTGCACTCTCGTATACTATAATCTTGTAAAAAACGGCATTGTCCCGTATATGAACATAATAAATAAATAAATAAATAAATAAATAAATAATTAAATTCGCTTTTTAGCTGGGACTACCTTCGTCGTAAACGGCACACCGAAGAAAGGTTTCGTTTCCGCTATGACTTGCGAGGACGGAGCGTTCGGCGATGCTAACAGGGCATCGCACTTTCGGGCCTCCTCGAGGGCTTCTTTGAATCGATCTTCGGCTATGCAATTCAGTATAGGCTGGACGACTTCTATTCTGTCGATATAGGCTTGCACGACGGATTCTGATGTTAGCTGGAACGATTTTTTGCGAATTAAATTCTGTCGAAGTGCCAAACCGCGCTCGGTCGCAATTTCGAACAATATTTTAACAAAGAAAAGATCTTTTATCTATTGTTTTATCGAAACAATTTTTTTTCTTTGGTAAATATTGATGTGTATTAAAAAAAAAATCGTTATCACAGTTTGTTTTTATAGATTCTGCAGACAAGATTACTTGAATCACTCTCGTTGATTGTTGACAGTGTGGGTCATTAAACCGTTTATTCAATGGGGATGTAAAAATAAACTTTGAATTGCAAAATGATCGTTCGCGATCTCTTAGAATTGAGTCGCAAACCCATTAACGATAAAGTGGATGTAATTTATTACATAAATATGCGATTTCCTGCTTTCGCGAAATCGCATATAAAAACCGATTGAATTAACCGCGCCGTCGCATACATTATATGATTATTAGCATAGACACAATAACAATGATATGTATCGCAAAAAAAAAAGAATCTATTCCTCTCAATCGTTCTACTGCCGTAATACGCGAAATCTTTGGTATCGACAAATGTTGCAGGTAATGCAGAAATTAATGGATATCTTGTAGTCCATCGAACGTAACGCTCTATACTTACTCTTTTGTCCCGTATCATTGCAGCGATCGCTTTGCAAGATCGCAGCGTATGAATCATATCCGTAATCGGCGGTTGACATTCAGCAGGACCGCTTATGTACGCGACGATGAGAAATATGCATCTCGCCACGAATTCGATGATCCGATGAATAATGTAAACAATCTTGCCGCCGACTCTCATTTTCTTGCCTTTCGAATCTTCTTTCCCCGACATTTGTCTATCACAAGAAATAAATGAAAATAACACAAAACGACACAATGTTCGCACTTTACGTAAATCGATCTGTGAGTGAAAAAAATGATATATAATTCACAACTTTTTTTCGGACAATGAAGAGTGCAGCGCTAAGAGCGTGACGAGGCAAAGTACATGCAATAAAGCGATACAATAATCAGATTCAAATTAATCGATGCATGATGCATGCCTCGATGTGTTTCACTGTCGTTCTGTGTGTTGGAATAGTTCATTTTTTTATAGATCGGCTTCACGGAAACTCCGCCTCTTTGCGTAGGTCGTCTCTATAATTTTTCCGCCAATCTCATAGTCGGTCACTCCGATTTTCCAGATAAAACTTCCATGCCTATCGGAGTAGATCGTCGGTGTTGCTGTATAAAAACTAGTTGTCCACGTGTTTCGTACATGTTTCTCGTGAGCATCTACACAATGACGTTTTTAATATAAACGAGCTCATGTAATATGCTACTCTCGTATCAGCGGGTCCGTCGCCGGTGTCGCTCAACGATAACACACACACTATATAGATATAGTCTTTCGCTTGTAGGTGCTTTCGAGTCGACGAATGAGAGGTCACGCGAGCTAATTGCCGGCAATTTGGCATTCGAGTCCGTCTCCGGTTGTAATTCACTTACGAATAAGAAAAAAAATTATATTAGAAAAATTACAAAGGACAGTCGGTTGTTCAATCCAATGAACATTAAACGACGACGAATTAAGGTCGCGATTGGATTTTAAAAACAGTACTGAAAAAAACAACACCCTCTACAGACACTTCGACCTTAATCATACAACAATGACGGAGCAAATTTTGACAAGAATCTCGTAAGAGAACAATAAGAAAAAAAGTGTCAATCGTCACGAAGACGCCCAAACTAATCTTTGTATCGTGATAAGGTAGCTGCAAGCGGACACCGATAAGCCCCGGCTTATCGGACCCAAAAAGCAGTTAAGAAAAATAAAGGATTACGACTTTGATGAAACTCGAGACCGATGTTAACACGAGCAGAAACAAGCTATAACATAAGGTCTCTCTTTCCCTCCACCATCCGTAACACAAAACCACTTGTAGTGCACGAAGGTGAGCTATAGACACAAGCTCGACAACACCGTTCGGCCTCGCGCCACGCCTGCAAAAAAAAGGACCGTCCGATCTTTCGGGAGCACGAAATTTACTCAAACTTCTCCCAACACCCACTCGAATCTACCCAGTCTCATAGATCGCACTGTTTTTCTTCCACGGTTCATGCCAAATGTAGACCGCGCGCCGGCAAGCACGCCCATGTCATCGGTATTTACGAATCGCCTAAGCGGAAGTGAGTAATTTTACGTATAAAAATAAAACAGTACACGATAAAACAAAACCGTCCAACAATGTCAAAGTTTACAATTTGTTTCCTTTAGGATATTACCAAAAGTATTCATATACGTACCCCGTTGGTGAACTTCCTCGTCGTCCGTAAACCACCGCTGGCCCAAAACTCCTCCAACTTCCAAATCCGCAACAACGAGAAAAAATAAATAAATAAAAAAACTAAAGAACACAATAGTGAAAAAGCTACGCGATGAGTATCAGCGGAATGTCATCACCGTCGAAGCACTCTCTCTACACCCGCACGGAGACAGACTGGCTGCGAAGTATCCTTCACGCTTCAGAGTATGCTATTCTCTCTGTCCCGCTCGGTTCGGTGTGTTGCCCTGCTGCCAGCGAGCGGCGGTCGATTTGACGACGCGCTATAAGCAGGCTACCACTACATCGAATATCCGCGAAATCGCCTATACAAATTCGAAGATAAAACGTGGCGAATAAAATTTAAAAAAATACGATGCCATTGGCTTATGTAGCTTGCATAACGGGAAACTAAAATTGTCTATATTTTGCGTGATTATGGTGTTCGGAGAGACGTTCGAATTGAAATGGTAACGGCAAATTTTCCATGTATGTGACAAGCTATGTACAGGACGCCGGTTTTGCGTCTGCGTGTTTTGCTTGCGCTTGTGTACTCTCGGCCCGATGGGCTCCCCACGTAACTGGTCGTCTCTGTGTGTTGATAGGCTGAGGAATCGTGTTGGCGAGTGTGCGCGCGCGCTGGAGATGGCAGCGTTCTTCGGAGCTTCTCTGTGGCTCGGGGAAGGCACAAAACACAGCGCGACGACGACGCCGACGAGGAGCAGCAGCAACAGTGTCAGATAGCGTTGCGGGAACATAGGCGCGTTAACTTTCCGGCCACTTGGCTCTGATTACACGACAAAGTGCGAGGGTAATTGCTGTGATTATTTGTCATTGCGTTCATCTCTCGGTGAGGGATATCGAGGACCGGGTCGTGAACGTTCTGCCGGTGAGTACTGTCGATGAAGGCGGCGAAAAAAAAGGATTGCGTTTGGACTGCGCACGGCTCAATCTGATGGTTGGAGGTTAGGTTGGATTGGCAATTTTATAGTTAGTGATTCGGCGGATGAGAAATTTACAGACATTCAGCCTGTTTAAGAAAACGATCGATTTACTTGTGCGAAAGGGTTAGGCGGAATTTTTACTTAGTTGCGACAATAATATTGATGCATACCCGTGTTCGGGCGACCGACGGTAACACAACTTCCGTTTCGTTAGAACTCACCGGATGCTCGTCGAGATCCGCGCGAAGTACGATCTTCCTTTTGATGGACATTGTTTTACGAGAAAGATAGAAAAATAAAACACTGCGGGTATGTCTATTTTTTTTTTTTTTGCTGCACTGTATTCGAGTCACTACTTTGTGGTTGAGAAAATGTAACAGGTGGCGCGAGTAGCGAGCGTCGAACGTGCCGCCTCTATCGAGAAACTGCGGTATTATCTTACCCGCACGATACAGCGGATTTTGAAGAGGATTTTTAAAATTTGACAAATTATTTTATGGTAAAAGTGGATCGATTAATAAGAAACTTCACGAGCCAACCGGAAGTCGGTATCGGAGAGATTTTCGGTGAGAAAAGATATTGCGATTCGTACTCGCGATAGATAAAATTTATAATCAATACTGTAAAGTTCATTAATTTTGTCGATGAAAGACTGACCATTTTTTTCACGCTCACGTGCAGCGAGGCCTTTTTTCTATACCCTGCCTAGGCCGGAAATGCAACAATAGACTCCTATTGAATATTGAAAATAACAGTGTGTTTTTTCCAATACTTTTTCGCTTCTCTATGACAAGTTTTTATAATTGTAACGAAAGCGCCCAGCATTGCATAATTCGTGGATATTGTTCGATAGATCCTAGTGAGGAGAATCCGGGAAGCGGCTCGATGACGAGACAACGGGGCGAGGATGGAGCGAACAGATAATACCGACGCGTGTCAGCCGTCCCGTCTGAAAGCTGCGGATCCATCGATCAGTCGCGCGAATAGCACGGATGAAGCGAAAGATCTGCCGGAAAAGATGAAGAAGATCGAAGTCAAGCCGCCCCCGTCGCCGACGAGCTTCCTGGCGAGAAACGCCGTTTTGTTGCCATCGCAAGTGGCACGACTAAAGCAGATCAGCCCTGTTCAAGGCGGCCTCCAAGTTGGTGCCGGCGCACTTCCCGTTTCCAGCGGATCGGCCACAGGCAAGTACAATCTTTTTCACCACTTCCACCGATGATTGTTTAAAAAAAAAAAAAAAAAAAAAAAAAGAAAAGAAAAAAAACACTACGGGATATCTAAAATAGTGATATAATAAACGAGATATATACGTCTGATATATAACATATAAAACGGAGAAATAACAAACGAGATATATACGCGTGTTAAAGGACGAGACGGGATACGGGTTACCAACTCAGTTGTATCGTGAGACGATGACGAGACAGAATCTCATTTATCGTCACGCTCGGATTTTATTGAACTGCAATTGGTTTGGAAAGTTTTATTTCCTCCGGCGATAAAGATCTTTTTGAGGACATATGTGACACTAGCTTCCTCGTGAGCCGAGCCCGGTTGGTCATAAAAACTGTAATGCTATTTTATTTTTTCATGGAAAGAAATTCATAAAAGGCACCCGATGTCAACGAGTTGACGAACCTGTTGAATCAGTTGACACGACTCCCGGGGGGGGGGGGGGGGGGGGGGCAACAAGTGTGTTAACCGTACGTTCGAGCTCCCTTGACGGTTTTCTCTCTTCCCTGCAGCGTTTTAACTTGACCGTGCCCGTGAGCAAAGTAGCAAAGCTCCGAGCGAGCTGGAGTCTAATGTACATAAACCACAAAGGGGCTATCAAGACTCCTCGAGGGATGCGAGGAAATTTTTTCAACGCGTATTCGAGCTCAAAACAAATGTCGAAAATTGGCCAAGAATTTTTTTTACTCGAAAACCATTGATCGTAGTAAAAAAATCGTAAAGATATAAAATTGAGGTTCTTGAATGCGTCTTTTAGTAAACACTTTTCCAAAATACTTTTAAGCCCCCATCTCCCTGTTTTGGTGAAAATAAAGATTCTTTTTTTTATTTCGGCAGAATGTCTTTTGGGATGCCTATGCAGAATCGGCCGAAAAATTGGCACGGTCCAAAATTGGTGGAACTCTCGATATGGAATACCTCATATATAAATCTCTTCAGCCTTCCGGGCTCGATTATTAATTGCCGTTTCGCATCGTGCCACCACCGTCGTTATTACTGACTTGCAATTACAGTTCGGGGTGGAGGGGGGAGGGGGGGGGGTCGAGTCTCGTAGCTCGAGGCTCCATTGTATCGTCCCGCGAGAAACACAGTAATTGAGTACTGGCAGGTTGCTATGCTCGCCGAGAAATGCTTCGCAAGGCACGCCCGTGCTGAACACAATAGACGTAGTAGAGCGCCCTGTTACAAATTCTCCTCGCGTGCGTATAACTAATAATTTTCACTCCCGACAACCGCAAGCCTCCTCGAGATAATGTATCGCTATGAAGCCACGCCAGCGTCACGTAACAAGCTTGACGTCTGCCATGTATATTTTCATGCAAATATTTGCACTCCGCTCGACCAGCTTTTTAATTAAAAATTACCCCGCCTCAAAGTTGTGCATGCAGAATGCTTCAAAGAATATTTTATTTTTACCAACGTTGCAGTTCAATCATTTTCATCGGCCGTATGCGACTTTAACTTTCACGCCGTTCGGGTGCAATTTTACTAGTTTTACGTCGTGAACATTCTCGGAGCAGGGAAGTTTTATTTCCCGGTTGCAGATTTTCAACGAAAAATTAATTATTTGCAGCGAACATTTTTCTGATATTGTGAGGCTGCTACATGCACGAAACACTCTTTCGAAGTAAAACCAACGTATTTCTTGGGAGAACGGTGGTCGGAGCAACAACAAAAAATTCGAGATCGTTTTTCGATAATCGAAACTTTTTTACTCTAACCATGCGGCCTTACAGTTGAATTACATTTTTTAAACATCTCGAGGACAAAATGTTTCGGAGTGTAAAAAAAGAGTCTGCACAGATAAGCGCTTGGGGTAAAATTGAATTCTTGATTAGATTCCAATTGAAGCCTCGACGGAGGTCTGCACAGTAACGGTTAAACTTACGGCTATTTTAACGTTTTTACCATGTTGCAAAACAAAAAAGCTTTCCAAGTTAGTCCGACGTTGCGTAAAAGTCCCCCCCCCCCCCAGTCTGGAATATCCCATTTATTCTCCCCGGGCAGGGTGAAAGGCTTGTTCCAGGCTTCCGTGTGTATCGCCGCACGAGTTTTCCAGCTGCTCATTTTTCGCGGGTCGAGAAGCTGCGTGCTTCTCCGTGTGCCGGGAGGGCCAAGCGTGGATTCTAGCTTGGCGGCAAGCCACCTGCCTCGCTCCTCTCTATATTGATCTATCTGTCGTAAGCCCGCTTGTATTGGGGTTACCGGGGTTCCGCGTGCTTCAGCGCAGTTACTTGCGATCCTCCGGTGCGTCGTCATCCCCCATCCTTCCAATTCTTCCCCGACTAAAAACTCATTCGACTCAAATTTCCACCCGCTTTCCTCCCGTGATCTCAAAAAAAAAAAAAAAAAAAAAAAAAATTAAAAAAAAAATGAATAATAATAATAACAATAATAAAATTCCCATTTCTCATTCTCGCCGCGCGTAAAAATACTATTGCCATTCCTTATTAGTATTATGTACCTTCAGACACGTATCCGTGCTTTCTCAACGATGCAAGGAAGCCCGAGCTCTCCACAACGCCCCAGAGACTCCCTCTCGGTTATCCGACAGCGTTCCTTAAGTTCAAGGACGCGCTGAACATGGCCAGTGTGTCGTACCGTCCTCGTTTTCGCTCGACCACTCGTTCCCCCCTTTCTTCCCTATTGTTATTCTCGCATTTCCATCACCTCGAGCGACAACGGAACGTTGAAACAGAGGACCCGACGATATATGAGACCAGTGTGATCGTCGAGTGATTGCGCGAAGAATAGGAAGCTCGGGTGCGCGACGACTCTCGCGGCAGATAGACGCCTCACCGACCGTCGGAACATAATACACACTGGAGTGTCAGCGAGACTGGAGCGTGATTAGACGAGCATCGGGAGCTCTGCGGGTGAAAAGTGGAAAAGGCGCGCGGGTGAAAATTTTTCACACGCTCGATTATCGTCTGTCAAACCGACACGTGGGCGATTTTATTTATTATTTTGAATTTTTTTTTTTCTTAAAAAAATGATATAAGTTTGGGATTTTATCGTCGCGATAATAAAATCAAAGGTTCGAAGGAAATGAAAAAGTCGATAGTGAGATTGTGACGAGGGTCTCGAGATGCCTCGTTGTTGCGGGGCATCGCCGATTTCCGCGATGGACGGCGAGGGCTCTCGTTCGCCTCAAAGCCTCGGCCTCCACATACAGGACGGTCAGTAATTGACGTAATTGCCAATTAGCTGTGTTTTGTACGTCTCCGGACAGGTTTCTCGAGGCGCGACACACGAGACGAGATCACACGCTCTCGCGGCCTTTGAGAAATGTTTACGGTGAAAGGAGACCTTATACTCGACACCGCGAGGGTGTTGCTCTTGAAACACTACTGCGCTTTATGTTTCACGGAACTAATTAGCACGATGATTTATGGACTTTCGCACTCGATTCCGAGAGCTTTTATTCATATCGAGATATCGATATTCCAATAAACATATCATAAAGCCGAGAGCTTCGAGTACCAGAGATTTTTTAATGCCGCGAGTACAACTGCCTTGTCTTCGTTCGGCTGCAG
The DNA here is from genome assembly GCA_964017025.1 of Stenichneumon culpator. Taxonomy (NCBI): domain Eukaryota; kingdom Metazoa; phylum Arthropoda; class Insecta; order Hymenoptera; family Ichneumonidae; genus Stenichneumon; species Stenichneumon culpator. The sequence continues at coordinate 7,121,140 of OZ024779.1, forward strand.
CAACGGTGCTGATGTTTGCAACAAAATTTTTGCCGCGTAAACCTGTACGATTCTTTTGTAGTTAATATTACCAGTTTTCTTTGCCGCTGAATCGTATTCTTATTTTAAGAAATTGCACAATTAACGTGGAAGAGGTCGTAACATTGTCAGGAGAACGTTTTTTAAAGTTTGTTGGATGACAAATTGTTTGTCAAGTGTAAAAAGGTTTTAGAGTAGCTCGGTGACTTTTTCGAGATTAGAATTATTTTTTTTTAATGATATCGTGACTCTTTTATTGTTGCAGGAAATCCAAGAAACAAAACGGCTCTGGCGCCCGGTCACAGTTTGATGGATTGGATCCGTCTCGGTTCGTCGGGTGTCGATCTCACCGGCGTCGGCGGAGTGACGCGTAACGTGACTCTAAAAGAGCTCGCCAAGCACAACAAGAAGAGCGACGCTTGGATCGCGATTCGAGGTGGGTCGATAGATCTGACAATTCGATCGATTTCATTATTTTTCTAATTCTTTTTATCCTTCCAGGAATTGTCTTTAACGTAACGAGATACATGGATTTCCATCCCGGCGGTGTGTCGGAGCTGATGCGAGGTGTGGGAAAGGACGCGACGAAATTATTTGACGAGGTAATTTAACGGATGAAAATCGCCGGATCACTCGTGACCGATCGATCGGATCGTAATTGTTTCTCTGTGTCTACCCACAGATAAATTATTCCAGGTTCACGCTTGGGTAAACTATCAGAGCATACTGCAAAAATGCGTCGTCGGCCGACTGACCAGGGGCGGAGGGAACGGAGCTGCGGAAGTTGCGGATAAATCAATCAACAGCAGTACAAACCTATCATTAAATCGACCTGCAACAGTGGGCTCCAGCGAAGCTTCCAGTGAGTATAGAGACGCTCCGTACCACGGGTTAGATTTAAAAATAAAGCGACCAATCGATAATACGATAAAACCTCGAGAGCGAAAGAGAGCGGGTTTCTGAGGGCGGGCAAAGAGGTGGAGTGATAAACGCCAATCGTATAAGTAATCTGTCGCAGAAGCAAAACCGGAAATCGGCAAGATCAAGCCTCCATCGTCGGCCTCGAAGATTCAAGTGGATTGGAAACAGACGACAAACTCGTTATCGTTTATCTACAAACCGTCGAGCGAACAACCCTCGACTGGCTATCGATTGACGAGATTGAACGGCGCGGAGTTCGTTCTCAAGATATATACCGATAACATCGTGATCAGGCACGACTACGATCTGAGCGCGGATGTTAGCTGGCCACCGACCTCGAACAAAAGTTTCGAAAGTTCCGAGGTAATCGACGATATCCTCTTTTACGACGATAAAACTATGTTTCATTCCGCGGTGAGTTTGAATTTTGTGATTTTTTTTTATCAGATCGATTTCTCCTTTACAAAATCGACCGGTAAATTGTGGGAATCCTATGGCAGTCGAAGCGTCGGTGTGGAGACAAAGAGCAATGAGAGGACGTACAGAGAGTACGAAGTAGTCAGCAATACCGAACTATGCGAAGGGGTTCATCTATTGGTCGTGAGGTCGAACGATTATATGGAGGTAGTGCCTGTCGGCAGACACGTGGAGGCGAGAATGAATGTAATGGGTAAGCAAGACGAATTGTCTCTCAATAGAAGTAAAGTCTCGCCGGTTTTTTTCTTTATGCAGCAGACTTAATAACTGCACGGATGTGATCTTTTGTCATAAAATCAAAGCATGAGCCAAATTTTCTACCATTTCGATCTGCGTCAACCCTTCTCATCCTGAATTGAGCCCGTGATTTTTTATACGACTGGGTAACTCTGAAAGGCACTATGATTTGTTATTAGATTGTAAAAAATTGTTTATAATTATTTATGATTAAAAAAAGAAATTATTGAATGCCGCAATTTGTAAATCTGGAAAATGTTGTGACATATACAGCAAATTTAAAGATTTGACCCGGAGTGGGTCGGCGTCACCGTTTATTTGTTCGAATTTGTTTCGTAAATGAACCGTGAAAAGTATTAGAAGAAACAATCAGTCTTAAGGTTTATCGCTTGAGCATCATTATATGCTACACTGCATTTTTAGGGTTTTTTCAGATTTTTCCGAAGAGTTCTTTTTTTAACTTACAAAAAATAAAAACTCTTCGGAAAAATCTGAAAAAATTCCCAAAAATGCAGTGTTGTGTATAAAAATGGTCAAGCGATAAGCCATAATCAACTGATATTTTTCTTCTAATCTGTGTCACTGGTTTTTCAAAAATATTTTGAAAAAAATAGAAGGTGACGTTGGCCCACTCCGGCTCAAATCTTAAATTTTTTATATATAACACAAAATTTCTCAAAATTTTTTCATAACTTTTGATTGTAGCCATTTATCAGATAATTTTTTTTCAATCCTACATTGTTATGAACAATTTTTAAAAAATCGAATAAAAGATCCGAGTGCTTTTGGGAGTTAGTTCAGTTATATAAAAAATCGCGGTCTTAATCCAAGATGTGAAGAGTTACACCCAGGTGGAAATGGTAGGGACTGCCCCATATATATGTATAATGTACCGTGACGAAAATTCATAATTGAATATTTTGTTTTTATTGAAGGAATGGAAGTGTCGAGGTCTTACACGCCTGTCCCACCGTCCCTCCATCCCGAGCACATGGCACCCGGTTATAAGACCGATTGCTTATGCTTAATGGTAAAGCGATACGACGATGGTGCTCTCAGTCCGTCCATAACAGAACTGGAATCAGGTCAAATCCTGACTTTGAGTAATGGCTTGGGTACCTTTGTAGTTGAATCCTTTGACGACTGTCCTACTATTCACATGCTAGCCGCAGGCACTGGATTAACTCCAATGCTCGGTATTATTCAGCGAGCTCTCAGCAGACGCAACGTGTAAGCCTGTTAATCATTTACAATCCCCGCGTTGAATCGATTTTATTCGACTTATTATCGTCACACCGCGACGATATTGACAAATCTCTCTATTTGCTTGTACGGAATAATCAGTTCTGAAGAGACGCGATGGCCTCTCGATGCCTAGTGGTTAAAAAATGTATATGTATATTAATTTAAGATAGCTATCTTAATAATAATAATAATTATTATTATTATTATTAATGAATTAATAATAATAATAATTATTATTATTATTAATGAATTAATAATAATAATTTTAATTAATAATAATAATTTTTTCAGGCGTACGATAAATCTCGTAAACTTCAACAGAACCGAGGATAACATCTTCTATCGTTCGCAACTGGACAGGGTTTGCCTAGATGAAAAGTAAGTTCTTCGATATAATTCGATGGCTTAATCCGATTTATCATTATTTGATATTGATAGAATTAATTTGCATAATCGTTAGACTGAAAGTCGTTCACGTTCTTTCGCAACCGGGTGAATCGTGGACCGGACGAAGGGGCCTAGTGTCGCAAAGCTTGTTGAAGGAAGTCGTCGGAACTTCGACTAAACAGTCGTGCGTTTTCATCTGCGGTCCAAAAGCTTTCATGAGCGTCGCTAAAGAGTGAGTTCGTTGATCTCTCGAACCTTAAAAATTAATAATTAATTCTGTATCGTCCGATCGAAGAATATGAGTAATCATTTCTGGTTCTTGCAGAGCGTTGAAGAAACTCGAGTGGAAGTCTTCGCAGATTCACACGTTCGATGGATAATCTGGGTATCCCCCGGAAAATGAAAACAAACTTCCATGAAAGTACCAAGGGCCAAATCTTCCGAAACACCAAAAATAGAAGAAAAATAATAACTGCAGACCAATAGATGAAAGAGAAAAATATTAATGTTATTCTCGAGATAAACGGAGAAATCAGCCATTTTCTCGAGGGACCGAAAGAGATTCAGCTTCAATGAATTTACCTCAAAAAGAATTTTACCTCCCGCGGAATAAACTTCAAAAGATATATCCGATATCTGTTTGCGTTTGCTTCTAAAAATATGCGCTTCCCTCGCGTGAAAACCTCGAGGATCTTTTGCGGGAAAAAAACGAGCTAAAGGTTATATGAGACCCTTGCGTTCCACTCGACAACGCCACAGTACAAGCGACAATTCTGTGCATAAAGAAACATCGGCAGCATTGACCTTGAACCAATTTATGGGAACAGTAAAAAAAATCCACACAAAACAAAATCATACATGAAAGTTGGCTAGTATGGGTAAATCTTTTTTAAGAGTTGATGAAAAAAAGTATAATGTTTCCCGAATCGATCAATCATAATTGTTAATTTATTGACGGTGCGTGAGAGTGTAATTGCGAGTCGGGAAATTCGGGCTAATCGTGAATGTACAGCTTGTTGTAAGTAAATCCGATTGATTGTGTGCATTTGTATGTGACCAGAGAGTATATAGAGAATAATTATGTATAGTTAGCTGAGAATAAAAAGATACATAAAAAAACGGATTCAACGATCTTTTGCAGTTTTGTGGACAGCTTTGCGAACCCTTTGAGTTCTCTGCCCTAAATTGTATTCTGATCAAGTTTTTTGCTAGTTGAGCACGATAGTAGATAAAAAAAAATGCATAACAGAATAGTGAGACAAGTACTTCGTGCATTTTATTCCAATGAATTCTTTTTGATGTCTAGGAACGAGGTGTGATGATAAAAAACGTAAGAGTAAATAAGCACAAAAAACTCTCACAGTTAAAATATACGGATTCGCCGCTGCAAAAGTTTTACGGATCTGTACTTATTAGTTGCAAATCGTATTCGAATAAATTTCCTTGCGCAATAGGGTCCATCAAGGAATGGTACTTGCCGCAGCGGCACCGGGTAGTGGCCGTAGGAAATAATACAATCGTGAAATTCGTTTGCATAATTTTATGGCGGACACAGCAGTGGAGGGAAGCTGGCTATGCAAATGTTCTCTTACTCGTGTTCGTCACGGCAACTTCGGAAGTGGCACTTTCGACGGTCTCTACACTCTGTGTCGAACGAGGAGACGAGGGTAGTGTCGCGGGCTTTAAGTTTTTTACTTCATTTAATCCCTTTATCAGATTGTCTACCCTTAGTTGCCGAGCCAAGTAGACAATGAATTTTATTCTCGTCATCGTCTCTTATCCTTATTTTCACACGATAAAAAAAAATTGGTCTTTGCTATTTTTCTGTACAAACACATGCGTAAGCATTATCTAAATTCGAGCATGTAAAATACAACTCAGCCGATAAGGTACATCAATATAGATTAAAAAATTGGTCTTTGTTATTGAGTTATACAAATACATGTGTATGCATTATCTAAATTCGAGCATGTAAAATACAAACGATAAAGTAGACCGGTATGGTTAAAAAAATTACTCTTTGCTATTTATCTACACAAACACATGTGTATCCGTTATCTGAAGATATGGATAAAAAAAAGCCGCTTTATCGCCTGCCTCGCCAATCTAAAAAAATTGATAACGAGCGTCGAACCGTTCATGTAAAATTCATAGCGTTTACAAAGTTGACCGCGGGACAGTTATCGAATAAAGCGACACGCCCGGGAGAGTGAGAACTTTCCCGGTTGAAAAGTGCCACGTACTTTTTCTTCTTTTAATGTTTTCAAACTCTTCTTTCTTTCTTTTAATTTTTTTAACGCTCCTCGGGGCTAAGAGAGCGAGTCTTCTAGTGGGTCATTATCGTAGGTACCAGGCTGTAGGCGAAGGAGGCGCGTCGCTGGGTCGTTACAAAGCGTCTGTACCGGGTGGAGGTTTCACCGGCGATCCGCACGTTCACCGAGGGAGGGAAAACCCGAAGACTTTCGAACGTATACTCCCGAGGGAAACTTCGATAATGGTAAACTTTGCACCGCTCGGGCGTTAATTTTCCGGGCAAAGTGGATATATAGAACGGTATGCACTATAATATAGAATTAATATAGTATAAACGACGACTAGAGAGTATCTCGAAGAGAGCCTATTGATCGTCGAACACGGACAAAACTTCTTTTTCCGCAATATGACATAATAGGACGGGTCGGGAGGGGGGGGGGGGGGGGGTAGGAGAAAGGCCTCGAAGTGAGCGGAGATCTCGGTGGATCCGAGACGGATTTCTTTTGGCTTCTCTCGACAAGTGCACTTATATAGCCTACTATACTATAATTAATGGGCGACGTCTAACGGATCGTGCCAAAGCCGTGAACCAGATTTCACGACCGCTCCGACTTGTCCTTGTCCTGTTACAGTTATAGTTTTAGTTTTCTTGTTCCGTTTGTCTTTTTTTTTTAATCGAGTAATGGTGAACGAGCTTGACGCAAGATAAAAAGAATAAAAATATGCGAAAAAAGGAAAACATAACTCCCGATGAAACGATATCGATTTTCATTGAGATACGAATAAATAAAAAAAAAGATATATATATATATAAAAACGGGCGTACATTGCGGCGATATCGAAGCCTGTAAACACAGAAGAGTCGAGAGCGTTCTCATTTCCTTCGAGCGAAATGGTCAATAGCGTCGCCGGCGGGTCTGACCACACGTACGCCGTATCTACTGTGGACTCTACGTTCTCGCTCCTCCTCCCACTCTCCTTCTCGTCCGCTGCATTACCACTTGTGGCGCGCATCCCACCGTTTCGCGGAGCTCGAAAGATTGCGCAAATCGCGAACCAAACTAGATCGAACGGCGTACACGGGATTGTACAATTTAAATTCCCCACATGCAAGGTACTCCGTTGAGCTTTTTTTTCTTCTTTAATTTTTGTTCATTTCCGGTAACACGAGTTTGGGGATAGAGGAGGGGGTGAAATAATGCCGGTGGCTAGAGAGAGAGATGAGTATCGAGAGTACACGGGACGTGCGGTTCGGTGACCGATGAATGTACACCGCCGTCCCCGTACGTTCCGCCTCCTGGACAATGGCCCAGATTTTCTGGAGGTAGCGGATATTCCGTAGCAGCGGCGGCAACATCACCAGTGAAATTTCAACGTTTCGTCTATGCCAGCGCGGCCACATTTTTCCAACCTCTACCTTCTCGTTCTTCGTTTGCTTTTTTTGCTTGCTTTATTTTTCCATTTTTTTCTCTTTCACTTCCATATGCACGTTGTAGCATAAAACCAACGCACGTAAACGATAGCCTGTATTCGCGAGGGGGCCAGCTTTGCATATGCCCCTCACCGTTACGTGGCTTCCGTGCCTACAAGGCAGGAAAACCGAACGGGAGTACACGAGGATATATGATCCGAAAAACTAGTATTATGCGAGAGTGGTTTGGACGTTGGATATATCGGCTCATGACCGTTCGTTCAAACCAAAATCCACTTTCCCATTCTCCCCTGCAGCCTTCGCCGTCGACCAACGAACCCTCGATTAACGCTCGACGACGTGAAAACAGAAAACAGCGTATGGACTGCACCGCGCGTGCCATGGACGAAATTTACGTTTACGATTGGTCGTTAACTTATCATAGTTTCATCACGTGAATATTGCAGAACGCGACGAATACAGCACACAATTTATAACGGAGAGTCGTGTGTTGTCATACAGTATTAATATGACGATATCGGCGCATCGAGGGGCACTTTGGGGTGGATCGTCCGCACGAATATTTATTGGGCGGGCTATTACAATTTTAACGCCTCAATAACCCAGCGATAAATTTGTTATTTTGTATTTTTTAATATTGTGTTTATTATCGAAAAGTTCGTGAAAGTGGAAGCTGTTCGCGAATAAATTTTGCTACAAATTAAATGCAATGTGAATGAAGAAATGTTTCAAAAACTTTCTCAATATTTACACGCGGATAAGAAAATTTATGGACGAAGTTACCTTCGCAAAATATTCTCTAGGAGGAATTACCGTCCGACATATTTTTTTATCATTTTGCTTCCTCACAGAGAAAGCTTTGTTTTCATGCTATTTTTTTTTTAGATTTTAATGACAATGTGTTCAGAATATTCCAAAACATCAGAAAATCGTATTTAGAAAAAATGTCTGAATGTGTGTGGCTGCGCGTGTGCATGTGCATGTTGAGCTATGAAGTTGAATTTGTAAGGTACGTAAAGCGGTCAATTCACACAGTACTTGTCAGCATTTTGCACAGTATTTGCAAAATGCTGTCAGTCATTAAAATTTTCTGTCCGCACGCTAGCTAGCTCTTATAATTGTTGAGCTATCGGGCTAAAATATTGTACACAAAGAGACTATTATCGGCCGATGATCCCTATTTAATTTGGCGAGGATCGATCGTACCGTTTTTATTTGTACGAAAAATGTGTACTTTCTTTCTGACCCGAGTTTCCGTATCAAATATCGAGCTAAGAGTAAAATTAGTGGCACATTCGTGATCAGTGGGGAAAAAACATCAGACATAGCCCCGAATCGACGAATAACTAAACATTTTATAGGAAATCTTTGTCTTGTATAGTGCCTAAATTAGTGATTATCTGTATTTTCAAACAGCCATATTTTTCAAAACCCATTATTTTCTCTAATCGACATAGCTTCCCCTATGAGGAAGTCAAAAAATCCCGGGAAACGATTTTTCATAGAACACTTTTACACAAAAGTAGATTCAATGAGGAAGCTTTGTGAAAATCTCCATTTCCCGCTTTTTTGAATAAACTTCAAGAGGATATTTTTAAGAATAGCTGTTTTACCGACATTGCAGATACGGTATTCGGCATTGAAGGGTTAACATCTCGTTTTTCGGCGATTGCAACTTTCAAGACGGCAATTGAAGCACGTCTTCGGAGTAATTATTTTTTTCTTTCCTGATAAAACCGTCTCTGCAATTTGGCGCCTTCATTCATTCACAGCCGCGCGGACTTATTTTTAAAGAGTTCTTAGAAATATTTTTAATTTGGTCTCAGCTCCCATCGACTCGTTCTACTTTTTCGTTTTTTTTTTTTCAATTCCCACGGTCAGTACACACACACACAGACACACGTACACGCAAAGTCCCTCGAATGATGCGTTCCTCGTTCTCGTGTCCAATAGCATGGCCCGGCACGTCCTGCAAAAAAACCCGGAGAGACTCGACGCGAAGCCGTGATAACCACGGGTTTAAGGGTAGTGATCAATTTATCCGTAGCTTGAGTGCGGTTTGACAGTGCAATTGCTACTGGCATCGAGCTCTGTACAGAGCAGCGGGATCGAACGCCTGGAGGCGTCGGCACGTACGCGCGTGTGTCCTCTCTCGCTCTCACTCCGACAGTAAATAAAAAAAAAAAATAAAAAAAAATAAAAAGCGAAGAAAATAAAAAGAAGGAAGAAAAAAAAAAGAACGTTGAATGCGACTGCGGTCACGCGGTATCCCACGAGTTTAAACGTCGGGGAAGAAGTTTATTCGCCAACGAGACACGTACGGTAGGGGGGCACGCCAGCGGAAACTTGTGAAAGCTTTTGAATGGAAAAAAAATGTATATTGCGGGCTTCGCCACCGAGTTGAAATAAATTATTTTTCCACGCAAAAGGGCACGCTCGTGCAAAATTCATGCGCACACGTGTGTGCGAAGAAGGACGTTGAGGGGCAAATGTAACGGACCGTGGAATGAGTCTTTCACGCATATCCGGGAGACACACGCAAAGTGCGTGTTATACGTGTATGCATAATGTATATTGTGTGTCTGTAGTGAGCTATAGCGGGAAAGAGGGCTCCAAAGTGGGTAGGCTCGAGGCAGACGAGAGACGAAAGAAAAGGTGATGCTCGCCGTGCGGGAAAGATCGAGCTCCCGCGTCGGCGAGGGATCCGCGGCGAGCGTACGGATGCAGAGGGATGGAGAGGGGGAGAGCCTCGGGGGGTGGCAGTCGTGCCTAGCGATGCTGGCAGCGGCGGTGGCGATGTACCGAGGGGGAAGGAAGGATAGGGATGCTGTGGGCATAGCGGTTTCAGTCGCGCGACGGCTCTCGCCCCGGCCAGTCGATCGAGCTGGTCTCAAAATAATCAAATTCACAAAGAAATATTTTTTAACAATAATAAAAAAAAAGAAACACTGTTCTCAACTCGCCGTACATTTTTTTTATAACAAAAATACACGCGTTGGAGGGACAGATTATTATTATTTTTTATTGGGTCGTCCAATCGAGGCCTCTCTTCCTTGTACGACGACAACGTAAGAATCAAAAAATCTGTTTTACGGTCGAATAGATTGAATTTAAAGAAAGTGATAACTCGGAGGTGAGACGCTCCGAACGGAGCTCGGATGAGATACCGCGAGGTCCGTTTGCTGGAGAAACATGTTGCAAATAGTTGAGGGGTTTTTTTTTTTTATTTTGGAAAAAAGTTCCATCGGATCGGAATATCTTATGGAGAAGTTGCATTCCAGACAAAGTTTGAGCTGAAAGATCGATGATCCTCGGTCGCGGAGAAGCCGGCGTTTCGGAGAGCGGTAAATTCGAGCCCGCGCCAGGACGACAACTCCACGCTCCCCGTCACGACCACCAACGACCGCGGTCTTTTATTTTCGTTTCATCTTGATATGTGTCCTTTGATAAATTAATCACAGAAAAATTCGGGCGCGAGAGCCTCCTATGGCTGAATAAATGAATCCTCGTTGAGAGCTTCCGGTTGCACCGGGTGTTAATAATTTTATATACCTAACGGGAAATAATATATGTCGGCGAGTCGATGCGCGATGTGTGCGGGCAATGTAATTCAATATTTGGGGCTCGGAGCTCTAATTATCGACGGGCATCCGTTCGGCGGTGCGCTTCATCGCACAGGAAATTAGAGAAGCGAAAATTCACGAACGAAAGAGCTATTTTATCCGGCGCTTTTAAATACAAAAAAATTCATACAGAGAGGGAGAGAATTTCGCTGCAATTAGCTTTTGTAATTTTGGGACGAAAACGATTTTGCATACCGTTCAGTGATACTCGAATAGACAGCAATTTTCCGAACGGCGATCATTTTCGGTTTCAATTTGCGATCGCAATTTCGGAGTACGAAATTGTGTTTTTTTTCGGACCACGAAGTTTGAATGTAACGCAAAATAATGATTAATCGAACGACGATAAGCTGGAGAGCGGCAAATATTTACCGCTATCGTTGATGGAATTTTAAAGGGTCAAAATTATATTTCTTCCATTGACTACGGTGAAATGGAATTTTCGATGGATTTTTAGATTTCAATTTGAAAATAATTTTTTTTTTTAATCCTGCCGGCCACGCGAATGTAACGTGAAAGTTAGTTGATAAAAACAAAAAAATACGACGAGAGACGAGAATTCGTTTCCGAGGTTGAAAATTATTTTCGCATCGAAACCGTGGTACACGAATTGTTTTTTAACTCCTCACTCATCGAACCGTCAATATTTTCGATATTCTCGCATGCGTCCGCTCGCCTCTGTATACGGAGTAACGAGGCAGTCTCGTGCAACATCACGTACTCGTCAAACTTCGACGTTTTCGCCCTGACGAGTAAACACAAATCGAGAAAAAGTTACGCCGAGAGCAAACGAAAAAAAAAGAAAAAAAAATGAAAAATAGATCGTGTCGTCGTCCGCCCGATGATTTACGTACGTTGTAGTTACCGCAATTTTTCACGACGATAACATTGGACAGTTAATCCTGCTTTACGATGCCAACTTTCGCGAATAAATTTACGTTTTTCGTAACAGACTATTCCTCCCTTCCGCAGGCCATTATGCTTCTATCATAAGCGTGCGCTGCACGCCCGTTGCTTCTCGGCGAAATATTATTTATCTTTAATTAACGAAGAATATATTTCTCGTAGTTTTGCAGCCCGCGCGGTATCTCATCGTCTACCGCGAGGCTACCGACTTGATTAACCGTCGTGTTTAATTCATTAACATCCATCGTAGTACGAATGAAAATGACGTTGTATTAATAATCGTAAAGAAATAATAATAAATAAATAATTAAATAAATAATTAATTGAAGAAAAAATACTTCACTGTGCCGCGCGTTGTGTTTAGGATCGGTGCGCGAAGCAGCGAGTGAACCGGGCATCGATACCGCCCGGTAGACGACGAATGAGCGCGTATACGGATTTATCAAAATTTAATGCCTTTCCAATAGGTATATATATATATATATATATATACAGCGTAGTATGGGAAAGAGCAACGCATCCTGTGTAACCGTACAACGTGCTTGAGGCGATATCGCGATTGCCGCCAACTACGTCGATACATGGAGGCGGCTACTTCCCAGCATCCGCAGCAATGAGGTAAATATATATATATATATATATATCTGTACATCTATATATCGTAAATATTCTCTCCGGCCGCTCCGTAGCGCTATCATAAATTACCAACGACTCGAGTAAGCGTTTAACGTCAATCGTTGCCTCTACACGATGGCACACGCACCCATGTGCTCGGATCTCAAGACTCCTGTAATGGTCAGACTCGTGAACGATTCATCCTTTTTCAATAGTCATGATTAATTTCTCCAGGGAATAAATCCGCGACGTATCTGTCGTTAGCAGCTTACTCTCGCAGAGAGGGCGGAATGCATACAGCGCAATATGAGAAAATATAAAAATTGAAAATTAAAGAAACTGCTTATAACTTTGTTTTATCTCTCATAATAAAATGGCTACTCTCGTGATTTTAGATTTTTCTTGATAGAATTTATTTTCCTCGTTATCGACATTCGATATTCTATATTATAATCTTTTTTTGCCTCAATATCGTGATATTTGTGAAACTTTTTCTTGTCTGTCGATTATCGTCAATTACCGAAAAAGATGTATGCACGACGCGAGTGACTGCGAGTAATTGTTTTTAATTTCTCGGTCTCAAAATGAAATGCCTAGTCTGGCGATTTCAGTTTTTCTTGATATAATTTATTTTCCTCATTATCGACATTCGATATTCTACATTATAATCTTTTTTCGGCATAATTTCGTGATATTTGTAAAACTTTTTCTTGTCTTCCAATTATCGTCAATTAGCGAAAAAGATGTATTCATGACGCTAGTAATTGCGAGTAATTGTTTTTAGTTTGTATCTCTGAAAATGAAATGGCTACTCTGATGATTTCAATTTTTTAAATATAATTAAATTTCCTCGTTATCGACATTCGATAATCTACATTATAATATTTTTTCGCCATAATTTCGTGATATAAAGATGTATCCATGACGCGATCAACTGCGAGTAATTGTTTTTAGTTTCTATCACTCAAAATTAAATGGCTACGCTGGTGATTTTAGTTTTTCTCGACATAATTAATTTCCCGCGTTATCGACATTCCATACCCTGCAATACAGTCTTTTTGTGCCATAATTTCGCGATATTCGTGAAACTTTTTTTTGTCCTCCGTCTATCGTCAATTCGACAAAAAAAAACCTATCCCTGACGCGAGTAACTGCAGAATGGTAATAACGAGAAGGATCGACGGTGTAGCGTAATAGATAGAAAACTGATTCTTTTCGTACCCTAGTTTTTTTGCCTCAAAATAAAACGGCTGCAGGCGATCAGCGATTTCTCCCGATAAAAATAATTTTCCTCGTTATCGATATTCAATACGTAACATTATAGTTTATTTTTCTCCTTCGTCTCGTGATATCCGCGAATTCTTTTTTCTCCTCCTCGCACCGTCGCCAATTAGACGGATAAAGAAATGATCCGTGTCACTCGAAAAGTCCACTTTTTTTATTCTCGAACGATTGGCCTCTATTCGTGAAACAGGGTCGGTCCAGACCGGCCTCTGCCGAAAAACCGGCCGGCCAATAACCCGACGTTGTCCTCTCATCCGAGAGACCCCCCTCCCGTTAATTTTCACCGAAGCGAATAACGAGGGCGACAAGGGTCGAAGGTGGTAACGAGGAGTGGAATATGACGCGTCGATGTGAAACTCGTTCGGGTGACGACACTCCGACGAAGAGTTTTAAAATTCTCTCGTTGCTTTCGTTAAAGTTCCGTCGGAGTTTTCGCCGTCGTGTTGACGCTGCGAACGTTCGAGGCGCGTATTTTCTCAAGCCCCTTTCACCGCACCGACTTCTCTATCCGTCGCTCAAACGTTTATCTTTTATTCCTATTCGGTTAACCCGTGTCAGGCTCCATCGCGGCGAACTACGAAGGACAGGTAAAAACACACACACGTACCGATGGACAAAACTACCGGCTGTACACTTTTCGATCAATAAATTCTAACGGCCATGGTAGAATCGTTGGGATGTTGTTCGTTTAAAATTGTCGGCACTTTAGCCCCGGACGGGAGATTCGATTAGAAATTTAACATGAGGTTTGACGCAGCGGGCAGGGATGCCAGAGTTCGGTTACTCCGCGCTAGATTACTTACACAAAACGATAGTCTTCTACACGGAAAGGAGAATTTACTGGGAAATAGATATATCCAAAATAATAATTTTTGGCCTTGATCTCGTTTTGAGCCTAAATCTCAAAACGATAGCGTCCTCCTACACGGAAAAGAGAATGTACAGGGAAATATATAATGTTACGAATATGTAACGTTGAGGCACACGATATTAGTTAGGTTTGACAAGAGACGAACGAACGGACGATCGATAGAAGATCGATCGTCATGTAGAAGAGTCTTGATCGGACTTTCAGAGTAAACAGACGGTTGACATTTCGTGTTTGAGATATTTAGCTGCCATTGTACATAATAATATTCGCCCCAAAACCTAATACGCGCGTTATTCATTCCCTTGGACGTAACAATATATATGCAAAATATATCGGACTTATCGAACTTTTTGGCATTTGTATGGCCTAAATATATTTTATATGTGTACATATATACATTTCATGTATGTAGTGCTTCGTAATAAGAATTTACTAAATGACCGATTACCGGCGCTCCTATCAGCAGGACTTCTATTGTAAACTATCTCCCGTATTTTTATTCCACTTGTTGTTGATCTTTTTTCATATTGTTCACATCTGGGTCGCTTGTTTGGCGATGGCACGTACGTGGTCGTCGAGTCGTTATACGGACGGTCGAGCATGTCAGGGTGCGTTATACGCATAAAAAAATACGCGAGACACGCGCGGAGGGCAGAGCTTGCCAGGTGCAAAAATGCAACACGCGACGGTTAACCAAGGCTTCTCTCGTTAGCGCGATCGCCACATAACTGTTGAACGAGGTCCGGGTTGAATTGAAAAAAAATAAAATAAAATAAAAGAATTTGGAAAAAAAAATGCACGCACCTAGGGCAAAGCAAAAGAACACAGAGGCGCTTGTCCGGCAAAAGTGTGGGCGCAATCACGGAAGCCGGAAACGCAACACAGGAATTTTGCGAAGACAAAAAAAAACAACAAAAAGGGGGAAGGGAGGGAAAGCGCGCCTAACAGAACGGAGCGGGAGAAACGAAAATAAAATGGGGGGGGGGCGTTGCGGGGATGGATATGAAGCCCGAGGCCTGTGCTGTTCGCTGACACGAATGTGTCGTTACACGTGGAATACCGGACGTGGAACAAATTGAATTACCCGTAGCCGCTGGGCGGCTCCGCCGTGTTCAACTATTCGCGCTCGTGAGATTCGACGGGATACGCTAGTGGATGATTGGTCAATGTCGCGGTGTACCGTCGTTCCTCGAACGTCCGAACGAGGCCAATGTGGCAAATTAACGAAACGACAGATACTTGTACTCGAAACTACAGGACGGACCGTTATCGAATGTTTCACCTTTGAGAAGTACACAAGTACGGTGTGATATTGTTAATTTTAGGCGGTAAAAATAACATCGATCTGAATGGTGTTTCGATGTTTTTATGACTTAAAAAAATGTGTTAAATCAATGAATCGTTTTTCCCAATAGTGGCCATGACATGTCTTTTGGATTGGCGATATAATTTAGTGAAAAAAACTAAAAATTTTGAATCAAATGTAAGTCGCTTCAATCGGTAAATTCAATTTTATTTCGATAAATTGTATTTTCGTACCAAATATATATGATTCGACAACTATTTAAAAAAATGTTTTATTTATACTAGTAATTTTCTCTCAGTATATGAAGAATAAAAATAACGTTCTGACGATCGTGACAAATACGTGTGAAAAATAAAATTTTAACGCACGCAGAGGTGTCACCAACGCGACATCACCACTGTTTTTCGCTCACAGGGATCGATGAGGGGAAAAATATCGTCGACGCGAGTGCACCGGTTTATTATCGCTAATAAACGCTGGACTGTTCGCGAAATATGCGCGAAAGCGCCCGAGTCAATTGGCAATTTGTGTAATTGAACGAACGGTTATCGCGATTTGGTTCTACATAGGTATTATTATCGCGTGTTAATGGAACGGTTGTAGGTAATTTCGTGACTGTCGATCGGCTTCGAATTTGTTTTCCACTCGTAACTCAGTTACGGTAGATTCTTAAAAAATATGTGTATAAAAAGTTTCCTTGTCGCTTATATTTATACTCTACAAATAGCCCATGCAGGGAGGGGGGCTTAGGTCGAAGGTGACTTATCTGTAATAATTTGAGGCTTGTGTATGAAAGCGAAAATTATAAACAAATAAATAGCTAGAATGTATGATCGTGTAGAGCGTATTATACTTTTTAATTTTTTTACGACGATATCTATTCTCGTAAAGTCCCTTCTGTCTCCATAATAATGTGCACCGATAATCATCGGAAATGCACGTGGCTACAACGTGTCTCAGACACGCGTACACGATAAAATCGCATATATATATATATATATACGGAGAGGATTTATATACCGTATATTTTCGCTCACGGAACTCAACTCAACTGGCTGCGTCTTTCACTCGATAGTGTCTCCCGAGTGTCCTAGACTCTCCGGTTACCGCGCACCCGACTGCTCTTGACGTAAAATGAGACGTACCGGGCAATAATAGAGCCGGGACTGTCGTCGCTGGATTCGAGCGACGATAACCCCTCGCTCCCCTGTCAATCTACGCGAACCTTCCCACTTTTTTATCCTATAAAAATCGCGCCGCACGTCATTTTTTTTTATTAATAGCGTTTTTTTATATACCTCATAAAATTGAATAAGTGAGAGATTTTGATCGGCTCGAGGCACGATTATTTTTGCCTGTGTCTCTCCCAAATTAATCCTGCCGGTCAAATGTAATCCTCACCACACAAAAAGTCATTTTTACATAATTTTTATTCGCGGGCCTGACGGAACCAAATATCATCGATCAATTAAAATTTTTATTCAAATTTTTATCAATAATCCTCTCGGATATTTTCATCGACAATATCGATCAAAATTTTTTGGTTCCATCGGGTCCGCGAATAAAATTTATCCATGAAGAATTTCTTTTTTCGCGACGGGAGTCGCGAATTCTCTTCGCATCGAATGAATAGCAAAGTTACTTTAACCACCCGGCTCGTTAATGAAATCTTTATTGTTCCGTTACATTTCGTATCTTCCAAAATTGTATTATCCAGCGTTCCCTTGTATTCGCACAATATTTTGCTTCGGTGAAAGGTAACACACCATCTGTACACTACTTTCGGCTGACGCCCCGACTGTTATGCATGTACATATACATATACGAATGCAATACCACATACATACGTGGGCACTCGTAATATTTTCCCGTTGCCGTTAAAACGCTCAGTCGGTCTTTGCTGCACGCTCTGATAGAGACCTACGTATATAACCAACCTATGTCTATGTATATAGACTACAGTAACTGCACTGTACATCTATATGTACATATCTATGCTCTCTACGCTACAAAGTATGTATAGACGAGGAGGCAAGGGCACACACAAGCGTGCCACGTAAAAGTAATGCAGAGTCGGTGAAAGGGGTGAGGGGGGAGGGGGTGGAGATGGGATAGAGAGAGGAGTATAAAGTATAAAGCAAGTGCAGAGAGTCCGGGTGAGAGGAGTGTAAGGCCCGCCCGGAGAATGAAAGACGCCGGTACGTACTATACGAAGAAGAGAGCTCTTTCAGCTTCAGCTTTAGCTTCCCAAGTAACTAGTAGCGGAGAAGAGAACCTACCGAGCTTCTTATTCACATTTTTCTATATTTCGCAAAAAAAAGAAAAGATTATAATAAAAACTAAAAAAATAGAAAAAAAGGGAAAAAAACATAATCCTCCACCACAACAGACAGTACACCGCGCGCAGTCGGGGACTCTGAGAAATCCGCGATTTATACGAAAATTTCTGTCCCTCTCGCTCCGAGTAACAAATCTACTCCGGAGGGATGCAAAGTCGAGGCCCTTCCTTGAAAATATTCGCAGTACGAATTTCAGGAACGTAGAGTGTGAAGGGGGGTTGAGAAGGGTCTTCTCATTATTGTTGAAGGTGCCTTATCTTGGGGAACATTGATGCACACGTTGCCAGGACGAGATGATGAAGTTTGCCTACTCTGTATCGTATTTGCCGGTGAAATGCTGGGAAGATCGTTTCGTCCTTTTCGCGCCTGTGTTCGCTGCCGGTTCTGGTGGCGCTGCGCCTGCCGCTGGCGCTGCCGCCGCGTTATAACCGGTAGATAAATCTTGAACGTCGTGGGACAGAAAGCGGGATGAAGCTTGCGGACCAAAGAGGTGAAGAGAGGCAGAGTGGGCGAGAGAGAGAGAGAGAGAGAGAGAAAGACAGAGGGGACCGTTGGAAGCGGAAGTTCCGCGAGTCTGGTGAATAAATTCGCGTCCCGGTGATTCATCTCTCGTGGCGTTCCGCAGCAGCCCCTGCTAACACCGCTGCTGCTGCATCCAGTCCGCTGGTACTGCCCGTCTGCCTCTGGGCGCACAAAGAAGAGAACCGAGTGCGAGAGGAGTTTGCGGGCTGCTTCTTGTCCGACAGTGGCGCGATGACTCCGTTTCTCCGCCTTACATAGAAGGCCAATGAGAGAGCATTCCGCGAAGGAGTTGCCGGCGAAAAAATATAAAAAAAGCTTAAGTGAAACAAAAGAAATCAACCTGCATCCTGCACAAGTGCACTGAGATGGAATTTAAGTGAGAGCAGAACCTCGAGAGTATATAATCTTCGAGGACACGATAGTTGGGGAATTGAATTGGCCTCGAGTGAGGCATTTTTTAAAATACGATTCGCTTCGTTTCGTTAATGCGAGTTTAATAAAGAAAGAGATAGTCAATTTCAGAAGAACGTAGGTTTGATTTCTTGAACTATTATCGATTTTTCGACACGGGAGCTCAAAATGTTTATAGCCATTCGTTACGGTCAAACTGTAAGTATTATTGTAATTATGTATTATTATTAAATTTTAAAGTATTTTTAAATATTGTTGTAAATTCAAATATAAAATAAATGTTGATAAGCTACTTTTTCGTGGGTTGCGTAAGTATGGCTTTAACTCCGCGAGACCTGATTGATAATTGGGAATGGTATTGAAGGTACGAAAAATTTCCCATTTAAATCCGTGCAATTGGCTCGAGCGGGATTTCTTCTTTTTCGTTGTAGGCTTGTCCGTCCTCGATAATTGAACGAGCGACAGGAGATTGGGGTAAATTTGTCCGATACGTTCGATCGTCGTGTTCCAACTAAGGTTGAACGATCGTCGAAGTCCGCCTCCACTGGTGCGCTTATCGAGGTCGGGAAGCTCGCACGAACTCGTTTGGGACAGCCTCATTCCTCGGGATATATATATCTATATATCACGTCTCGTGGACCGGTATGGTTTACCGTACAGGGCACAGAGAAGCTGTACGAGATAAGCTAGGGCCGTCAGTGGCAATCGGAGAATACCAGGATGATACTTCGTATACTGCACATTTCCACAGATAACTGAGGGAAACTTCGTGGTGAAGGGTGGAATTCACGAATCACGGTACCGATTCGCCTCCCTCTCTCCTGTAATGCTCTTGCTCCGCTATGTGTATATACCGGCTCTCCTACACGCCTATCAAACTATCCGAGCTTGTTTCTCGCTTTGCTTCTGTTACGCCTGGCTCCTATGTCGGGGACTGCTCATGCACATCCTTATTTTCCTTCCGGAGCTTCCCAGCGGGAACTGTAGTCATCTCGAAGTTATTGGAAACTGCTGTTGCTGCTGTTGCTCCTGCAGCTGATGCTAGTTGCAGGCCCATAATGATAATAGTTCCTTGCGCTTCAGAAGCATTTCGAACTCTACACGCCTCAACAATTTTTCTCTCGTTAAAAATCTCTCAAATCTCTCATTAAAAAGTGACACGACCATTATTGTAACGTCAAAGTTTCTTACTTAACAATTTTTTGGGTACAATTATTTGAAGCCTAGGATTTTTTTTTAAACACTTAATTCGATACGGGAAAGCGTGGGTCGGTACGGTACAAGAAGAGGCTTCGCTGATGGAACGGGGCCGAAAAGATCGGAGGTTTGTCGTGGCTGATCGGAGGGATGTAACGCGTTCCGGAGACGGAAGTCAGCTGAAGTCGCCGGTAGTAGCACTGTAGGCCGCGACAATTATACAATGACGTTATTACATTATACAATTACAACTTCCTACTCAGTAATTGTTTGGATGCAATTATTAAAGCCTACACTGAGAGAAGGATCCAGTAAATATGACTATATTGCTTGAGAGATATTACCATAAGACATAGTAGTAGGATGTAGTATGATAGAGAGAGGGGATTTATGACAATTTTTAGTAGATATTATGGTAACATTTTTTGGAAAATCTGAGACTTCCCGCCATAAGTGGCGGCCTAGTTCCCTACTACTATCAGTTATAGTACTTTTTCTTAGGTGATCGGAAGTTTTTACTAGATCCTTCTCTCAGTACAGGTTTTTGTTTAATACTTAATTCAATAGATGTGAAACGCGTGGGTCCGTACGGTGTGGGAAGAGGATTCGCTGATGGAACGGGTTGTTGTGGCTGATCGAAGGGATTTAACGCGTTCCTGAGGCTGAGTTCAGCTGATGTCACCGCTAGCAGCACTGCAGGCCGCGTCAATTATACAATTATAAAGTTACATAATTACA
The DNA here is from genome assembly GCA_964017025.1 of Stenichneumon culpator. Lineage (NCBI taxonomy): Eukaryota > Metazoa > Arthropoda > Insecta > Hymenoptera > Ichneumonidae > Stenichneumon > Stenichneumon culpator. The sequence continues at coordinate 7,141,922 of OZ024779.1, forward strand.
TGATACAATTATAATTATCCACTCAGTAATTGTTTGAAATTAATTATATAAATCCTAGGATTCTTTTTATTGCTTCATTCGATAGCTGCGAAAAGCGTGAATCAGCACGGTACAAAAAAGAGACTTCTCTGATGGAACGGGGCTGAAAAAATCGAAGGTTTGTCGTGGCTGATCGGAGGGATGTAACGCGTTTCTGAGGCTGAGGTCAGCTGATGCTGGCGCTAGTAGCACTGTAGGCCGCGATGAACTTACCAAGCGACTCCCGCTATCCTTCATGTATACCTACCACTATCACCGTTTGCTTTCAAGCTCATCTCGACGGTTAGGGTACACTGCGCCATTGGCACGTGCACCCGAGAGCCGAGTAAATGAGATGTCGAAGGCGGTTAACAGCCCGAGCGCTCGCGAAGATGGACCGATAATCGAATAGAATCTCTCTCTCTCTCGCTCTCTCCACCTCTGTCACTATCTGCTGAATCGTATTTTCGACAAGGGCGGATACACACGCCCAAGACAAATGAAATTTTCCCGCACCGACCGATTTACTACTAATTGCTACTAATTAAAATACCTTCGCTCGAAGCTATTGTAATTGACTGTAATTCAACGGGGATTCTACGAAAAATAGGGTCGATGCTGAATATTCGATAAATCGCAGTTACGACAATTACGTTTAATTACAACTCGCATAAATGCATAAATTATGTCTCTACAATTCTGGTGCCACTTGCTATCTCGTCAGTCTGTGTACGTTCGGTCAGGATTGGAGCCTCTGCTTGCCGGTATAAATCTCGTTATTTCGCGTGGGCGATCTGTGAACGCCGTTGCCGATCTGATGTACCGATGTTCTTTTGGTACTCAAAAATCTTCATAAACTCAGGTGGGGGTTCGGCTCATCCAGGTTAACAATGATCAGACTGTGATGCAGCGTTAACAGCTTGTGGCGGCTGGAGCAGACTTGGAGGACCGGAAGCAGAGGGGTGGATCTCACTGGACGATTAAATTGTCAACCTAGCGTTTCCCCAGTGGTGGAAATTGGCATCAATGTGGCATAAATGATAACTTACATTTGTTCTGCCTAATGCGTATATTCTCGTCGAGTTATGCCTTTAAAATGTACGCTCTTAAAATTTTGTGACCAAAGGGATTTTTGTTACTTGGGTATTCAGCCAATATACTCACTTATTTCTGCGACGAACACTCTCAATTTGCTATCGTCCGTCGACTAATACGTTTACGTATCTCGCCCGGAATTAGGCCCAGTCCGTGATTATACGAATGAATAAATAAATAAGCAAATAAATAAATAAAAACCTGCAAAACTAAAAAAAATCTTCGATTAAATTTTTTAAAGCAATTTGCTGATTTTTTTTCCATAAAAAATATCCTTCTGATTTCAATCAAGCCTGGATGATCGGGAAAAAAATTCGTATCGCCAAAGGGCATACGAATAAAATGTTATATTGCAGCGAAAAGCATAGCGATCGATGGGTCGTGTTTATCTCAGACTCGAATTTTCCGACTCTGACGTTCGTTTATTAACGTTTGTGGATAACACAAACATCCTGAAGAGCGACATAATTTCGTGGTATTTTCACTGGGTTTCAAGATGGATTATCTGCAAACAGTTCTTATTGGTGTATAAAACAATTTATCCAAGAATCTCCGTTTATGATCCGGAGTTGGATTTTTGGCAATAAGAATGAAGTTGAATTCTTTACTACAGCGCAGTATCAACTAAGTTAACTAATTTATACGATGAGACATTATGTGCACAGTCTCATAATGTCGATCTTTTGATAACCGCAACTCTCGCGAGGAAGTCTTTCGCACGGCAACTGTGCAAATATTACGCTCATATTACAAATGTTTCCTTCGTTTTTTACGCGTTTTCGACTTCGTCGCTATATGGCTCAGGAAGGATCGATCAAAGCTGAGTTACGACGTTCAAAGCTTAAAGACGTAATTATCCATTTTTCGTACGGCCGTGGCGCGCTCGTGGGACAAACAACTGAAACTCAATCGCAATAAACTTTTAAGGTTGCTCTTGAGCGGGAGAGAGAGAGAGAGAGACACGAATATAGAAGCTGAGGCTATTAATATGGGTATAAATAGTCGTTAACGCAATCAACCTCATTGCCTGCGAGAGGAAGCTACCATGTTGTCCCAACGCTCGGTTCCACGCGGTTACTTTTCGATTCCCGGATGGTTTTTGACTCTGGGTAGCCTGTTACTCCTTGTTCACGCATCTCTCGGACGAAACGTCGTGCTTCCGGGCGAAGAACATCGATATCCCGCATCGAGCGATGTAAGTTAACAAATAAACAAAATCGTTGTTTCGTACGTTTAAAATAAAATCACTAAATAAACAACAAAATAACGAAATGTCATTTAAAAAAAAGCCGACAAAAAATCGAAGGATCATTGAGTGTACTTATTTTAATTAAGCGGAAAAAAATTATCGCGAATATCCGTATAGAATAGTTTATAGATAAAAAATAACGTAAAGGTTTAATGTTTAATTCTCGGTATAAAGTCGTCCATACTTGAGGTCGATAAATTTGAACGATCTAGTAGCTAATTGATAATAGCCAATTTATTGTTATATTGTTTCGAATTCAATTATTTCGTTTAGGATTATCCCAAATCGGAAATAAAGTGCCCGGAGCAAATGATCTGGACGAAGGATTATGACGACGAGGAGGGATTTTGCGTGTGTGCCCCCGGCAATTTGTATGCGCCGCAATTCGACCGTTGCTTCATGCAGTACACGCAAGGTCCGTGCAAGAAAGGACAACTCTTTGTTCAACAACCGAGCGACATGCTCGCGAGGTGCGTCGACAATCCTTGCCCGGAATTGGACACGGTACGGTACAAGGGAAAATGCCATGACCTCTACGTAACAGGCGGACCTTGCGGTCCACACCAGACCCTCACGATTCCCGACGATTCGTACGAACCGAAGTGCGTCGACATAATGGCCCCTAACAGAAGCATTATAAACGTTCCTTGCGGTCCTGGTTTCAGAAGAGACCAAAACGGAAGGTGCCGAGAATCAATGTTTTAACAGTTCGAGTGCCTACGAACTCATACCGAAATCCTGAAATCGTAGAGCAAAGTAGTGCGCAGCTTCGACTTTAGACACGCTTTTTTTGCGATTTAAAATCCCACAGGGCAAATTTAAAATAATTGGAAACAGGTGCTGTGTGATATTCGTATAACTGAGTTGGTAATCGAACGAGCGTGTATGCAAAAAAATGATTGTCGAATTATTATGTAACAAACTAATAAGATAGACTTTAAAAAATCTATCGCTGTGATCCGGATCAATTTACATGACATATGATGTGAGTTACGCCCTTCCGTTACTCAGCGCTCGGAATGGGACGACCATTTTTTTCATTTTCCTTTGCCCATGCTCCGAACTTCGTGTTCGACTTCGAGTGTGTCTTGCGCTTGCATCGAAAGTTCTAAATGACGATTGATCGAGATTCGAAGGGCGTGCTAGCGCCCCAGGGACATTGTTTGCGAGGTAGTTTTATGAGGGGCACTGGAAAAAAGAGGAAGGATAAGTCCCCGAGTGAACGCCAGACGATTGATGATCCACGGTAATACAATCTTCTTCGGATTTTACTCTTGGAATTGTTAATTCGGCGAGAAATTAACGATTAGTCCGTCTGCAACGGGCGTGAGATGGATAATAGCGAAGAAACAAAATAGAAGACGTTACTCTACAGAGATCTCTGTAGAGTAAAGAAGATTGTCGATTCGGAGCCAAACTGTATAAAACTTCTTAATAGCTTTCTGAATCTTCCGGGGGAAACGAATCCCTGTCCACTTATTTGTACAGCTAGGATATATTTAATTGGATCCGCGTGATACTGTATTTAAAGTTTGCCGGAACATTCGTTCGCTCTATTTATCAAGTTGTAAAAAGAGATTTTCGTTTAAGAAATCTCATCGTCTCCGTATCTGAGATAAAGAGAAGCAACGTAAACAAAGCAGCCACTCTTCAGTTATATTAGTCGAAAAATTCTCGGTAATAGCTCTGGCAATCTAGCGGAGAGGTCGGCAGTAAGGTTACTCGACGCGGTGTTCGCTTCTCGGAAACCCGCTCGCTCGAGCTCGTCTATACTTACTATTTTCAAATTACGTTTGATGGAAGTTTTTCGATATTGCAGGGCAACCTGTATTTCGCGACGAGCTTCGCTACTTCATAATCCCTTGATGAAAATTAATTGTTCGAATTTTTACAACGATAAATATTATTATTTTTAAATGCAAAAATATGCAGGCATAACACGGAAGATTCATAGACTCACCGACTCATCCGACGACTTCCGATCTTTCATTTTCGATCCAACTTCCGGGCTTCTCAATGGCGTATCCAAAAATCATCCGCGGCTGAAGTTCGATGAGAGTAATCCGAAAAATTGATGCAGCGCTCACAACACTACAACTGCACTTTTAATTAACACAATACGATACTACGAACAATCGAGTCGATCACAATAGCTGTACACGTTTAGTTATTTGGCGATATTATTAATACAATATACATTCGCGCAAAAGCTTTGATTATCATTTTATCACCGTGTAAATTCACTTCGCCGCACTCTACTATCTGTTGTTCTCCAGTATTATTATTACCCGCTACGATCGGTTCTCGGTTTTGTTGATCCTAAAATATGGTTTTCCCCGGCGCGACGTCATTTTTGCCAAGCGATTCTATATTCCCGATAGCAGAGTGATTTATCAACGCGAAATTGATGAACGAAAATATCACGAAAAAAACCCTTCGAGCTATTGTGTTACATCGAAAAAGAAAAAAAAAGTACCCATCGTGCTGTTCGAATAATAGACACAAAGCCACGAAAAAAAACATCGAAAAAATTGATCGTTGCCCCAAAGGTTAACGTTGTGGTAGTCGAAATTTGAATTCATGATTTACTCACGAATACGCGCTGCCTTTGGTCGTTTCTTACACAATTCACTGCTCAGGTTCGCGAATAACTGTATTCCAGTTAGAAAAAACACCGGCAGCTATTTAGAAGAACGTGAAATATGATCGTAAGGCCGCTGCACATGCGGCGTTCCGGCCCCGTCGTCCGGCACTGTCCATGGCAACGAGCGTACGTCGCGAGTTCGTCCCCGCTGCGCTGCCAGCTGATCGAAAAATTACAAGCTCAACACAATTTACACTTTCGCGATCGAATAGCCCGAACTTTATCGTACACAAAGGAGATTTCCGAAAGAAAGGAGATTTTAAAAGGAAAGAAGGTTTTAGAAAGAAAGGAGGTTTTAGAAACAAAGGAGATTTTAGAATGAAAGGACATTTCAGAAAGAGAGAAGATTTTAGAAACAAAGTTCTCGAAATAGGGTCTCGAGATTATTATATTTTTCGAAGCACGATTCAACGGGTCTCGCGAGATATTGTTCCAGAAAGTTCGACACAGGATGCCCGCAATGTTTTGCCGGCGGCCATTGTTATTTTTTTCGCGCCGACAACAGACACTGTTCAGTAACAAGCATCACACTTTTTCCTCGTAAACACGCGGTGTCCAGACTTCCGTTGAACTTTCGTCTTCAGCTCGAAACGATGACGACGAACGTATTTGCACGTCAGGAAAGTTTGGTCGTACTCGCTAGTGTCGAAAAGTCGATCGCAAAGCCGCTTCGGCCAACGGTTCATGCTGCTAGCCGGAAGCCGCTCACTCGGCTGATTTCGAACGAATCCCACGCACTGAAAGCATAAAGCAACAACACTGTCACAAAAAACGAACTCGTGAACGCGGTAAACTCGAAACTAAGCCCAAATCACACGAACATAGAAACATTAATACCGACAAATATCGATTCATTGGAGTGACACATTTGAACGGATCTACTCGTGTAAAAAACTCGCAACGTTCTACGCTCCGCTCGTCACGCTTCGGAACTGAGTGGCGGACTTCGGAACAAAGAGTAGACGAGGTGGGGCGTTCGGCGGGCCAGTGTGCTTGGGCCTTCGCCTGAAAAGGAGAAACTTCGCTTTGCGAGAATTTTCGTCTATAAAGGGTTAAAAAAAAATAAAAAAATAAAAACCTACGTTGCTCGCTGATGAATGTAATTAATTTGCAACTTAAATTTATTTACCGAAAGGTTATTTTTTTTTACTTTACGATTGAGCTGATTGCCGGATGCTGTAAATTTGCAACTCGGAATAATCAGGGCGTGTACGATCGGGTTCGAAATATGTAGTAAATTAGGTAGATTATATTCCCGAGTATCGAAGGAGTATCGAAATGGTAGTTCATGGCCGCATAGCGGAAGCAACTATTGCATGTTCCCAGAGCTAGATACTAGCTAGAGATACAGTACCAGTACAGGTTCAGCAGCGATGCGTTCGCACAGTGAACAGTATGGTCGAGAGCACGTTGATCGCGGAAGCATTACCAGTCAGACATAAATGAAAGATGGTCCACGAGCGTAGATATATCGCGGGGTGCTGCGGGGACCGGAGGGGGAAGCGACAATCGGGCTGGAGTGCACTCGGATTGCATTATAGCAATGAGGGACCTTTGTCCCTGTTTCCAGAGAGTGGACCTCGCGGTCCACATACAGACGTGTATATAGATATACGGCTGAGCACAGTTCGACTACCCTGTCGTCCAGTATACCCTCGATAATCAGTGCGCGAATAATTAACCCTTTAACGTTCACTGGTACGAACTCCTTTTCGGTACTTCAATTTGTCAAATGGCATGGCATAACCAGTTTTCTCTTTACAACGCTATTGATAAAGCCAAATGGAAACTTAATATTATTTTTAAGAGCTGCTTTTGTGTAATTCCCATTATAATAAATTGACCAAAGATGCGTGAATTGTCTCGGTAAATTTAGACGTTGAGACAATTTTACTCGTTTTTTGCGTATTGCGTAAATAATTAAACGCTTCGTCACGACGAGACGTTTTACAATCTCGAATTCGTCGGGGTCTCATTGACTGCCTCTCCGGCATCCCCGTTGCAATATTCTCGTTTAATCATACCCAAGAGGACCTATATATACCATCTTCCAGCAGTTGACTCGCGTACCTACGCCGAGAGGAAGATTGTCGCAATTACTCGCGCAATGAGGCTTTCTCTCGCCTCTCTCGAAATTATTCCTGGGCTCTCTCGCTGTCTCTCTCCCTCTCTCTCTTTTTCTCTCTCTCTTGTCGTGTTTCCTCCGTCGCGCACAGGTTTGTTCCCTTGTAAATTAATCCTTCGGCTCGCACAATGCTACCTCGGGTTTCGCCTAATTTGCGTTAACGACAAGGCACCGAGACTCACGGTATAATCGCGTTCGGTGAGCTTAATATGTTCGCGATCGTAACTCTTCGCCAGAAGTGGAGTCGTGGTAAAGCCAGTCAGGATCCGATAAATTTGAGCTTAAGTTCGGGGAAGAAAGCGAGCCCAGCTTCACAGACATCTCCAAGGACGAGCCAAAGACACGTCTCTGTGCTGCTACCGACTGGAAAAAAAATCACTAGCCGATTTGCACAAATATCTAATTCGCTGACAAGTACCTAATTCGCTGTCAAATACCTAATTCGCTGACAGTTACCTAATTCGCTGACAAATATCTAATTTCCTGACAAATATCGAATTCCCCGACAAACATCTAAATCCCTGATAAATATCTAATTCCGTGCCAAATATTTAATTTCCTGACAAATATCTAATTTCGTGACAAATATCTATTTTCCTGACAAGTTTCTAATTCTCTGACGAATATCTAATTCCCTCACAAATACCTAACTTCCTGGCGCATTAAAAATTCGTTGACAGCGGCCACGCTCGTCCTGGACTGATTTTTCTCAGCCGATATTGCTATTTTTACTGGACCCTTATCGTCGACTGTAGCAAGGAATCAGTGAGACAGGAGAAACTCTGAGAAAAGCAACTCCTGAACGAAGTTACGAATTATCGAAGCTTTCGACGGAAGCTTTCGGAAAGCAACGACAGAATTGGTAATTTATGCTAACTGACTGTGCAAACTACGGGCCCGACGATGTTGCCAATATATATAGTACGTACGTTGACGGATGGTTTGTCGGCACATTCGCATGGCCAGATGGGTACGACAGCCTCGCTTTGACGAACGCGCGGAGTTTCGATGCTGTGCTCTGCACACAGCAGCAGGCAGTGGACCGACTACTATTATCGATTCCGCCTGTCGACTGTTGCGAAATTTGCTTCAATATTGCCGTGTAGAGGCTTCATTAGATTGATCGCTGACTGATCAGAGAACGCCCGAAGCTTTTACTTCTCACCGTTGCTTTTCTGTCCTTAATTAAAGGGGTCCATCGATTGTAGGCAAAAAAGAGCGTTTTATTTATTCTCTCTCAACAGAAAAAATGTATATCGAAAATCGCCCTAGACGGTACGTTCGCAACGCTGTCTGACTCATATGAAAAAAATTCCCAGGTTCGAGAATAAAAAATTGTAAGGGTGCTATTTTTATTAATATTATTTGTTTATCTTCTCTACTTTTAAGCCCCCTTGAATTGTACGGAGAACTCGCACGGATTTTCTATCTCGAAAATTTCACGAATTTATCGAGTCCACAGGGAAAAGAGAAGTTGCCTTGGTGGTATGTGTGACCGCGATTCGAGTGGTAATCGAATCGTCGATCATCAGTCTGTTTACCGATAATAAACGTATCGATAAACTCGAAATCTATGCGTGCAATATGGTTTCTGGTGATAATTTTCACGTGCGGCACCGCTCTCGTCCTTCCTTCCGTCCTCATTCCCATCAGCCATCCCGATCACTTTCCGGAGAGAGCGAGAGGAAAGCGCCAGCAGTTGCGGAATCAGCAGCGGCACCTGTTGCGTCGAGGGCGCACGTACCAACCACGAAAGTCTGTCGGTTCTCTCTTCTATGCTGCACCGCGACTGTTGGCTCGCGCTCTTTTTTTTCGTTTTTCGTGTTTTTTTTTTCGGCCAGCAAACGAAGATCAACGGACGGAAAATGAATTTTCGAAAGGATCGTTCATGCGCACTGCGGGGTGGCCCAGAGATTTTTTTCATCGATACTTTACAGCCGAGATATTAAAATTCTCCCCCAGGTGACCGAACTTCGCTCTATTCGACTCTGTTCCATCTATCCCGCGAGAGGAACTTTTTTTCACGCTTAAAGATAAACACAGTTGATGCTGTAAAAGCCCGACGACGAACGATATAAAATTGCATTTTTATCGATCGTATCGAAGTATGCAGGGAGAAGCGTGAGCCAATAGAGAAATGTGTATACACGTCAAAGTAAGAAACAAGTCCCCGAGGATCTTTGCGTCGATACTTCTCAATTTCTATGTACGGTCTCGGAACTTTTCCGACGCCGGGATGGTGCGAGCAGACGATTGAACTCAGCGACAGAACACTATTCCAATTCGAGGAGCATCGGAGCGTCATGGATCGAAATGCTTCCTGCATGTGCAAACGTGCCATACTTTCGGCTGCATTGTACGTACACTAGACACTGCGGTAGGGAAATGTGTACGTAGGTGCACTCGGTATTCCGCTCGACTATAGTTGAACAAAACTCGAGGAAGCATTATCCCGGCTAGTCAGACCGAGTTTGCATCGAACTCGAATTCTCTCCGGTTCGGTATCCGTCTCGCGGCTCTGCCGTGCCGTGCACCATAGTGGTTTAGCTTCCGTTCCCACCCCGTTGCCTTTGCCTCGCATAAATCCAAATTTTACAGCAGTAAAACAACCGAAATTCATATTATTTTTTCTTCCCGCGAAATTTCGTCGAAAACGGTCCAATGATTTCGGTCTAGACGCTCATTCAGCGTCCAATTCGCCGCGGAATCGGAGTTAAATTTCATGCAACATTTGGGGATATTCATACGACTCTCGGAGGAATAGTTTAGCGACGATGTTCCGTCGTTCTACGCAGTAACCGTTGATGGTTTTTGCTCGTAGCGGACCCCTGTTTCGTTCATTCATTGCTGTATGCTTATGTCGTGCAAAGTACATTCGAAAGCGACGCAGCGCCAAGCGAGTTTCAAAACCCGGCACTGCTGTCTCTCATTAGAGCGCATATGCACCGCTGTGCTCGCGACTCGGCTATACACCGCCAGCAAAAAAACCAGCGACAGATTGCCAGATACCCCCCAGGTTGAATAATGAACGTTGCGCCACTCCGAAATCTCCTATCTCTGTATCGTCACCGCCTCTATCGTTTACGTCGAACGAGTAAATGAATAAATGGAGAATAAACGTCAGAGCGAACGACGGTCAGATCTAATTGATCGATGCAATCACCGTCAGGTTTTCACAGAGATACTCCGATCTGGATTGATACATTTTTGATCGACTATCAAACAATTTTTCATCATGATTTTAAATTCCGAAGTTGGGTAATCGATCACAAAAGAAAATTGGAAAAAATCAGCTAAATTTGCAACAACGAACCAGAAATTGTTGATCGAGCGAAGAGAAGAACTAATTTTTCTTTAGATCATTAGTTTTCCTTTCAATCGACAAAATATTTCTATCGCCACGTCCAACTCCACATTCAGTTGTCTGAACCAGTCGTTCGCTGTGCGAGCCAAAACTTACTCGCGGATATTCCCGTTTCGCCGGACATCCGTCTTCTAGCGTCGTTCCCGTCACCCCTTTGGAATTCCGCCGGGTCTCCCGTTGTCTGAAACTGTCGCAGTGTGTACCTCGAAATCCGTGAAATTCCTCGAGCCCGACGAGCTTGAGACTCGGGGAAAGCGAGGACCACGAGAAACGGCGCAGCGAGAGCGCGAAAGGGTCCCAGAAAGGCAGAGCGTGGGAGGTGAAGGGGGAGGCAGAGGGTCGGCGAGAGTAATCGCTTAGATACGACGAATTAACAAGAAGCCCACTTGGTGGTAACGGAAGCCTGACGGCCACGTCGCCGCCGACCAGCCAGTCCCTCCAACCAGGTTATATACATCTACCCTTTTCCGGAAACCAAGAGTTTCCTGAGTCGGGCTTCGGAAGTTAGCTGGTAACAGCCAGAGCGTTTCGTCGAGAACTATGTACAGGAATCTCGTTTCTCCCGTTGGAAATGCGGGAGGGATCTACTGTATATAACGAGGATTCCGCATGGGGCGGTGTGTTGCTGCTGGTGCCCCGATCCTGAAACTGCTGCCGTTGGAGCCCTTACTGCTGCCGCTGCTAGAGAGTTGGAGCTCGCCGCAGCTCCAAATAGATTAGTAGTCGGTTTACACACCCGCTACGTTAACCCATGCGCTCACCGATACATCATACTAGCGGAACACAAACGAGGCCGGAAGCATCGTGAATACCGTATTCATGGTATAGACACGAAACTGTTTTGCCTGGAAAATATTCATTGATCTCTGAAAACGGATGGTGCGGTGATGGACCCTTTGGGAATCCAGTCGGGGCTCGAAATTCGGAATCCAATAAAAGTAGCCGACGTCGAGTGCCTGTACTAACTGAAGAATCGCAGGTGAAAGCATCTTCGGCAGCTTCAGGATCGGTAGGGACGTTTGCTCAATTTCCACTGGTACCCTCCTCTCGAGGACAATTTGGGCGAAGGATGTAGATGTATTTACGATAAAAAGTCCCGCTTGGAATAAAAACGTGTATGTCGCATGTATCGAAAAAACAAAATGTATCTCTGAAATGTGAAATACATTTTCGCCGGCAATATTGTAATCCGGATGTATGTCGGCATGTCGTAAAGCACGTAGGAACTCATATGTTGTACCTATCAAACGCTTTAAGTCCGAAACTAAGAAAATTGTATTTTCCTCTAACCATTATCCATTAAGGCACTCGGTGGCCCGAGTCATCGCACACGGACATTGTCCCAAGATATTCAATGACTGGCTTTCGTCCCGTGGTTGAACAAAGCTTGAGTTTGATTGCACGTAATCAGAGCGTATTCTCACATGAGATTCAAGCCTATGTATAGTCCCTCTCTGACACACTCAGCCACCCAGGGGTTTGGAATCGGTCCGAACGTGATACAAGCAACGCGAGGGACAGAGAGGTTTGACCGGCGCTTGTACAGGCAGCAGGTGTACCAAGGCTATCCTACCTGCAAATGTCTCGATATACGTACACGACCTCTACCGCCGTGCACTCCGTGCTCGCTGACCCAGACGACGTTCTGGGTGAATCACACACTGACCCACACCCCGACGACGATAACGTCGATGAGACCTCGAGAATCAGGTACACGCATACAATGCAGCCTGAGATTGTTGCACAGCACACAGGGACGTAGGTCACTACGGCTGACCCCTAACAGATAATACCTGCAAGGGTGGTTCACGCGTGGATAAACGTACCGTGCACGTGGGAGCAACTCCCCTGCCACTGGCTCTAGCATGATTCCTGTAAAGCATAATACACATAACGCCCTCCCCGGTAGCGTGTTGGTTCAATTGTATAGGTGAATTAACGATAACCCCGGGGGTTAACGAAACACGGAAACCTGTCCTCTAATACTCGCCAACGGTTAAACAGAGGCTCTCACCGACTCAGGTTTAATCTTCTCCGGCCCGTTTTACCTGCTAACATCGAGCACATAGACCGCTCGTGCGGTTCACGTTTTTCATCTGTTTTCTTTTTTTTTACATCTTGTTTTATCACGGACTTTCCCGTGAAACGAAACTGCAAGCTCTGCGAACGAGCCAAGCGCAACGATCATCGGAGTGTCGACGCTAGGGTCTACTGTACAGAGGGTGAACTTTTTTCATTCTTTTTTTCTTTCGCTCGGTGGAAAAGCTCGGCAGCGGAAACGGGTTAGTCGATAACGAGAGAGAGAGAGAGAGAGAGTGTGTGTGTGTGTGGAGTCAGCCAAGTGCACGACGTTGAATGCAGGCGAGTTGGCTGAAGCTCGTACCCAGGGGAACGTGGGTCACATACCGGCAACCTGAGGGAAAACCTTACTGTCTCAATTGCAAAATTTTCACAGAGCAAACCTACGAATCGCTCTGAGAGATTTTTTGGACCAGATGAAAAAACGACATCAGACTGCATCGTTCTGCTGCTCTGTACGCGAAGCTGCGAAGAATTTGGCGATGCGTGTATGAGTGTGCGAACGCCCACGTTTCCTCTGATGCGGAAATGCAGTCGGGAGAATCGAGCGAGCGGCATAAGGGGAAGCGTGGAGGACGGGGAAACTGGGTGCAAGCGAATTAGCGCGGGACAACCTCCGGCGTGTTTACACTCACCCGATTAACCCTCTACCGCCCCTACGGCCTTACGCGAGATCCTATCCTATATCCTGGGCGCCTGCTCGATCGCTCCCCCGATTCCTTCGGCGTACCTCACGGATTATGCGGAAGTGACTTTGCTATATATAATCTTATGCGATGAACGATGCTGCACGCGCGGTCTATACGGTGCAGGTGGAATATTCCGGTTAAATTACATTACATAATATAACAATATTTCGATAATGCTTCGAGATGTTCGAAGAAACGGGAGCTTACTCGCGCGGAAATACAATAGGGTTAAAGTGGGCAATATGGCCCGGTCCATGCAATGCTAAGAGATGGGACATTTTTACCACTTTCACTGCATATGCAAAAAAAATATATTCGAAAGTATTGTTACGTTCTCGTGGAATAAATAACGCGCGTATTTGGTTTTGGGGCGGGTATTATTGAGTACCATCGCAGCTAAGTATCTCGCGATCGAACTGTCGCACGTCTGTTCTCTCTGAAAATCTGATCAAGACTGTTCTTATCTGGTTAATCGATAATCTATCCGTTTGTCATTTTTTATACAGAGGTATTTCGGTCATCTATGTAAGATCACGTGTCGCGGTCCATCCTCACCTCTTTACTCGTAACAGTATATTAAATTCTGCGTTTTTGTGTTATCAATGCAATAGTACGTGCTAAAATACATGCGTGATATAATAAGCTTCCGTATGATTTTTTTTATGCAGCGAAACCGTGTTTTTGAAGAATTTCAGTGAAGAGATCACACGATCATACCGAGCTATTCCGGTCATCTATGTAATATCGTGTCTCTCGGTCCATCCTCACCTCTATACTCGTTATAGGATATTAAATTTTGCGTTTTTGTGTTATCAATATAATAGTATATGCTACAATGTATGCGATATATAAAAAGCTTCCTTATGATTTTTTTTATGCAGCGGAACTGTGTTTTTGAAGAATTTCAGTGAAGAGATCACTCGATTATTCTCGTTGGAGAATGATAGGGTAGCCGTTCGGCGTATTTGCGCGCTCATTCATTAATGCCGATGCATCGAGAGGCCCGTCCGGAGTGCACGTATACCTGCCGCGCATGCACAGCGAACGCACTCGTGCTGTACAAACCCGATGTAGTTTGTATACCCACTCGAGTTCTTACTACCGATCCGAATCGACGGTCCATCCGGTCGATTAAACGTGTGTTTACTCGGACCGAATGTGAAACGCATTGAGATCGCTGTGCAGCCGAATGTATTGCCGCTGCAGCTGCCGCTCTCATGGACTTTTGTTCATTTGCATACATGCACCTCCTGTTTCCGTTGATGCCTCGCCGTGTATGATGGCTTCATGGAAACAGAATATACACAGATATATATTTCGCTACAACGAAACGGGAGATCGAATTTTGAGCATTCCTCCAGCAACGAGCGAGCTCCTTCAACCCTTCGCTCTCGCGTCTCTCGATGCATTCGAGTGCGAACGACCGCCCACTCGACTTCCCCGATATTGCCGTCCATCGAGCTCGACGAGCCGAAACAAAAGTTTCACCCTTGCTCGCTCCGCTCTCCGCGACTCCTTGAACTCCTCTTTCACTCCCCCACCGCGGTCTCTCGCCGTCTTCAGCAACGGCGCATACCGCCGCAGCACCCTCGATCCAGGGAAAATTACATGATGAAGCTGTTGCCGATCGTTCGAGAGGCGAACAGAGTTACACCGTTATGCGCAAGTAGGCGAAACCGGGGCAAAACGGGAACATGGGGCAAAAAGGGGACATGAAATGTCATATTGACGTGGGGCAAAATGGGGTATCCAAAATTATCGAATAAATCGATTCACGATAGCCAACAAACAACGGAAACCGGGGCAGAATGGGGAGACGAAATGCCATATCGACGTGGGGCAAAATAGGGTAGTAACAAAGCTAACAAAAGTTGTCGCAAGTTAAATCGATGGGTACCCCGTTTTGGCCCACATGATTTTTAAACACATCCTTTCAAAACCGGTCCAATACAATTTTGGTGTGAGAAACAATGGATGTATGCTTTCGGTATTGTTGTAGCAGGTTTTATTGCACAGCGTTCCCGTTTTGCCCCGGTCTAGTCTATTTCTTGTCAAACTCGTAAAAAATGTAATTGGGCACGGAAAAAAAGGCTCGCTTCCGTTTGCTTTCTCGTCGGATGACTACATTGTAATTGCCAATTGTTATGCAACGACTTCGAGTTCGACGAAGTTAAACTGGAACCCAAGGATTGGCGAGACTCTCGAGAAGGACACTTGACGAAGTTTCGCCCTTTGGCTAGTCTGCGTGTCGCATAGAGTTACGAATTTCGTATTCTCGTCATCGCCGAGCCGTGTAATACGTCTGCGAAGTTTCGCGTCATCGATAATCAATAAATTCAAGATAGCCAGTAACGAAACAAGGTGAAAGAAGGTACGGCGGAGGGCACTGAGAAGCACCGAGACCGGAGCGGAGGATGTTCGCTTTCACGCAAGGTCTCCGCAAGTTTTCCGGGGTCGCTCGGCTTTTTTTCCCCGCAAAATGTCATTTAAATATCAAAGGATCTTTATCCACCGCGTGTCGTACCAGCGATACGCAAATTTTCATATATAAATATCGTGAATTTTCCCCCTGACTTGCTTTCGAAAGTCGATGCTTCGCTGACTTTTTCTTGCGCATCCTCGGCGAGTAAAACCCTTTAGCTAATACTTCCTGCTCTCCCTGGCATATGGTAATTTTTAACCGGAAATCCACTGACGCGTCTGAACGTATACGTACCGCACGGCTCCGCTACGAAGAACCTCGCAGACTCTTATGAGGAGTAAAAACTTCATCGAGGAATTTAATCGAAACGCGAAACTCGGAGACCTCCATTCCGAGCCTAGCCGGAAACCAAGTTCGTTGCAATTTCCCCTACGGAAATTTCAGAAAAGTTCGTTAACTGCACGACGACGGCGAGCCCCAGAAATCTCCAAAGACACCTCGCCGTTATCCGGGAGGTTTTATTTCCCTCCCTCCGCGAGGGTAACCTCGGGTTCGGAGGGAGCGAAATAAAAACGTTCCGCCAAACATGTATAACAAATATAATAAAAAAAATTAGGGGGAAAAAAGAGAAAAACAAAAATGAAGGAAAAAAAAACCAGTAGCATCGAAATCAATCCAGGGCTCCGGGGTTTTCGACGCGTGGAAGAGCAACAGTGGTGTAGAATGGGAGCAGGAAAAGCCGACGGGGGTTCCGTCGCCGCCGCGGAGCAACATTGCAGCCAGAAGGAAGATGAGAGGCAGGCGGGGCGCACAGAGGGGAGGGTGAAAACGGTGTAGGTGGCTGCTCGGGATACCGGTATAGATATATATATCCGTATAGTAATAGCAAGTGGAGGAAGGACGGCTGATGCTGGCGGCGCTCAGGGGGCCAGGAATTCGCGCGGTGTGTGGGATGAAATCAATAATACACCTCCATTCAAAGCTCGTCCCGGTGCCTCTTTCTCCGTTTTTATCTGTAGCTCTATCTCTCTCCCGAGCTCGTGGGAACCCCCAGGAATATAAACGCGCATGGTAACATGTCCCGTATCTCGTACGTGGTGGAGGCTACAGGTAGCACAAAGTATATACGTCGAAGATACACGAGGCAGGACCAGACGAAAGGACAACGGGAGAGTGTAACGTATATAAGTACATAGGGGAAACCGGGGCAAAACGGGGTACTGGGGCAAAATGGGGACATGTACCCCGTTTTGCCCCAGATGGTTTTTTTTTAATATCCTTGCAAAACCAGTGCCAATACAATTTTAGTGCGAAATACAATGGATCTATGCGTTCGGTATCGTTTTAGCAGGTTTTCTTGCTTAGCGTCCCCGTTTTGTCCCGGTCCACGGGAAAACCGGAGCAAAACGGGGACATGGGGCAAAATGGGGACATGTACCCCGTTTTGCCCCAGATGGTGTTTTCTTTTTAACCTTTCAAAACCGGTGCCAATACAATTTTGGTGTGAAAAACAGTGGATCTATACTTTCGGTATCATTGTAGCAGGTTTTACTGCTTAGCGTCCCCGTTTTGCCCCGGGTTACCCTACATGTATTCGTACAGATTTTACCTGACGACAAGTGCGGTAACTAGATCGCTGGGGGATGAGGCGTCCTCTGTAGACGAGACGAATCACTCAACTTTCTCGATTTCTTCCACACTCTTACCCTATCTTTCTCTCTCCCTTTCTCGCTGTCCTCGTCTCTCCGGCACGTCCCATCTCATTCACCCTCGGCGAGAAATTCTCTGCCGCAGAATATCGAATTCCGCGGATCGCGAACTATCCGGCGTAGCGCGTCAAAAACTGATGGAATTCACACGAAATTCAGAGTCGCGGTAGATTCCGTATGCCCCGAAACGATTTTTGATGAAAAACACCGTGAGACTGCACTGCGAGATTCACGAGAAGGAATGGAATAAAATATTGCAGATGAGGTTACATATTTTTATAATGGCAGTGATGATGTTTTTTTTTTTATTTTATTAAGTTGTTAATGACTGTAGCTGAGGGTGTTTCGTGAAAATACACTCAGTTTGAGTGTCAATCGATGATAGGCCGATGTCGATTAATTATTCGATTGATAAGTACGACGATTAATGATGCACCATTAAGTGTATCATTAATAGCGTGAAACACCACTATTTGCTGGTCCACATTCCGACGTCGCTATTCATAATTTGTTTCCAAAATTCACTTTACAGCTGAGATATTAAGGTTCTCCCTGAAGTGGCCGGCATTCGCCCAGTTGCCCCTAAATTTCCCACGCGTCTTTGCACCAACACATACATGTATAAACTGTCGTATAACAAACCTCTACATCATTACATAAAGTGTACAGTTTAATATATAATATACTCGATAGAGCATGTGTGTATGTGTATGTTAGGTGTTGCATGCAGGGTGTGCGCGTCACGTAGAATAATTTAACGTCAACGCGTGACTCGTGAGATCAAGCTTGTTCGTCGCGGGGTTTCTCCCCCTCTCTGCCGACGAGAGTCGAGGGCACCGGTGCGAACTTTGACGTTTGCCTCGGGCCTCTAGCATTCACGTTTTCCCCTGTTCTGCTCTGGAAACTCGCCTCCCTCGCTCGCGTTTCATTTAGTTTTCTCATTTAGCGCACGAGAGCGAATTCATTCGAACTCGTGCACGCGCGGGGGTTCCCCGGAAAAGGCTCTCGGATAACGAATGCGTGGGGGAGCGTATAGCGGCGCCCACGAGAGGTTCAACCAGCAGCAGTCCGTCGGGGTCCACGAAAATTCACTGCCCTTGTTCCGGCTTCACTTTGTTCCCGCGGTCTGGTCATTCAATTCTCTTTCCCTTTACCCTATCACTCTTGGCACTCGTAGCTATACGACGCACACCGTTTATTTCGCCAACGAGACCTGAACGCTTTCTCCCCCGACTATGCGCGCCTCGTACGGCCAGCACGAAATTACGTTTCGAGACTCCGTCAGTTGGTGGTGCTCGGTGTTGACAAAAAAAAAAAAAAATCAACAACAACGAGTAACTTTAATTAGTCACCTGTCGGATGGGCTTAATCGTTGAGCATTTAACGTCAGCCTTCAACACTGTGTTTTTTTTTTCAATAAAATTCTAATTTCCCGTAGCGTCAGGCACATTAAAATGTCCGATTCGCGGAAAAGATATTTTCGACGGTCGAGCTCGCGACGAGCGAAGGCCTCTCTCGAGCCGTCACTCGGCCGGTTAATTGGATGCAAAATTATTCGTAAATCTTGGCGTCAAGAAATACAATGAATTATAAACAGGGCCAAACAAAAAGTACGCTATGGAAGAAGAGTGAAAAAGTTATAATCTTCTTTGTGTTTTTTTACCGTTATTTTGAGTTTTTCTTTCCGAAAGATGAAAATGATCTAATACCGCGTCGGAATTCCGTGAAGCCACGAGAGTTTCACGCTTCCACGGCATAGTGAAGTGAGCATACATCACGTCGGTCTCGTGTGTCAGATCAGCCGCGAAATTTTCCTCCTCGTCCGCAGACTGGGGGCGAGGCAGTGGGGAAAGGGGCATGAAATTCTGAAGAAAAGCGACGAAAGTCTCGCACGTAGCTCGCGTGATTGAAATCCAAGTTTATCGACGATTACCCCAGGCGTCTGCGGGAGCGGGTGCATACCGCGTCGCTCTTCCTGTACTGTTCGCTGGTTGCCTCTCGGGCGTGTAAAGGGGCAAAGTGGAGAGAATCACGTGGGCGTCGAATAAAATGTTAAAATTGTGACGCGAGACTTGAGAAAGTGGGCGAGTCCCTTCTTCGACGGTGAGTTTATCGCCGAGTCGAGGCACACGCTTCCATTTTACCGCGAAACGGTGAAGCCGGGAGTGCAGGAGAGAGATAAATCTTGGGAGAGAAAAGGACACGAGGGGGTGAGGGTGTGTGTTAAACTTTCGCTCAGGCCGCAGCCTCCCCAGTGTCCTACACGGCCGGGGCATCTCACGCGCATTATTTATTGAAATCAGCTGACGCGCGATGCGGAATTCGCAGCAAGTCCCACCGAGAACTGTATTTTACCCTCCGAGAAGCTCCTCTTCTGCCGATGGGCGAGAGCGAAAACTCGGCTAGACTTTATCCGCGGCACGTTCCGCTTCTAGATGCTCTCTCGCGGCGCAACTTCGCTGTGCAAGCCGCGTCTCGGCGGTTCGCGACACAAAAATAGAGACGTCGCTCTATTTTTGTGCAAAGAAAAAGGGAAATAGAAAAGAAAAGAAAAGCAGAGACAACTCGGGAAGGAAAGAAAATTCAATACTTATACGCGTCGACAAAGTTTTGCTGAGCTGACGCGATTGAAAATTGGAAAAATGTTGTGTCCTCTGGTGGTGTGTATCGGGGTGGGAAGATTCATATTTCGAACGGTGTTCCGGATCGCTGCGGCGATTCGTCGAATTAAGTTGTTCATATTTTGAACTTGCTTCCGCGGATGCCGAGAGCGTTGGAGAACGATTCTCATTAAAATGGAGCTCTTTCGTAGCGTTATTGAGCATTGAGGGATGTGAAGACATTCGATAAACTTCCCCGAAAAAAGAAGAAAATCATGAGAAACGCCGCGACGAACAAGCTTCATCTCACGAGTCACGCGTTAACGTTAAATTATTCCACGCGACGCGCACACGCTGCATGCAACACCTAACATACACATACACACATACTCTGTCGAATATATTATGTATTATACTTTACACTTGATGTAATGATGTAGAGGTTTGTTATACGACAATTTATACTAATATATGTTGGTGCAAAGACGCGTGGGACATTTAGGGGAAAGTGAAGGAATGTCGGCTATTTGAGGGAGAACCTTAATATCTTAGTTGTGAAATAAATTTTGGTGAAGTTGAATTTTGGGATCGTAGAGACGGTATCGGCAGCATCTTTCACTTACGTCAGACTCGCCTCTCCCTACCCAGGTGCGGTTTTAGACTCGGGCTGAGGTTGAACCAACTATGGCCATTTGAGTTTGAAAATCAACCCGACTCCGGTCGTCAATTACTACATTGAGTTATGATGACTTACATTGAGTTAACGTTGGGGTGATAACATCGGCTCAACGTTATCAAACGACGTTACCCCAATGTTGGCTGCCAATGTCCAGCCAACATTAAATAAAAATATTATTAAGCAATAAAAAAATATTTTATAGATCTGCGAGACTCCCAAATGCTTTTTTATCATTCTACAATTGGTTCTTCGTAGTTTTTTTTATTTTCAAACATTGGAATTATCAGAGTAAATTCTCTAGTCAGTAATCGGGACTCGAACCCGTGAACCTGAGACTCTTACGGACTCGGCTATGCTCATCTTGAAGGATTTTTTAAAACTTTTATATATCTTATAAACTGCACGTCTATCTAATATTAACTTACCAAATTATCTAAGTTTTATTATATCACTTTTTTCACATTTTAATTAATAATGTTGACGAAACTTAGGACTTCAGCACTACAGTACTGTAGATAAAAACTATAATAAAAAAGGTAAGATAATACAAAAGCATTAAGCAGCTGCGCAAATTGAAAAAAACATTTCGTTGATTATAAATATTTTTTTGTATTGAACATTGGCTGAAGATCGCTGCAGGATACTTGGCCAAAGTCATTCGACGTCGTGAGCGAATGTCCACACTTGATATCGCCAAACAAGCATCATTACGAAGGTACGCCAGCGCCTGTTGCCGACTGACACCCAATCATCGGCCACACTCCGAGCGCCGGCCAACTGCATCTGAGTAGCCACTTTGTCAAATAGAAATCCTGGAGCCACCCGGTACATCTTCAGTAATCCAAAGCAACCATGTGAATTATTTACGTCATCTTTCTCAGAAAAAGATTTAACAAGATCAAAAGAAATTTTCAATTTGAGTTTACCACAAAATCCGGGGGATGTTCTTGGTCCCGAGCGGTTAGCTGCACAGTCGGGGGAGTATTTTTTTCCTGCGGAAAAAAAAATGAAAAAAGAAACAAGCTTGCTCGGTGGCTGATGTTGCACAGCTGGCGAGTTTTGGCGTCGGCCGCTCTCGAGACAAGCTCGGCGAACCGGAGCTATTGCTTTCCAGCTTTCGGCGGACGAGTTCTCGTTCCGATCTCGGAGAATTCACTCCGCCATGCTCTATGACATATACGTGTATACCCGGTGTGTATAGCCAAAGTATAAAGCGAAGGGAAGAGCGGAAAAAGAGTGGAGCAGAGCGCACTAAAAACGTCCCTACCGTCATAACGGGAAAACAAAGAATTTCGGACCGAATCGTGGAAGGGAAGAAAAAAAAATTGCCTCGGGGGAAATTTAGTTCGGAGGGGACGACGAGGGCCCGGTCCGCACTGCCGTCAGCGATATACAGAGGTATATCGGGTAACGTTTCCATTCGAAACGTTCGGAGAATGATACTCGACTGATTTCTCCAACGAGTGAATAAAGTCGGCCGACGGACCGTGAGGACAGAAAAATGACAAACAAAAAGTTGACAAAAATTCAAAGAGTTATCTCCGCGCGCCAAATTGGCAACGAACCGGAACGATCTCACTGGCTACGTTGGAGTATTCCCAGGTGCGGTTTAGAGCCGGTCTGACGTTGGACCAACTATGACCGCCTGAGTTAGAAAGTCGACCCGACTCTGGTCGCCAGTGTAGGCCCGACTACCCGTTAACGTTGGGATGATAACATCGGTCCTACGTTATCAAACGACGTTGCCCCAATGTTGGCGGCCGATGTCCCGCCAACGTTGAATGGAAAATATTAATACGCAATAAAATTCTTGTTACCGATCTGCGCGACTTTACACTGCTTTATTTATCATCCTACAATTGCCTTTATGTAGTTTTTTATCTTCACACATTGGCATCACCAGAATAAATTTTTTAGCCGGTAACGGGGGCTCGAATCTAGTATAGATATTCGAAGGGCTCGAATATCTATACTAGATATTTCAGGCATTTGAAGACTTAAAAAAAAAATTAGTTGAATGACCTTAAAAATGCTGATTACGTAGTCACCATTGGAAATTTTTAATTAATATATACACACCACTCTAACTTTGCAGGTCATTGAACGATAATCCCTGCAATTGAAACTTCAGTGAACCAGAAAGCTTTGCGATCCAAAAAAGCCGATAAACTATACAAGTCTGCACAGTGGATAAACCGTGCAATCTAAATGGAAAAATCCCACGAAACCCTCGCTATGTAAGGCTCGATCTTGTCGCCGAACAGTCGAGTATCTTTGTGCGAAACGGTACGGAAAAAGTGATCGGCGAGAGCCCGAAGGTTCGTCGTCGCCGGGCTACGAAAAGCTTCAGGAAAAATTCAGCTCGCGGGGAATTTGATGGCCGACAGACGGGGGGGGTGGGAAGGGGACGAGCGCATCAGCGTTTCAGTTCTGTGACGCGTAACGATGATGCGCTTTGTGTCGTGTGGAGTCGAAGCCCGGGCGGGATGTTGAGGGGGTCGGGGCACCAAAGCTTCGAAGTACACCGAAGGCTGTAGATATACACAGCGTGCGGCAAAGAAAATTCTCGAATCGTCGACCGGGCAAGTTTTGTGATGTACTGAGCGCACGAATGTTTTCGTCGAAAAATCGGAATATTTCGGGTGAACGGTAGGGTTGACTGGCTTAAAGCGTCTTCGACGGTGCGGCGAAGTTTTTCGTTCCGGTATCTTCCACTCTGATCCATTTGTGGTGTACCGAGCGCACGAATGTTTTCGTTGAAAAATCGGAATATTCCGGGTGAACGGTAGGGTTGACTGGCTCAAAGCGTCTTCGACGGTGCGACGAAGTTTTTCGTCCCGCTATCTTCCACTTTCGTCCATGGAGCCTCCCATTGTGTGACTATACAGTGCGCTTCCGCTGTGGGATCTCCCGTTATCCCTTGCAGCTCTGCCCGCGTCTTAGCGGTACGGCGCGAACCGGAAGGATGATGACGAGAGATGGAAAATTGAGAAAAATAGGAAGAGTAAAGAAGAAGTCTGCCCGGGCCGAGGAGAGGGTGGATTCAATCTAGCGGGGATTACGCGGAAAACCGTCTCGCCTTTCGCCACGACGTCGTGGGCGACTCGCAGCTAAACTACCGGGAAACGACGAGGTAGCCTGTAATAGCTTCGCCGGGGGAAAACGTGGCCGCGCAACGTGTGTCAAGCGACACGAGGCTGCACGACCGATGGACTCGTGGGGTACCGCTCCTCCGGGCTTTCTCAACCCCTGCGCGCGGCCAGACTCATATCGCCCGAGAAAGGAGCCTATAAAGTTCTCTCTCCGGTCGGGTCGCACTTCACCGGGAAAAAAGTCTCGGGCGCCAAAGGAAAATCCACCGATATTATGAAAGTCCCTTCGAGTTCGGGCGATTACCTGCTCTCGTGAGGCGAACCACTCATTTTTTTTTTCTCAAAGAACGCCGAGCACCTCGAGCTTTTTTTCTTTACCTACGATACACTTGAAGTTTACGATAAAACAAACTAATTAGCTGTCCGATGTATGAAGTTTGGCGGCTCTGCTAGAAAATTACGGCCGCAAAACGCTCTTAGGGCCGCATTAAAAAAAAAAATCGATTAGATAGATTTCAGATTTTTTATTTTCCATTATTATGAAAAAGATTTTTTTTTTAATAGCTGTTTAACGAGGTTGGAAAACATTGTATGTTGAGCATTAAAGGAATGGTAAATAGGCTATAAATAACGTTAGCAACAGAAGTCGCGAAAAAATTGTTTAAAAAAGAAGACAATCAAATTAGGAAATCCGGATTTAAAGCGTTATTGTCGCTCTGTAAATGGGTTCTTGCCTTGAAAAAAAGGGGCAAAGGAAACCCAAGAAATAAATTCTGTAAAACTGGCTAGGGAAGACTGAAAGTCGGACGTTACTAATCGGCGGCTGGCTCCTGTTTCTTGCGCGTAACGGAAGACCGCAGAATTTCACTCGCCGTCTAACTCGCGCGAAATGACTTCTTTGCTTTTCCAATCTTTTCCATTCGAGAGTCTTCTTGCCCGGGAAAACGAACGCCATTATCCGTCTTTGTTCTTCCGCCGTGGAGACAAGTCTCCGTCGCGGTGGCTGTTTCGAGAGTAGAAAAATGAGAGGACCGGACGGACGACGCGGAGCTTCTGTTTTTTTGCGCGTTGAAGTAAAGTTGCAGGGGCGAAGAAGGAGGACCGGGGAGAATATCGCGTATAGAGCTGGTCACCGGGCGATTCTGCGTCTCGTCAAGCAAAACACGGTGAAAATGTGTGGGGAAATGTTGCTGCTGGTGAGACTGGTGGAAGCGAGAAAAGTCGGCGGAAAGAACGAGAGTATAAGCTCTAATTGGAAAGTGGAACTGAGGTGGTACGCGCTATATAGGATACTGTGCAACAGTACAAGAGGGGGGAGGGCGGCGAGCGGGTTGTTCTTCTTCGCTGGTATACTCGCTGGAAAAGCCGCGAGGAAAACTTTACCACTATACTCTTGTTCCTCCTAACCCCTCGTCATCCAGTCGGTGTAGCCTCCCTCGTTTCTTCACGGTCCGCTTTGTCTATATCCTCCGACAACGAAAAAAAAAAAACATACAACAAAAAAAACAAGAACTCTTTTCCGCTCTCTTTCCCTCCGTCTCATCTTTCCCTCGTTTTCCATTTCTTATCTCGCTTCCACTTCCGGCCGACATTGTTGCCGACCCTCGCGCGCGTTTTTGCCGAAGTCTCTTGTTGACGTTGGCGGTTGGGCAAACTGAGCCTCTTAAGGAACGAGAGTTTGCAATATACCCCACGGGGCCATCGTTCTTTTACCTCGCTCTCCATCTCCGACTGCGAATTTAACTGGAGCCACGAATAGCACTGTTTATTTTACATTGACCGACCCCAATGGCTCTTGATAATTATTGCATCGGGAGCCAAAAATATCAGTGAAAGGCGGTTGCCGGCCGCAATGGCGGATAAATCGCATTGACCCTTTTTCTTGCGGCGTAGAAGATCCGGTCGAGGTTCGGAAAATTATTGATCTATTTCGCTCAGTTTAATTTTACTATCCTAAGGTCGTTGAGGGCCCAAAATTGCGGATAGACGATCGAGAGATAAATTTTTAGTAAATTAAGCAAAGCTCGTTTAAAATTTTATTGTAGAAATTGTGAGGTATGGCAAGAATCTCTCTTTCCTGTAAAACAGATGGATCGGGTTCGACCCTGTCGAGATATCAAGATATCTCGACAGGGTCGAACTGTGATTACTAATCTCGCGACCAACGATCGCAGACACATTCTCATCGGATTACCAAACGCGGACACCCGTAGCTTTGTTTTGGTTTTTTAATTGATTACCGTTATCGAGCGCTGGCGAGGTACAAAAAAAATATAGCAATGATTTTTCACGAGCGCCAATAACTCGTCAGAGATTGAGCTGTCAACGCTGTCGTATCCGCGCCGCATAGGGAAGCACCACCCAGTAACTCCAATTATACCTCGTTTCCGTGGATGTTTTCGTTTTAAATTTATTTTTCGCTCTCACTCGTTATTTCCTTCCATTGTTTTATCTACCCCACTGTTTCCCTCCTGTGAATTTTCTCTTATCAGCATATTTTTTCCGAAACTCCTCGTTTTTGAATCGATCTTTTTGGTCTCCAGTGGAAAAAGAGGAAAAAATAAATAAAACAAGTTGTTATATATAGCTATTATACATAGTTGCAAATATAACCGCTGCCGCGAGAATACAATATAACGAGAGAGCGCGGATAGACAAGCGCTTTCGGGCGTGAAGGGAAAATCCGACGGGGAAAATGCAATATTCCAATTATACCGCGGCTAGACTACCGAGAGAGAAGGAGCGTGCACGGTGACGTCGTTATCAGCCCGGGACGAGAAACCCTCTCGATCTCTTGTCCAACTACTCCGCTGCTACCGGCATCCACTCTGTGCGTCTCTCTCGCTCGACAGTGCATGCCCTGAATTACTATGGATTTCTCGAAAATGCGCGTAGAAGCGTGACTCCTGAATTCCCGATGCAATCCATACGACATGCTCGGGCGAGCAATAGCAAGCCGAGCTCACTTCCCTCGTGTGTCTCTCAACGCCCACACCCGAATAATAATTTTGATTGGCGACGCGGGAGTCTTCCACTTGATGATTTACAATGGCGCACGAACACCCGCCCCGGGCTGCAAATTGATAGACGATTTGTCTCCCGGAATGCGCTGGTTGAGATTTCACAATTAGCGTTCCTTTGAGATCTTCGAAACAAAAATAAAATATCTTGTGCTGTTTTTCGATCGGACGCAAAAAGTTAATTGTTTTCATCTCTAGGAAGAATTGATGAATTTGTGAATTCATGGGAATGAAAAAAAGCTGCAGAGTAATCTGGACATGGCTTTTTCATTTCTTTCATTTTTGCGGTTAGCTTTCTCTGTGAGAAAGTTCGCTGATCAATTTTTGGTTTCCTCATAGAGGAAGCTATGGGCAAAATTGCAAGAAATCAGGAAGCCATGTACAGATTACTGTGCAGACTTTTCGTAACATTTAAACATCTCTACATCTCATAAAATTGAAGCGGTCAAAAGGAATATTGTAGGAAATCCTTAACTGGAATTTGCATAATAATTAGCCGTTTTGAGGTCATGCATTATATATTTTTCCTTGCTGATGATGAATATCCAAATTATTTTACTCTTAGACGTGACATTCAATGCATAAACTCGTGTCAATCATAAAATAAAAAAATTGAAATTTTCATATCGCTTCCTCATAAACGTTGAAAGCTGAAAGTTGAAATTTTTATATCACTTTCTCATAATGGCCCCTTATTCACAAAGCTCCTTCTATGAGAAAGCATTTACTATATTTTTGGCTTCCTCATAGAGGAAGCCATGAACCATGAACATGAGCCATTTCCTCATAGCGTCCTCTATGAGGAAGATAAAGAACGAACCAAAGTAAAATTCGACGCCCGGTCGATGCGATTTATTAACACGGGTCAATAAATCACATACACAATAAAACCTTGATTTTCGTCTTGCTTCGACCTTTGAAATTTCTGAATTTCAAGATATCGCGGTATCCCGATAAGCTTCCACTCCCGGTGACACGGCGATGCATGAGTTATTGGATATTCCCCCGTTTCGTCAAACGAAAGAAATACGAATGTAAGCGATACGCGAAGAGTCGGCATTTATATGTAGATAGATGTGTACCGAGCAATGCGACATAGCTCCGAGGAAGTGACTCGGTTATGCCTGAGCGTGTACGGCTGGCTCTAGCGCTATTATACGCATACGTAGACGAGGGGTTCGTTCGGTAAAAGCATAAAACATATTCCGACGATAAATCTCAGCGATTCTCGGGACTGCACAGGCTGATTTCGCAGGTTGGGCGTGGGAGTGAGTGCCGGGTACAGTATAGATTGGCGCGACCGTACAGCGTCTCATACATATTAAAATTTTCGGCTTCCCGCTGTCCGAGCCGCTCCGAGCAAGGCGGCTCCCGCGTTTAAGCTCCCGTTACATCCTTGGCACGTGCTCGACGGGACACAGAGAGAGAGAGAGGCGAAGATAGGAGAGCTCGTGCACGGGGTCGGAAAGGACGAAGGGGCAGTATTATAGAGGGTCGAAAAGCGATTCTTGACTGAGAGGAACGAGACACGACTCTGCGAGCTTTTATTTTCTTCGCAGGCTTTGAATTTCTTTTTTTCTTGTTTTTTTATTTTCTTATTTTTTTTTTTATCACGAACGACTACCGAGAGTAAATCATCCGTTTGTACTAATATCTTTCGTATCCTCTGGCTGTTGCAGGTGTCTCCGCTCTGACGGGGAAGAAAACGCGCAGCTGCTGGAGAACCGATAAAATTATCGGACAAGGAAAAGCGCGGGGTGCAACGAAGATTTATATCCGCGTTGCGCAACTGGGAGGTATCTTTCGTGAATAGCCGAAAGGCATCTTCGGTACAGAGCTTGCGAGAGGATCGTGAGAAGCGAAAGGGTCGAGTCGACCCAATGATCGTTGAAGAGAACTCGTTTGCCTCGGGGGGGTTAAAAATTTAACGAGGTTCGATTAGCGGGAAGTCGGCAGACGGGAGAGGATAAAGCGACGCCGGGGGTGCAACGGGAGGGGCGGATGATATAATTAAGGGAACACCTCGTACGGAGATCGAGGGAGGCGGAGAGAGGAAGCTGCGAGAGCTCGCTGAAGGCGGAATCGTGCGAGCAGCAAAGCTACGGGCGCTCCGGATGTCAACGGTAAAGCGACAGTAACCGTCGAAGATGTTGGTGGACGAGTGCGGGGGCGGCGGCGTTGGATGGGGACCGAGCATGCGTGGAGGTTGGTCGACCCCAGGAGGATGCAGAAATTCGGCTATGAGTTTCAGCGGCAGCGTACCATCGCTGCACCCTACCGGTTCCATGAGGTCACTTCGATCTCATCACTCCATGGTAAAAATATTAAAATAAAGCTTTGCCATCGATATTCATGGAAATAAACATAAAATAATTAAATTAAGGGATGAGACCAAATTCCATCAAAATAATTGTTATCGGTGCCGTGTGAAAATGCAGTTTTTTTTGTTTGTTTTTTTTTTTATCGGAGGAAACACGAAATTAATAAATTGAGAGCGGAAATCGTGAGCGGAGAAAAATTCGGATAGCATGGATAATATAATCTTTGTTCAAGGAACTTCGTGGTTGAATTAAGCTGTAGCTCGAGAAATGAAACTATTGTTCTGGCGAACGTAAAAATTTATTTTGCTGGACCGGGAGAGGACAAAATATGAGAGCGAAGCTTCGAGGGATAAAAGATTTTTTTTTTACTTGCGGTACCAACGCTACTTTGAATCCAAAGAGACCCGGGTCGGTATAATATTTCAAGGCGTACTTCGTCGTATGTATTAAGCTATGAGCCCCGAAGAGTATAACACCCTCGCGAGGGTTAACGTATGCAGTATAAGGACGCGACGGTAACGTAACGCCCGTGCAAGGGAGGCTTTACGATCCTCGGAGCTTCCTCTCGTTTTCTTTACAGTCTAGAGGGGTATCCCGTATATTATACGGTACATATAAAACTGCGCTATTCGCCAAGTTTCTCTCCGGGCAGAAAATTATTTCATTCCCTTATCTCACCTCTCACGACTCATCGAGAGCTTGCACCCTTCCTGTGCGTATCACATCTGAATGTAGCAGAATTCGTGCTCCTTCTACCGGTGCATTGTCTTTTATTATCTCTCAATCTTTTCGTTCTCATTTTCGTGTTTTCGTTGCGCACCTATTCAAGATATTGTATAAAACCTTCAATTTTCAGTTTGGATATTAAAGTTTTATTTCTTTCTATTTTCCTGTTCTATTTTTTTTTTCCTTTTTGATGAGAAATAGTTATTTGTATGACAAGGACGTAAAAAGGGAGTTCTTGATGAATGTGAAAATCCCCTTGACGAAGGGAAAATTCATTCACACGAGTCAGGACTCCCTTTTCTACGCCCTTCCATACACATAATTTTTCCTAACGGATTCACGAAAATCCGGCTTTGTGTTTTTGGGAAGTGTGCGCAGAAAGGCACTTTCCCGCACTAGTGCGAGAAAAAAGACCATATTGCGTTTTTACGTATGCGCAGTATTTGTCCCGCGCACGATGCGAAAAACTGCCTTTCTGCGCATACTTCATAGGAACGGAAAGGGGGATTTTACGTGCATGCGTTATGAAAACATCTTTACCGCCATTCCCGCCAAGTGTTCTCAAAAAGCGTTACTGTCATACTCGAAATTAATTAAAATACCCGATGCCAAAATTACTGGAGACATTTTAGCATGAGGTATCATTATTTTAATGAGTGAAATCGCAATTGACTCACTAATTGAATAAAAAAAAATAAATAAAAAAAAAAACAGGCTCCACCGATTTTACGTGCATGCGTTATGAAAACATCTTTACCGCTATTCCCGCCAAGTGTTCTCAAAAAAAGTTACTGTCATACTCGAAATTAATTAAAATGCCCGATGCTAAAACTACTGGAGACGTTTTAGCATGAGGTATCATTATTTTAATGAGTAAAATCGCAATTGACTCACTAATTGAATTAAAAAAAAAAAAAAAAAACAGGCTCCACCGGAGACCCCGAGACGTTGCATGCACTGTCATCCAGTCCACATGGGAACACCGAGCAATTACGCCCAGCATCCGGTCCAGTACTACACACCGAGTCACTGCATGGACGGCGGACATCAGAACGGCGGTGGTGGAGCGTACACTCCCCATCGCGGAAGTTCCTATCACGGTGGTGAGTTACGTTCATTTTTCAATTAGCGTAAATCACACGGTTCTGCGTGGGTCAAGCGGCGCGTAGCGTAACCGTGTTAACTTTTCGTATTAAACCGTATCCGTGTACAGCGAAATGTTTTCATCGGACGTCGGCAAGCATACGGCCAAATTCGACTGTGTAGATGGCGCATACAAAGTTACGCGTCCAAAAGTCCATCCGCTTGTTTATCTTGTCGGATTTGGGTGGAGTCCAGTGTTGTGAAAATTTGCTCGTTACGTCACGGGTTGTTTTAGTAAATAACGCGCTCTTCACCGCTAAAACTCTCGATTTTAGTTTCAACAATTGTTGAGTTTCGGTTTTACTTTGCAAATAGTATATGATAAAAGACAGACATTTTTTCTTGGTCTTTACAATGCATCTGGGCGATTATATTTTTAATTAAAAAAATTAATATTTATGGTTTCATATTTGTTATTATTAATTATTAAAAATGAAGCTCCAGGACAGCGACCCTTGAGAGCCAACACGATTTACTTGATAAATCGTCGTCGCAAAAATTTATTCGTAGCCGCTGTTAATGGAGCAGTTACTTAAAACGTTCTATTCAACCGTTTATTCGCCGACTCGCCTCGCCGGTCCAGTGTTTTCCTCGGTTCGCCCATATCACGTTAGCCAAAGTTTTACCGTTATGTGGGGGAGACCGGCACACAATCGTATATATTTAACGAATTAGCAATTTACATCCCGTCGTACAGACGTCCGCGCCAAGCCGGCGAATATCCCACGCGGTCCATGGGGCTCGGGTGTTTCGTTACCGAGTGTACGGGTGCCCTACGCGGATTCGTGTGCTCGGAGCATACGTTTGCTTAGCGCGGCTTGCAACATCAGCGTAGAAAGCACCGGCCTCGTGCAGCCAGGAAGCGTGAAATTAATAAGCTTGAATTAACCCTTCTACCGACGGGTAAAAACACGCCCGACGGAAAATTTTTTAAATCCGCTACCCCTTATCAGTCAGGTGTGGAAAAGAAAGACATTGAGCTCTGAAAGAGTGTGACACGTTTCTTGCCTTAACGAGAAAAAAAAATTTGATGGATACCTAAGCGATAATAAAGTTTCATTTGGATAACTATTGTAATTACACGCTTGTGCGACTTTATCGTCTAAGTTACCGGGGAAATGAGAACCGTAATGGATCCCGTGAATTGGATTACAGTCGTTACAAGGGCTGAGACATCGCGAGACCCATCCGACAGAGCATTAACTACGGGAGAGAGGCTGCGAGCTGTAGCCGAGTGGATCAAAGATAAAAGAGGTTTTTTGTAATCACTCGACGGTCCGATGTTTTCTTTTGTGATGATGTTTCTTCTCCTTATTTTTTTTTCTTCTTCTTCTTTCAACTCCCTTTCCATTTCCTCTATAGCATCTCGGTTTTTACTCGCTTTCCGGCGTAGTATATCTTTGGAACGTCGCGGACGTAAAATCCCTGAGAGTCGGTAGAGGCAACGTTGTTATCACGGTTACGGACGGGAGAAGTTGGACAATGCAGTTGAAAGCGGAGCTTGCGAGATCGGATAACGCTGGAGACGACCGAGACCCTCTTGTGTTAACGATATATAGGTACTCTACGTCCGCGGATGTTTGTACAAGGTTCGCCTCGGCTCTCGTGCGAGAGCCGCAGCAACCCTCCGGCGTACGGTACGACCCTCGAATATCGCGCTATCGAATCGCAATGCCAAATCTACAGTTCGAGCTCAAGAGAGCAAGGAAAAAAAAAGAAAAGAGAAACTTACTGCGTTGACAGAAATCGGCGAATGCCTTTGGGCTCTTATTTCGTTTCATGAGCAGTTTTATAGGTCATTGAACTTTTGCCATTCAAGGGAAAAAACGCCATGGAGCGTACAAGAAAACCGTGAAGCCTTTAACGGTCAACTGTCGAAAAACAATATGTCTTTACTTGCAACGATCATAAAACCTTTGAAAGAAAATAATCGTTGTAATTAAAATCTAGGATATCAAAAAGAGGAGTGAATCAAACTAAATGCACTGATTTTTTTTTTTGTTAGTGACTCGAAAATCGGTGCTGGAAGAGGCTTGTCGTTTATATCTGCCGTACCGATATTGTTAGTCAAACGCCATTTTTATTCAATCGTTCTTGGCTACGCGGAGGAATTTTTCCAAATTTGATTATGCAAGTCACTCGCGCCACGATTCTTCATTCGAAAGCACTGAAGAAACTTGGAGCGGTAAGAGCCTAGTAAGAAATTCTCCCAGTCGCATTGCACAGTAACCTCGTCACACGGTTCTTCGAATGCACTTCCTGAATATGCTCAGGCTTTTATGAACGTCACAACAAAAAAAGCTGAAAATTGAAATTTTCATATCGCTTCCTCATAAAAGTTGAAAGTTGAACGTTGAAAGTTGAAAGTTGAAATTTTTATATCACTTTCTCATAATGGCCCTTTATTTGCAAAGCTCCTTCTATGAGAAAGCATTTACTATATTTTTGGCTTCCTCATAGAGGAAGCTTTGCGAATAAAGGGCCATTATGAGAAAGTGATATAAAAATTTCAACGTTCAACTTTCAACTTTTATGAGGAAGCGATATGATTTTTTGACAAAAATGACTTTTTGAAAAACAAATTTTTAGAATTTTTTCGTTAATGAAATCGGTTGGGAAATATGCGACTTGAAACTAATGGCGGAGGTTTTAATTCGATATCTCGAAATTTTTTGAAAAAAAAGTGCCGTTTCGCAAAATTTAACATAGGATTTCCTACCCTGAAAATGGTCAATTTTGAAAATTTCGAAAAAGGTCCTGGTTTTACGTATTCTTTATGAAAATGGGTCTTCTGAAGCGAATGCCGGTGGCAGAAATTCGATATCTCGAAAAAAAAAAATTTCGCCATTTTGAAAGTAGAAAAATCGAAAGGGGGTACCCTTTCGATTTTTTGACAAACAGGTTTAGTGCGAAAAAAACCTTGCGCTTTTGGTCAAAACGCCTGTCGAATCTGTACTCGAGGCGAAAAAATACATAGAGTATCATAGAGTATTCATCGGGAAGCAAAGAAATCGCTGTTCGAAAATACGCAAAATCACCCATTTTTGTAATTTTGGCTATATAAATGCCCGATAAACTTTTTCGTTAGTCTCCACTCCGGGATTGTATCCTACGTATTTTATCACGCTGATCACGAATCTGACACTTTTTTATTCGTAGATTAATATTTAATACGGAAAAATTGCATCTCGAAAAAAAAAAAAATTCGTGAAATTCAAAAAGTTCAAAATGATATAAAATTTAAACGGCTCGATCGATTTTCTTGAAATTTTAATGGGATCATCTTGTGATCATATTCCATCTGTGTACGCGTTTTTAGCCCGATAGCTAAAAAATTGCGAGCGCTAGAGCGCGAACAGACATTTTTGAAGAAATTAAAAATGGCGTACAAAAAAAACAACTGAACATTTTTGGATGAAATTTTGACCAAACATTGACTACTGATCAGACATGATGTGTGCCAAATTTCAGCTTGATCGGTCAAGGCGTTCTCGAGTTATAGCAGTTTGAATTTTGCACGTCCATTTCATACACACACACACACACACACACACACACACACACACACACACACACACACACACACACACACACACACACACACACACACACACACACACACACACACACACACACACACACACACACACACACACACACACACACACACACACACACACACACACACACACACACACACACACACACACACACGCATACATCCGGACATTTTTTCTAAATGTGATTTTTCGACGTTTTGGAACATTCTGAACATGTTTTCATTAAAATCTCGAATTTTTTTTTTTACCAAAACAAAGCTTCCTCTATGAGGAAGCAAAAGAACTAAAACAATTTTGCATTCCAGAACGATAAAACTTTTCTTCGGGTTTTTACCTCAATAATACAATGATCGTTAGAGCGCCGTCGTCGAATCGTGGGCGAGAGGCTCGGCTGATGAGAGTCGACTTGTTTTTAAGTGGATCCCTAGGAATTCCAGCGTATAATGAGAAAACGTAGCGAGCAAGGGAGAAGGAATGGAGCCGGCGCGATAAGAGAGAGTCAGACGAAGCCAGAGTCGGAAGTGACACAACAGGAGGTTGCAACTTTTTCACCACTTTCCGGCCCGTGACAACGACGACGGAGAATGTACCTGAAATACACGTCCTCGAGTTTTGCCGCTTTTGTCGAGATTTTCATCGTACGATTTGCTACTCTACTTTTTTACTCGCTTCCTCGGAAGCCCGTCGACTATTGCAACGTCCTGGATCTCGCGAGAAGAATGAGATTGTACCGTGCTGCAGACGAGACGAAAACTCGGCGAAAAGATTCTCCGTTAGCTATACAGCAAGGAAAACAAGAAGGGAGAGAATTGAAAAAAAAGACATCCCGAGAAATAAGTAATTGGTTCGTTTCTCGAGAACTTTTATCTGCGGTACAATGCGAACTTGCGATACACGTATAAAGTAAAAAAAAAAAAACAAAAAAAACAAAAGTAAGACGAGACGAATATAGCACGAACCGTCTGGATATGATGTCTCAATTTTTCACGAATAAATAAATGTTCTGTGACGATCATCGAGTGCGTCGCGCGGTCGATTAAAGTTCAGCACGCGTAAACGACGCGATGTTAGGCGGCTGTACGATGGAAGAAGGTGTTTTAACGGGTAAAGAAAAAAATGAGAGCAGTAAAGAGGGACGAGCAAGCTCTGGAAAAGAGGGACAGAGTGTCGAGCCCCGGTGAGGAAAATCCGAAAGATTCGTCCGAGTGGAATGAGAGAGATGAACAGAACGTACACGTCTGACTAAAAATGGATTTTTCTACTTGCTTCAATCCGATCTACGCAGCTCTGCCACTTCGCGATTCCGCCTCGGTGAAGAAAATGCTATCGTATACCGTCGTATCGTATAATATCATGTATACCGACGTTTGAACTACTTTCGTGTGAATATCGGTTGCCGAGAAACAGACGGGCGTATCTTATACACCACTTAACGCGTATCTGCGACTCCACAGCCGATATAAACTTTCCAACGCATTATCGGCGGTGCGTTGGATAAAATATTTTTCACCAACATTTTTCTTTTCCTCAGACCTGCGCTGCGTTATCCGTCGAGTTAAAAAAAATTTCGTACCAAACTCGCCGTGAGAATATGCGTGCATTAATTTTCGAATATTGAAACTCTGTTGTATAAAACTTTATTTTTGTTAATAATAAAAAATGTCCTTTTTCTTTTAAACGGCAATGCTTAACGTCTATTTGCGTCTCCGCAGCCGATATAAACTTTCCAACGCAATTGCATTATCGTCGGCGCGAATTAGCTCGCGCGATCGTCAAAAAATGAAGAAAAATATGTTTCACTAACATTTTTCGTTACCTCTCCCGCGTTATCCGTCGACTCAGAAATAAAAAAAATTCGCCGACTTGCCGTGAGAATATGCATTAATTTTCAAATATTGAAACTTCGTTGATAAAAACTTTATTTTTGTTTCTAATTAATAAAATGTCCTTGTTGTAAACAGCAATGCTCGCAGTTTTTCTCTATCATTCTACGGAATACTGCTGTTTTCTTCACCGTCGGTGAGAATTAAGAGTGTTGAAAAGAAAAAAAAATGTTATCTCCCTTCGCCGTTGTTTGCTTTCCCTGTGACGTCCCCTCGACAATCTTGAAGTCGCGTGTTGTAGCCCACGGGGGTTACCCCGCTGCGAGTGATAACTCGTTAGTATTTTTTTTTGTTTCCCCACAAACTCGACTACCGCTCGCGTTGTGTCTGCACGCCTCTCAACAGTCATCCCCCGTCTACGGAAGCACGATTCTCCGTGCAGCCCCCGTCGGCTCGTCACGGACCCTCGTAGAATTTTATTATTTCTCCCTTAGTATTTTTTTACCCCACTCGTTTTTTTAATCACTGAGCTGGGGCTTTTTCTACTTTGTCCTGCTCGTTACTCGCGGTAATTAAGAATATTAGGTTTCCTCGAGCCGCAACGCGTCGCACGAATCATTTGTCTTCCACGGAATTATTTATCACCCAGACTATAATTGGCGTGTGCACAAAAAAAAAAAGAAAAAAAAACGAAAGAAAAAGTAGACCGAAAAACCTCAAAGTGTTTGTTTAGGTTTAATTATTGCTTATTTAGCTCCATTTAATGGACTATATGCGATACTCGAGAGCTCATGTGGAGTTGCTTCTGTTGTACTTTGGCCCTTAGTGCTGCGTTTGCAACTCTCAGGAACTACCTATTACTTCTCGAACTCTCGGGCAACTCTCGGTACATCGTTCTTGAGTGCATTGTTGCGGCGGGTTCGCAACTTTGCATCAGCAGGAGTAGGAGGATAGCGAAGGCTTGTTTGCGCTCGATCGTCGTCTCGCTCGTGTTCTTCGCTCTGCCCGTTCGCGCACACATCTCTCGGGAATGTACGGTACACGTTACGAGCGCACACTTGCAAACGTGTTCGTATGAACACCCGAGCAACGGGACAAGCTTCAAGCGCACGATCGAACCGATAACTAATTAGTAAAGTACTTGGACTAATTGAGTTCAACGATCTCTGCCAATGGCCCGTAGAACTCGAATCTTAAGATCTATGACGAAAGACGGTGTAAAATAGATTTCCTTTTTTCCCGACAGTTTTGAGAATGTAAACGTCTGACCTTTTCACATTGTTCACAAAGTATGCAAATGCCGGTAATAAGGAAAAAGAAAACGTTAATGCCGTCGCTTTGACTGGAGTGCGGTAATTATGTCTCTTTTGTAAAACCCACCCTGAGGTAATTATGGTAACTAAAGAGCAATTGAGGAGAATGTCCGGTAATTTGTTAGCGGCGCAAAAATATCGCTGTCACGGCCGACGGCTTTTTTTTTTACAGAAAAATAATTCGTAAATATGTTATGTTTTTTTATTCAAACTTAGGCGAAAAACAATGCGTGGATTTAATGAACGATGCAATAGCTGTAATGCGCACAGCATACGGAAAAAACAATAATATTTCTCTTACTTAACAGTGCTGTAAACGTAAACGTATGACCTCTGTACATTTTTCACAAAATTGTTCACCGTGTAAACAAAAAAAAGAAGCTAATGCCCTTGCTTTGACTGCAGTGGGGTAATTATAACCCATCGGTAAGTTTCAACCTTACGTAATTACAGTAATGAAAGAGAAATGAAAGTGAATGCTGAGCAGTTTGACAACTGCTCAGCATTCACTTCAGAATGCTCGTCACTTCAATGCTCGTCAGAGCATTCCGCTCTGACGAGCGGATTGAGCAGAGCGGCGCTCAGACAGCGTCTTTTCAAGAAAAATTTTTCAAACAAAATATGTTATTTTTTTCATTAGAATTTAGAGCAAAGAGAATCCGAAAATTTATATATGTCGAAATTGGATTTTCACCTTGGCGAGTGTTGAGTTGATATCTCGAGTTAGATTCGTCCCTAAAATTGTTTTACGTTGCATAACGTTAAAAGTCTTGTTCTCGCATGCACATAAATACAAATATATTACGCAGACAATGCAACACGGGGGAGAGAGTCCTTTTTTTCTCACTTTTCCCCAGACACGAGAGGCGAGGGTATGGTCAGACTACGTATTTCATTATGAACGTTACGAGGTCGGGTCTTTCTGTATTTTTTGTCCTTTCGTTTCTACGGTTCTAATGTTTTTTGTTTTTATATTTTTCATTCCTCGCACGCTCTTTGCATCGCACCTATATCTCGCTCCGTCGCTCCTTTCAACAATTTCTGAAGCCCCGCTGCAGCCTCACTCCACTTCACAACTGTATACAACGCGGCCTGAAGGGTTAACAAGTGGCGAGCGAAACTGGTCGGCATTGCTAAACCGTGCGCGATTCTCAGCGTACCAGACCAAGCTAATAAAACACCGGAGATTCCGGGACTTATTAAGAATTTTTTTTTCCTTTTCGTCTTGAGAAAAGTATGCCGCTTTCTCGGCTCACAGCTGTGTGCGACCTGGTGAAAAATTGTTCGCGGCCCTCGAGTAAAATTGTTTGTGGACTACAAAGCAGTAATACGGTCACGAATTCTTTTATATTTCATGTTATAATTGACCGGAAAAGTCGAGGATATTTCCAACCCGGGTTATTTTTAAAAACTAATTTGGTGTTTGTTTCTTAAATTCAGATACTCGAGTTCGATGCATGGATGTCGACGAGAGCCTGCCAGGAAACGCGAATTGGGTCCTTGGCGATCTGCGTACCCTGCATCGATGCGTGCCTGCACTTCGGCGAACGGGTGAGCTTGACAATCTTCTTATTTGTTGAATTTTAAATCAATTCGGTCCATTTGTTCGTCTCCCGGCCTACGAGATGGTGAAACGATCCGTGCGACGAGTAAATTGTAATTTGATTTAATGGAATTTAATTTGAATACCGGTGGAAACAGCTAGTTTCCACCGGTGGAACGTCGGGACGATAAATGAGACCGAGAGCTAATTCGATCAATACGTTCTCAAATTACTAAATTCTGTTATCCGTCCCGCGTCCGGATGCTTCGGAGAGGCTGGTTATGCGCGCCAATGTTTGAGTCTTCGATCCGAGGTAGATATAAAAGGGATTGGATATAATAATAACGCCGGAAGGATTTCATTTGCCCGGATTTATCAGTTCAAAGTTCTCATTAAGCCGTTCGCTGGTTCCTCGTATATGGCCAAGAATCTCGCGGACTCTGATTGAATATTAATCATCGAAAGTTTTGGCTCTCTAAGCGCACTTCGTCATAGTGTTTTATTAGATGGGTATGCGCGAATACTTTGTGCATCTATATGTGAACATTACTGTGGCGCATATATATGTCTATAAATTCACCTTTAGTAAACGAGGCTCGTCTGAGTAAGAAAGCTCTCTCTATGTACTTTCCGGGAAGATCCCATAACCGAGGAGAGAGAGCGCTCTCACAAGCCCGAACGGGCAAACGCGCGGTAATCGAACGAGATTGCAAATACTATGGGATGCCTATATCTCTATCTCCACCATTAAAGATGCCCCGGGGCGGGCATTATGAGGTACGAAAGTGAAGGGTCCTATATAGGGGAGCGCGGGGCAGGACGAAACGCCGGGGCAAAATGGTATATTTTTATCAATTTTTAGCTCGACGAAAGAAAGGAAGTTTCATCTCAAAGTCAGGTCACGGATCCGTTTTGCCCCGCTCCCCCCTATATAATCTTCTCCTTGCATAATATCACCAGAGATATACCTGCGAGAAAAATATTTTTCGACCCGCTGTCACTACTTCTTTCCGACTCGCCCGGTACTACGTTGTTATCGTTGGAAGTCCCGGGCTTTTACCTGGATGAAAATTGAAACTTACTTTCAACGAGTGCGAGCTAATATTATTTTTCACTATGAATGAACGAATGAATGAAGTGACTTATTGTACAATAGGATCAGGAGTTCTCTGAGCAGCTACATAAAAATAGAAAAACAGCAATAATAATAATAGTAATGGCCGTGAACCGAAATTAAGGCAAAGAAATTGAAGACAAAAATAATAATAACAACAATACTGATAATAAAAATGAAAAATAAAGATGAACATCGGATAAGGCCTTAATAGAACCATAATAATAAAAAATAACGAATATGAAGAGTATTGGAAGGGTATTTTGTTTTAGTATTTTCCACAGTCGAACATTTTTTCTCTTATAGATTATTGAGTAATAGACGGTATGTGTAATACATACGATATACCCTTAATAACGCTGGATGAGAAAATTCACTGACGAGTTCGATGTATTTTTTTTTTCATCATTACGTCACAGGCATAGACGTTGCTGGTATGCGGACGCATTTCTATCCGGAGGGTGGTTGGGGCTGGCTCGTATGTGCGGCTGGCTTTCTCGCCCTGTTGCTCACCACCGGGATGCAGCTTGCCTTCGGTCTTCTACATCTCTACGCTGCCCGTCATCTCGGCCAGCTTCACCTAATGGACATAGGTGAGCCCTCGACCCTCATCTCTCAGTGGTCCCTCTGCAGTTTCACCGGCAATACCGAGCACTACCGGAAACGTTTGCAATTTATATGTTCGCGTTTCGTATTTATTTTTTATTTATTTTTTTCCCCGTATTTTCTTCCTCTACTTTCCCCAGAAAGCACGGCAGTGGCTGAAGCAAGAGGCAGTAACGTAGCGTGCATTGCCGACGAGCCGCAAAAAGATAAAAGCGCATGGCGGCGAGGGAACGAGAGGTACTGGCGAAGAAAAAAAGCTCTCTTTCTCTCTCTTTGTACGGTCGTTCGTACGGTGGTTTTTTTTTCAACTTCCCTATATATCGTGTCCCAACACACGGGCGACGTAGTCATGTACACATGCAGACTTATGCATGCAGAAGCTGCGTCGATTTTTCAACGAAAAATTCACACTCGTTCGGTGGCAGGGCGATTCTTTCACTTCCTTTTTCCTCCCTACCTACCTACCGCTATTTCACGGTGCGGAGAATTGCTCGTATTTAAAAATGGCACGAATCAACCAGACTTTCGGACACGTCGCAATTACTGACCGGCGAGGCTTTTCACCTGTATACCCTTTCCTGCATGAGAAAGCAGAGAAAGAATATCGCGGAAAGAAGGAAACGAGGTTCGATCCGCTCTCGGCGGGAACCGAGGAAGGCTTGATAAAACCCGAAACGCCCAGGGCTGATGGATGCAGATACGTGGCTTTGCCTTCGACCTGCTCCACATTTACTTGTGTACGGGAGAGGCGAGATTCCTTCTCGGCACTCGGTGTTCCCTGAAATCTGCAGTCTTTGCTGATGCACGACACCTAAGGCGCTTAAAAAAAGTAAAAAAAAAAGAGGCAAGTAATGCACCGATCTCGCGATGCCATCAGGCCCACGCTCCAAGATAATTCGGGTCAGCCAATAACAATGATGATAAAAGCCGTACGACCTACATTTTTGTATTATTGATTGAAGGTTGAGACTCCAAAATAGGGAACTGTCTCAATATATATTTTTGAAGATATTGCAAAGTTACGTCGTTATAACATTTTTTTTCGACGTTCTTCTTCATTAACTTGATACGCGACACGGTGCCGGAAGTAAAAAGATAAATAAACACAAAATTATATCATTAATGTATGGTCTACAAATCGCTGAGCCGTACACTAAGACGGATTCGGCTCACTCATCTACATCGTGCATCATAAAATATGTATATACGCTTTAAAAAAGTAAAAAAAAAGAGGGAAGTAATGAGCCGATCTCGCGATGCCATCAGGCCCACGCTCCAAGATAATCCGGGTCAGCCAATAACAATAATAATAAAAGCCGTACGACCTAAATTGTTGTCTTATTGATTAAGGTCGAGACTCGAAAATAGGGAGATTGTCTCAATCACTTGACACGAGACACGGTGCCGGAAGTAAAAATAAATAATAAACAAGTCGCTGAGCCGTACGGTAAGACGGACGTGGTTACCCCATGTACATCCGGCGTCGTAAGACATGTATAGAATAATGTTATATAGTATGCGAAAAATATAGGTGTACAAGCTACCGCTTCACCAATCATCCGAGGCGGCACTTGACAGGTTACTCGCTCAGCGATGCTCGATATAGTTCTGTATGGCCGGATAGCTTTTGATGCCTCAGTCCATCACGGGGAATGTCCCCCAGGCTTTCGTGCCCTTCCATACTCGTCTCTTTTCTTGTCCGGGTTATTGCGAAATGGCGGGGTACGGAGGAAGTGGGGTACCAGTATGGTCGAACGACTCGGAAAAATCCGATATAATGCGCCTCGACGCCGTTCCCCCGCAACCCCAGATGGAAGGAGCGCGAGCTCCCTCATCCTTCTTCCGTCGGACGAGAGATGTTCAAAGACCGTATTTCGACGGGACGATCGAGAGCGTCGATAGAACATTTCCACTTCGGTCT
The DNA here is from genome assembly GCA_964017025.1 of Stenichneumon culpator. Lineage (NCBI taxonomy): Eukaryota > Metazoa > Arthropoda > Insecta > Hymenoptera > Ichneumonidae > Stenichneumon > Stenichneumon culpator. The sequence continues at coordinate 7,184,777 of OZ024779.1, forward strand.
CTCACGATCTTCAGCAGCCGAGGGAGAACCGAAACGCTAAGGCGCTCTATGTGCAACTTTCACGAGTTTCAAGCGTCCTTTCGCGGACCCTGAGCACTCCGAAGAAGCTGTACTTCCTTCAATCTTTCTCTCTGTACCTCTTGCTGCAGCTGCTCTATGTTTGCCTTTTTTGCCAAACAATCCTCACAAGTACACAATCTTGTCTTTTTGTGCAAGTAGAGGATTCGTCATCGAATTGTCTTTGTTCCTTGTTCAGTCGTATAAAGAATCGTATTGTTAATGATCTTTCCGTTTGAATAAGCAAATTGATACGACTTAATTTTTTTTCTTTGACCCTCGCACTTTTGGCAAGATTTACAAGTACCCTGCAAAGGGTCTCTTCGTTGAGAACGGTGAGCACATGAGAGAGTCTAGAGAAGGAAATGGAGAACGCAGGTCTCTTTTGCCCCATTCTCCCCTATACGCCGCTAAGAATAAGAGGGGCGTATCCGAGGCCGTTCGACGTGTGAAACGAAGTGAGATGCGCCCTTAGGATTCGCAACAGTCGATACACCTCGTGGTGTGCGGAACGTAGGGAGGGAAAGGGTTGAACTCCATATCCCCCCAGTGATGCTTCTCGCTGCTGCCTGCTGGTACTCGGATTGCACGAGAAGCGGGAAGTATGAAAGGGGGAAGGAGTGGTCCAGCGACCGAGAAGAGCTTACGACATCCAATTAGCAAAGTTCCGCTCGGGGGCCACTCTTCATCCCTTTCTACTTAGTCTTCCACTGTATAGAGATAGAGGGGTGCACGTCCTCGAACCCCCCCGGTCGCACGGAACAAAAGCGATCGGGCTATTTAACGTCGTCCTTGCCGATCGTGGCATTAAAATCCTCCGCGGGGTCTCACCGTCCTATACAGATGGTCCATATCTCGGCGCCCGATCGCCTCGGGCGACTGTCGCATCGATCGAATAAGAAAACGAAGGAGGTTAAGACAACGTACCTTGGGAAAGAAAAAAAAACAACGAGATCGACGTAGGAAGTAACGGGAGAAGGAAAACGGGAGTTCGCGGGCGCGATAGATGGAATAGGAAGATCGTCGGGGGAAAATGGGATTTCACGATAATCGAGCTCGATCCATGGATCCCTGGGCGCCCGCTCTGCACTCTATCGTCTAGGTAATTGAGAAGTCGAATGCGAGGCCACTATAGTTTTTCTATGAATCGAACGAGAACTCTGTCCGAGAATGCAGTTTTATATTACGATAAGTCTACATAACGATTTCCGATTCGACCGTAAAGATAGAGGGCAGTGTCTGTTCATTTTCACGGGTTCTCCGGACGACCGACGCAGTTAGGGAGTGCGGGCCAGGGGATAATACTGGTGAGGTTGATTTTAAATAATCGAGCAGTAATGCCAAGATGAGTATTGACTTATCTTACGATGCGCGTAGGAACAAAACGATTCAATCCGGCTTCATCGTTTAAGTTGGTACGGAAAAGCTTTCAGCGCGATTTGTAGATTCGGTCTGCTTCTTATACAAGAAATTGGCATATAGAGTCGTTTAAAGTTTCCAACTGTCGAAGAATTTTACTTGCTGTCCTGGCCCTTCGGTGGCCGTGGTAGAAAATTGCGAAGTTGAAAATAGGAAAAAAATCTTGTTTTGCTCTAGCACTGTGAATTGTGACTCAATTAGTTCAACTATGTTTTCCACGCTCGGTGCTAAAACGCACTAGAGTCTACGGTCACGGAGTAATTCGGAACCCGACCGTTTCGCCGTCTCGACGTTCCTCCCGGGAATACATTTGCCCTCCCGTGGACGGTCGGCTTTTTTGTCTCCTTCCCCCTGTTGCCATTCCACCCTCTTAGGGACTTCCGGTCACACGCGAATTTCGTGCTCAAAGATAATTTGGGCTTGAGCACAGACGCACTTCGTTAATATTCAGAGTCCGAAAGCTCCTCGGCGCTGGTACAGTACGCGGCCAGATAAGTTGGAACCTCGAAATCCAACAGATGCAATGTCGCTACATGTGATTCCCGGATAGGAGCGACGATTTCATGCGCGGGTGGCAAAAACGGAAGGCGTGTTGCGTCTTCCAACGGAGCAGGTGAACGAACCGTCTGGTCAGGTCGAACTTACCTGGTCGTGCACTGTACGGGAAATCTGCGGACAATTTGCCCGTAGGGTTTTCGCACACACGCTTGCACGGTCCTATCGCTTAATCCGGAGATAGGGTAGGATCATACGGAGGGAATCCGGACTAGAAGGTGTAACGACAAATGACCACCGAAAATTATTTTATCTATTTTTTTTTTTTTAATTCTTAAAGTCCACCGGCTTCGACCTCGCACGTTCGCCTTTAATTTTTCCCCAATCCCCTGCGTTCGCCGGCTAGTCGATACGAGAGAACCGAGGGAAGGAAGGGAAAAAAGATATATTAAAAGGCGGCTGCGAACGTGAGGAGAGGAGGAAAGCAACGAGGCGTGGGCATATTCACTCCGGTGTTTCCACTAACCCAGCTAACCGTGCTACTTGCCGAGAGAAGCGAGAGAACACTCTGAAGAGTGCCCCGGGAGTCGAAGGTTAAAAATTCAACGTCGACGGATATCCCTAATGCCACCCCCCCCCCCCCCCCCCGCCCCTGCGCTATGTACGTCGAATAACCTTGACTCACTTTCTCCTTTCACCCGGAGGAATCGTTGACGCTATGAAGACGCTGATTAAATTTCGAGTGCTATCTGCCACCTCCTCCGAATAATGAAAATCACTTGCGTATTCATTTAGACCGCTCTGCAGCAAAGGATCCTCGGAGATTCGATTCTCGGAGTTAAACCTCCCGTCGTTCGTCCGACGCGGCTATAAATAAAAATCTCAAAGGGTCATGGAGAAATCAAAGGGTTGTCTATTGTTTGCGAAGAAGAGAACTCTTTCGATCTCGTCCACGTGCGTGGAGGGGAGGCGGGAAAGTTCGGTGGAACTTTATTTTTAACACGGGGAGTTTGCAACTCTCTGCGAAAGTGGACGTGGTAGGAGAAACAAAAGGAAAACAAAACCAACCAAAAAAAAGAGAAAAGAAAGAAGGCAGAGGAGATCATAATGCATCGTATTGTTCCTCTTTCTCGGGTGTCGGATAGAGATGGAGATTTGAGAAAATAAGTTTTCTTTCTGGTGAAGGAAGAAGGAGAATCGTTTGGTTGGGGGTAATAGAGGGTGGTATGATTATCGGGTTAATGTCTTCATGCAGCCTAGCAGCGCATACCTATATATGTATACGCGCGAAGCGGGTGGATGGCAAAACGTCTCAGCTCACTCTTCCTTTATTTCTCCAACTTTTTCCACTTCGGTTATATTTCCGAGAGGATAATGGTTGACTTTCTCCCTCGGTTGGCCGAGACCGGGTAAAAGCTGACTTGGCGGCTCCTCTCTCGATCTCGCATGTTATCCTCACGTTTCGCTTCGGATGAGACCCGCGCACCCGCCCGCCACCCTCCCGCACAGGCGAGTGGTAGAGGAAAATGGCTGGGTAGACACGAGATGAACGGAAACTCTATTCCCTCGCACGGCATTTCGTGCGAGCCTCTTGCGATCTTTCAGACCCACTTTTCCCAACGGAGAACAGAACGAAATACACACCTGTGATGTTGCCCTATATACGGGAGAACGGGGCAAAACAGAACTCCGGGGCAAAAAGGACCGGAGTTCATTTGAGATGTGACTTTGCTCTCCAATGTTCCGCAAAAATTTGGTAAAACGGTCAGATTTGCCCCCCACTTGGCCCGGTATCGAAGCGATGCGGAAGTTCCCCATTGCACTTGCCATTCGGAGGGTCGAAGAGATGGGCTCGGAATAGCGAATTTTCAAACTTTGGCAATTCACTTCAAATTCCATTCCAAATTCATTTCATTCCATTACGAACGTAAAAAACTTGTTCACAATTTATTTGATATGTTTATATCTTTACGCCCTACTACCTACTTCATCGAATTGTTTACCAAAATTGCAAGTGGACATTGTAATAATAAAATAATCGTATTCTATAATCATCAAACAAAATTCAACCGTCTAGTAAAAAAAAGTATGAAACGCGCGAATATTCACTTTGCGTACGATTCATCGTTTATCGACCGCGTATCTACCGGGCTATACGTGCAGTCCATTGGGACGTAGACAGGAGGGAGGGATTATTTATTATCGACGAGATCGAATGCCCTGGCGATTCCTGATGCTCCGCGTGTGTTTCTCGATAGTCGTTCTATCTCGAGACTGGACGTATCGGCAGCAGGCAGTGAATTGTGCTATCCAGACCGAGAGTGAGTGCCAGTGGGAGGTTTCGTAACGATACGAACGTACGTCGATCACTTGCATTTCGCTGTCCCAATGGATTCCTGCAGTGTGGATATACTACGGACCGGGGCAAAATGGATCCTCGGGAAGATGTAGGGGAATATCTTACCAATTTTCCGCGGCATATAAAAAAAAGTCTCATCTCAAATGGGGAACACGTTTCCGTTTTCCACCGGGTTCCGTTTTGCGTCCCTCCACTAGCAGTCGCTGTGTCCATTGCTGAGAAACAGAAGGGCGAACAGAAGAGCTCTGGCGACTTATCATGCAAAACAAACTGGGATACAATACGACTGCGCAAGTTGCATGCTCAGGAACCAAACCAATCAGGCACGACCGGACAAGTTGGATTCCCGACTACCTGCATTATCTGCCTACTCTGCCTTCCCGTACGAAAACTTGGTGCGGAAACGATTTGATAGGTAGGTTACAAAATGGAAGGGCTATCTCCTCTCCCCACCATATAGGTAGACAGACTCACACAAAAGACCTATCGAAGTTACTCGGTCAAGCTTTTTTCGATTTATTCTGTCGGTAAAACTGCATTGCAACTTACGCTGTTGTCTTCTGAACTTCTATTTTTCAGCATTGTTTATCAGTTACATTATTAGTTATATTCCTCATGCAACTGTGAATATCGAGCTTGAACTGGCGAGCTATTTAGCTTTGTACGTTCCATCAGTGATAATTGACACATATCATCCCTTATTGCTTATCGCTGTGTTATTAACTGATTAGAGGCCGAAACCAACGGGATACGAACCCCGTTGTCAACTCCCCTGGACACTATTTGACGCCACAAATTTCCGAAACGAATTAGCGAGATTACGTACATACGCACAACTAACCCGAGAGCTTTGGCATGGCCGTCGAACCGCCGGGTTGAGGATTTCACACGGTACAATATTCCGCCGGTATGACCGACGTTAGGCAGCAGCCCTCTCTGTATCGCCCCGCGTATAATGTAATACTATTATACATATGGTCTATCGCGTATACCATAAACACGGAACTCCGTGTTAATTAGGTTAGTTGATACAGATGCCTGGTCGCTCGCTATCGTCCCTTACGCCCGTGGCTCGTCAGCACCGATATGCGTTGCTCGTTATTCCCGGTTATGGATTAATTGTAGTTATGTACAGCGTCAGTATGTGCACGCATATTATATATCTACACACTGTACAATCATTGTACAGCCTAATCCTGCGAGTCAAAACACGGAGCAACTAGTGCGCCGACTGTGTAAACGTTATATCGCAAAGCCTCGTAATTCCATATCAAATCGTGTAGGCGGAACGAGAAGGCAAAACAACGATGATTCGCAGCGCGATAACGTCAGCTTCGAAGATAAATAGACGAGAGATGGGAGGGAACGAGCCTCTTGACGTTGAAACGCTACATAACCGTAACTATTCGGGGAAAACGAGGCTTGACCCAGAATTGCCAACGCCTCCGTCTTCGCCGGCTTTTCCACTGTGCGCAACACGCTAGATCCTTGATGCTGCACGCCGTGCAGTGTCCCTTTACAGTGTGTATCGGAGAACGTCAGAAGCTCGTGTGCGGTCCCCGTGGGATGCCCCACGTAGTTCTGAGGTCCGGATGACACTGTGCGGTAAGCATGAAGCACGGCGGAGCGGAAAAGCAGAGAGGCCGAAAGCTTTTCGGATCCGTGTTACACAGTGATATACCATACAGCTGAAACCGTGACCCGACTATACATCGGGCCAATCCGGCACTATACATGTATACGGGCGAGGCACTACGGCTGAATCGAGTTTTAAAGCGCTTTTTGCAAGCTTTGCACTTCTCTATCGGATTCCTCGGCTCACTTCGTAACCCGCTTGGAAACGAACGGCGACGACATAATTACCACGTTATAGATGGAGAGGGTGAGAGAGCGAGAAATTATCGGGTAAGCGGGTTTGAGCAGCAGGAATGATTGGGATATTAATTTTACAAAGTTCGTGACGTATAACGGAAATGGCTTGTGGATTAAACATTTTGATGGAACTTAACAGTTAATTCGTATTTGCGTTTAAATATTTCACATTCGGATTTCACGGAGTAACGGAATTAACTGTCCCGACCGACGGGTTCGACGTGCTCCAGGCGATCAATTTAGTTGAGCCAATCAGCAAATTATTTTGTTTTTAGGCATCCAAATAAATCGGCTGGAGCGAGTTTGCAGTTGGTTGGAGCAACAAATTAATTTTTCTCTACAGCGAATTCGGAAAGGTTAATTTTTTTTAAGTGTCACGTATATATCATCAATCTGCAGAGATATATGTAGGTATCTCTGATTACGAAATTTCATTAAGCTAATTATTACTGATATTGTGAATTAGCGATTCGGGAATTGAATCCTCTAATCATACCAAATGAAATCACGTTGCGCTTAATTGCGGATACCGTTGGACTAAGGTATGTCGAGGCACTTGGTTTCTCGTGACCGTACACGTATTATCTCAGGGTGAGAGGGGGGCGGAAGGGTTGGCGGGAAGGTTTCTCTACGTGGAACATAACGCCGGTGCTTAAAAGGATTTAGGAGTTGTCGTCTCGAATTTACTGTACGTGCTCTCCCGCGTGGGTGTCGAGGGCGTTTGCGCAGTTCCACGCTCTCGGGGTTTCGGTACGCCACAGCTACGTACAAGCCGGTTTAATGGATTCGCATTGTGCAATAGCGTAGCGCTGGGGGGGATGGTCTCTGCTGGTCCACGAGACTGCTTTTTCATTTGTTGTTTTCGCTTTTTTTTCACGGTGTCGCGGTGCAAACCTAACTCCCCACTGCCACTCGCGAATCTAATAAATCGTCGAACATGCATTGGAGTGAATAGCAGCGGGTTTCACGATTGATGGACGAGGTATAGAGAATATATATATATATACCGAGTTGACAATCAGTAGAGCACAGTCGAGAAGCACGTTCCAATTTCGTACGCCGAAATCCTCTCGATACAACAATTCGAACCCGGCGAGCAACGACGGGCCCTTGCCAGTTCATCTCGCGCGACCTGTTGCGAGAGCTGAGAAGCTGAAGTGCCAGACTTCGAGTTACGACTAGCATCGGGGGGCATTGATGGCACGAAAGCTCGAAAGCCTCGGTGCTCGAAGACGCTTGAGAAACGCTTGATCGTTTATTCAACGTTCAATGAATCTACGAATCGCAGAGGATGTAATGAAACGAGTGCATCGACTGAGTAAGAGCAAGTGTTTTATAGCATCGAGCCTTTAAAAAACGACTCGATGCTCTTCTGCATTAAAAGATGTGAAAAGTGTCATTTTGAAAAATCGTGTTTGTATATATTTCAGGAAATATACTACAAAAATTATTACTACTACAAATACTACAAAAATTATTTTTATTATTTTTTGTAAAATTAGGGGAATAACAAATGCATCGTAGGGAAATTTTTTTGATTATTTTTTCAACCCCAATTTCGACCAATGAGAGCGCGGTATTTGACATCACGTGGTACAACTAGGTCTAAATTATATCGATAATTTTTCGAAAATTTTCCGGCTAGGTTGCTAGGCGATAAACATTAATTTTTCTGTCACTTGTAACCTATGCGAATGATTAAACGTCAAATTGCCATTCACGAGCATGGACATGAGTGAGCGAAGAAAGCGATTTGGTGATGAATCTCTAAAATATTCTAGAAATTCGAAATAAAACCTTGTCAGGAAAATGTTAAATACCACAATCTCATTGGTCGAAATTGAGGTTGAAAAAATAATCAGCCGAATACCCCTCAAGCTTAAAAATTAATCGGGTATTTCCCTCTTGTTTCCCTGCGTAGCATCGATCGAGATAAGTTTTGCTCAAAAATCCCTCGCGCTGCGCGCTCGGGATTTTTTTAAGCAAAACTTATCTCGCTCGTTGCTACGCAACGAAACAATCGGGAAATACCCGATAATTTTTAAGCTCTCGGGGTATTAGAACCGAATATATAATTTAGACGGTCGAGAAAAGGTATTCTCAACGAGATGCTCCAGACACGATAAAAAGAGATCTTCCGACGAATTCACGGAAGAATTCATCTTTCCATTATGCACCGAGTATAATGGAAAGATCGTTCGGAGATTAGGAAAAGATCAATTATTAGCGAGGAAAAGCGGGGCGAATACGAGGAAGGAGAATCGATAACGATGGAGCAACCAATCGAGCACAACGATGCTCCACGCGACGGTCTCTAAAAGAAGTGCGTTATCAAATAACACAAAGCAGCAAACGTATATAACAGTATTCCCCCTTCCTCCCATCCATTGTAATGACTTTTCTCCAGCTACATTCAGCGAGAACGAAGTTCGCCCTTTGTGTCTGCTTGCTCCACGCAGGTAGATTCTATACATAAGGTAGTACATACGAGACTTAATAATGCATTTCCACTTTTCTCCTTGAGTCTACGCGATAGCATGCAATTCCGGAAAACGTCCCCGTATCAGCCAGTTTTTTCATTTATTTCTTTCTTTCTTCGTCATCCTATCAAAGAAATCTTTAGACTTCAAGACTCTCCGTGTGTAGTCTATCGTAATGATCTGTTGCTAATAAAAGTGACGACGACGTCGGTCGAACGATGGAGAACCCGTAAAGACTCAGCACCGCAGCAGTGCGGATGAGAGGCCGATCATCACCGGATATTATCATTTTATACAGGATAAAAAGATATTTCCAATTTCACTCCACTCCGTCGGTCTCGGCACCTGTGCGGCCCAGTTACTTCGTTCGTGGATGAGAAACGTACACCTCTCTCGCGAATATTCCAGCGCGACGTTTCAACTTTTACCCATTGAAATGTTATCTTTCAGGCGGCAGCCCACCGACGGGCAACAAGTGTTCCGCGACCCTCGCGAACGAGTGAGAGAAGCCTCTCATACTTTAGAGCTTGGCGGAGCGGCGGAGCAGCCACGCCGGGCTTGAATACCTACCTACATACCTAAGAATCTTCCATACGCGCTAAAGGCGCAAAGCATTCATCTCCAAGACTACGCTGAAGGCGGAATGGATGCATGTACATAATCGAAAAGAAAAATGCACTGGGCGCAGGTGTTCCTTCGTTGTTTGGGCGAGATTGGATGTGAGAAAAGATGAAAGTATGTTGCATGATTTATCTCCACGCCTCTTATGAAAATGAAAATAAAAATAATATAGATAAAATAATACAAGGGAATCCTCAAATTGTGCTTATAAATGAGCTTGACTCCGGTGCAAGCGAGAGCGTCTGAGTAATCGTCCAGAAGTTGATGCGATTACCCGGTACAACTGCTCCGGTCCCAGGCAAAGCCTCTACAACGTCCAATAAAGCTTAAACAAGGGGCAGACCGGCGCACCACCTCGCAGCACGAATATATTTCTTTCTCTATCTCGACACTTCCGGCTCGTTTAATTCCGAGATTCTCGTCTCCCTGTTTTATCAGTCCCGAAACATTCGGTTCTACCTGTTGAAAAGGTATCCGATCGAGGAGGGACCCGGAAGTTACTGCCCAACAGGCTTCCCCTTGTCTGAGCACTCGAGTCAAAACGCTCAAACGGACGTAATTATTATGCATGCGGGACAATGCATATTCATAGTGGAACAGCGATGGACACGGAATACATTCTCTCTCCCCGTACACATCGATCGATCGTTATAACCGGAAGCTGGACGGCACCGACAACACCACCGCAGCTCGCGCGATCGCGCTTTTCGTGTACACAGCTTCGCATGCCTGGCCCTACGGCCGCAATGCTAACGCACTACGTGTTTGGCGAAATGTGTACAATAATAAATGCGCGTGTGTGGGTGCCAGCTGTTATATTCGACAATTCGTCACTATAGGTGGAACGAGATTTTGTCGATGGATGGCGGGAGAGGTCGAGCGGGGGAGAGTCGATTTTTCACTGTGCGGAGCAAAACCGAGCTCCCGGTGCGGTTTGATCAATTCCGGCTAATGTAGCCAGGGTTATTTTTTAAGCCGGAAACTGGAGGAACTGGCTTCAATAAACGTGTCAACAATTTTCAGCAAGCCAGTCCAAACATCCATGCAGAGTACTTTGCGGGGCTTTGAAACATTCGATGGATGCATTGAGAGCAGCATCTGATAGAAATTACCACAAATATGGTAAAAACCGACAGAAGTTTCTGGCAAACATTCGTATTGAATTTAACGGATTTTGCTAGAAAATTTGGTAATTTTCGCTGTCGCAGATGTTACCCGAATGTCCCGTCATTTTTGCAGGAATATAAGTTTTTCTTACTAGAAAATATTGTTATCGGCGGCGTCACGATCGCGAATCGTTTATTTCACATTTGTTGGTTATTATATCAATATTATATCATATTATATCAATACATTTTTTTTATGTATACACACATAAAAAAAATGTTATCGACGAAATTCTCAGTTTTACTGCACGAAATATTTAGTATCGTCCACAAAAATCTTTGCCAGATACGCAACATTTTGCCAACCCGCCTCCTGGAAAAAATTAGCATATGCATCGGGTAAAAATTGCTGTGGCCTCTGAAAATTTCACATATAGCTGTGGTGAAGCTGATATACCATGTTGCGTGGCCGAAATTTACCATACGACTTTGTCGTTTTTCCACAATCCTTTTCTCAATGTGGATTGGTGGTTGCGATATAAAAAAAAGTATTCAGTTACCTCATCACCAAGAATTGCGTAGAACAGCGATTTAGGTGGCTGAAACATCAATCATATAAAAACCCCGAATATATTTGATTTCCGTGCGGGGTTAACGCTTCTGTGGCTACGGGACACACAGATACAGAGCATAGTCCCTCCGGCCGTTCCCTCGAGGCCTCCGTGTGCACTCTATTCCGGGTTTTTTGTTTCCGCGCTATTTATCTCTTTACACCTGTAAGCAACGTTAAATTGAGAGTAATGCTCGGTGAGCCGGTAATTTTTTCTCGCTTGGAACTCTGCGATTTTTTCTCTCTCCCGGGGCTTCGGAATGCAGCGGAGGCTCAGCTTGCCAACTGCAAACACCAACGTGTTACACGGCAAAGCTGATGCGGTCCACAGGCCGCTGCGATTCTCTGTCGTCGGGCCATGCCTACGAATTACGGGACGAGCAGGAAAAAAAAACTCGATAATTCGTCGACGTCGTTTCGAGTGAGCTTCGAGGACAGCGATGAAGGGGAGGTTGAGACCAAGAGGCCGCAAATAATAGGGCTGGGTCAAGCGCTCGAGAGACGATTTTTCTCAACACTGTTCTGAAGGAGCTCAGGGGGCGAACATTATCCCGGTATCTCCCACAGGAATTCAGTGAAACTCGTCGCGCACGATCGAAAACATCGCTGGACTCATCCCAACCTCAGCGAGAGGATGCCCAGACGTTATTATCGTCGAGGCGATTGTATTTAATTAAATGGCTCGGGACGATTTCGAAGCCGAAGAATTTCATATTTACTAGCACTTCAATTCTATTTATCTACCCCAATATACGACCCGCTGCAAAAATGTCAAAAATTTTATCGTTCATTTACGCGAATAATGTTCCACCCGGCAGAGATATTCATCACAGACCGCGTCGATAAAATTGAGTAATAAAATCTGTTTCACCGATAAAGGACCTCAAATTTTTGCAGTTAAATGAAAATTCCTCGACCCTCTTTCGACCGTCAGGAGCGCTTTTATCTGGCAAACTATCCCACTCGATTTCCCTGCTCGAAATGTCGTCCCGCTGTTTAGAGCGTTCAGTCCCGAAGTTCTCTGTTCCTCCTTTATTCGGTTTTCCCGCGTAGCCCCTTATTTTGACGTTCGCTCGCAATTTCGCCCGGCAGCGATTCCCTCGCGTCTTTTCCGTACTAGTCACCGCGACTCTGTATACTCGGCTTCTACATTTTATTTCGAAAGCTCGCGCGCACTCGCTGGAGGGAACTAAACTATCTCTGCACTTTTTCATCCGTCCTCCTCCCGTTCCGCTCCGTAGATCCTGCCTACGTGGCATCATGAGGGATCGATGCGTTTTACGATTCTCCGTCCCGCTCACATCCACCCTCCGTTCAGTCGTCAGTCGAGGGTGAGGGTGACTCGGTCCCGGGTGTAGTCGTCATCGTGCGAGCACCTCTCGCAATTTTTCTTTCCTTTTTTTCCAATTCCCGTTTTTCATCTCGCTCGAGATACGGCGAAAGGTCATCTGCACTCACATAGCGCGAAACGTTACGAGTAGCCGAGGGCGAGGCGGAGCGGATCTCCCCGCTCCGAGCCACCGGCTAGCTGGTTAGAGGCAGGCGATAAAAAAAACCCATCCGAAATTCACTGCGAGTTTGACAAGAACCGTTGATTTTAATAGTATTACAGGTAAACGAAGGTCTCCGCGTTCGACAAAAATTTCCTGTCCACACAGATCGACAATCCTTTTTTTCTCGTTAACTTTACAATTGTTTTTCCACGGAATGTATTTTTAAATGGAAAAAAATTGTAAATGTGACATATAAACAATTGAGGCCCTTTGGGGACAGAAAAAAATGTGTTGAATATAACAAATATTTTTACCGTATAGCGAGAAATATCGAAACGTGAACGTTTGAGGGACATTATGTCGTGTGGGCACATGAGTTTGTATATATAAATATATATATATATATATATGTGTATTTATGAATATATTGTTGTACATACATATATGAATAGAGACCGAGAGAAGAGATAGGGTTGAACGAGTTAGCCGGCAGTCACGTACGCGTGCGAATTATATTCGGCGGCTTGAACACGTGTACTCAAAGTGAAAAGCGTTCTCGGCCCAGCGATTTCACTGGCTACATCCGAAATCGTCGATAATTCCAGTGGCGGTAAACTTTTCCTCTCTCGCGCACCGTTGACTCTCGGCCGGTTTCCCTATCGCCTCTGTTTATGGGTGTGCATGACGAGAGAACCGAATAAAGACCCTGCCCGGTGATCAAACAAAATTACAGTACATCGTTGGCCAATTGTATGGAGAATGAAAGACTATGAAATACATAAATAAGGGAAATAAGCGGTTATTTCAGACACTTTACACGAATCTCGTCAGGGCGAATAATTTCTTAAAAATATCTGTTCGACTCTTTCAATGGTACGGTTGGGATAGCACGAGGCTAAAGATCGCCCCTAAAAAAGCCCCCTCGGCACGGCGTAAAATGCTTGCAATAAAATAACGTGCCATTGGGAACGAGTGAAATAACAATTATCGTATCTCTCTCACTCCCTTGCCCTCCGCGTAGTCCGGCTTTTACAATTTTCTCTTCCGATCGGTATTGCGTGACCCGAATCGTCGATTCTTACGCCAGGAGAAGGGAGGACGGGACTAAAAGTCGATACGCCTGGGAGTAAGACAAATTTTGCAGTTAAGAAGAAATATATATATGTAAACGAAGAGTTTAAAATTACTCATTGAACTTAAAAAAAATCATTAATAGTATTTTAAGATACTAGTGCGATAAAACTGTTTCTGATGATGGCGAATGCTGCAATCACACGAGGCCAGAAAAAAAATTTCGCACGAGTATCGTACCAAATTGTACTTCGCAAGGTGCGAAAACGGGGGTTTTGCAAAGCGTGTGTAAAACTGCCATTTTCACACCGAGTGTAATAAATAAATTTATTATGTTTATATGAGAAATAGTTAAAATAGTTAAAAATTGAAATTTTCATATCGCATCCTCATAATATCTCTTTATTCGCAAAGCTTGTTAAATGAGAAAGCATTTTCTGTTTTTGGCATCCTCATAGAGAAAGCTTTGTGAATAAAGGGATGTGGCGAGGAAGCGATAGTATAAAAGTTTCGTTTTTCAACTTTTTCCAACGTCAACGTTGTGCTTGACTTTTAGTCAAAACTGATGCCGGGTCTGTGCTCGGCGCTAAAAAATGCATAACTTTCGATTTTTAAGAAAATCCAAAAAATACCCTATTACGTATAAAACTCTATCGGAATACAAGACTAGACAGTAGCCTTGCATTCCGGTAGAATTTTATTTCAAGTCCGGTAGAGTTGTTATGTGGTAGAGTTGTTGGCCACAGGTTCGCTTTGGTAGAGATTTTTTTTATACAGTGGTAGACATTTTGGTAGAGTTGTGAGTGGTTCATGAAATTCAAAATATTCACAGTTACATTAAATTTAAAGGGTTTCGGGCGATCATATTCCATCTATGTACATGTATCTATGTACATGTATCTAAAAAATTGTAAGAGCTAGAGCGCGAACATACGTTTATGAAGAAATTACAAATCGCGTACAATTTTTTTTTTTCACGAAAAGAAAGCTTTCTCTGTGAGGAAGCAAAAATTGATTTCGATCCGTGCAAACTTGAACATAACAATGTGTACCCATATTTCGTCCTTTATGGTTGAATGCAAAACCGTCGATACAGATCGCGTGCAAGGACAAATATAGATTTTGATATCCGAAAGCAAAAGGAGAAATATAGTTGATGCTTCTCGGAACTCTGGAGAGTCTCATCCAAAGTATAACGTTATCTTTGCTGCTTTCGCCTTGAAGTACTCGAACGAACAGACGTGTGTATATTTAGCTCGGTTAGGAGGTGCATAGTACACCTGTTTGTGCATCCACCGTACACCCGAGTAGCGGTGGAACCTGAGTCCATAATTGCCAGGTCGGATGTATGTTTATCGTGGGTAGGCAGACCGCAGACGAGCTCTCTTCGCCTCAGCCAAACACTTTATGTGTGTGGTTTAGAACGCATACGATACGCAGATATGCACGCCGTCAAGTTTCAAGTAACATCATTTCGTCACCTCCTTGGACGATCTGTACAACCTGGTCTCCTAAACGCGCCCAAAGAAGACTCGAAATAAACGATAAAAAATGTAAAAAAAAAATTACAATCACGCAAACATTTATGCAGCAATTTCAAACTGAGAAAATAAAAATGGCCCGCAGTACCACGAGGATAATTTGACCGGGTGATCGAGATTTTTCGAAGTGAAATATGGGACACTCGCAGCACAACGTCAACCATATTATGCCACTTGTCACATCTGTTCCCCTGTGACCTGCGCCGGGGTGCGACGGATGCATCCGAATCATTGTTCTACCAGAAATAAAAAAAACAAAAATAAAAAAAAGGTCGAGTGAGATACTCGGAGCTTCAACGGAGCGAAAAATTTGATGGGATACTTGAAACGAGCACTTGCGGTCGCGCTCTATACATATCGCAATATCTGCAGCTGACAGTCGAAAAAAAAACCCTGAACAAACAGTCGACGAAGCGAACAAGAGCGGTTAAATTGTTATTTTTTTTTTTCGAGTTCACTGAGCTTACGTATTTCCGCTACCTGTCCTCATCAATTATACTCGTTCTCTTGATAGCTACAACTTTTCTTTTTCAGTGTTAAAATTTTTTTTATGGAGACTTCTGATACGCCATTTTCGTGTTAGTTTTCGGTATTTTATATTTGTATGTGTCTCACGGATTGATATGTGATTTTATTTTTATTTCTTTTTTCAGCGTGGGTCGGAGCTCTGAGTGCGGCGGTGTCGCGTGGCTCCGCGCCCCTCGTCGTCGGTGCGTGTCGTCGAGGCAGCACGAGACTCACAGCCGTGATCGGTGGCCTCGTTTTGGCTCTGGCATCTCTATTCACGTCGTTCGCTCTTCAGATGCATCAAGTGCTACTCAGGTATACACTGTATACATATACACGCACACACCTAACCCAGCTTCCCGAGAGCAATCATGCCGGGGTGGGACAGACGTGTGCTACTCGTATACAATTATGATAATGACGAAGGCGAGTGGCGAAGAAAAGGAGACTCGACTTTGTGCGCCGCATGCTCGGCGCTCTCCTTCCTCCAGACCTTCCATACCTCGCGCTATCATGTAGACCATGCTTCTATAAAATTTGAATAAAATTAACGAATTTCCATAGACATAAGCGCTCGCGAAGATGCAGAGTAAAAGAGGAGAGTGAAATAAAAAAATTAAATTTTCTCGAGCTCTAACGTTTAGAGCGAAGATCGAGCGACGTTGTTCTTGAGGGTTTAGCAGGTATAAAAGCGAATTCTCAGCAGAAAGCGAAATACGGTGAGAATTTTGTATACTTCCCCGTGGAACAAGAAGCAGAAAAAAATGAACCACGCTGGAAGTGCTAAGGACATTAATTTTGTGTAATAATAATGCTGAATTACAAAAAAAAAACAGAATGATTTAAAAAATACTATCAGGAAACGATTTTCTTTCCTGAGCCTTTTGTAAATTGTTTTTTTGTCCTCAATCTGTTAGCAACTTTTCGGCGTCGTTATTACGCAAAATCGATCTTCGCAACATCTTTGATATCGTTGATTTTTTTCTCATTTGTGTATTTCGGGAAATACCAAAATTGAGACCGAATAAAACTTATCCATGGGAATGTATACGGGAAGCACCATCGAACTTTCGCGTCTCTCCACAGCGTATTAAAACGTAAATTGGGTGACCAAAAAAAAATCGACAAAAAAGGTCGAACAGCATAGTTCGAACGTAATCAAGAAGCCGGCCGTCGCCATCCAATACCGCGAAACCATCAACCGCTAGAAATTTCGTCCCCCCGAACGCGCATCAAAATCATCGGGACGAGATAACGCGCGACTGAAGATCTCTCTTTGGATACTGCGGTCTCGCGGTTTATCGGTTCGGTCGATTCACACGGAAACTCGCACGTACGTTCGATCGAAACGAGATATACGGAGTGGATGATGGCCGATCGACGAGTAACCGTCGATTAATTAGATTGTCGAGGCGAGGCCGTCCTCACGTAGTCCAGATCGTCGGAAGAGACGCTGCGGCGACTATCTCGGCGTGTTCTTCGCTCTTCTCGTGCTGTCGTGCTTCTTGTGCTTGGGGTTAAACTTGCCCGCAGACCCCCTCGAGCACTTAACCATTCGCCTTCGTCTACCGACTTGATAGCGCGCACTCGCCTTTTCCTCTCTTTATCCGTATAACCGTATTATATACCTCCATCTCCGAAACGTTTAGTTCGTTGCTCAGACCGCTTCGTAGCAGCTCCACTCGCTGCGCCCGGGCATTTTACGGTCATACATTACCGTGCCGCGAGCGGCCGGGACGCAACGCGAGACTCATCTCGTTAGCGAGATGAGCCAAGGGATATATAGAAATATACGACGAAAAGCCGGAGTCGACGACGAGTCTGCGGCAACGAGAGAAGCGCAACAGCACGCATATAAATCCGGGAAAATCGGGACATATAAAAAAGAGGAAGGATGAGAATAAAAAATCGCGAATAAGTAGCAAAGGGAGGTGAGGGTGCAAAGTGAGCCGAGCCATCCGCGCTGTCGAGCTCAGCGCGAGTTCACAACGATTCGAGAAAGAAGAATGGTGATCTCAAGGTTTTCGGGTTTGCTCGAGTCCGGCAAAAGGGAGGATCATGAGAATAATGGCTACTGGGCACGAGCAAGAAGCGAACCATTTGTATTCCGTTGAAAATGGGCGAGGGCGCGGGGAGTCGAGCTACACAGAGAGAACTATCGGGCAATTTCTTTTTTCTTTGTACTTTACCTCGCTTGCGCCAGTCGCGGTCTTTATCGATGAATAAAGCGATACTTTATCTATACGTTGCAGTGCGCGCTATACTTTGCCTCGTTTCCTTTTTTTTTTAATCGTCGGATGACACTTAAACGCTCTGAGTGGGTCGGAGAAAGAAAATGAAAATAGTAGATTTTTTTGTTCTTTACCGTGTTAGTATTTCCTCAACTTCGGACCACTTTGCTGACGCCGCTTCCTTTCGTCTTCACTTGCCTTCGACTTTGCACTTAGCCACGCGGAAAAAGTAACTACTTCACATTCGCTCGTCTCTGACTGTTGTCCCAAGCCTGTGCTACAAGCTTTACATACTTTTTCGTTTGTTTTTTTTTCATTTTCAAAATGCAACGCGCAGCTACGGTCTCGTACTCGGAGCAGGAGCCGGTCTTGTACGTGAAACTGCGGGACTCGTGCTCGGCCATTATTTCAAGAAACGCCGGGAGTTCGTGGAAATGGTCGTGCAAGCTGGCACTGGAGTGGGAATAGCTCTCTTCAGCGTATTCTACAAGGAGGCTGTCGGGTGAGTTATAATCGTATCTTTTTTTTCCTCCCGTTACACACCTACTGCGATGAGAATGATAACGAATTTTCGAATATTTGTGGAAGCGATGCGATGTCAGATTTAAGAAAATTTATCATCGCGTACGACTCATCCCAACTTATGCTACAGCTGGTTATTTCTTTCTCGCACAGAACGAGGAGTAAAATGAAAATTTTATTATAGCCATATTTTTCCATATACGCAAAATAGTGTGAAATAAAAAATTCCATTAGAGTAAGTCAGAGTGATATGGTCACCCGTGATATCTTTTGATGTAACAAACGAATGGCGCTGGCGTTTGCACAGTTTTTAGTATATGTAGAAACAATATGATTGCACCGAAAATTATAAGATTGCATGTACAAGGATCGGTACGATACGCCACGTGGCCATATCTCCGCAATTTCCGGGTGATATGGCCAGTAAAACCGTTTTCTTTTTAGTTTGACATCTGAAACATTTGACGGAGGTAATTATTGTCTTTCTGTAGTTTATGTAAATAACATAGAATATACAAAGACATGTTTTGCACGATCTCTCTATGCTTATCTAGGTCTAATCGACTGCCATTATTACTATGGCCAGATCACCCGTATAGTGTCCGGGGTGAAGTGGCCGATCGCAAATATTTATTCATAGAGCTGCAATGAAATCACGCATCGAAAATGTCGACAGTTCTGAGTAAATACTGCGATTCGATGTTTCTAGCGTTGGTTACGGACAAAATGTTACCGTTTTTTAATGTTAAACATCCAATTTTAATTGTTTAAAAAATCATGGCCATATCACCCTATAATCGTAAAAACGTATTTGATAAAAATTAAATTGTATAGTTAATAAGTGAATTTCAACAGCCTTAAACATATAAAGTTTATAAACTACGAATAAGGCCGCGAGAGTGAGGAAGAAGTAAGGAGTAGCTTACTTTAGCTCAAGCAGCAGCTATTCTTGATAGCTCCCTTACGAAGCGAGTATTATATACATCCGAAAGCTTAGGGCCGTAGACGTGATGCGAACTGCTAACCGCAAAGCTTATCGGTAATCTTCGAGTATCCCGGTTCGTCTGGGAGAGTTGAAATACGAAATTTCATCGAAAGGAATACTATATAGCGTGATCTGTATTATACACACGTATACGTATATGTATATGTGTATATAGAGGAAGTGCGAGATAATCTGGCTCTTCGATCGTTCCTACCCGCGATAATCCCTGACTGAGCTGTCTGTATCATTCGTAATATCGCCACTCTCATCCCCCTTTCCATATTTACTACATAACACGACGAATATTCAACGTTTAAATGTGTGAACGTTTTTTCTTTCACTTAAGGTAGTCAACGCGGTGCAGTCAAGTCAATCCGATATTGGACATAAAAAAAATCCCCGACATCGCTAAAATAACCACATTCCTTGCGTGCAATACGGGTTGTAAAATAGTCTATTATTGACCGATGATCATTATTAACCTGTGCGCATGCGCAGCACAATTTCATTATTCCCTAGGGAGTAACGGGGCTCATTACTCCCTCTGGAAGCTCTATTACTCTCGGGGGAGTAATGGTCATTGGCGAATATGACGATTTTGCGACGCAAGAAATGTGGTTACTTTAAGGAAGTCGGGAAAAAAAATATCGTATGCGACAAGGGAGGAAGTGCATTTTCATCTCGTGTGAATTTTTGCCCTCGCTTCGCTCGGACATCAAACTCTACACTCGGTGGGAATACGCACTTTCCTCCCTTGTGGCATAATATACAATTTTACGTCCTTTAATGAAGGAACCTAGTGTGAATTAAAAAGAGTTGCTGCACAATATAAGAAAAGAAAACCACGGTCATATTTTTTACACATTTTCTGAAAACCAAATTTGTAATTTTATTTCAATCCTGACGAACTGTAAGACACTTTGGTTTTCCGAACGATCTTTCACAAATTCACCGAGTAATCTAAGCTCCAGGGTTCGTTCTGAAAGCCAGAAAGATAAAGTATCAAGGCGATCAATTTATACACTAAAGATGTACCGTAGCGTAAGAGAGCTGAAAGTATGCTCGAGAAATACTTCCAAGTGCCCGGGAAAGTTATTCTATTATCGAAGTAGAAGTATAATTTCCTCTCAAATCCGAGCGCGGAGTTTGGGAAGAATCTTCCGTCGCCAAGAGGATCCTCTCGTTTAATTTCCAAGAGTCCTTTCGTCACGCTTGGCATTCCTCGTAATTTCTCGGCTCCTGCGTGCAACGCGATACAACGAGGGGATGAGAATATTCGGGGCACATATTTTCCGATCGAGTGACAAAGGGGTTCGTCGACAGCGGCACGGACTATTTCATGGGATTGAGGGAATTCTTGCGGGTCAATGGAAAATCGAGTTTATAAACTTTCATCGATTCTTAACCCCCACAACATCCATGAAAATAATTACACAAAACTTCTTTAAAAAGGGTATTAAAACGAAATGAAAACTAAACTCAATTTTGCATCCCCGATTTTATGATAATGTTTTAAAAAAAGAGGGAAAAATAAATAAGTAAACACAGTTGTTTTCTCTTGAGGACGTATATTAAGCCATCGCTTTTCCTCGTCGATGTGCCGCACCGAAAGATTTTTCCCGGGCACGAGTACTACGGCGTCAGGCGTCGAAGAGCGTAACATCAGGGGGCTGAAATACGTCCGGAGGTTCTGAATAAACGATGAGAGCCGCTCGAGCGTCTCTCCAAATTTTTTTTTTTTTTTTTTCGTATTCGTATCGGCGGATTCGACTGGAGCTTTCCCTCACTCTCTCTTTATCCGTACAGTTCTCTGGCGGTGGTTTCTCGACGCTGCTCTCGGGGTCCCTGTGTGTGCTGCACGTTCTGAATTATTCGTACGAATTGTTCGTACTACCCTCGCATCCATATCGAATACTACTGGTGTGTTGTAGCCAGTCGTTGTATATAGAGGCGGAGAATGGGAAGGGGGGGGGGCGTTACGGGCCCACGAGCACCAGAACGCCGCGGCGCTAAATTGAAAGTGATTCGACGTTCTCGCGCGTTACATTAATAACGCTACCACGAGCTTATGCAGTAACGGATGGCCTGGCGATGTAGGTGAACCAACAATCGCGCACCATTTCTCGCGATATCGTACATATCGATTACACGTTGCCCCAACATTTTTACTTTTATATATATATATATAAAAATCATACATTAGCTTGCAAACGCACACCGTCGGCGCTAAGCCTGAGGCGAGTTTGATTCATACGATTTATGAAATTGGATCCAGGATGAAACATTCACAATGAAAAATAAAAAATCTTCTCGTTTGATTAAATTTTTTCCAAAATAAAGGTAAAAAGGAATGTTTTTGTTTCCTGGATTAGAATTTTTCTCGCAAAGACTCGATGATAATGGGAAAATAAATGAGTTTCCGTTTGGCCATTAAAGGGTCAAACACGACTCCAGTTGTAACTTCCGGATTGGTTGTCGAGATTGTCGTTGTTAACGGCGAGATTGCGATCGCCCTCGAATCGAGAAATCGCCGAAATCGGGGGCAATAAAGTGAGAGAGAGCGATATGAAATGATAGTTGCCAACGGCATCTACGGAACAATCAACAGAAGATATAATAGGCGGAAAGGTCACACTGCAGCTAATTTCTGCCGGGCTTAATTGCAAACTAATGAAAGCCGGTCTAGGCCAAGAGCTCCCTGCGGATCCTGCTGACTCTTCACGTCCTTCCGTCGCGTCACTCGCCGATCCTCCCTCGCCTTCTTATCTCGGCGAATCAGCGAAAAATCTTTTTACAGAGTCGAAAAAAAATTTTACGACCTACTTCCTTCAACCACGAACGCAGATAGGGGAGAGTGAGCCAATACTGGCTCCCCAAGTTTCAACCTTAATATCTTTGTAATAAACTTAATTTTCAATAAAAATTCCTCTATAGATATAAATTTAAGAACGCAGTCCAGCAAATACTTAAGGTTTACGCTATTAAATTATTGCACTAAAAAAAAATTCGCTTGAGGGCTGCCAATGAAAAAACTTTAATTTTAATTCTACTTCTAATTCTTACAATTCCATATGATATTGAAACAACGACGGCAACACTGTCGAGGTGGCATGTTATCGTTTCAATCCCGTATGGAGTTGTAAGAATTATAATTAGAATTGAAACAACGAATTTTACTTGAGTCATTTATATTCTTTATGACACTGGGTGCGAAAGTGGACGTTTTATGCACGCTTCGCGTGCACAACTCTTCCATTTTCACACCTCGTGAAGTAAAATTTCGTACGAAACACGTGCAACACTCGTCAGAAGAAGTTTAATCGCACTTGTATCGTAAACTACTATTTCAGTGTCGCAACGAGGCATTATTATTTTAAAAAAAGTTGATCTGGACGGATTACTTACAGCACTTGGGTCATACCCGGGATCTATTTCGTTAAAATATTTAACGATCCTAAGAAATTGTCTGTCAACCAAATGAAAGGCGTTGATCTAAAAATGACTCCGTAAATCCGCGACCGTCAGTCCGGTCACCTGATTTTTTCAAACAACTACTAATTTATGACTGTGAAAAGCGTGTAGGTTAGTGCTCGAGCGTGTTTTACAAATAAGCTGTAATGTCAGGGTGAGCAATAATAAAAGTCGTCAAATCTACGGGCGAGTGGGGCTTTTTACAGTCTCGTTAAAGCACCGGCGCGGCAGGCTCGTGGGGTTGGCCTGTTTATTGACCAGTCCCTGCACAGTGTTCGTCTCCACCGGCATTGTTACGTAGCCCCGTCGTTACACGAGGCATAGTTCGTGAATAGGCCATAAACAAAATGCCCAGGCTGAAAATTGGAGCTCCAGAGCGAGTAACAACTATGCGAGCCGCCGATACAGGTTGCAGAACCGTCGTATAGCCCGAACTGCATTATGCAGAATGTAATTAACCGTCCCTTAAAAGTTTTCCCGCTAATTACGATTTCACTTCCATGAAATTGTAACTCTCCAGTCGTTTTGATCTTCAATTTTGATTCTCCGTTTGTGCAGAGATTGTTTTTTGATACTCTGATAGCGGACAGCGCGCAAGGCTCGACTGAAAGGGACGGATTTGCAGCGCACGCGAACGCGGAACTCTATCGGGAATTAGCAACTGCAATCAGCGAGATAGAAGGCTTTTGGAAGGCTTTGGCGATTGGCGTGAATTGAATCTGGCAGAGATTGTCGGTACAGCGTAGAAAGCCCTGAAGGCAGCGAATGCGAGTTCCCTATAGAATATTTTGAATACGATGTTTGATGATACAAACTGTTGAAATGACGGTAAACAGCGATATTATCAAAGACCACTTTTATGTGCAATAACTCAACGGTCAGAAAGATATTTAGACATTTAACAAACTTTTTTTTTGTCCCCAAATTGAACAATTCCTTTTTGTTAACTCCCGACTGCCGACTAGGGTAAAAAAGGCGGGAGTTAAGCATTTCATGGCGATCACGTGACTTTGCGTGTTTTCTCCGAGTCCAGTTTGCGTGTTTGCTGGGAGACACGTGACTTTGCGTGTTTTCTCCGAATCGACATAAAATCTTTTGACAAAATTTGGCAAGCAGTTTCTTTGCATCATGACCTGTGTTTTTCGCACGTTTGATGACATTTTTCGGTGTAAATTCATAGAGAAAAAGGCTTTTCGGACAAAAACATGTGTGTATCGAAATTTCAGCGCAACATGCCACCACTTGCCTGTCCACCGTATATTGCAGCTAATTTCACAGTGGCTCAATGCTCGAACTCCCGAGCATGTTGCGATTCGCTAATAATCACCTGTCAAGCTTATATATCCACATTTTTAATTTGTTGAAATTATTACATTATGAAAATATGGTTCATGCTGACAATAAAAAAGATAGTTGAATTAACAATCGAAAAAAATTCTGTTTTTACGGACATACCGATTTTGTAATAAAAAGGGATACTATAAAGTACCGAAAGCTACCCAAACGTTCCCGTCTCAAGGTTCCCTATCTCCTATTCTGCTCGCGGCCGATCAAGTAGTTAGACCCATCCGTACGGTCAGCCTTCGCCAGTATGCTCTGAAGGGTTCAGTCCTTCAATTTTAATCCCCTCTCGAGCAGAGCCACCGCCGCGGTAACGAGAATATTTATCGTGGCTTTTCGTGAAAGGATTTCCTTGTCGTAAGCCGCGCTGTGGCCGCTCTCTCCGACAGTCCCGAACGTTTATTTATGCTATTTTAATGAATATGGAATATTCTCAGTGCGTCCCGGAAAACCTTTCCGTGGAAAATTGTCTTTCCTCTTCTTTTTGGTATGCAGAATAATTTTTGTTATGCTCGAAGCGCGACGAAAGAGGCAGAGAGAAATGCTGTAATATCTCTCAATCGGGGACTCCGACGGTTTCGCGACTATTCGATGTCGTGCAATTCAAAAAGTGCAGTGCTAAAAAATTCTTGATGTGAAAACGAGCGAAAATTCTTTTTTATTCCTTTTTCCCTGACAAATAATTTCCATAGCTTTTTCATAGATACGCGTCGCGGTACTGCATTGCGGCAAAGATTTTTTTATTGCCGCTGAATAATATCTCGGAATATTCTATACACTGCATCTCGTTTACGCTCGCATGTGGTATTAATTCAAATTCATGGGTGATGCACATTCGTGGCCAAAGATCAGTTCCCGAGGATTTATAATTTCCTGTGTAGAGGCGAGGAGGCGAGACTGCATGTATGCCCGGAGCGGCACCAAGTTTCGCTAACTTGCCGCCTCAAACGAACTGTGGCGGGGTTATAACTTTACCTAAAGAGGGTTCTCGGGTGGAGAAAATGCGGCGAGCTCGGGAGAGTGAAATGTGGAGAACGGATGAGTTGCTACCCTCTTTGAATAACGCGGAAAGTGGAACTCTCCCGTGAACAGGGAAGATTACTCGATTCTCAAAATTGTTCGGTAACTAGAATGCAAAGCTGCGCAGTCGTCGCGCAGGCTTAAACTAACGAGGAAGAGAACGAGGCTGCTTATGTCGCATTTACAATTAGTTTTGCACAGAACCGCGAAGACCGCCCGAAAGTCTGTTAAAGATGTTAATTGGGGGTCAAAAAGAGAATAAGAAAGTGTAATTCGATATTCTCGCGAGGCACCTTAAAAGACACTCGACGACATATCGCACACACATTCCCGTCGAAAAGCGATTTTCGGTGGGACTTTTTTAATACCTCTCAACCGGATAGAAATTTGGAATAATAGTCATGAAACCTTTTTCTCTTCCCTCGCAAAAACATCGTTCGTCCTGAGCGATTTGTTTTTCCATGCAAACGCGACAAAGCTCTTTCATTAAAAGCCCGCGCATGCGTATCGGGCACAAAGGACCCCTCAGAGCTCGAAGCCGCAGTGTATGTCGGCAGGTGAGGAAGCAACGGACAAGTTGCTCGCCCACGAGTCACTCATCGTCCCGCCGACATACCTGCTGGAAGTTTGCCACACCGTCGCGAGAGCTTTTTTCCCCATCTCGTTTCTCCTTTCCATTCCCGTACACCGGAAAAGCACCAAGAGCGGTTCCGCTGGTCCGCCCCGCGTTATACTCTCCATCGAAAAAGCTTTCACCCCGATGAATAGGATTTCCTACATATTAGATATTTACATATACATATATTTAAATGCACGTGCTATATGTAGTATATATATTCGGCGGTTTCATCCCGGCCAACATTACACTACATATACTGTATATTCCAATGAGAAGGTATGATGCTCGTCGTAGAGCGGATTTCACTCTTGTCGTACTCTGTATGCATATACACATAAAATGCCCTGCGAGAATGCCAAACACGATCTCCCTCCGCCTGCGGCCTCCATTGTCGTGAACTGCGAAATGGAGCTTTTAAACGTGTGGGGGCGGATGGTTGGGGGGGGGGGGAGACTCGATGTGGTACGAGATCGTTTTTCCGATGACAAAAATAAAAAAATTAACGTATGTATACGCCCCCAACGTACGCTGGCAACTGCGAATTAATTGGCTCGTGTAAAGTTTAATAAATTAATCAACGTAGGCTCGATGGATGATGCAATCCGACAGGATTATCGTATCGACGTTTGTGACTGATTGAACGAAAGATAGTGTGTTCGCTGTTTTTTCTTTTTACCTTTTAATGGAATTTTAATGACTCACCATAATGTTGCAGTCAGCTTGGCTGGAAGTTGGGTCTCCAGTCGGTCACAGGCGCTCTGTCGTTGGCCTTCTTTCTCGGCTTGATATATCGAAGCGCTGCCCTTTATCATCCGCAGCGTCGCGCGATAGTTCATCTGAAAAATCAACGAAGCAAGGTTAAGGAGAAGAGATCGTCGTCGAAGGCACCGCGCCAGCCGCTGGTCGATCTCAGTCCTCTGGGCTGTCGTCCGGTCAGGATGCTGATGCTCGCCGCCGGTGCGGCTGGCTTTGGTCTGTACACTCCAGCCTTCTACATCGTGAGTATAGCCGCGTGTGATGTAAGCCAAGGTCCGTTCATGAATGCGGTTCCCGATTTTTTTTTTTCTTTTCTTCAAACTTTCCAACTGGTACGGACGGCGGCTGTGCGGGCGAAAGAATTTAAGGTCTCACGTAGCGCGTTTCATTTATCGGGGCCATTAAGCTCATGCGATTTGCGCGTGAGTGCGAGAGGGAGAGAGCGTGGGAGACGGAGAGCGGAGCATAAAGCTCGTGGAATATCTGCCGCGTGACTGACTCTCTCTCTCTCGGGCGAACGGATTACCAGTCGATGGAGTCGGGGGATTAAGGACGAATATTTAAACGAGACAGCTGCCGCACGAGCGAACGTAACCCAACTGAACTTCAGGGGCTTACGTCCTTTTGGATATTTTATTACAATTTTTTTATATTGTTTTAATCTATTTTTCGGAGTATTTATAATTAATGGGCTGAAGGTTTTAGGTCAATGGGCCATTGGCAATAGGGGAGAAATGGGACAAAATGGGACGTTGGAGCAAAATCAATTTTCCAATAACTTTTGGATAAAGGGACAAAGCGGCGTTGGAAATCCGGATGTATCGACGGATCAAAAAAGGGGGAACCAAAAATTATTGGAAAATTGAGTTTTGTCCCACTGTCCCATTTTTCCCCGCTCTTCCCTAGCAATACAAATAGATACCGTGAATAATATCCTCAATTTATCGATTTTCTCACCATGCAAAACATTGTCAATAAATACAATTACTAGTACTTACAATCAATATACACGAATTCAGCTACGGAACGTTTCACACGAACTGGTACAACTATCGTACGGCAACTGCGAGCTCAATGTTTTTTGTACTGAAATCCGCGCACACAGCCGAAACGTGGATATTGCTTCCCGAGTTTACGGTTAAAAAAAAAACATTTTGAAGCGCGCGTGGTCCGCTAACGGTAGTAGAGTTTACAAGAGCGAGCTTACTCCGGAATTGTATAATCGAGCAAAATTGGATATCCCCTATCATGGCACACGCTTTTTTTCCATTCGTGATCGAGATGTCGACGGAAACCATTATAGGATGCTCGGTAATCCAATCCGATAATATGCTCGGCGTCTAATTGGGTGGTCACCTTTCCTATAATGTACAAGCTCGTTCGCCACTCTCTCACTCTCTTCTTCCGGGTAACTCGGGAAAGCTGTACGCCGTCGAGGCGATGGTCAACCCCGTGCCGGGACGGCACCAAGGGTGGCACCCGCGAACGGTCGACGATACGTTATAATCCTACCGCCCGCTTGTGCATTGTAGTGCCGTATCCGGTTGGGTTCCGGTGTCATTGTTCGCTCGAATGCACGTAATTGGAAGCTCGAAAGCTTTTCGCTTTTTTGCCTCGGTACAACCACCGCACAGGTGGACACCGCGCCATCTGCCGCGATAATAATTATAAAAGATTGTTCTTTTGTGTCTGTGTGTTTCTTCTTTTGCTTCTATAATCGTTGCGTTTTAACGAATTTTCAGGCGTTGCAAGGATACCAGGACGGACTGGAAGCCAGCGCGCTTGTCCTGTTGCAGACTTGTCTGGGTCTGGCCGCGGCCCTCGGTTGCGCCGCGTGGGGTTTGGTTACAGCCAGACCGTCAGCGCAGTGCCTCGTGTCCAGGCAATATCTCTGTCAAGCAGCGCTTCTAGGAGTTGGTCAGTAAACACGGCAAGCTTCAGAAAGCACTCTAGTAATCCTCCCACTGTTTCTCTCGTCGTGCTTACCTATACGTACGTCTAATATAGTATGGCATAAGCTTGCCGGAATAGTGTAACTTCCTATACCTATGTATTCCGCTATATATATGAATATATATATATATTATATGTATATATGTGAAGCCGCACACGTACGTTTACCATCTCGGAAAGCCCATACGTGTAACGCAGCGGACAGTGGATGCTGTGCCGGAGTAGGTATATTCCCAAGCTGCCAGACACGAAATCCAGGAGCATGTACTACTTCGACGTAGGGAATGGGCCGGAGAGGCAGAGGGACGTGGAGGCAGAGAGAAATTGCCTGGGATATTAGCGTGGATGAGCTCGGGCGAGATACCGTTCCGAGAGTTTCCTCCCAACTGTGCCCAACCCGACGATCCTAGCACCCTTGTAAAATATACATTCGAAAACATTATCCCTCAAACCCTCGTTTTCAGCATCTGTTGCCGTACTACCTGCATCCACCCGGCGACTATAAAAATAAAAGGTATTCACATCGTTTCTCTCTGCACCTCTCTCTTTCCCCTCGCGTCATCAGCGCATGAATATTCCAGGATTTGCTTGGGGAATGGGAAAAAGAGCTGTCGTTTCAGCGACACGTTCCATTTCGACGTGTCCCGGATTTACCTTGCCCAAGGTAGTACTTTTGGTGAAATTCTTTATAGTAGAAACGCGATAGCTGGGGAGACTTTTAAAAAATGACTAAGTACCTTTGCTCGGGAGACCGACTACTATTCTACAGGGCATACCAAGTTACGCGACAAGTTTCGAAAACTGCCCGGAGCACATGCAGACCTGTGCGTTGAGCCAAGATTAACTGGATACAAAGATAGTAGAGGAAGATCCGTGTCTCGGACGAGACACATGCAGACCTTCGTCCATTAGAGTGCCCTCGTGATTCGTTTGCCCGGCACTCTCCGAGAGAATTACCTCGGATTCACTCTCATCGCCTTGAAATTCCGAGAGGGTTGTGCGGGCCGGTGGTTGCTGACCTAGCACGGCGGTGCTTCGCGCTACGTATTCGTACGTGTCAGAGTCCGGCATCAGAGCTGACGCTCTCACCTGCTTGACCGTACGACCGGAATCCTGACTAACACCATCAGCATTTTGGCCGGAGGCTGCGAACCATCATCGTGCCTCAATAATTCACCCTTGCACGGTACCAACTTACATGAAGAAGAAAATGGCAAGGGCTTGAATGACAATGGTTTAGCGACAGTAGGGCTGCGGGCCTAGCGGTATGCACAACATGACGTGGATCCACATGTGTCGTGGCAAAACAGAGACGGAGAGAGCAAAGCGAAAGCGTGGAAAGCAAAAAGGGACCGGTGAAAGAGAACCCGGACACAGGGAAGGTTGGAGAGCCGTGGAAAAAGAAACCTATATCGTAACACCGCGCGTGAATCTCGCACGAGTCTCGAACGTTGGTGGAGTACACAACTTCAAAAGGGATGCGAGGAAAAAGTCGCGGAGGGTGCGGAGGGAAGAAGTAAGCTGAGAGCGTGTCCCGGCTGAATGCCTGTCGGGCGTTTAAAAATTCCAGAACGAGATAGAGAGGAATGAGCTCGTAGAGTCTCGCGACGTACAGGGCTCTCTCGCGGGTTTTTCTTCTTTTTTTTCCTTGCACGGCCATAAATGCGCGGTTTCTCAATGAAGACGATGACGCGGGCGTCGGGAGCGTCCCCTACGGCGATGTTGGCCGAGCCGGTAGCCGCGACCATTTGCATTTTTAATTCGTCCGTAGGCCACCGCGACGACCGTGGCAATGTCTAGGGAACATTTTTTTTTGTTTCATTATCTTCTCTATCCTCCGGTTAGTGACCGGAGCTTCGACGAGATGCAAAAGATGCCGTATGGAGCGCAACCGCACAAGCGGCCAAAGTCTCGACGTGGAGATTCACAGGTTTCGTGAATATGGAGAGAGACATACTCGGTCTAGAGCGAAATTTTTTTTTTTCAAAAGACGACAATTATTGCTACGATAAAAGCTTCGAAGGACTAAAATTTTTTTAAATGCGCTTGAATCAACTACAGATGTTCTAATATGGCAGGGATGTTCTAATATTTAGTTGGTCGAGGAAAATACGCAACGTTACGTAAACGAGTTCTCAGCCATCAAGGACATATTCGGTATTGAACGCTCTTTCTTCCGGCTGTCTCTTCTACGCGCTAGGCTCTAGTTCTCACACACTCTGTTTCGGCATACATACTAGGACTTTATAGAATTTGTATAGAATCACAGTCTCATCACTCGAATGTGCACATATGGAACGCTATTGTCCCGTAAACAATAAATCAAATAAAACCAAATATTGTAATGACTCAAAAATATTATAGTGAGATCATCAAAACAATTATTGAACTAAGCGTTCTTTAAGCTGTAACAAGGAAATATTTATTTCAACGTCCCTCTCCCGAATCTTCAGTTGAATCAAGTTGATTCGGTTCAATACGGTTGATTCAATCAACCGTATTTCTTATCAGTGTATGAAACATTAATGGCGTTCGAAAAATTGTATATATATATATATATTGTGATTTTTTATTTGTGCAGCCGTAGCTCAGGTGGCTCTGGGAAGCGTTCAGGGATACCAGGGCCTCGTGCTCGCTTCCGGTCTCTACGGAGCCTCGCTCGGCGGTGCCCTCTATTCCTTGAAGATGCTCGCGCTCGAGAGACTCAGAGCGAGGCATTTCGCCAGGTCTTGGGCACTCGTTCAGGCAGCCGAAGCTCTGCCTATCCTTCTTGGAGTTCCTCTTACCGGTACGTATCATTAAAAAAAAAGTAATAATAAAAAAAAAATCATATTGTAATAAACGAATATATAGCGCGTGAAATTCGACTTCCCGTTTTGAGTTAATCGGCGCAACTTGGCTGTGAAGAGTGAGAGTCGTGTCTCGTTAGCCGACAAGAATTGGACGAAAGCGCGAGAAAGTCGCACGATATTCGAGCCGCGCTCACCTTTCTCATGCCGATATACAGATAAGTTTTAAAAAGAAAAATTACCAATGCGGAAACGAGAGCAGCAAACATTGCGATGTATTTGCAACTCTCACACTCAATTAGCAGCGCGGCTTACGGCGACAGCTCACTCAAACAACTGGTGTCTTTTTTCCATCGCAAAGAGTGTCAATAAATAATAATGAAAGTTAGTAAAAAAAATTTCAAATACGGCCTTCAGAAAAAAATATCGCTGACAGTATAACGAAAATGTACTAACGAAAGCGTTTCACAAGCGGTCGTTAGTAACTTCGCATATATCGTGCAGTGACCCTCATTCGGCCCGAGAGTCGCCCCGCGATAGCTTCTGCATCCGCAAACAATTATTGACATACGGCCAATGGCGAGAGAACGTGTGCTCGTTCGTCATCGACTGAAAAAACACACACGTATAGATTTATGAACGGATGCACGTTCGTGACATTGAACCTACGGAAATAAATATCGATCGGCCGGGGAGTGAACAAAAAAAAAATAAACATGATAATGCAGATTATAATAATAACAGTAGCAAATAATAATCAGCAAACTATTTTTTTTTCCGCGGAGGATGAGCATGGTGAAAAAATACCTCGGCATCATGTTCCATTTTTGCAATACGCCATTGCGTCATCCTTATCTTGAAAATAGAAAATTTGTTGAATAAAAAATTAAAAAATGTGTTACCTCGAAAATTGACATCTTGTTGACTCGAAAATTGACAATTTGTTGACTCGAAAATTGACAATATGTGGACTCAAAAATTAGCAATTTGTTAACTCGAAAATTGACAATTTGTTAACTCGAAAATTGACAATTTGATGACTCAAAAATTGACAATCCATTGACGCGAAAATTGAAAATTTGTCTACTCGAAAATTGACGATTCGTTGCCTTGAAAATTTGTTGTCTCAAAAATTAAAAATATGTTGATTCGGAACATTGTAATTTTTTGTCCGTCGTCTATATCGAAACTAATCGTTAATTTTGTCTTCCTCTTTTCTTTCTCTCACGAAGGTTACATGAACGCGAATAGTCCACGAGTTGGTTACTACGCGTGCACATTGAGTTCCTTGTGCGGTGCTGCTCTCCTCTTTCTCGTCGGTTGGGGTCGTCAGCCGACGTCTCCGATACTCGGGGGCTCGAGGCTGTCGCACGTCGGACCGTTGCCACCGCCGTGCGCCTGTCCCCCGCCGCCGCGACCGAGACTGCCCAAGTCCCAATCGCTTCACGTGCCTCTCGACGTTGAGCAGGAGATGCGTGAACAAGAGGTCGAGCGTCATCTTCGTTCGACCGAGCACTATTATCAGCCAACGAGTTACTATCAGCACGCCCCACTCAGGCCGAGCAAGAGCGTTCCCGAGGGTCTCGGGCACCAGGACTCCTTCCGGTCGAACGGCACGAGACCGCGCAGATACAGGGACGTCACCGTCATCGAGCAAATCACTACTAGCGTTTAAAAAACTCGTTCTTTACAAAAGTATATTAACGATATTTCATTTAAATCGTTCTATCCTGGATGGCGGAAATGACACACGGGACCAGTGCTGGGCGAACGCCGGCCGACGCTGCGCCGATACTGGCCCTTCGTGACGTTTCCACCGGGGCTCGGGCATACTTGACGGAGAATGAAATTCTTCATGATCGATGTATATCAAATAGAGTGTAGTTACACCGATCATCGCCTCGGCGACGAGAGGCGGAAATAATTTATGTTTTTTGTTTTTCCTCTTCACCGAAAGAAGGCAAAGGATCGCGCGATTAGAGCGCCAATTCCTACTCTATGTAACTGTACTAAATACTGTTCAAAACGAAAACTCGGGTTTAATCTTTCCCTGAAAACGTTCTTGACACCGGAAAACAATTCTTGACTGTCGAAAAAAAAATTTGTTACGTTGCTTCGTTAGATTTTAGAACGATTTATATTGTATCGACGATTGTATTACGATAGCGTAGTAGAGAGATATAACGGAGCTGGACTCCGATAATAGTGATCCTTTGAGAATTTCTATTGATGACACAAAAAAAAACAAAATCAAGGTAAAAAAAACGATCATGTACAGTTGTTGTGACAATTTAACGTGTGAATATTATCTCGTTGCGAACCGCGATCGTGCATCTCAATTAGAATCGGTATAACCCTCACGGCCCCCCGCACCCCGGCGTGGGGAAGGCAGTCAATGTAATGAACACTCGAATGAAAGTGATTACGACACGAGAGCGTGCGATACAATCAAGAGAGATGATTATTTGTTCGGAGACGCTTCCCTCGAAACGAGATAGAGACAATGGGCACGAAAGTAAAACGTGCGAAAACCTCTCGCGGTTGTTAAGGTATATATGTATATATATATACCTATATATGTATATATATACCTATATATATATATATATATATATATATATATATATATACATGTAGATTTGCATTGGTATACAAGTGCACGTACCGCGGTCGAGATTCTAGTCGGATGTTCCTTTCTCCGTGGTCGACCTCGGGACCAATTGGCTTTGATGATTGTAGAAAAAATTTCTTTAACGAAGGGTCTTGTGGGTAATTCTTAAAAAATTGAAAATATCATAAAGTTTCGATTCTCTGTCTTCAATCAGAGTTTTAAAAAGAAAATGAGAAAAGATAATCGGATTCGTACTCGCGCTTCAAAAATAAGTAAATTGTATCGGAGATATTTTTTTCTATATTTCTCTTCGAGATGCAGTCGGGTGAAACTTTCAGCCAATGAGATCGCTCTAGTGACCTGCCAGCCGTCCATCGCGAGCGATCCCATTGGCTGAACCTTAACCAGTCGTAACTCGAAAACCATACATGAGAGAAAAAATTCTCGAGGATTAGGTTTGTTCAGTTTTCGGCTCTGAATACGATCATACATTTCTTCAATTTTTTAATATAATTTCTGAGACACTACATGCATCAAAATATTGCAAGAAAAAAAAATGCAGCTTCCCTATCGTCGAGAGTATCTAATCTCGCCGGGCTTACATTCAAAGTATCGACGGGCGTGGATCCGCTTATCGCGACAGGAATCACAATGGTTCTCGGGAAGAATAACGAAGTCTCTAACGGAACGCTCGTTATCTCGGTTTCGTTAGCTCTAGAAGTTAAACGTTTGCGTCATCGACGCACTCGGCGGATAAGGATGAAGAAAGTCCAAGGACGGGTGAGAGGCGGAGTGTTTGTCGGGGACTCGCGGGTTAAAATTGATTCCGTGGGTGGGAACGGGAGTGCCTTCGACGAGGACGACGATAACGCTGTAACAATGAAGAATAAAATCGCCGATAGACCGGATAGAGTACGACGAAAGCGCCGTATTCGAGTGGTCGTGTCTCGAGTGTGTGTTCAAACTCTGCCCAAAGTGAAATATCAGACTGGACGAGATTGTTTTTTTTAACGCTATTAATAGCCGAGAGAATTGACACCCGACCGTGTACGCATTATCTAATATTTCTCTCGCGTCTAGGGAGACTGACGAAAGGAAGAAAGAACAATCAAACTTGCTTAGACTTTTTCGACGTGAAGGCCCGACGTCGCGGGACTACGATCGATTTTACTGCCGCTCCTCGGATGCTATTTAGAAATTCGGAGATATATCTTAGCGTTAATTAAACTCGTTCGAATTTAGAGACAAAAAAAGTTATATGAAAAAGACGAAAAACTTGACGAGGATTAATCGATAATAAAAATAGAAGGGTGTAAAGATTAACTTGTTGAGAAAGATTTAGCGACTGTTCGACCAACGTTTGTAATCATACAAATTTCATACTTGAAATTTTAAGGAAATATCGTGAGAATAAAAAATAAAATAAAAAATTTGTATAATTTGGACGACGAGTAACTTAGGTAGCGCGTATAGGCCAAACCAAGATGAGACAAGGGATCAACGTGCGACTGAAATTTTCATTCAACTATGGTAACATACGAGACAAAGAAAAACATTATGAACAAGTATATAGATATAATTATTGATATAATGTGTAACGCGGAGCTCTCAGTACTTTATCGTTATTTTTTTTTAGTTCCGGAACCTGAATTGGATGATCCATTGCCATCGGCGCGCGGTTAAGAATTCATCGTGTATGCATTGCAAACGAAAGTTAAATTCGTTCAGAATTTTAGTACTTTCTGAGGTTACAAAAATCTGAAAAAAATCGAGCATATGAAAAATATTTGGAACATTGATTTTACCAATTTGTTGATAACCTTTCCGGATTATTATGATAAAAAATCAATGTTCCAAACATCTTAAACATGGTCGATTTTTTTCAGATTTTTGTCGTTTCCGAAAGTACTGAAATTCTCGGTGGCACCAACTTTTGGATGGGAATGTATACGTGATATATTCTCAATCGTATATTGTGCTGCACTCATCGAGAGTCCTGTTTGTAGTTCGTAGACATGGATTAATCGCAGCTGCCACACGCGACGGGAGGCTGAAGAGAAATCGTGTAAATTAAAAATTAATTTTCTCGACGGACTTCGAAGAGCCGTCGATTCCATAAATGATCAACCTCACGATTCGGAAGTGCTGGGTTCGTTCAATTTTCTTCCGATAGTTTTTCCTGTTCTTTTTCTCAGTACCGCAACTTTTCTCCCGCTGCCGTCGTAATCAATAATTCTCTCCCACGCGTAAAATTCTTTCGCAACGACCCGGTGAAATCTATGGGCTGACTACAGCTGACGATCGATCAATAACTCGGAAATATACGCAACACATCGTGATCGAATTTCTATTGTTCTTGGTTTCGCGGAGAAAAAAAATATAAGGGGCATTGACCCGGATTCGAAGGAAAATGCGGTTCCTGTAAACGGAGGCGTTGACGACTATACATATATACATTATCACTCGTAATTCAACGATAACGAGACTCGTTTACTGAAATTGAAAAAATAAATAAATAAATAAATAAATAAATCGAATAAAATCGTTGAGGGTGTTTCGAAGAATTTTTTAAAAAATTTTATAAAAGATTCTATAACGACGTAGAGATCGTAGCAGGACCAATGTAATCTTTTGTCGGCAGCGTTAAGAGTCTTCACATTATGTATACTTATAGAATTTACTATATACATAAATATATATAGCTTCGTTATACATATACTCTACAGTAGAACGAGAGTCGAGCAGGCATCTCGAAGACTGCTGATCGTTCATTCACAAATTCCGGAAGATAATTATAAACGACTGTCGAGTGTGTGTTACCCATTTTTTTTCTTGTTCATTTTTGTCGCTTGCGTGTATATAGTGAAATCCGTAAAAAAAAAAAAAATTCTTTCGCGATATTGTAAGAGGATGACCGGAGGATACAGTGTGTATTATATATTTGTCTACCGGGCACGCGGCACGGTTTACTTTTTTTTTAATTCAGGATTATCACTACACACAAACAATAAGAAAATATCAACAAAAATAATTGTCTCGGCACGAAATCGGTTTAACGAAGATGAATTTTTCTCATCAAATTTATCGTCGATTTTGGAATGCGTTTATGGATCACATACGAAAAAATGTCGAGGACGAAAATATAATTTGAAACTATTAAAATACAATTTCTTTTTTATAACCAATAGCCAAATTGGCTCTCTGACAATGGATTCGCTTATATTTTCGTCTTCAAATAATTTTTCCCTTCTTCATAAGTGACGAGTCGTCTGTACTTCGATCTTGTACCATAAATATATTCGACAATGTATCAATCCTGTAAATAAATTATTATTTTCAAAGTTACGTAACTCGAATTCGTTGCAAATTAGTCGCGCGAAGGAGACAAGAAGAAAGCTCAGTTTCGCATCGCAGCTTCGTGAATGCGACAAGGCTCAGCGAAGAGGCGTTCAGTGAATCGATTAGAGAGCCAAGAAAATTTCACGCTCCGACGACCGAACTCAATCGTATCTGCGCGTATCTCTTTGATAATCAAGTTTCCCGTGGGTACATAAAATGCGAGTCTCTACATAGGCTTCGGTGAATCACGGACGGTGTCTCCATCTTCTACGCCGAACGGTGTACCGCGTTTTCATTCATAAAACCAGAGATCTCCAACGCGAAGTCGCGCGCAGCTGGCCACGTAGAGGGGTCAGCTCGATGCCGTAAACTCGACTCAGGCGACGATAGAGGCGCTGCCCGAGTGGCGGGAGAATTAAAAAATCCCTTTTTCCTCATCAAATCGTTAAGTCCAAAAACTTTATCCAAAAAATTCTTCAAAAATGAAGAAGCTACTCATTCCTAAATTCGCGGGTTACAGAAGGTTCTTTATAAGCCTCAAAATTCGTCTTCGAGTCTCAAATCGCTCGAGTTCGAATCCCCGTCGCTCGCGGCGCTCTCGGAGCCTCGGCAGTGGTTCTCAATTGGACATGCTCGCCGTTTTCCTCCAAAATCTCTCCCGGAGCTTCGAGCCTCGCGAGCTATTGAGTACTCTTTGGTCGGTCGAGTTTCTCTCTCGATGCTCGATCTTATCGACAGTTGCCGCGGGGGTCGACTACAACAGAATCGTCGCTGGAACTACCATGCATGTACAGCCCGTAGGGTTACCGCTATCGATGGCCGAAATTATTCGTTGGTTCGTGACCGTCGTACGGGGCAGTTGAGCACGAGCAGCGGAATCAGCCGGATTCCCTCTACCGCTCGAAGAAACTACGAACAGGTGTCCCCCACCTAAGATCCTCTGTGATAGTTTCGTCTCTCTTTCTCTCGCGTTGCACAGAGCAAAGACGAGCAATCTATTCGTGCATTCAGCAGCAGCGGCGGCGGCGTTATAGCCGCGAGTTACCGGGCGCGAGTGGGGAGGAAGGATTGGTTTCGTGGCGTGTAAAAAGAAGCGACGACGACGATCGTTCGAACGGCACACACGTACGGTCAACTGTCGCGATATGTACACCTGCTGGAAAGGCGAGATCGCACCGAATTCACGTCGTCTCGTCGGTCTCTCGCGTGTCAACGCCACTAGGTCAAATTAGGTGTGTGTATATTGTATATCGATGGAATTCGACGTCGGTATCGTCGTCGCGAGCGTGTTCGCCGACGTTCGGCAAATGTGTCTATAAAGCTAAATATGCTGTTGTGGGCAACTAAGCCAGATAAGAGAACAGCAACGGGACAGCAGCAGCCACCAGCATCAGTTACACACACCGTGAGTCTCGAGACTAAAGATGTTATATTTATATTATTAATCAATTATTCGGGAAAAAAAACGCCCCGATGAGAGTTTAAATATATGTATATATATATTTTTTTAATGGGTGAAAAGTGAGGAAAGTGAAATTTAATATTTAATCATTCAATATCTGAGATTTCTATCTAAAAAGATGATGAAATTGTTTAATCCACATAATTTATTATTGATGTCTGATATTTGTAAGGTTTTTTCGGTTTTTTTTTTTTTTTTACTTTTACTATGCCATATTTCGGTGTGCCGCTTTAGGGATTTGTTATAGCAGCTCCAATCGTTATTCTATTCACCTCTTTTCTCCCCTCTCCCTAATATTTATCGGTGGCTCGCTCGTGCACCTGGTTGCGAGTCTCTCGACCGCGAGCGCGCTCGCTCCTTCCCTCGTGTACGGTTTATCCCGCATAAATGTATTACTCTATCTATATATATGTAGGTATATATACGTGACCGCTTTCGACACTGCGCGAGGTGCATCCTCGCGAGGAACATAGAGAGCGAGAGAGACCCGGCGCGCATCAGCACATCGCCAAGAGCTAAAGCGGATTCATCGGGTCTCTATCGCCTCGCCGGGTTCGGGGCTAACAGGATGTACCAGTGAATGACCGGTTGCAAAATCCTCATAGAAACAACTTTCAAATGTACATTCTGAACGAACGGTTAAAATTCAATTTAAACAAAACGGTGCAAAAAGAATAATCGAATTTTTCTGCTTCGATAAAAATATAAAAATTGATTTTCGAGAGGTCATTCACTGGTGCACTATAGAAGTTTTTTATGTCCGCGCGCGTACCGTGAACTCTCACTCGTTCGTTCGGCATGGCTCCACGTCAACCGTGAGATACGAGAGACAGTGTCGGCCCGGGCACCTACTTTCGTGAAAGTGGTTTCTCTTCCTCCCCTCTTCCCTCCGCAGTTTTACTCCCTCTTTATGTACATCGTTACCTACTAAGCGTATCGTATATCCCAATTTATATGCCCATCGTCTCGACGTTTACCTAACGAAGGCGCGGAACGACCTCGACGAGGCTCGTTCATACTTGGAGACTGTGTACACAAGACCGTATCGTCGTGGCAAGTGTGCCTGAGTCTCGTCGCAGCTGTGCAAAAGTATATTATCGAATAAGAAGGAGAGAAAAATATAGAATCGAATAAAAAAAAAAGAAACAGCGATAGCGATTATACCGCGTGCTCTGATTCGTCATTCGGTGAGCTCGAAACCCTCGTGCTCCCCGGTCTCTAGCGTGCGCTTACTCGTATTACGTACACGGCTGAACTTCTTCGCCGGCGGCGGGAACCGGTTAGCGATCCTACTCGAGGAACGCGTGCGGCACGAAATTCCTTTGCCAGCGGTTCGAAATGCTGACCAGATGGAGAGAGACAGGGACAAACGAATTTCGGTAGGGACTGCCGGCCGCTCGGATTCCCCGGTGCGATGCATTGTGCGCCGGAAATAAGCATATTTTTTTCGTTAAAAAATAAAACATTTCCGCAGTTTGCCACGCGGGAGACAAAATTGAGATTTTTTACCTCCGTAGAAAAGCGAATGATTGATTGATTGGTTTATCAATACCCTAGTGTTGTATGGAGCAAGCTACAAATAAGAGATGAATACGTACTTAAAACTAGTAAACAGCTGTAGAAATTGATATCCATTCACATCTGAAGAAGCATGCGAATACTTGAGTATAACAGTGGACAGTGAGAGTAATCTGCATATAATAAGAAATAAGGTATAGTGAAATATAACTAAAATCAAATATAACGTATATAAATAAAATTTATAACGGCTAATCAGCATGTAATGAAGAATACTATGAAACAAAAGTAACATTGCATTTTTCGTGGAAAAGAAATAAAAAATAAAGATAGAATGGTGATTAAAATTAAATAATCTAAAGTAGACTGAATTAGGCATCTTTTAACGTAATAATAATGTTGAGAGGATAATAACACTTAAAGCACAGTGTTTGATAAGTATATAATTATGATATAGATGCCCTCTGCTCTACGAAGGTTCTTCGCAAGAAAATAAATAAGAGAAGAGATTAAGCTTGAAAGAAGTGAGGGAATTAGTGTGAACGACATATTAGTCCTCATAAAAAATACATTGAAAATAGCAAATTGTAAATCCTTTAATGAAAAATTTCGATCGGTAAATTATTCATTTATGTTAATTGAATATATGCGTGTCTCCGAGCGGGGGTTTGACGCAAAGGCCACCCTGTTCTCTTCGCCCTTTCACGCGTCTCGTGCTTCCCTGTAATATTTTTTTGTTCTCTCCTAATAATAATCTTCCTCTGACATTTCGCTCGTTGCACTGGGTATAACGACTCGCGCCATGTGGCAGGCTGGCTTAACGGTCCCGTCGCCGGTGCGCCCAGGCATATACGTGTCAGGGTCTCGCTCAGATACAAAAAAAAAATATATATCGTAGATATACATGTAGTAGCGCGGTAATACTCTGCACCGAAACCATTTGATTTGCACTGCGATTAGAGCTCTGACGCGCCGTTAACAGGATTACGATTCGCGACGCTGACCGTTGCCGCTGCTGTTTCGATAAAATAGGGGGAAGAGCAGGGGGCAAAATGGACCCGTGCCCTATAATTGAGACGAGACTTTTCTGCAGTCTGTAAAAATTAATAAAAATTATAAATTAAATAATCGTTTTTTTTCTATCTGGTACTCCATTTTGCCCCATGTCTGCAGTGTAAATTTTTCAAAATGTACAGGTGTAGCTATCGTTCCCATTTTGCCCCAGTCTTCCTTACATAAATTACATTCTCGCGCTCGCGAATTTGTACGCAAATAATACCCAATTTCGCATGCGATTATCCGTAATATCTCATCCGTAATTGTATTTGCTGTTGTTCCACTCGAATCGTCCGCGGTCTGTTTCGTTCTCGTACGCAGCTCGAATTTTTATCAGCCTCTCTGGTTCCCCGGTGACTCGCTCCTCCGCGCAACAATGATAATAACATGGCTCGCGAGGTTCTTCGCCGTTCTCCTCTTTCTTTCACGGTTTTTGATACACACCTCTCGCACACGTTTCCACCGGAATGCCGTTGCGCTGCCGCTGCAGCGACGAGGATGTGTTCGCCGCTTCGAGGCAGCCCTCTGTGACGAGATTATCTCTTTTTCTTTCTCTTTTTTTTCTGTTCCATCGTTCGTCTCGTTCACCGTTTTCTCCCGAAGTTCCACGTACGCGAGAGGGTTCAGGAAAAAGCATTGCATAGACTCCTTGAGGGGACCATCTTCTCACGCGTCCTCGCGCGCATTGCAATGGATATAAAGCGTTAATGTACTATAATAAGGCAGAGAGTCGTAACGGGGATCGGAAAGGAGAGGCTCATTATACTATGTACCGGTGTCTTAACGGCGATGCAAGTTCTTATTATTCGTCGTGCACAAGCAGAAATCCGAGCCGCGGAGTTCCGCAAAGTGGCCGAATGCGAAATTAACGTTTATTTTTTTCTTCTCGTTACTGCGGACACGAAACGATTATTAAATACGGAAGGTGGACGGCGTGTAAAAGAGTTCATTCATTCATCACGGTGCAGCGGTGCCTGCTATGTGGATTAACCGAACAGTCTGCTTTCACGAGCTTCGTAGCTCGTAACGAGTGCAATGATGTAATTTGAAGAAAAAGAAAAGATGCACGAAATTGTCGTGAAACAAATGGGTCGTCCCGCGGCTCGTAAATGTTTACGCGTTCCGGGAAAAAATCCTCCCTAACCGATCGTACAGTAAACAAAAAATGTAAATAATGATTTGGAATTTTGTTGATGATAATTACATTGAAGTTAAATTTTCCCAATGACAGCGAAACGGATTAGTTTCCAATATCCGTATTGATTTTTGCAAAGAAAACAACGCGGATAATGTTAGCCGAGTGCAAAATTTTAAAACGGCAAATGACGTTGGAAAAAAATATTGTAAAAGAAAAACGTGAAGAATATAAATAAATAAAACGATATATCCAAGATATATCTTTTAAATAAATAAAAAGATATATCCAAATATAACGATTCATTGCATCGTTCATTATACACAGGACGTTAACGAGGTAGTAGAGATACACCGCGGTGCTTCAAAGGTTTAACGCGATATTTAATCCTTTGTACGGGGACATTGCCAATTTCGCATGCCTCTAGTAGTGGTTTCGGAACGTTTCCAACCGTAAATTGGAACGTGTGATTAGTAATTTGAGAGGTTTCCGTTATCCCTCTGACGACACTGCAATCGATACTATTATAGAGGGAGTGAGCGAATACGTGCCATGAGATAACACCGGGTATGCTGATTTTAATTAATCGAGTAGTGATGTCGAAATGACTCTCGACTTGTTACGTAATTCAAAACAAACAATCGAATCTAATTTCATCGTTTCAATTGGTCTCGAAACGCTTCCATCGCAATTTATATATTCGGTTTATTTTCAAGCACTGCCAAAACACAATGTTATCGCTCTATCAACAATAATCTAAAATCCTAATAGAAGTCATTGTCTCGAATTGAAGTTATCTTGCTTGATACATATGTTCCAATTTTTCAATGATCCATTACTGATGTCTACAATTATTTTTCGATGAACTATTTGCATTCTTTTTGGGTAGATGATTTATCATTTTAATTAGCTCAGTTTTTTTTCAACTATTAATAACAGTTGGTCGACATCGCAAAGTTTGTATCCCTCGAGATTTTTTAATCGACACTCCACTTTGAAGGTGAGATATTAAAGTTCTCCCTCAGGAAGCCGGAATTCATCCACTCTGCCCTAATTGGCTCGAGCAGAGACCGACCATGACTAAATAATTTCTCTCCAACTCGATTTCCTTCCCGAGGAGAGATTCCGAGGAGAATCCTCTCCAGGCCCGGGACTTCCTAATCCGTAATCTCTTCCTCGACTTTATCCAGCAATTGGCAATGACCGGGCTCCTTTCAGACGACGGTGTTAAGAGGGACGAAGATAGAGATAGACGGCGAGATACAAGTGGCACGTGGGAAACTGTTGGGACACCGGCGATGCACATTGCGCGCATCCACAAACTCGTACACTGAGAGAGATAGAGATTTATCGCTAGTTTCTCGATACTCTCCATAGCACGGTATTCGTCGAGCGTTGATAATTGCGTCACGCGTTGTTCTCCTTCCCGCGCGGAACAGACGGAGAATGGTGGCACAACTGATACGAACGACCCAACGACCCGAGTAAAGCGAAATCGTTCCGTCAACAGTCGAAAGCTACCCGGTCGACGAAAATTAAATCTACCAAACATTGAAAGCAGAGATCGGCACGACCAGGTAATTTTTAAAAAATTCTGCCTCTGATTGGTTGTATGCTACAATAATTCAAATATTGGCCTATCGAAAGTAATATTTTTTTAAAGTAATGAGCTCGATCTGTGATCAAAAGGTATCCGTTCGATTAAAATGAAACGTTTCGCAACAAATGGGGATAAGCGGGACAAAACTGAGCATTTTTTAAGCAATTTTTCGCGGGACATAACAGAAAAAAACGTCTCATCTCGATAGAAGAACACGAGTCCATTTGGTTCCGTTCTCCCCTTTGGGCGATATACGATTTACTGATTCAAACAAATTTCTTACCATGATCATATAAAACTTCGAATTACCTTTCATTTTCCACCTTATAATCGAAGCTACCGGCTCCGAAGCCGGTTATCGTTGGAAAAAAAGGAAAAAACCACAAATAGCAGAAATCAAGTGTTTTCCTAGCAGCTCGGTACGGTTCAGTTTATACAAGAACTTCTCGCATTCCTGCACATTAAAGTGGC
Organism: Stenichneumon culpator; assembly: GCA_964017025.1. Taxonomy (NCBI): domain Eukaryota; kingdom Metazoa; phylum Arthropoda; class Insecta; order Hymenoptera; family Ichneumonidae; genus Stenichneumon; species Stenichneumon culpator. The sequence continues at coordinate 7,229,287 of OZ024779.1, forward strand.
AAATGACGTGTTCAGGCTTCATCGACGCCTCGCATCGAATGCCACAGATGGAAAGGGCGACGGACAAAGATGCGGCTATAGCGGATAGTCGGGGAGAGGCGAAGAAAAGAAAAACAAAGGGAAGGGGAGAGAATGAGAGGTGCACGAGTGCGTGTAAGGTCATCAAGGTGGCACCTCCGCTGCCGCATCGAAACGAGTCAAGTGAAAAATGCCGCAGCCACCGCAACCTCCGGACAACTCGCGTCGCTCACCGGTTTTCCTCCCATAGTCGACGAGCTCTTTTCGTTGGCCGTACGCTCACGCGACGCACACTGCGATACGTACATGCATTATACATAGCGTATGTATAGCACGGTATTCGTTCCCGTATTCGCGGATTTATTATGCGGGTGGGTAGACCGCACGCGCTTCGTTCACGCGTCCTGGCGAATTACTCGACTGGACTAACGGGTGTTCAACAATGGGCACACGCTTCGTGCGACTCAAATCGCCGTTGCACTCGGGAGTACATATATACGTACTTTTCTGTTGCGTGCAGAATTACATTACAATTTCTCAATTAACGTATATTTTATTTGCCTTCAGTGGTAATTTTTATTTATTTTCTTTAACCGGGACTATTTGAAGCGCTAAATCTTGGCGTATCGCGAGGCTTATGGCAATTAATTGAATTGATAAGGACCATCTCTCGATGTGTAGCAATAATTAAAATGCATTCGTCATGCGATAGTAGAAATGAAAAACGTTATCTAAGATTTTAATCGTAGAAGGCGGCACAGGGGTTCGTGGAACATTTTTCTTCTAGAGCCCGTAATTGTTAAATTGTTCGTTAAATCGGTACGGAGCTTCGATAAATACGTCGTTAACATTCCGCCTTATCTATTCCACTACAAACAAGCTGAAGATCCTTCACTTAGGGCGAAGCGCCATCGTGACGAAGATAAGACCTCGGAACTTCGGTGGTAATCATTTATTCGTGAATTCGTGAAATTAAACACGTACTCACTTCCACATATTGTACGACTTTTCCATCGCAGTATAAAATTGCAATACGTTCGGAAAATTCTGTAAAAAGCAATGAAAAAAAAGATGTATTCTCTGAAAACATCGCATGAGTGGCGAATGATTTTAGATATCGCGTGATGATATCTGCGGCAAGATGATGCAAAAGAGATTGCGATGACTGATAGTCAAACGTATTCAATACATTAGCCGTCGACGCGGACGGATTTCCTGATAGTTCGAGCTGGACCGACTGATTTCTGCATTCGCCGGTTCGAGTCTCGCGTAATACACGCATCGCCTCGTTCCCGTGTCTGTATTTGCGCAGCTTTGCCTGTAGTTTCTCTGGCCGGTATTTGTACTGGTACATATCGGCAACTCGGACAGGTCGTGAGTGAGCGTGTATGCGGTAGCCTCGTATTTTACCGTTTTACGACGCAGCTCGGTAGCTCCCGGGAACGTTGTGCTGTTGGTAGGTAGGTAGGTGGTAGTCGGTCAACTCGACAAACGGCCACAGCTAAGCGGATCTCGCACCGATCACGATATATCGTGACTCCCTCTCGCGAAACGGACGAACGAGCGTGGATTCTCGGTTGTCAGGTCGCCATGCTATATACCTCGTTCTCGCGGTACGCCGACTCGCAATAACGGAAATTCTATTTGATCCGATGGACCTACGGACGTCCCGTGGTTCGTTATTGTTATCGTTCGCTTCAAATTCGATGTTCCACTTGTTCCATAAATTCAGCTCGGTTCGACTTTCTTTTTCATGTTTCAGAAAATTGTCATTTTCTCGTAAACATTTGGCTCGGTATTTCGTTTGTTCTTCAATCTTTCGAAACTTCGATACGAAATAATGAAATTCGAACGAATAAAAACAAGTTTTTTTAATTATCATTTTATTTTTATTTGTTGGGGGCTCTTTGGCTCGATTTTATACTTCGCTTCGAAAAAAGGTAAAAATTCAAGAAGACACTGCGAAGTCGGATTTTCTTTTCAAATTTTGAACTCTCGAACGAAAGTTGATTTTCGACGATCAAAATCAAGCGCCGTGTCTCGTCCCGACGGCCGAATGGACTGCCGTATCGCCAAGGACATTAAACTCCCCAACGATCTACGATAGTACCCGAGCACAATAAACGACAATACGCTCTCCAGCCATAACATTAGCAGTTTCGGCTAATCGTTCCGATCGCTCGGACCACCGGCGTGACGCACAAATTACGGGTTCGAATGATAAACTCCTCTCCCTATCCTTCGGAGCGTTACTCTTTATCTGCACAAAATTTTCTGTCTCGGTCACTCCTGGTCCGAGTTGAAAGACTTCTTTCACATTCGTTCTCTCCCTCCGACTTCCGGTCTGCGCGCCCCGCGAGGTTCAACCTCGAGATTGGGAGGGGGCTTTAACAGAGTTTTTAACTTAGCATAGAAGCCGGCAATTTCACTCGACTCGCTCGGTTCCACTGGTCATTCGTTTACAGACGTTAATGCACCTTCGCTACGGTGTACCACCTACCGGTACACCCGCATACAATGGATATTACATAGGTAGACTCCCGCCGCGTGTGATGAGATTTGCAGCGTGGCGTGTTTACCAGGGCGTGTGCGAGCGCTCATTTCCTTTACATAGTCGACCGTGGATTGCCACGTTTGCCACGTTTGCCACGTTTGTGCCACTGTTCTACATGCTGCGCGTGAACGTTGTTTGCAACAAGACCGGGGAAGTCGAGTCGAATGACAAAAACACGTGCGGCGTCACCGAGCATGGTACTTCATGAAAAAAAAATAGTACGGTGTTACTTATTTCTCGAATCGCCCGTCCCGCTTTCGAGGACCCCGACGAATTTCTCCCGACAGCTCGTACGTTTCTGTCACGCGATAATGATTATGTTATCCCACTCATTACCGCGACATCAGCGTACGCCGGCGAAGAGGCGGGTGGAGGCGCGCGGAAGAAATTCATCGTGGCTTGGTTCTTTGTCAATTAAGGCAAACAATAGGTGAGGTGTAATTATAGTCATGAGAGGCGGTTGTTGCGGTAATTAAAAAGATTTTATCAGTTAATGGGAGATCGGTATTGGTTGGTGAATTTTTAAATTTAAGATTATCTTTTGCTTCCTCATAGAGGAAACTATGTTTTTTTTTCTTTTATCGTATGATAAATTTATTTTTTACTCGGTACACGTCGGAGCTGGGTTTTAATCTGAGGGTAAAAAAAAAATCGGAACATCTGGCCAATTCTGTTTATCGCCGCGAGCCGGCAACGCCGTCGAATGATGTCGCATTTGGTCTCCTCCAGATTTCAGCTCGTATCCTAACGTAGTGCGATGAAAAAAAATCTTCGAAAATTCATGCCCGAGCCTCGAAGCATTCTTTTTAATGGTACCGAAAATAAATTCATCACCTACGTCCGTATTGTTCTCACAGATCGAATAACGCAACGGCAGCTTGCTCTTGGCACAGTCTATCGATTTATTCATTTTTTCACTCATAAAAACGTGAAAAATGATGTTGCAAGAATTTATATCGATATCCTGCGAAGCCCTGATGGTGCGCCCACCATAAATTCCACAGGATTTATTACTGACAAGCTGGCGGATTAAAAAAAATAGAAAAAAGGGAAGAAATATATCTTTCTAGTATCAGATCGTCGAGAAAACGTTTCCCGGTTACAACGTCAGTACCTTGGATTCTTAAAACCCCCTCTTTCTCCTCGACTCGTGTTCCATTAATAGAATCCATAGAAAAATGAAAGCGGCTTTCTTGTCATTTAATAAACTGTACAAAGTTTCAACAGCGACGAGAATAACCGTGTACCATCGTCGAGGACACTCGGTGTGCGCGTTTCGCAAAGTTGGACACGGCCGGCGATTGAATTGCGAGTCGGCTGATGGGAATGGGAAGAGGGAAAGGGTCGCGGTTAAGAGCCCGAGATCCCGGGCCACCGCGGTCTCGTCTCGTCGGACCAACTCTGTTTCCGCGGCACAAGCGAAGTTGCGACGCGTGGGTGCATCATCCGGCTTTTGCTCTCCCCCTCCCTTCCCTTCAGCTTTCCAATAATACAATTGCGTCGTTTCCGCACGCGCGGACGCGGGGAAAATAGCAGGTGAGATCCGCCAACCGTGTGACACTTTATTTTTATTTTTATGGCCCGTTAGGTTTCTACTTTGCGATAAATTGCGATAACGCGACCAAAATAATACAAACATTGTTTTTTACCCAAAAGCGTCTTTCTTGCATCTCTGACGACGACAATATTTATGGATGACTAAAAAAAATTTAGCCGCAATTTTTGTAGCGAAAGAATGCTTTTCGCTTTACTGGAGTAAAAAAACTCATTTTTTTTTCTTTTTGCCAATAGAGTCTCCCGGATGAATTTGACCGTCGCATCGTAACCGGATCGTCTCTAATTTCCCTCGGTGTACGGATTCCATTTCCCGTGCAGAGAATTTAGCGATTACACGGCACAATTCGCGTTTCACTCTCCGATAGATTGTTCTGGGCAAATTTTCGCGGTTGAACTAATTGGAGTCAATTTAACACAGAACAGTAAACTTTGACCGCTGCACAGAGAGCTCTGTCGCCACTGGTAATGCCGCGAAAATGTACGGATCGCCCTCAAAGTAATTCAATTATTTTGCACGCAGGTACTTTGCGATAAATTATGATGACGCGATGAAAATAGCACAAACATTTTTTTTACACCCAACAGCGTGTTTCTCGCATCTCCGATGACGACAATATTTATTGATGAGTTATTAAAAGTTTTAACCGCAATGTTTTGCACTGAAATGCTTTCGCTTTACTGGCATGAAACGAAAATAATTTCAATTTTAGTTGCCGATAGAGTTCCCGGCTGAACTTGATCGTTGCATAGTAACCGAATCGTCTCTAATTCCCCTCGGTGTAAGGGTTCCATTTCCCGTGCAGAGAATTTAGCGATTGGATAGCGCGGTTCGTGGTTTGACTCTCCGGTAGATTGTTGTGTGGGCATTTTCGCGGTTGAACTAATTGAAATCGATTCAACACAGAACAGTAAACTTTGGTCGTTACACAGACTGATCTGTCGCCGCTGTTGAGGCCGCGCAGCTGTTCGGATGGTCCTCAAAGTACTTCAGTCATTTTGCGCGCAGGTATTTGGCGATAAATTTTAATAACGTGATCAAAATAGCACAAACATTTTTTACGCCTAACAGCGTGATTTTTGCATCTCTGATGATGACAATATTTACGGATGAATATTTTTAATTTTAGCCGCAATTTTTCTAACTAAACAATACCTGCCGCCTTACTGGAGTAAAAAAGAAAAGTTGCCAATTTAAGTCCCCGGACGAACGTGACCGTCGCATCGTAACCGCATCGGCCCTAAATCCCCTCGCTGTAAGGATTCCATTTCCAGCGTAGAGAATTTAACGATTGCATGGCGCCGTTCGCGGTTTCTCTGTCCGGTAGATGGTTGTGTGGAAATTTTCGTCGTTAGACTAATCAGAGTCAATTCAACACAGAGCAGTAAACTTTGGCCGTTACACAGACAGATCTGTCGTCGCCGTTGAAGCCGCAAAGTCGTTCGCATCGCCCTCAAAGTAGTTCAATGATTTTGTGCGCAGCGCGAACGGGAGGCCGCGTTAAATCCCCGTCAATTATATCTGTTCGACGGTAATTGCTTTCGACTCCTCGCTAGCGCCGTGTTTCATACTCTGGTAACGTAAATTGTATCGGTCAATGGACGAATATTTATAGTTCGCATTCCGCGGTCGTACGTCTCTACCAACAATGTGTCATTTGTGAAACGCAGACGCGACGTTCGCCACGCGGGTTACACAATCTGCGTGCTCGTCGAATGGCCCGTCCGCGCTGGAGAGTTATAAAGTTGATTTAATTTCATTTCCTCCTATCCGTTACCATGTTTTTACATACTGCCGGCTTGCGCTACGCTCCGTACGTTGAGAATAATAAAACTCGGATGTGCGATTCACGTGCTCGTTTCGGGTCGAATAAAAACAACAAAAAGTAAGTTATGAAATCTCGGCGTTGAATTTATATCTACGATACACGCACGACGAGACCGTTTCTATCGACTCCTAAAATTGACTAATGTAATCACGCTAGCCGTCCAAAATCGTAGGTTACGGGCGCTCGGTAAATACAGTTTTGCGTGACCGATGTGTTCGTACTGGGGAAACCCGGGGCAAAACGGACCGGTCGTGAAGTAAATATTTTTATAACAGCGCGGCCGCTCTATTTTCATTCGCGTCACGGATATAGTGTTTCGATGCAAGCGCCGATACGATATTTGATACACTTCCATGTAGCCATCGGCGCGATAACCTATCGCCGTATGGCGAGAGAAGCAGCGACGGACGAATTGATGTGTTTTTTGTTTTGTTTTGAATCAATTTCTAACCACGACCTTTATTTTGTCTGTCCGTATCGCAGGGCGTCTTCCGGATGCGTCATGAGACACAACAAAAGTTTGCCACGAGATTGATCTTATCAGCGGTGTTAAGCGGCCAGGCAGAGTGATATTAGGAGAGATTATAAATAAGAATAATTGGCGAATCGTCGTCTCCCTCGGAGAAGCCGGAAAACATAGGGGAGAGGAAAAGAACGAAAGGGTGATGAGCTCAGTATCGCCGGAGGCGAAAATTCCTCAACGTTCGACAAAAAGCTACAAAGATGTTTCGCTCGAAGATTCGCATACACACGTGTCAAGTGATACTGCTGACGTCGCTGGTGTGGTTCCTGGTAGACGTGATGGTGCTAATGTTCTATTCGGATTGCATCGGGGGTTCGGGATGGGGCTGCACGGAGAGCAGCAAGCAAACGCTGACGGAAGAGAGTCAGCCGCGGGCCGACGCATTTCATGCCGAGGCGCAGCCGGAGAGCGGCCACAGACGATACAAACAATCGGAGCTTCACTTGTGGCGACCGGCAAAGTCAGTAAGAGAAAACAAAGGGAGCCCAGGAGAATTAGGGTCGGCGGTTCGCATACCGCCGGAGAACGAAGCCAAACAGCAGGAACTCTTCAAACTGAATCAGTTCAATCTCATGGCTAGCGACATGATATCGTTGAATCGATCGCTCAAAGACGTCCGACTCGACGGATGCAAGAATAAAAAATATCCCAAATACCTGCCCCACACCAGCATCGTCATCGTCTTTCACAACGAGGCCTGGAGCACACTGCTCAGGACTGTATGGTCGGTCATCAACAGATCGCCCAAGACCCTACTCAAAGAAATTATACTCGTCGATGACGCTAGCGAACGGGGTAAGCTTTTCGTGACGTAAATAAACATAGACATTTTTTTATTCGTGGTATTTTCATGTCGTGAATGAAAGATGTTAGAACGATATTTAAGAAAAATATCTATTTAGTTTGTAATTCACTAGCGGTTATGTTGGCTCGCGCGCGAGCACACTGAGCAAAAAAATTGGTTGGATCAAGCAAGTCACGGTGTCATACATTCATAGGTGTGTATTGTTGGTACAACAAAAATCTTTGTTTCAATCGACAAATTTTCAATAAATTGAAGCACATAATCGTTTAGCAAAACAATGCTTTATTTGTACGAAACAAATAACAGCTTTGAACGTATGTCACCGCGACTTTTGGTTAATACAACCTATTTTTTTTCTCAGTGCATGGATCGCATGTTTCATAGCATGTGAAAATACATTGCATATGGAATCGAATTTCTGAATTTCGAAATTCATCCCATATGTTATGAAAACCGAATGTTCGAAAATGTTGCATATGGGATGGATTTTGGATTTCCTAATTCCATTCCATATGCTATGTATGAACATCCAAACCAACAAACAAATCCACAAATTTCTAAAATATACATCAATTTAACTAATTTTTTTTCATTTTTGCTAGTATTTTTATAAAACGATGACTGTGTTCTGATCCACGAGCGGTATCAAGAGTAGAAAAATGTTTTAAATGTTTGCATCTGTCGCGAAATAAAATGTTTGATGGAATCGTTTGCAATTTTTCAGATCACCTCAAACAGGATCTCGAAAACTACGTAAAGACTTTGCCAGTGCCGACTTACGTGTTCCGTACGGAGAAGCGTTCGGGCTTGATAAGAGCGCGGCTTTTGGGCGCGAAACACGTAAAGGGACAAGTGATAACGTTTCTGGACGCTCACTGCGAGTGCACGGAGGGATGGCTCGAGCCTCTTCTCGCGAGAATCGCCGAGGACAGAACGACGGTCGTTTGTCCGATTATCGATGTTATCGGTGACGATACCTTCGAGTACATCACGGCGAGCGACATGACCTGGGGAGGCTTCAACTGGAAGCTCAATTTTCGATGGTAAAAACCCAACGAGTCGTTTTCCCGTCGTGGCTTTAACGAAATTTATTCTTCAGCCCGCATTATTCATTGATTGTACAAATTTATCGGTTTTTCGTCTTCTTTGTTTTTCAGGTACAGAGTAGCGCAGAGAGAAATGGACAGGCGAAACGGCGATAGAACGGCACCGCTTCGAACTCCAACAATGGCCGGTGGATTATTCTCCATCGACAAAGAATACTTTTACGAATTGGGAGCATACGACGAAGGTATGGATATCTGGGGCGGCGAGAATCTCGAAATGAGCTTCAGGGTGAGTTTGAAACAAAAGTTTTTTTATCGAAAATCACTTCGATCATAAAATTAGTAATGATTTTCTTCTTCGTCCAATATACGTGACTATATGTGCATAACATTATATAGAACAAGTTCTTTTTTATAAGCTTTAATTAACCTTTTCAGACCTCCGTATCTCGGCAAAGAGACCCTGGTGAAATTAGATCAGTCCCAATTACTCCCGGCTTGAAGCCTCAAACAGTTATTTTTAGCTTATTTCCGTACGATTTATAATTGCCGAGATACAAAGGTTCGAAATAATAAAAATCCATCGACTTGTTCCCGTTGCAAAAATAACTGGATACTGAAATTAGCAATCCACCGTACGCGTCGCAGGCTATTTGTCTCCTCGCGCAACCGACGGAGTTCCATCTGTTATAATCGCGGGGTCAAGATAGATAGAATTTGCAGAATGACAATTTGTAACGCGGCGTGATGACGTAGACGGGGATAACGGAACGCGATGACGCACGCAATAGAAGATGAAACAACAGCTGTGGAATAAAATTTGTAAAACTATAACCGAGTTGATTGTAGGTCTGGCAGTGCGGTGGAATCTTAGAAATCAGTCCGTGTTCACACGTCGGTCATGTTTTCCGTGACAAGTCGCCGTACACGTTTCCCGGCGGTGTCAGCAAGATTGTACTTCACAACGCCGCGAGGGTTGCCGAGGTCTGGATGGATGAGTGGAGAGACTTTTACTATGCCATGAACCCAGGTTAGCCTATCCTATTTGATTGTAAAATTGAAAACGATTGATGTCCGTTATTATTATTATCATTATTATTGCTAACTGAAAGCCGCTCGCATATTATCCTCGCCTTGTATTTTCATATCTCTCGTATACTTCTGTCAATTGTAAGAAAAAAAAATCAAAATGTGACAGCTTTATTATCGCCTATTTAAAGATAAAATATTTCGCTCGTTTGTCATTCTCCAGTTGTCTCCAGTTCGGCGGTAATTTTTAATGCCGAACGAACGAGACGATTCCTTTAATACCTTTCCTCGTGCATACTTTTTTATCTTGCGTCTTCGTGCCATTAATCGTAACATAAACGTCTTTCCGAATGATCTATCGTTCAGGCTGCGATATAACCAATCTACGTGGGTAACTGCAGAGCTTCAATTTTTCTTATCAACTGCACGATTTTCAGGAAGTGATAAATAATGAAAAAGAGAGTGAGAAAGGGAGGAGAGTTGCGAATGCTTCGTACGAACGGGTATCTGATATAAGCTTCCTACCGAGCGCGCTTTGAGGTATTCGACGAAATTAATATTTCTTTATATTTCAGAAATTTGTATTACGAATATTAATTTTAAGCGTCTTAACCACTCATCCATCCAACTCGACTAACATCAGACATGCTTTTCTCATGTTAAATGTATTTATTCAAGCCTAACCGTTATGTAGGTGGTGAGAACAGCTGTTCCACGAGGCCGTTCCGATGCTGATCATTATCGCTCTTGTAGGGGAAAAAAAATCCAAACCAATTCGCCGGAGTTTATTATACTTATGAAATTTTTTTAAGTCAATTTTTTCATCAGCCTGACGTGAATATATAATCGCTAACATACTAACAGAAATGAGTTGGTTAGATATGGATGTGTGGTGGGACATTGGAAATAGCGACTTGCTCACACGTTGGGCATGTATTCCGTAAGTCGACGCCGTACACCTTCCCCGGTGGTACGAGCAAGATAGTCAACCACAACAATGCGAGGCTCGCAGAGGTCTGGTTGGATCAGTGGAAGTACTTCTATTACAACATTAATCCAGGTAGCATTAACACCAGAGAAAAAAAAAAGCAAAATGTACAGAATTAACGAGAATCGCCGAGAGCTTAAAAGCTCGCTACCTTTGCCTGCCAAGCATGTTCATAGTTAGAAACTAGAAACTATATTGTACCACTATGTATCAGCATGAATTCTACAAGCTATGGATTTACTACTACGACGATGTCTCTTTATCAGATACCCGTTAATAAGATTCACACTTTTTATTCACTTCTGAACTTCGTGATTATATCGGATACCCTGTTTATATTGTGTCAGTTATCGATCCTTGTCTCGCGACAACCGACAATTTCTGCATGCAAGACAGCACCGAAGACGGAGCCCGGCAAAATATTGATTGCAACTTTGGGAATTGCAAGTATAAAATTATAATTGCATACATAAATTGTACTGCAGTTTTGTACGTTACGGGAATACAAAAATTTACATTGCCGAACTCCGTCCGACGTGATGAATACTTCAAAGTCTCGATAGATAGAAATTCGTACCGTGTAATAGTTTTATTATTTTAGGTTTCATTGCGAGAGCTTATGGCAGAAAAACACGTTCTCACGATGTTTCGTTAAGCACGCATAATCGTATCACGTCCAATTTCATTTTTCATACGAAGCACACGAAATCACACGAGCACCGGCAGTAGATAAATTGTATTTTTTGAAAAATTGTAAATTCTTGGGAATTTCGTTCGGGCGTTTTTTCTCAATGTCGCCATGTATTTTTCAGGTGCCCGTAATGTACCGGTCGGTGATGTTTCCGAGCGGGTTAAGCTCCGAGAGAAGCTGAAGTGCAAGAGCTTCAGGTGGTATCTGGAAAATATATATCCGGAATCGCCGATGCCTCTGGATTATTATTATCTTGGCGACGTGAAGAACGTCGAAATGCGGAATTGCTTAGACACGATGGGAAGAAGAACCGGCGAGAACGTTGGACTCAGTTATTGTCATGGATTGGGAGGCAATCAGGTCAGTAGAATGACCGCAAAAACAGCGGGATAATTTTTGTCCAATGATTCACAAAAAAATTAACATTTTATTTCGTTCTTTAAGGTCTTCGCGTACACGAAAAGGCAACAAATAATGTCGGACGACATGTGCCTCGACGCTGCCAGTCCGCTGGGTCCCGTTAAAATAGTTCGCTGCCACGGAATGGGCGGCAATCAAGCTTGGGTATACAACGAAGAGGTAATTTTATATTTAACTTCGTTATACTTTTATATTTAACTTCGTTATACTTTTATATTTAACTTCGTTATACTTTTATATTTAACTTCGTTATACTTGTATATTTAACTTCGTTATACTTTTATATTTAACTTCGTTATACTTTATTATCAACGATTATTTACTTGTTACAGACGAAGATGATAAGGCACACAAATACGGGTCATTGTTTGTCGATACCACGGCCAGGCGACGCGGCACTGCCTGTTCTTGCTCCGTGCGATCCTCACAGCTTGGGCCAAAAGTGGATAATGAAGAGCAAATTCAAGTGGCAGGCTAGCTAATATCGGGCAGCTTTCGGTAACAAGAACTGCTCGCAATACTTGTTGATGTATTTATCAAATTCTAATATGACCACCGGCTCCTAGAGAGCCTCAGTGAGTCTTGCGGTTGTCTCCGAGGCAACACAAAAAAACGGACGCATACAGCGAGAGATGAGTTAACGATGAGATTAACGATACGAGTAAGAAGTTAGTAGTGGAGATTGATGACGATTTTTAAAATGAATTGACTATCGACCGCGTTAAGCATTGAACGGGTGCGACAGATCATCTGTTTTTTTTTCCTTGAATAATAAATCATTCTCGGGCTTTTTATCTTATTTTTTTGTAGAAATATCAATAGCAGTATCGTGCATTTACTGCTATTTTTTGTGGTAGGCCTTGATAATTGCACCTGAAGAGATAGAGAGAAAGAGACCGGTAAAGAGAAAGATAGAGAGACCGGTAAATGCAGATTGTTTTAAGTGCGTGTGAGAGAAAAAGAGATTTTTTCCGAGCGCAAGAGATTAAAAATACGTGATTGCGTCGTAGACACATAAGTGAAGAATTTCTAGGTGGGCGGTAGATGAAGCATATCAGACAACTGTTATTAAATAAAATAATTGTTGACATAGAGAACACAAGTTAATTGACGAAATATTTCGTCACTTGGGATGTGTGCAATGGTCATATTTACACGAATGTTTTATTTCTTTTCTTTTTGCGTTTATCGACGCATAATTTTCTTAGCTATTATATGACCGATATGGATGTTTAAGAGCGCAAGAGTTGAGAGACGAGTTTACTTACTAGGACATAGCGACTTGTATGTACAATCCGTTTAGCGTATAGGGGAGAGCACTGAATCTTTTTATACTGTTTACTCTAAATAGTTCCTCGCTTTATTATATTACAAAGAAAGAAAAAGAACAGAAAAAACATCATAATTTGAAATATAAAAACGGCGTTATATACCTCGTTCTTTAAGAAGATTGTACTTATACGTGGATTCGACCGAGTGGCTCGATCGTTTTTTTTTCTCGTTAATGCGAATACCTGGTCACTCGAGATGAATGCAAATTGTTGATGGATATAATTTCCTTGAGTTTCCAACGTTCAATGAGATTAGCGACGCCCTTCCCACATCTGTTTTACGCTTTTTCTCCCCTGTTTCCAAAACGCGGAATCTGCGGTACTCCGATCATTAAACAAAACGATAACAAGGAAAAAGCAAATAAACGATTACCCCTTATAGTTATGGTGACGGTGCAACGGTATACTATTTAATTAGTTGTTTCGTAGATTGCAGTATTTATTTTTGTACAGCCCTCGAGTTGATTTTACGATGTTAAGCAGAGTGAGAGAAGAAGTGGAAAGGGAGAAAACGTGTGGCTACGATAAATTCGTCAGTGAATTGTGAGCAATCGCCTTCTCGTTAAACTTGATGCTCACTTCGGTGGCGTGTTAATAATAACGATATATAGAATCTGCTTGCGGCGAACTACAATTGAATTAAATATTGTTCGCGGAGTAAATCTATTTTCTACTTGTAAAAAGAAAAGAAAAAAGAAAAACAATCGAAGTAGGAAGATCATCCTCTGGCACTTGTGTATACTAATAATCGATAATACCGATTTTCCACGCTCAACTTGTGTGGTAGAGAAGAGAATCTTAAGATCCCTCCCCCGGCACACGTATTTGTTAATATTCCGTCAATATTCGTGTGCTCGACGCCCAAATCTCGTTTGTATGTATAAAATATTTGATAGTTTTTAAAGAAAAAAAAATAATACACGTAGCTCGTCAATGAGGAGAATCATTGAATATCGATGAGGAAATAATAACTCTCTCGCTAATTTAACAACCCGGACGTGCCTCTGAGTGTTGTGCGCTGTAAGGTTATTTCCCCGATAGTTCAAATACAAACAGCGACACGATTGTTCGACTGCGGAACATGTACAGACGTAATATTGCGATAATAGTACGATCCCGTTTCCAGCTTCGTTACTTTCGTCTGATTCGTGAAAAAAAAAATTCTACTTCACACAGCAATAGGATAATAAAAAAAACGTTATACGAGACGCGAGCGTTGTACAGTACTTCTGGAATATCGATATAAGTGATAAGATTGCGTTAGTTTGTAAGGAGCTCCGTCGATTGTGAGAGAAAAAACCCTATGATGCGAGCGGATGTCATTTTAATTAACTCGATTTTTGAATGCTCTTCCATATTTCTTAATCGTTCGTAAATGCAAATGTTTCTATGCTGCATTTTTGTATACCGCATAGGATAATACGACGATACAGTATTATCCTCTATGTTCGTTCGTTTTTTTTTCCTCTTCACTTTATTTCAATCACACAATATACGTTCCAACTGAGAAGCATCTTCCTTCATTCCAGAAAAACTTGTAAGCGCAATTCGATAAACCTTTATGTTAACGAATTGTCGCGTCGCTTGTAGAGCTATGATAATATCCGTCAATACAGGTCTTTGTTATTGAATTTGTGAAAATTTTATTTCAATTCACTCCAGGATACCTAAAGTTATTCTATCATTATTCAAATCTATACCAGTGCAAAGGAGCTTTGAAAACGAGTAAAAAGAACAATTTCGTGAACATGGAAAGGACAAACGTGGTGTCAGCGAACTTGTCATAATTGTTTCAAGCAAATTGCAAAAAATGGTTTGATCATAACTCTCTCGTAAAATAAATTGCTTCAAGTATGAAATCTCCTCAAACAATATCCTTTCCCGTGATGTTTAAATATAAAAGGCAAAAATTTAAGGTTTCTGGGTTTTTGGCAAGAAGACACAGAGAGATGTACTTGAAAAAACAAGTTTATTTAGTAGATTTACTGTTCCTTAACCTCGCGCAATCGGCGGACTGCCGATCTTACTGAAGCGGCAGCTGTCGTAGAGTACACCCAGGCACCACCGGCCACGGTCCTCTTGCACCTTTTACAGGACCATATTCCAACTACGCTGCGCTTCATGGCATCCTAGAAAGAAACATCGAAGAACGTTAGATTTCTCTGCACATGTATATGAAGAAAATAATCTCTCCATTTTGGATACTTACTTTGCCGCAGAACGTGCAGGTGTACTTGCTGTGTTGCGTTATTTCCATCTTCTTGACCATTTTTCTGAGGGAAGCACCATAACGGGTTCCATACTTTCCAGTGATTCCTACCTTCTTGGTACGCTTGGCCTGTCAACAACAAATCATTCGTTAATTTTTCTGTGATATCTTTCTTACAATCTACAAATCGGTTATTCGTAACGGACGAGAAAACACTTATTTCGCCGCAGAAAACTGATAGAAAGGGGTGATCGCATCGTAAAACATATTTTTAACGTTTGTTTGGATCGTTCATACCCCCTAACCCCGAAGAGTAACGTAACGCGTCGGGAAAATTAATTCTTCCCCCATCAGTGAATACATTTCAATGAAAAATTCGACGAGACGAAATATTATTTTTTTTAAATCATCATTGACAGCAAATATTATATCTGGATAGATGAATAAACACGAAACATTGGCATTGCTCAACGAAGTCACGAGCGAACACAACCTCACTGTACCCACGTCGCAAGTCACGTGAATTTTAATTGTTTCACATAAATATTACAAATAATCGTCACACAATATTATGGAGAAACATTTTGGGCACATAATTATTTATTTTGTAAACCGATTGAACGTTAAATACGCGATAACCGATCTTACCATTTTGGTAACAGTTCTTGTACACCCGACGAACGGACCGGAAAAAGACGTAGAGGCGTTCTCTGCAGATCGACGAGGACGCCTTCACTTCCGGAATGTCAAATGTAACATATAAATTTTGCTAAAAATAATCATTGATTGTGAAAAATTTTCGTACATCTGTAAACTCATTAAACGTCGCTTCACTAATTCCAAAAAATATTACAATAAATAATATCGTGTTGTTGAAATACATTGAAAAAATAAAATATATCGACCACTTACCAACTTGACGAGCGTAGTACGTTTACTACGAGCCCGGTCGCGAGTGTTTTGACTAGTGTCACAATAATTATTTCTTTAATAACGATGACAACTACCCAGTATGCAAGTAGCACGAGTAATAACAAACAATCGTAGAAGGATTTTTCAATTGGATCGAACGATGGCTGAATATATGCCCAACTATGGGCGCGGGTCGCAATCCCGACACGGTCGGTGAATCCGTAATTTAACATGGCTAACCCCACTTCTTAAGTGACTCCTTAATCTTTGATAATTTTTCGCTGTCG
Organism: Stenichneumon culpator; assembly: GCA_964017025.1. Classification (NCBI taxonomy): domain Eukaryota; kingdom Metazoa; phylum Arthropoda; class Insecta; order Hymenoptera; family Ichneumonidae; genus Stenichneumon; species Stenichneumon culpator. The sequence goes on from OZ024779.1 coordinate 7,245,483, forward strand.
AAAAAAAACATTGCCACGATTATTCGATCGCTGGATATATATATATATATATATTTTTTTTTAATCTCAACTCCGAGCGTAACATTATCTTTGTCGTACAACTCAAAAAGTTATTATTACATTGACGTTTGTCATTGCGGACGACACTTTTTTTTCTTGTCTCTGGCCGCTAGTGGTTGCTGCAAATGATGATTTTTTCTTTGATTCAATGATAAAACTGTGTTTCCCTTCGTACAGATGGAAATTCTGATCATCCACAGCACAGGGGTGGTAGAAGGCAGTACGGAACGTCGGACGGACCTTCGGAGTTCCGTAACGGTAGAGGCAGAGGACGCGGAGGAGGTCATCCTGCGCACCTCAGCGGCAAAGCCATAGGTCTCTATTACAGAGACAAGAACAGGAAAAGTGCTAAGAAAGAGCAGCAAGAGTCAAAAGCTTCTGTTGGCTTCCAATTGGATCCCGCTGTCTTGGAAAACATAGAGCTCATGCTCGAAGAGACCAAACCTCCTTACGCACCTAGATTGGGACAAGAGGATAACTTCAGAGGAGACGACAGCATAGGCGCAAGATACACTCACATAGGCGACTCTCAGTTCAAGAGAAAATTTCTGGAGATCGTGTCGGGCAACATACAACAGAATTTATCGAAGGCTCTGCTGTTGGCTTCGAAACTTCGCAAGAATACGGATCTGGATGCCAAACTGTTGGAAGAACACAAGGAAAGGCAGAATTCGAGTGGCTACAAGAGTATGATGAATTTTCGCGCCAAATTGCCGTCTTACAATATGCGACAATCTATTCTCGATCTCGTGAATAATAATCAAGTTATGGTAATCAGCGGGGAGACCGGTAAGCTTGACTGCTGTACAGGGATGTTGATTAATGTTTTTTTTATTTGCACAGATATTATTAATGAAATTGTTAAGAAAATGTTATGTGAATTTTGTGACTCTTTTCACATTAAAGCCACATAAAAACCTACATTAAAAGGGTTTTGAAAAATGATCGATTGGTTGAATCGCTAAAATTTTGTCTGATTTTAACTTGCAGGTTGCGGCAAAACGACGCAGGTAGCTCAATTCATTCTTGACGATGCGATAGAGCGAGGCAATGGTAGTGTGACTAAAGTAGTTTGCACGCAACCGAGAAGAATATCCGCGATCTCCGTGGCCGAAAGGGTCGCAGCTGAGAGAGCTGAGAATCTCGGAAAATCCGTTGGTTATCAGATCAGATTGGAAAAGTATGTAAAAAAAATGAAAATAAGAAATTCGGATAAGTTTTTCAAGTTATAAAACGAATACTAAAAGGAATATTTTCTTTGCAGAATCCCGACTAGAGATCACGGAAGTATACTTTTCTGTACTACAGGCCTATTGCTACAATATATGCAGAGCGATCCTGCTTTGCGAGACTTTTCTCACGTAATATTGGACGAGATACACGAGAGAAACACGGAGAGTGATTTTATCATCACGCTTTTAAAACAAATCATTCCTAAAGTAAGTACATTATATACGAATATTCACTCCGATGGGTTATTAACATTGATGTATTTTTTCGTTTCCAAACAGAGACCAGATCTGAAAGTAATTTTAATGAGTGCGACCCTCAACTCCGACAGATTCTCATCCTACTACGACAATTGTCCCAACATTCATATTCCCGGATTCACGTACCCGGTTCAAGACTATTTCCTCGAAGACGTGCTCGAGATAACTCGGTAAGGGAGCAGTATATTTTTTGATCCGTCCTAGAATCCTCAAGTGCGCCAATCCAATGCATTTTTACAGTTTCCGGTTTCCAATGCAAGATCAAAAACTTACAAAGAAGGTCAAGAATATGCAGGGCCAAGTCAACGAGTTCGAGGATTTTATAAAACCAGCTATACGATTGATGGAAATGGAGGCAGGTGTTTATCACATTCATTCTTCCAATTTTCACAAGAGCGTATGTGTAAAAACAAAAAACATTGATAAAATTTGCAGAAAAAATATTCCAGGGCAGTCACGACTGAACTAAGAAATCCCAACAGCGAGAAGCTATCTCTCGAACTCATGGTATCGTTGATCGAGTACATCGACAATACAAAAGGTCCCGGTGCCATTCTCGTTTTTCTTCCGGGGATGATGGACATAACGAAGTTGACTCAGTTGCTGTTGGAAAGCGGACAATTTCCTCCACGTGAGGCAACTTTTTAAATAATCTATATACTAGCAGAATGGATTTGTCGAGAAAGCCAATTCGATGTTTGTCTAATTTTCAGACAAGTGCGTAATTTATCCTCTTCACTCGCGAATGCCCACCGTCGAGCAAAAGCTTATATTCAAACCACCGCCCGAAGGAATACGCAAAATAATAATAGCAACATCAATCGCCGAAACTTCGATAACTATCGAGGATGTAGTCTACGTCGTGGATTGCGGTCGTACGAAACTCACGAGATTCGATATAACGAAGAACATTGAGACGCTCGAACCCGAGTGGATATCGCTAGCTAACGCGAAACAGCGTAGAGGACGTGCCGGCAGGTAAGAAAAAAAAACTACTAATTAAATAGTCTTTAACAGTCGATAATTTGTTTTCAAATACAGAGTTCAGCCGGGTGAGTGCTACCACTTATACTCAAAAGCGCGAGAGAGTACATTCGAGCAGTATCCATCGCCAGAGATGCTGAGGACACCTCTGGAGCAAGTTATCCTCCAGGCGAAGATATTGCAGCTCGGCAAAGTCGAATTGTTTCTGAGGAGCGTGATGGATCCACCAGAACCGCGGGCGATAGAACTATCTCTAGAATTACTTAGAACTCTCAACGCTCTCGATACTAACGAGCACTTGACCCCTCTCGGTTATCACTTGGCGAAATTGCCTCTCGATCCCAGAACAGGTAAAACCAGTGCAAATGGCTTATCCCTTATTTTACGTAGCGAAATCTCCACGCTATCTGTTTAGTTTTATTTATTTATATTTATTTGTTGCAGGGAAAATGATTATTTGGGCATCGCTTTTCTCATGTGTTGAGCCAGTTTTCGCGATCGCCGCTAGTCTCTCGTTCAAAGACGCTTTTTACTGTCCATTCGGCAAGGAGGACGAGGCGAACAAAAGAAAATTAGAGCTCGGCTTGGGCCAATTCAGCGATCACATAGCTCTGGCCGAAGCTCTGCGCAGATACGAATCATCATTCGCTAACGGTCAAGCAAGACGATTCTGTTACGAGCATTTTTTATCCTGGAATACTTTGAAGCTTTTGTCGGACATGAAACGACAATTCGCTCGGCATCTCTGCGAGATGAAATTTCTTGACAGCGAGGATCCTCACGATCCGCGATCCAATCGAAATTCACACGATCTGGCGATGATCAAAGCCATAGTTTGCGCGGGATTGTATCCAAACGTCGCTACTGTTGTGTGAGTAAAATTCACGCGAAATATAGATATTTTTATATCCATTTTGTTCATAGAAAAAATGATCTTTTCAGAAACCCAAAGGGATTTCCAAGAATAAAAACAGGTAGCGACGGCACGGTGAAAATTCATCCGGGCAGTATAAACGCCAGAGTGCGCAGCTTGCCAACTCAGTATCTTACGTACTTCCTCAAGCAACGGTCGACGGCGATTTATCTTCATGACACCACAAGCGTCAGTTGCGTCGCTTTGCTCTTCGCAGCGCCAAAATGCACTATACGTGAGCGAACGATCAATTTTTTAGTAACACATTTTACGTTAATAAAATGTTAAACGTAATAAACTTAATAATTTGCGGCGATAACCGTAATAAGTTACGGTAATAAACGTAATAAGTTGCGTTAATACACCCAATAAGTTACGGTAATAATTTGTTAATGTGTTCACATTTTTCGTTCAGAATCTCGGGAGAAATCTTGCAATATCGTGCTAAACGCATCGCTGTCTATTCGCTGTGAAACAAGGACTGCTGGACTCATTCAGGTACCTACAAGTTGCACGACGTACCTACGATGTTTCCACAGGTTGCACGGTGTCAAAAATATAAAGTTTTTCTTCTATAATTGCAGAGACTTCGTCAAGAATTAGAGACGTTGTTGGAGTACAAAATAAGTCATCCTGGAACCGTAAAATGGGACGGCCCTGAAGGACAATTACTGAGGTAAATTTGTTAATTTTCTAATTATGAATTTCGACGACGAATAAAAAGTTTTTCCATTGATCAATTCATGATTTTTTTTTTCAGAGCCATAGCCGAGCTCGTATCGCAGGGATACCCCGACCTGGACGGCGGCATATATCGCGGTCCATCGCAATTCGATTAAATTATTCAGTAACTTATTTAACTTAAAAAAAATTAATTTCAGTATTTATTTCGAATTGAGCCGAAATATTTTCGAGGGTTTCATGTATTACACAATGACTCTGTTGAAAAGGAAAACTTACTAATTTAGGTTCACGGATAAGTGGCTTTAAGAAATAAAAAAAACGGGTCAACGAAGTTTCACTGGGACTTATTCACTCCGCGTTTTTTTTTTATATGATTGCGCTTGTAACCGGTTTCTCATCACTACTTCTCCACATCCTTACTTCCGTAATAAACATATTTTTAGACCATTGTCTGCGGAGATAACCGTGATAAAAGTCATTCGCATCTTTATCGCTCGAAGTCCGGCCGCGAACGTTATGGATAAGGAATACTGAGTCACATCACTAAGCGCCCCCCCCCCCCCTCCTTTACGACCAATCTCATTTCTACTCCAATAATAAGCTTTCGATCGTGGAATCTAATTACAGCTTGGCAAAAAAAAACAAACAAAAACAAAAAACACCACAGTTCTCCTCGGCTTATACTCTAAAGAAAAATATATTATATCTCTATCTAAATGTGAGAGTGTGTGTGTGCGCGCGTTTGTAAATTCTACTTCTTGGCAAGGAAAGTTATCTAATTTCGTGCGGAGGCCGCAATTCAAATGAGTGCAATATCTCGACAGCTATTATTGTCCCGCAGTAACGAGTGGCGCGCTCGCGGTAAGAGAAGAAGAGGGAAAAAAAGCAAAAAGAAAAAATCAAACGAAGAAGAAGCGTACGGAGAGGGAAAGATCGCGGGCGAGACTAGCGCGAGAGTTGGCTTGTTTTCATTGCGTTGACGTGAGTCATACGTGGCGGTATGTGAATCTTGATAGTTTATACTGCTCTAAGGAAAGTTGAACAGCCGTGAACTATACCATTACCGCGGCGGCACGGCAGAAAGAGTGAGAGACCGGTGGTAGTGGCGTTGGGACGATACCGGTGTGGATGCGGCGACGGGCAAGGGGGATCAACGAGCGCATAGTAGCTGCAGCTGGAAACACGCAGTCACGCACACACCTCATCGTTTCGCGGTGGGTGCCGCTGACTCCTGCCAAGCTCCTGTACGCTGCCATATCTCCTCTCGCATTATAATGAGCCAATGCCACAAATAATAATGATCAATAATCCTGGCTAATGTTTCCTGTCTATTATATAGCTTCGCAGGTGGCAAAGCCCCTGGCGCGCAACGTCTATATATATCGTTAGATATCACAGAGGCGTATACGTAAGTTATTGCACTCTCTATCGGGTGTCGAGTCATCGACACCGTGAAATAGATATACTGTTAAGACATATTTACTCCGTATACGACGCATCAAATTTCCATACGCGACGTATAAAGGGTCATCGATTCGATAAGAATCTTCACTTGCAGAGTACGTACATTGTTTTCCAAGTTTTACGTGTTAAAATAGTCTGAAAAAAGATTTTTTTTTAAGGCGGTCTATCGGATGATTTTTGTTTACTGACGCGTGTCAAGTATCTGGAAATGAGATTTTTTTACGAGTTAATTTTTTACCCGAATTCGAAGCAAATGGCAAAGATGATTTTTTTTCCCAGGAATTATTTTTTTATCGGAATTCGAAGCGAAGTGCAAATATAATTTTTTTCCCAGGAATTATTTTTTTTACCGGGATTCGAAGCACAGTGGGAATATGATGTTTTTCAAAAGTCTGGTTGAATTCTTGTATCGTGTGTAGATATTTTTCTGTACACCGTACTGTATCGAAGACTCGGTGGATTAGGGAGGTTACCAGGCTATAAGGACCTGTTACACCGGTTCCGCATCACGTCGAACTCGGCACCGAGTCTCGGAGTCGCGACAATCCAATCACGTTGTGATCGTCGTCGTCGTCGTCGTCGCCGTCGAGCTCCTTCGAGCTTCAGCGACAGCGAAGTTAACTGCATCTACTTGAACTCTCACGAGGCTGGGAGAAGATCTGTGCATCCGGTCTACGAGATTCAGCGATAAGCTTTGCGCCGCGGGGTCGAACGACCCTTAAAAACGAAGATTGGACGCACGTGTGTCCCTATGATTTTGCCGCCCTCGGGACTCAACGCGATGGGAAAAAAAAGTCGTAAACACGACCATTAAGCGCGTCCCACATTATTCATACAGCTCTCTAAAGGCTTCAATCAGGGATCGCAGTGACCGAGGTCAGTGCTAACTATCAATCACAATAGTAGCTGCGAAATTAAGGTCATAGTCTCGAAACGAATCGACCGGGACATCAGAGCTCGAACATCCGAGTCCTCGTGGTGTTTAAGGGTCAACGGAATAGGGTTGATATCTCAAGGTCATTGATACAAACCAACAGCAATAAATGTATATATATATATAAATACAAAATATTCATCAACAGTTTTAAGCCTTCAAAGTTAATCAGGAAAAGGTATATCTTTCGGCGTAATAATTAACTTTGCGATAGAAACGACTTATACCGAATGAAAAAAACGGGTTTCACCTGAAAATCTTCTTAATGAAAGAGGAGCGTTGGAGGGGTTAATATTTTGAGTTCCCAGGCGAACAAAAAAAATGTAATTATGAAGTTTAGACTATAATTACAATAAATTAGTAATTTCTCTGCAAGTTGTGAGAAAAGGGTCTTAACGGCTGCAGGTATAATGAGATCGCGGAATGGAAACGAAAGAGAGCGAGTGGGGCGAGGGGGGGGGGGGAGGAGGGGTGAAATACGATAATTGCATTTCCGGTGAGGCACATAGTGCATTCCAACTGGGCCATAAACTGGCCCCTTGATGTCCTGCACGCGGGATTTTAACCGCATGCATATTATATACCACTTATAGTAGTAATATGTATAGCGCTATCTCTCGGGCATGTATATATACTATAATAAACGACGAGTATCGTATATTTTAACATACATTGAGAATTGAATGAACGTGAATGATTTAAGCGGTGTGTACATATGCAGCCTCTCCGTCGTTGTTTCGAGAGAGAGCAAGAGAGAGAAAGAGAAACAGTGAGAGATTTCGAGTAGCATGCGAGCACGAACTCTGCGTTGTGAGTGCGGACGATGTGAAGGGACGAACGAGGGTAGGGAGGAGGGGGATATATTTGATTCGCGCTATTCGCAACACCGGAGAGAGAGAAAGAGAGGGGGAGAGAGAGCGAGCAAATTCTCTCTCTTTCTCTCTCATCTGTGTTCATACAGCGCTTGTTTCTTTATTCTATACTATATTGAAGCGAGAGGGCATCCGTCGAAATTGAATTTCACTGGATGCGCTTCATATGCAAGTGGGGGGGATGCTGCAAGAGAGGAGAAATCCGAGGAAGGAGATCGCATTGGAAATCAGCACAGAGAGTCAAGCGAGTCAGCTTGGACTTATTGCTACTGCCTTACTGCATGTACCCGCGCATGCAACACCACTCTACCTTGTATATACGTTTATACTCTGTATAATCTCGCCCTCCCCGCCTCTGTCCCTCCTCCACCGTCCCGAGTGAACGGAGAATAGCAACGTCATGTACACAGTAGCCCCGTGTCACGGAGCGAGAGATGCGATGCTGCGCGCATTCACGATTCATTACCATTTCCTATCGCGGGCAACCCGACGACAGATGCGCTCATTTTCACTCGAGGTTCAAAGACCGACCTTTATAAGCAGCAGCAGAAGCACGCGCGTCACCGTAACCGCAGTACCAGATACCAGAGAGTCTCGATATAATACTATATACATGTACATATATATATATATGTGTAGGCGTATATATAGACATTTATCTATATATAAAGCGATATTACGAGTATTAAGTATGGCGAAAGAATATGAACGTTTTGCTGGTTTTGCTTAGCGGTTTTGCAGATTATTTCGGTCTCCACTATGCGAGTAACTATGTAGGTAAAGCATGCAGCAACGAGTTTTCTGTATCTAAAATTGTGTGCCAAGCTATAGTGTATTTATGTTGCGCGACGTATGAAAGTCGTGGTAAAACGCGGAGCAATGGACTTTCGAGAGATACCGACGACCTTGAGAGCTCGTCCTTTGTTTCTCGGTCAAGTTTCTGCACACCTATATATCGCCGCGAGCGATGATGAATAAATAAATCGTAAATTTAATCGTATATCCGAGTAATTGTCAGCTTTTTCCTTTTCTACACTGATAAGGTGAGAGATCGTTGCCACCGCGATCTCGACGTTGTTGGCGATGTTCAGAAGCATTCTTTTTTTTCACTCGCCGCAGTTTCGTTATCGGCGAAGAGAGTATGATCGATCGAGGCGATCCAACTGAGTTCGGGAAACATTTTGACGCGCCGATTTTTTTGTTTCGATGTTGAGAAAAAAAAAATTTGGGATAAATTATATTGATCTTTTAAAGGATTTTTGTTGTTTATGAACAGTTTAACAATTCGACAGTATCGTCCAGAGCTTCGATTTACGTAATATTCAAGTACAAAAAACTAAATTACTATTTTTTTTTTTGCACAGGTAACATTTTTTATATAGTACTGACTGTTCTCCGAATGAATTAATTTTTTTAAAGAATGTCCGTGAAGTGCAATGGCAAGAAAGTAATTCAATAGATAGCAACGGGAGATAAAATGGGAGGGAAGTGCCATCGTTTGTGCATGCTAAGTATATGGGTTAGGTGCACTTCAGGCCATTCTACCGTTCGCGTCCCAATTGGAACCGCTATCTCTTTGTGCTCGGACGACGATGCAACGCGGAGAAGTAGTTCAAGGGGTACAATTATTTAATTGTACGTATATTACGCGAGCTTCGTAACAATTTATATCGTCGAGTCGTGCGCGACGTTCAGCGATGGACGGAGAGCGGCCGAAAAGAACGGCTTCGAGTATCGAAATTACGTGGAAATTAACGCGAGAGAGTTCGAAGTGTGTTTAATGAAATATCGGATTTTCACCGCGGTGGGACACTCGCCTCTGCGAGACTTGTTTATCGCAGAAGCATCGCGATCTTTCTTCCGCATTCTCGTCGACGGAGATACTGCCTCGCGTCGGGAAAAATCATGCCAACACATGAATCTTTGATCGGGCAGCATTCCCGTTGAATATTCTATATATCGGAGGAGGAGGCACGAGCACGAGATATGTGGGACGGGTTGAAACCCGAGAGACGAGACGCACGTGAAAGCTTCGTCGTTTCGTTCTCCAGGCGCACCAAAAATATATACAGATACACACCAGCCAGAAGGGGGAGAACGAGCGGAAAGCGAAGAACGCACTCACGTGCGAGGCGAATGCTAAGAAAACGCGTCTAGGATTTTGCAAGTAGTTTGGACTCGAAATTAGTACGGGCGATTTTTTTCAAAGAAATTAAAAAAAAATCTTTGTTTGAATTTATTTTTTCAAAGCTGATCTTTAATTCGAAGATTTTTTTTTTATTGCGCGGTCACCCAGGTAGCAAAAAGAGATCTGGTATAAAAACAGTTATCTAAATGGCTTACATATGTCCATACGGACGATAGCTACCCTACGTCCAAGAGTTAACTTTTTGGATGGGGAGTAACTTTTGGACGCACATATAGAACTCATTGGGATCACCTTTTAATAACTAATTTTGTTGTGCTTCCTGGGCGGTCATCGTAAGGAGCAATTCAATTAAAAAACTCGTACGCGTAACGTAAGGGTGCCAAAGCTCAACCGGTTACGAGGATCCCCAGATTCCAGCAGTTCTTGATCGATCAAGTACAATTTTTTTGTGAAAATAGTAGTAGTAACGCTTGTACCAATTTCCGGACATTATATAGCCTGCCTTTTAAACAAATGCAGCAATAGAAAATAATTTAGGCTTAAACCTTGTACAACCCTTTTCTGTGCTTCAAATAATGTTTATAGATCCAATTACAAGCGTCAAATTATATTTTTAATACTTAGATTCGGAATAAATAAAATCTGGATAGGAGTGCCCGGCGACTGGGACGTGTCCAAATGTTGGTACTGTTGCCTTAGCTGCGGCAAATATTTTCTGTTTTTTTTTATTATCCAGCTAATCTCTACTTCGTAGTATTTTCGTTGCACGCGGCCGAAAACGTCCCGAAACGTCGTTACGAGGCTCGTATTTATAACCTCATTAGAAACTCTACCGTTGATATATTCGGGTGAATACATTCGATACATCGTGAATTATCAATTTACAGTAGCAGGCGCCGATGTTGGTTCGAATTTTCATCGCTAAGATAAACAAAAGACGTACTCACTCGACGACGACAAAGATCGCAAGGGCAGCGGCAGCCAGCACGCGTCCTTCGTTGAAGGTTATTCATCTCTTGTTTACCAAACTCCGAAGCTCATCGACAGTGAGGCCGTAAAGTTGTTCCGCCCGTCTGCACGCTGCGCTACCGTCGAAACACTGATACACCACACACTGGACGTTTATTCTTGAATTCGGAAGGGATTGCGTCTAAAAAGACGAAACAACAAAGGAGAGCATGTGCTCGTTCGCGATTCCCGTACACTGACAATGTTTGTTGGCGTCGGCGTGCTTGGATCTGCCAGCGGCGGTGATTGGTGGACATTTTTTTTCGCGAACGCTGATTGGCCGATTTGAAATTGTAAACGTTTTTTGTGACACCCGAGCAGCCTACGTTTGTACACCCACCCTCCGGCACAAGCGCGCACAAGCATATTAATACAGCGTTAAATTATCACATTTTCGCCGTCGTATCCAAATGCATCGACGAGTTATTCGTCGTAGTCGCGACGCTAAGACTGCGTTATAGTTTGAGAAGACTAAATTATTGTGACCCAACCGGTAAATATTCGATGAATTATAGAAAATCAACGACATCGCGGTGATTTTTCCACAAGATACCATCGAGCTTGCGACAAACGGACACGATTTAACCCTTTGAAGCCCGGTGTATCACAGGTAATACACCTTTTCGAATTCCGAAAAATGCATTAATAACCAATCGATGTATTCGAAACTTCTTACTAGCACAAACAAAAAATGGTATGTTTCAAAGGGTTAACCGACGCGACGTTAAAAAATGGAGCTGTTGTACGATACTCCACAGTACAGTCACGCGCGAATGTACTAATAAAGCTTCAAATTACCGCATGTTCGGGGTCGTATCCAGGGTATCGAAGTGATTGGAATAAGAGCAACAAAAAAGACCGATAGAAAAAAACATTAGAGGGTGTGTGCTCGACCGCAGCTTCGGTGAAACAGACCATATTTGGCAGCGTCGACGTGCATGAACCTGCGCAGCGGCGAAACATTTTTCTCACGAAATCTCATTGGTCGATTTGAAATCGCAACGAATTTTCGTGGCAGTTGAGGAGCTTACGCTTGTACACCCTCCCCCCTCCCTCCCCGCCGGTAGAACCTCACACAAATACATTAGTAAAGCGTTAAATTATTATATTTTCGGCATTGTGTCCAATGCGTCTAACAGTTAATCGATTGGCCAAAAACTGTAATATTTTCCATAAAATACCGTCGAGCGCGCGACAAACTTAAACACGAGGTATGAAATATCATTTAAAAAATTAAGCTCGTGTACGGTACCCTCCAACACAGTCTCGCGGAAAAGTACCGACGAAACGTTAGACGCGTTGATTATGACATTTCGGCGTTGTATATGCTGCATCAAAGTTATGTATTGAAGTAATCGCAAAAAAAAGACACAGAAGAAATAAAGGAGAGCTCCTTTGCTACGTCGGTAAAACTAGTAAAATGCTCCAGCCTCGGCATGCACGGAGCTGTTACGTGCCAGTGATTGGCGGATTTTTCGTAGCACGCTGATTGGCTATTTTTATTCGTAACGGTTGTCCAATTCAGCTGGGCTGCTGCACTCCTCTTCGCGGCTGCTATCTCGTCCAAATGTTCCCGTTGTGGGTTGTAGTGGGTGTCGTGCCGTTTCGAATGGAACAGTCGTGCATAGCAATCATGATGCTATGTATTGTTTATCGTTCGGGAAGCCGAAATGTTCCTGACGTATCCGGTAAATATCAAATATACTATTGAGAATGAAACATTTCGTCATAATCGTACTTTCGTTTATCCGTACAGCACGCGGCGAGCGTGCGACAGGCTCGTGCACGCTTCGATCGACACGTTGTTAGAAAAGTCGATCGAAATCCATTGTATTCGAACGTGTTGTTCTTCGTGTCATTTCTTATATATCAGCTTTACATGGAGTTCATTCGTGTTATTGTCATTCGCATTATATAACCTCACAGCCACTCTCATAATACGATGGAGAAAGTATTCAGTGAGACATCTTGTTGCGCGGGACGCGTGGTGCAAATGCCGAATTGTGCGAGTAGTTACGAGTGTCGGTTAAATACATATTTGACCGAATAAAGCCTTTCATTGTTCAAGACTCTTCCTCGGGTTTTCGGTACACGTGAATTTCTCGATCTTGGTAATTTTGACAAGACGGAGGAAAATCGTCGAACGTGTGCTTACACTGTAAAAAAAATGTGTACATTTCACAAACTTTTTTGTTCACAAACGTCCTCAATTATTTGCTTGTCAATTTTGAAAAAAATATTTGTAAGATTAACAGACTTTTTTTTGTGAAATGGACAATTTCTTTCTGGTATAATGGATATCTTTTTGTAGAATGGACATTTTTTTGGTAAAATTGACAAGACAAGAATTGTGGACGTTTGTGAACAAGAAACGATGGTACCTACTTTACTGTGTAGTTACGGTGTTAACCTCACATTTCATAATTCCGTTCTAGTGCAATTGCCGACGTTGGGACGAGTGAACGGTCGATTTTTCCGTAAAAAATCCAATTGGTCGCGATGTCCTCTATCTCTGGAAGTCAAAAATGCCGTGGAACCAAATTTTATCCGCACAAACTTCATCATTCGTCGATAGACTCGATTCCACGATAAAGTACAAATTTAAGGTATTACCCGTTTTTGTTCAATTTTTTTGTTTCGTACCAAAACAACGCTGCGAGTTATCGGGCGTCCGAGCTGAGAAACATCGACGACCCGTGACAGTCTTGCGATAAATGCGACGGAAAAGAGCCCGAGTGAAACGACAAGCGGCGCACCACTTTCACAAGCCTTCCAGAATTTCGTCGAAAATCCGCGGATAACCTATTTCCGTCCGCTTGCATCGACGCCCGTGCTTATTCCTGACGTAAACGAGCTGACTGAAACAAATATATATATATATATATATATATCTAAATCCCAATATTCGCAAAATCTTTTACGAACGAATTTTCGGCTTTTTTTTATACCGCGTCGATTATGGATTAACTATTCTTACCTACTTGCATTGAGTATCATAGAAATAGGTGATAGAAACAAAAAGTAAATAAAAAAATATAATTAACAACAATTAACTTTTTTTGCTGCAACATTGCACATTTATACTTATTTTTTCTCAATCCTTTTTTCAAGCTAACGTATCGTTTTTTACCTTGGAAAGTCATTGCCCATTTATCAGGCTTGGAAGGGCTAATAAAATGGAATGCTTTTTTATCGATACTTTGATGTTACGACAGATAACGTATGGATGGCACACACTTACAGATAACATTCTGTAACGGATTGTTATTTCGTATCCGGTACTTTTTTTTCGCCCGAGCGGCCTCGACAGCCCGTTCGTACGAGACGCGAAGCTGTGCAGACGATCGAGAAAGGGGAGTTCGAGCGCCGAGTCTACTTAATAATCAGTTACCTCCGCGCTCGGGTACCGCTGTAGTATAAACTCTCCGGGTACTGTACCGATGCGAATTGCGAGAGTCGGGAGACTCGTGAATGAGAGAAGTGTAACATAACAAGCGCTTCTGGCCCGTTACAATGGCAGAGCGTAAACCGGGTTAATGGAGGAATATATTCGTACATTTCTTTTTGTTTTCTTTTTTTATGTTATTTTTTTTATGAACTTTTCTTGTACCCGGAACTCTGGATGTAAAAAGAGAGGATTTAATGATGCGGTTTTCTCTGCACCGGCACATTTCGTACCTCCTTTCCGTTGTCGGGAGCGAAGAATATGAGGTACGAAAACACGTTGGCTCTCTTGTTGTATATGCGCTCGGGCGTTAAATTCGATGCACTCTCTGCACTCGTCCATTATACCCGGGTACCAGGTGTCGGGGGGAGGAAAAAAAACTTTCACGAAAATTACGGTACCGCGATCAAACGAGAGAGAGTCAAGAGATAAAACGTGTGTAACGATTTTTTTCTCTCGTGTGTTTCATATAAAAGCGGAGAGTATAATGTCGAGGGTTTATCGATTCTCGATCGGCGTAACACCGGGATCGTCGATACTTCCGCACACGCATGACGATCTTAAAGATTGCAATATCGAGAGAAAGGGCCGATCGGGGATGATGTAGCGTGTCGTTAATCATTTCGCTACCGAGATCGCCTTTGCAATACTTGATCTTTCGACATTCAAAGGATCGAGAAGCTGTTATTAATTTTATTATTATTATTATGATTTAAAAAAATAAAAATTTCGTTCAACGACACATATTGCAAAACGCGGCGACACAATTATTTCTTTTTTTGTCATCGTCGGCATGAATCGTGTATTTCTGAGTTTCTCCGAGTGTCACTCAAACAGTTTTTCTTTTCAATGCCGCACGATCTATTGACGAATGATTGACGGGTAACATAAAAAAAAAAACGATAATTCGATCTTAACGATTTGTCAGTCGATGTATGGTTTTTAAAGAAGTTACAGCGAAGTCACGAATGTCTTCGAAATTCGGGTCGCCTGCTTATATTACTGTTGAAGTTTGAAATTTTTTATATGTACCAATTAAAGTAACACTTTGTGTATTTTCCCAAGTTCTTCGCGGGCTTTAACGATCGTATAGGAATGCAATTTTTTTTATGCATCATATTAAGGTGAAATGAAACACGTTCTCTGTCGCTCTCTCTCGCTACACTGTAAGACTAATGCAACTATCTCTAACATCCCTGCCCCGTCACGTGACTTTCACTTCACTTTAAAATTGATGAGATTGACAGAGAAAATTTTCAAAAAAGCTTGCGAATAAAGGCACATTATCAGAAAGACATATGAAAAGGTCAATTTGCAACTTTTATGAGAAAACCATATGAAAATTTCAATTTTTAAGTTTTATGAGGAACCGATATAAATATTTCAATTTTTAACTTTTTTCAATGTCAACCTCGTGTTTCACTTTTATGCATAACGAGTGTCCGGTTCAGGTTCAGCGCAAAAAAATACACTAGAAGCTGTCGGCAAAATTGTAATGAGGAAGCCATGTGCAAATTACTTTGCAACTTTTTGCGTAGGGTAAAAGAATTTTTCTCATAAAATTGAAACAGTCAACATTGTCCGCAAAATTTCTTGTGGAAAATCGTGAACTGAAATTTGCGTACTTCGTCGTTTTGAAGGAATGCCATATATTTTTTTCCACGGATGACGAATGCCCACATAATTTTACTTCTAGGGCAACATTTGATGCATAAACTCGCGGCGAATATAAATTTTTTTAAATTCGAGTTTCAATATCCTATAACATTTTCACGGTTAGATCAATGTTCATCAATTTTCGCCAATTCCACCAATTTTCACCAAATATTGTAGAGTGTTTGTCCATTTCCGAATCAAATTTAAGCTCGATACCGTGATGTTTACTGAAATTAGACAATAGTTAGTAACTTTTGAAAAAAATTAAAACCCATAATATCTGACCGCTTCGATAGATGTTGGCCAAATTCAATACCAAAATTCTTTGATCAAAATATTATATTCATATGCAGTTTTAGGACCATTGCTCAAAATTCCCGCAACTTAAAGATACCACAGTCATTTTTCAAGAAATTCAAAATCGTGTAAAATCTTCAATCGTGCCTCCATCTTTATAAAAATTGCACAGAATGAACAACTGCACAGAATGAACAACTGAATATCTCAAACAACTTCCGAGTTGTATTCGTTGTAAACGACGCAAGTCTGTTACACACTAAGATACATCTGGACGTTTCCGACTATTTTAGGTGTTTTGACACTGCAATCTCGATTTTTTTAAAACGCAAACATAGCTTTTTCTGTGGGAAAGCAAAACACGATTATTCGAGGCCTAAAGATTTGTTAGCCAATAATTGTTTCTTTAAATACATAGTTTTTAAAGAAGTTGCAGCGAAGCCACGAAAGTCCTTGAAATTCGGTTCGTCTGATTATTATTGAAGCTCAAATTTTTAATTTGTAACGATTAAAGTAACACTGTGTGTATTTCCGCAGGGTCTTCGCGAGTTTCAACGATCGTATACGGATGCATTTTTTTAATGCATCACGTATCGTTCGTGGAGTCGGTGAGCGGGTGGCGTGTAGCTGATAGCCGATACGACAAGGGAGGATAGAATCGGGCAGGAGCAGCAGTGGCAGCAACAGCAACAGCAACGGAGGCAGCAGCAGCGGCAGCAGCAGCAGCAGCATTGAAGCGCCGGCAGTGGTGCGGCGTTCGCGGCTCTCCCGTCGTGTATAGACGCTGCACGTCGGCGAACGAGCAGTTCAGTCTGGATCCGACCATCGCGAGTGTCGCGTCGTCATCGTTCGCGTCGCACCGCAAGCCGAACGGGAAAGTCGGTGTATTTTTTTTTCTCTTCTCTTGATCTCTCACTCCCCGTTCAGTATATATGTACATATATAGCGCACGGAGTTGAATCGAGCGGTAAAGTGCACTCGAGATTCAAAAGAGAAAAAATGAAAAATAAATAAGAAAAACACATTCGTATAACGTATAACGTATTCTTGATTAAACAATCAAGAATACTCGTCTCGTGTCACAACAGTCGAGAATCGGTGCACACAATAGATACTCCGTAGAGAGTAAATATTGAAAAAAAAAATTCAAGAGAGAAAATAATTAAATCAAACCGTACAGATCGTAAAAAAAATCTGCGCGGTGAGACACGTCCGTAACTCCCGCGTACCTGTATAAATAATTCAATAGAGTAAAACAAAAAAAATATCGATAAATTAACAAATATAAAGAAATCTATATAAAGCATATTAATATATAACTAATTATGCGAAGATGAACGCGCTCTGACGTCTCGAGAATCGAGGGATAATCTCGAAGTTTATCGAATCGCGCTAGGAAACGCTGAAGAAAATTTTCGCTGAAAAAAATTTAAAAAATAAAAACGATCGAAGATCCATCGGAACGCAATCGTGTTTGATCTGTGAGGAAAGTACGAAAGAGAAGGCACGAGTCAGAAGCGAAAAAAAAAACAAATTGAAAGAAAAAAAAAAGCGACATGAGGAGTACCAACGAGGATCTGGCGATCGAGGTGACGAGATAGCGGTCACGAATTCGGCGGGATTGTGTCAACAACGCTGCACGAAGCCCGAGGAGCGTGTAGGCGCAAGTTAAAGCGAGGCTGTCGTCTTCGCTTGATCGACAAGAAGAGCACGAGTCAGGCAGGGTCAGTGAACGATTATAAAGTGAAGAGAATACGCGTCAGACGTACGTACTGAACGGACATGCACATAGTCGAACTATATATGCAGGCGACGAGCGTATAGAGAGTAAAAGATCGAAATCATCGAAACACGTACAAACATACACATACGTACGGTAATACGATTCGACACTGAAGTAACGAATGCGGTAGAGAAAAACGATTTACATTTCGAAAAAATAGTAGACCGCGATATACAAAATAGAATAGCCGTATAGATTTTACCGTATACGTAAATAATGTATGGCAACTGCGTGCTAACGACTGTGTGATACTCGTTTCTCTAAAACGATTTTACGTTTTTTTTTTGTACGTTCGGCTGTGGTGTAGCGACGGATTTGTCGTATGGCGTATCCGCCACTGTGTGTGGTGTCGCGCAGAGTCCGATGCAGCCGAGCAGCAGTGGCAGGCGTTTAAACGTTTGAAGACCGGGACTTTATAAGCGGGCATGCTGCTGTGCAGCTACTGCTGTGAAAGAGAGTGACAGAGGGTGAGAGAGAGAGAGAGAGAGCGGTATGTGGCACACACGAATATATGCAGTTGATATATAGTATTCGAGGTAGGCTGTATATTGCGCTGGGACGACAACGTACAACAGTGTTACGCGTTTGCCCGATCACTCTTCGGGGAGGGAGAGACAAAAATTTTACTCGGTTCTCCACGAGATATTTTTACATATGCGTCCAGGCAACGCGGAGATGGAAGTTTGTGGGGTGAAAGGCTAGAGGTATTTTGAGGAAAATAGGGATAGACTGGTACAAAAGAGCGGAGTTTGGAGAAGGGATAGAAAAATAGAAAAAAAAAGAACGTGGTTGACCGGTGACCGTCGCTACGTCCTGATATCACCAGCGTTGCAGGTAGTGCACCGGGAACAGTAGAGCAACGGGGAGAAGAGAGGGAAGGGAGCGAGAACGGAACGACTCATCGCCGGCGATTAAATACGAAGGCGGAATACGATTTGAAAATAAAAAGTAGTTTTACGAGGGCATTGACCGAGAGGTGAAAAATGCACGCGGTAGCTTTCGAAATTTTGTCGAGCTCGCCCTATCGAAAGTTCTTAATTTTCATTACCGCGGATTCGATGCGTTCGTATACGTCTACGAGACTCATTGGAATTTCGATTTTGTTGCAAAAGTTTGTCTATTGCATTGTATTTTATTTTTTGTCAAGCTCCACGAAATCGAGCTCATCAAATAGTTTATAGCTTATAGAACACGGGAGAAATGAATAGAATCGCCTTACTATCGAGCGTAGCGAAAAAATAAATATTAAGACGTAAAACGCCTACAGGGCAGTCTATATCAACGAAATATTCGAGATTAAATTATTCGTATAATCACTACCCACCGATCGTTGAAGCTTTAAAAAAAAGCCTTAGCCGATTAGACAAAATATAATAAATCGGTTTATTAATCATTTAAAGGTTCGGTTTGCTCTTACAGCGAAAAAAAATCAAGACTTAATTTTTTTTATTGCCATTGAGATAACACAATTCTTTCGACTTACAATTTTTTTTCTCCAGTTGCTACGCAAAGCGTATTAAGATGTTAGTACGACTGAATAGAAGTTCTCCATCGCCGAATATTTGTGCGGTTCGGTCGTGGTATGAGACAAGACGGTGGAGAGAGGGAGTGAGAGAGGACGCTCCGCACCCTGCAGTATCTTTATTTCGCCGACGCTTTTCTTGCTCCTGTTTGACACAGATTGTTGAACCACACGAGAGCGCGCGAGAGCACGCGGCGCTAAAAATTACTCCCTCACGTTCTCTGCAGCTTGCGGTCCTCTCTCCGGCCACTTTCTGCTGCCGTGGCCTGCCGCTGTCTCGGTCCTCTCTCGCTTCTTCTTCGTTTCTTCGGTCGTTCCTCCTCTCCTTGCCCTTCTCTCATTCTTATTTCTTCTCTCCTACCGGGGCTCTCTTCTTCATCCGCTTCCTACTTCTCCCCTCGAAAATTCTACCGGGGAAGGCATCGTTGACCCTTAATTCGGGCGAGTCTACCGACCGAGGACCGCCAAGTGGTCTCGTGTTTCTCCCCCAGCCGCGTATATAACTGACGACGATACCTGTGAACTTTTACGCCGCGCAAACTTTTACACGACTTCGTGTCTATACAGTTCGCGCTCTTTTTTTCTCTATCAATTACTTTCTCTCTTTGAAGCATTTCTAATAGATTTCATGTACTGACGGCAGTTTTTCTTCAAACTTTGTCGATTTTTAACCGTTAGAAAGTAATTTATTGTCAGTATGATAGGAGCAGTTAGATCTTTTTTTTCGTCCATGATAAGAAATCGCGAGAATTCGTCAAAACTACGACACTATCGTTATCGACGGCGCTTTATCACCAACTCGAAGCATCGAACGCCAAATTTCCATTACAGCGACCGAGGCTTAGATAACTAGTAATCCTGAATGGAGAAATCGCGAAAAAAAATCGGCGGTACACACGGTGCAAAGATTATCCCAATACAGACATACGCGGATACCGAACGTCCGACTCACTCGATGATCACCGATAAAAGATTATTCTTTTCTTAGAAAACTCGATACTATAATGAATTTAGTATTAGTTTACTTGATGTACAGGCGTTCAGCCATATAATCGCGATTATACCCTTGTCAACGTTTTACTCTGATCTAATCGTAGTCTTTTTTTATGAATTTCAGAGGGAAGCAACAGTTACGAGAAGAGGCGTAAAATCGCACGAGCGTGCTCTCGAGGATCAACGGTGCCAAAGAGAAAATAATCATACCATCGCCGTCCCGACCCTTCGTGAGTGGTATTCAAACGATCAACCGAAAGGGGGAAAAAGGAAATTTTCCACGATACACAAAGTGCGTGAAATTGTGCTCGATTGCTTTTTCACACACATACACACATACGGACACACATAGTCAAGAAAAAAACAGATCGAGACATGCAGTGACGCCGGTTTTCCATGGCCTTGACTTCCGTTACGAGTATTTTTCAATTTTCGTTTCGTCGTCGTTACTGAAACAAAGAGATCGATATCTATTGACGAGGAAAAAAAAACAAAAGATCCGTCGGATAATCGGAACGATATTTCGTACATTCGATAGTGCGGCGTGTTCCAGTTTATCTTTTTTTTTACTTCGTTCTCGGGCACACGCAAGTCGTTCGTAGTCGTCGTCGTCGTGAGCCGCGAGACTCTCGTCAGTCTCACGGTAGTCGACGTCGACCACGCGAATTCGCGGATTCGAACGTACAATTTTTTTTATAATTTTTTTTCCATTTTATTTGAAGTGGTGACAAAGTATATATAATATAAAAAGTGCTACGAGCCACTGGAGCAGCGGACTATCAAGGTGGAGGCGGAGGAGGCGGCAGCTGCTACACAGTGGTGGACATGATTATTTCAAAGGATTTGTTCCTCCTCGGCGATCAAGATTATCTGCGCCTGCCCAATAACGAAAAGCGCCAGCAGCGGGCAATGGGACGGCCGATCATCAATGCTCCCAGGTTAGTGTTACACATTTTCGAAATATAAATATCTTATAGACGTATGTATATTTTTTAAACCACAAAACAATCGACCCGTGGTCACTGGTCAGCCAAAATTCTCACTTAGACCACGTATGGGGATCTTTTTGCCGGAAGTGAAAGTCGTTGGCTTCACTTCCCTGTAAGAACGGTGCGAATTTACGGTAAACGTTCCAATGACCGGACACGTCTCAGCGACCGGACAAAGCGTGCTTGCAAGAGAAACGGTAATTCGATTTTTCATGCATGTCCAGAGACTGGGACTAAGAGAGCATCTTAGGGTCCGGCAATTGGTACTTTTACAGTATTACATTCAATTTTTTTTATCGTTATCGAAGAAAATACACTTTACGTGTATGTCAATGGACATTGCCAATCTAACACGAACATTTTGAAAAATTGTTTAGACTAATTTTTCGACCGCATTTCGTTCTCTAGCGGATATAGTTTGAACGGGTCCAATAAAAATTGTGTGAGCGGCTCGTGTTATTGTTAGCTCCTTAATCATTCGAAAGCAACAACAGCGAGTGGAAATTGAACGAATGAAAGTTCGAAAGCTTATCACTTTGATTCCAAAGTGGACTATAGAATTGTTGAGTGTATATGTATATATATATTTTTTTTAAATCGAGATAATATTTTCACCCGTCGAGACCTTTGACACGAAACAGCAAGCGGCGTTGGAAATGCGCAGCTGTTTCGTTCCAGTCGCGGGTGCGCAGCCGGCGCTCGTAAAATGCATCGGTTGCTGGCTGAATATACCGACGCAGGATCAGCACAACTCGTCGCTCGGAGGAGGGAAAAAAAAGGAGACATATACATACCTCAGTGCGATTGAGAACGTGTTTTCTCCTCGCCGAAGAGTTTGTCCTCCGAGCGCGTTCTTTGTACTTGGAAATTCCGCTTAAATTCCCGAAAACGGAAGTGAAGTTATATTCTTTCTCTCTTTTTATTTCTTTCTTCTTTTAATAAATTCTTTCTTTTAACCGAAAAGCTCTTTGACAAGATCAATTCGATGAGTTTACGGATATGTATATAATAATAAAGTTCATGTTGACTGGACATTCTCACAAATACTCACACAGTATTCTCATACAGGTACTCAAACACGTAGTCGCATGGATACGCACATGGATACTCACCGTTACTCGCAAATACTCACAGGATTCTCCCAAATTTTCACAGATACAGATACTCATCGATACAGATACTCATAGATTCAGATACCCATAGATACAGATACTCATAGATACAGATACTATAGATACAGATACCCATAGATACAGATACTCACAGATACTGCCCACGCGCGAACCAACACAACCGCCAGTTATCTTTATAATTTTTATTCTTCGATTCGAGGTCTCTGCTTGGTGAATTTCGTGATTCAGTGCAGTTACACGATATAACTCACGGTCACCAAAAGTTCATTGACGAAGTGCGGCTGCGAATTCCCCGTAGACGAGAGAACGAGCGGGAACACACTTCGCTGGCGTTTTAACGACCGAACCCACGAAAGTCACGTAGATAATACACGTCCCCGTACGCGGGACACGGTAGATGGTACGCCCGTCCGAATTTTTTTTTCTTTTTATTTTTTCTTCTTCGTTCCTCTCACTTGGACTCTGTCGGCGGTATCGTTGTCGTAAAAATTATCAGAGACAAATATAGGGAGTTCACGGTCGGCGCGTTTGCCACTTCTCTATATATCTCTCTCGTTGCAACGTCTGATTGTCTCGCTCGGTGAATCGCGTCCTTCTTTCTCATGCTGCACACAACGGATAACAAGGAAAGCAGAGAGACAAGCGCCTGTGAACGAGTTTCTCATTTCTTGTGCACTTCATGCAAACGTTCCGACCGACGAATCTTAACGGCGTCCCCATTGACCTTCGCTTCGTTTCCTTACTGTTGATTTCATTGGGCGTGCAAATATACGCATTAAAGTTGCTATTTAAGGCGAGACTCTCGGAGCTCCAACTACAGAAGAAACTATAGGGACAGCCTCGAAATATCATTTTGTTTTTTAATATCGCGTTCTGGACGGACAGTTTTAAGCCGTACATGAAATTTTTTTTATGAATTTTTATTTTATGATCAAACTATATTTTTTTCTTATTATTAACAGAATTAAAAAAAAAATTGTTTGCAATGTTCCTTCATTACATCGACGCAGTAATCTTCTCAGTATTCGTAGCAACCTTCTTTCAGACTTTTTTTTGATACTTAAAAAAATGTATTTACATTTTTTTTTATCAAATCGCTAAAACCGCGCGTGACGCGCTTTCTGGCGTCATCCACACCCGAGGCGATCGCGTGCGCGCCCTATCCCGTAGCTTCGATGAAAGAGACGCTTTGTCAATTCGTTCCATTTCCCTCCAACTGACGCCAATGTGAGTTGTATCGCCCGACGAACGATATCCCGATCGGCGGAATCGGACAATGAAAAATTTATCAAATTCAAATAAAAGATAACGTGCTCGGTCTCGACGGCTTATACTCATCAACGATCTAGGCGTGCGATCGATTTTTTTATTTTTGTTTTTTTTTTTACCTTGATCGTCGGAAGTCTGTCGTCTCGGCGGCGATACTCTTGCGTGCGGCGCTTGTTTGAGAAAAATAAGAACGTCGAAGCAAAGCGCATCCCGCCTTGAGAGAGTCCGCGATCTTGCGCGAACGCTAAGAGAGTATCGGTCCTCAACTCGTGCCGATATGCACTCAAACGCCCGTCGTGAAAATACAGGAGAACCGGTTAGCGAGGATCGCCAAGAGAGAGAGGAGACTCCCTTTGCGCCGTTTCCACGCGCCGAACCTGGGGACTGCTCGAAGACGCGAGATTCGCTCGGGAAGAAAAGTATAAGAAGTCAGAGGGGTTGGGGCATTGGAACAGAGATGAAAGCTCGCTGCACGGGACTTCTGGATGCATTAGGGCAGCAGCTGAGAGTCATACGGGTTACTTGACAATACAGGACGCTTTTATTGTTTTATTTTTTTTTATCTGAGTAATATCTAGTTGTTTCGTACTTTTGTATAGTGACGTTATCATAAAAATATGATGTATTCAGTAATAATGATTTGAACATGTAAGAAATATTTCTTATCAACACAGATCTACAGTATGTTTCCTGGTGATTTTGCTATTCACTTTTTTTTGTCAATGGACCGTATTGTAAACTTAAGAAATTGTAAAATCGACAAGAAATAATTGTGGACCATTGTGGACGAAATGTTTCTGTTAAATGGACACTTTTTTTTACGCCATTGATGCCAATTTTATGGAACGAACATATCCAAATTTCAATGTCGATACGTTCGAGGATGAAAAAAAAATCTAACAAATATGGCTTTTACGACCTTCGAAATATCAGATTCATGAATTTATTAAATTTGAGTACTTTATGTGAGTAATCAATGAGCCGAGTGTAATTAAAGGTAAAACGTCATTTTATGCTCAAGCCGCATAAGCCAATTCTTTTTTAAACTTATCGATCGCTTATTGTACGCTTTATTCTTGTGTTATTCGTGTTTGTATTCAATTAATAATCGCCGTCGACGGCTGTACCCAATCCGGGATTCCGAATGATTCTCGTACTGTTAAAAAAGTTCGATTGATTCAAAATGAAATTATTTTAGCACAATAAAATTTACTCGAATCAAACAAATAATTTTTCTCGGTCTCGGACTCTTGATTGATTGTAAAGCCGTTGCATAATTTTACTCGCGGGATATATCGAAGTTTTGGAAAACTTCTTTTAACTTTAGTTACGATTCTTTTTTCTTTTCCTAAGTGATGCGTTATTCGCCCGCTTCCCCGGAATTGGAGCGCTCCACACTCGTTAAATGAGTGCTACATTGTTATAATTGCTTATACAAACTTCTACCTATTTATTGACTATAGCGGATGGTTATTCGCATCACAGCAGATGTCCTTATCATAGAAAAATATTTATTGCAATGGATTTGAAAAAAATATTAACTATTTTTTGTGCTAATTTTCGAAAAGGTACATATTGGTTCCGTTTTTTCAAAGAATAATCCATAATTTTTGCTGGATTTTGATGTATGTATCACGCCTTATTTCCTTCCTTGAAACATGCTCTACGTATTCACTATCTAGATATTCGATAGTATTTTCCGCCTTTTGTTTGTCCATCGACAAAATTCCTTCATAAACAAACAACTATCATTTTTAAATGGTAAATACTATCGAATATCTATATGGTGAATTCGTAGAGCACCTTTCAAGGAAGAGAATGAGCCGTAACACATCAAAATAGCGCGAAAATTACGGATTATTCTTTGAAAAAAACTTAACGAATATGTCAATAATACCTTTTCGAGAATTAACACAAATCAGTTAATTTTTTTGCATGTCCAATACAATTTACATATTTTGTCTAGGTTAAGGACATCTGCTGTAATACAAATGACTATTCACTATAATCAAAAGACGTGTAAAAGTTTGTACATACGATTTTTAAAATGTAGCACGTATTTGACTAGAGTGAAGCGCTCCAACCTCCTTTAAGGCGAGGCTAAACCTGTGCGGCGAGCGGCGGAGTGCGACGGAGACGGCGCCATAGGGTCCGTGTAAGAGCGAGCGAGAGGCGGTTTAAACGCGCCTTAAGGGCATGTATTACAGACTCCGTCAGTAACAAATTGGTTTCCCTATTTTTTCCGCGACTATCAATATTTCGAAAAAAGCTAATTAAGTTTTCGTATGTTATATATAGATGCACAAAAACCACATTTTCTTTCGTCCGAACCATTGACAGTCGCAAATAAAGTGAGCAAAACAATTTGTTACCGACTGAGTCTGTATCACCGCCTCCAGTCGTCGCGGGTTCGGAAAATGGCGTTGAAAAATCCCTCTCCGTATGTTTGTATTCGTGTCCACCGATGGCCTCGCGAATATGTAGAATCGTGTTGAAAGATTGAGGACTGGGACTCGCATTCGACGCGAAATATTCCAGATGTGTGCTCTCGAAGGGAGGCCCCCGAAAACGTATATAGTGGGGGAAGAGGCGCCACGCTGGCCTCCGCGAATTTTACGACCTCATAAAGAAAAAGAAACGGTATATGCGATAAAGAATGAAATAATAATACCAACAAGGCTATGTTCTGCTAAGTTTCGAAAGCAAAAAAAAAGAAGAAAAAAGTGCTGAACGTTAAAAAAACGTCGCACCGCTAGCAGCTGGATATAATTAGTTGGATCAGGTTGTCCAAGCCGCTTATTGGCAGGAGCCGTCTGTCAGCGAATCAGTATTAGCCATAAAAGATTTTATTGTCGGTCTCCGTTTCTTTCTCGAATCCAAGTCCGACTCGAGGATAATTCGATTTTTCGATCGATCACACGATGATCGCGATCACCCGGTGAGGCGCAGGCTGCGAGTCACGTGACTGGAGCTCTTTAAGTCTTCCACCATCCTTTACCAATCGCACCGTGCCGGGCGTAATATGCTAAACAATTATCTCGCCTCGACGGGAATAATGAACGGAAAAAAAGAGAAAAAAAAAAAAAAAAACTGGGGAAAAGGCCGCATTTACGTTTATTATTTCCGATGCAGGTATATTCACTCGCTCCGATATAATGGCCACGCTCCGCGGAAAGACGCGAAATTGAGGACGCCACGGCGCGACTATACACAATGCACTCGAGGCTCGTACATAAATACATATACATACGAGCCATTTCGCTGTGTACCAGTGAGGCCTCCCATTAACTAGATTGAATATTACCCTATATTCCCGAGGATGCAATCAATAGCAGAAAAAGAAGGAGAGAATGAAAAAAAGAAAGAATAATCGTTAGATCGAGCTACGAAACTGGATCCCGAGAAATTCTTCCATTAATGCAAAATTCGCGTTGCTTTTATCACTTCCACCACATCAAATACCATTTTTCATGTAAAAAGAAAAATAATATACATATATATGTATATGTATATAATAATTAGAATACGAGTAAAAAAAATATACATGCATATCTGTCCGCGATCTCGTTGCCAGAACTGTCCTTGAGTCCTGTTCTCCGGTCTTCTCGAACCCGCGTTCGGTCCAAGTGCAATACGCGCTGCTCGCCGTATGCGTATAGACGTTTTCTTCGCGCACCTGCAATCGCTTGATCGAATGGCTTCTGCGTGCCATGTATATATATTATACTGTACTATATACACACATATACATGTAAACCGAGTTTGCGAACGTCACCTGCGCGGTTGCAGCGCCGCTGCATCCGACCGCACCGGCGCGTCCCTTTCCGATCGGGATTGCCGGATCGTACGAATAAGTCGTCGGATCGTTTCGACTTATTCGTCGAAACGTGGTTTCGCGCTCTCGCGCAGGCTTTATACACCTCGGCGGAGTATGCGTACCCACACGAACGGTTGCGATACTCGGATGTGCGTAACATACGTGCGGAGGCTGTAGAATAGTCGAAGCCGTGCTTCGTCGGTTCATCGAGCGGTGCCGCGAAGCTTCAAGGTCCGTTTGACGCTGGAAAATTGCTCGGCTGTCGGCTACCGTAGGCCGAGCGGGCTATATGGATTGTCCGAGAGGAGCTACGGAGAGGATTGGCGAGCGGCCAAGTAGCCACGAACGCGGAGGAAGAGAATGAGAGTTCTTCGAGGGAGAGTCCGTTCGTCTGTGTGCGCGCGCGTCTCGAAGCTTCCTCTCCGTCGGGACCGATCGCGATCGCGAGAACCTCCGGGATAGATGGAAACCGTCCCTCTCGAGGAAGAACGGGGATTCCGAGTTCCGACGTCTGTCCATCGTCGCAGTCCCAGCCTCGTTCTCGAGATAGCGAGAAGGGAGGATGGAGCGAGAGAGACCCGAGCGGAAATTCAATTTCCCGAGCAGACGGTCCGTCGAAGCGACCTCGGGAGCGGACGAAGAATTTCATCGACTGCGAGGTGTCGACAAGGGTTATCGTTTCATTTATTTTTTTTTTATTGGAAAATATTGCTGTACATGCGGAGTTCACTGATTAAATTTGTTTTTCCTCCTTTTTTTTTGAGTCGCAACTTTTTGCGATGTCGATCGAACGATTCGAAGTTATATTCCTCGGAGGACTACTTTATGTCTTCGTCCTCGTTTCTGCACCGTATCTCCAAAATGACTCGTTCAAAAATCGATAAATTTTCACTTTAGTCTAGAAGCTTTCATACTCATGTTTATGAATTTTTTCAATTTATTTTCTTCGATACTTCAATCAAGTTGAAAAATATTTTTCTCCTCGAAGACCTTTGAAAAAAAGATTCATTGCGCAACATGCTCGGTGTGGTTAAAAAGTGTCCTAACACGGTTAAAAAAAAGGAAAAAAAATAATAACACATCAAACGTCTCAAATAATTCGCGTGTGCATAACGCGTGCAAGAGTAGCAAGCTGGTATGGCTCAGAAAAGTACTGCCATCGCTGCAGGCGAGGCGTCTCGGGCTGCCGCCAGTGGTCTCGGACGAATCGGACGTCACTGACCTGCCTCCCGGGAGGCCGATGCACCAGCCTGCGAAGACGCGTCCTTGACGCGTGTGGATCCAGAGCACCGCACTATCGCGATCCTTTCCCTCAAGTAGCATCGGAGAGGCTTCCCAGCGTCCTGAGCCCTTAAAAAAAAAAATAAACAAAAAAAATCCTTTCGCTCTGCCTGGAGTTTCTCTCTCGCTCTGGAGCTCGTTAAAACGTTCATTCAAATTTTCATATTAAATATCTCACAAAGTCTTTAATATATCCGCGGTTCGTCCGGTTCAGCAGCGAGGAAAGAACCGCATGCGGGCACATACAGTCTCCTATGTAGGTGTATCATACATTTATCTATATACATACATGCTTAAATATATATACACCTACTGAAAAATCATCGAGCTGTGATCGCGAAGAGGGCAAATTACACGCGTGGCATCACGCGAAGGTAAGAGAGACGCGTTCCGCCACCCTTGCGATATCTTCCTATGGCGGCTTCCTTTCGCTTCTCCCGGTCGAGCGAAAAGCTTGTGTTCTATCTTTCGTTCCAAGGCCGTGAGCCCCTCCGGAGAAAGAGAGACGGGGAGAGAGGGAGAGAGAGGGCTGGAGAAACCCATACTCTCGTGGCGGGGGGCTTCGAGAAACCGAGAGAAAGAAAGAGGAAAGAAGTGAGGCCGTCGACGCCGACCTGCCTCACGCGAGACGAGAGGGTACCACCTCGAAGAGATTTTTGCATGTGTGCATGTGCAATGAACGTACATACGCTTTAGGTAAAATGAAGAAAAAAAAATTACAAAATTTAAAAAATTACAAAAATGCGATCCAGGATGGACTTTACTCTAGACGGATGTACATTATAAAGATAGTTTTCCACAGAGTCGGGGAACTGCGAAGCTTTTCTCGGAAGAGTTAAACAAAAAATAAAGAAACGAGAGCGAAGAATTATTCAAGAGCGTCTCGCGAGTTCCGATACGAGTACGGCCGAGAAGGGTGAATAGACTAATCCGTGAAAGCCAAAGGCCCCGAGCCAAAGATTTATATATAAAAGGATCGAGTGCGCGGAACTCTCCTCGATGACGCTCGAGCGCTAACCTACCTCACGCTAGACGTCTCCCACTCCGATTATCTTTTCACGGCAACAACACAGCCGGAGGATCGTTAAACTCTGAATTCGAGATTGGCTGGTATGTGTCCCTACGCGGCGTTTTATGACCGAGTGTGATTATCATTGCGCGACCCGGAAAAGAGCCTCGCACGGTACTAGACCAGACCGTTCTCTTCCGTCGCGTCTGATCTATCGCTTCCTTTCTTTCACTCTCGCTTTCATTCACACCGACGAGAGAGAGAGAGAGAGAGAGATGGAGATCTATGAGTCAGTTATACGGAGGGGCATCTCACTTAAAACGGTGACTCGCTCTATCCCCTCCCCCTCTTTCCGTACGCGAGGAACGAGGAAGTTTCAATGTCTGTAGAGAAGCGAGCATGAATCAGTTGCCTCGTAACAAAATGCTATACAACTTCAAAAACGACTAATGAAAAATTACATTTGTTATATTTTTTTGGTTTTGTTTTGCAAGGCGAATGAACCACGCTTATTTTTTATTTTATTCTTAATTTAGATCTTAAATATGCATTTTTGTGATAAACTCTTTTCTGTGGTATCGCAGAAATCACGCTTCAAAGAACTTTTAAGATTTTTCTTCTTCGCTGTTGAATTTAAAAACTATCAAAGAGAATGCAAAGTTTTTTTTTCTTCATCATACTACGAAAGTTTGTCTAATGGAACGTCAGGGAAATTACGGATATTTTTCAAAATCATCAGTCCAACCCTGGAATCCCGGACGACGATGATTCGAAATGGGCATCGAAGCCTTGAAAAGGCTATGAGATTGCCTCGATGCTCGCAAAAAGCTTTGGAACGAAATCAATAAACCCAAAGGAGCTACCGATGACGCCGTTTTATTAGAGCAGCGTGGCTGTCCCGAGATGTTGTCTCGGGCGACTGCCCGCGGTGGGATAATCTCTGGAGTTAAATTAATCGATCTTTTCCTTCGTTATACTCAGCGCTCGGGTATTATAGCCGTAGCATCGTCTAGAGTCAGTATCGGGGGTTGAGACGTCTAGACCGAGTTGACGCTCGACAGTGCATCCATGAAACATGGATGAGAAACTCGGCGACTATAAAAAAAAAAAAAATAACAATATAATAATAATAATAAATAAATAAATAAATAAATAAGAGGAGATAAATATCCCTTCCTTCTCGCGTCGAATATAATTAATTGTCGAGACTCGTGCTGCAACGCGAGTCGTGCACCGCCGAGTCTAAAGTCTAGAGACGTTGATAAGTGGGAATGATCTCTCGCCGCGCTGTATCCGCATATATCGCTTTTATTATTTACCCCTTGGTGATGATATTAATAAATTGTATTACGGGCAACGGTGGACAGAGTGCAGGAGAGAAGAAAAAAAAAGAGGAATAATTGACCGAAAGTT
The DNA here is from genome assembly GCA_964017025.1 of Stenichneumon culpator. Lineage (NCBI taxonomy): Eukaryota > Metazoa > Arthropoda > Insecta > Hymenoptera > Ichneumonidae > Stenichneumon > Stenichneumon culpator. The sequence continues at coordinate 7,276,648 of OZ024779.1, forward strand.
CGCTCGGGCGGTTGTCCTTCGTGCAGTTGGGTTTCGTCGCCGGTCTACCAGTCGGCCGGGCCAGTCTCTCCGCGATCGTTTCACGAAACGTCTCTTTCACTGTGGCGAACAACCTTCGGGACGACTTTTCCAATGAGACGCGCGCCCCCCGATCCGGGGACCGCGCATTTCTCGACGTCTGCGTCCTTTCCTTCGACTTCTGCGCAATGATCGATCGTCACGACGCCTCAAATACAATTCGACAATCCAAAATTTATCTTCACTTTTTCCAGCTGCGCAACGAAACTTCGTGTACACGAAAAAAAAAAAAAAAAATCATTCGATTATTTGATTCGTAAGAAATGCCCGAAAAATTTGAGAAGAAATCGAACGATGTATCTAGATCTCTATTGATCGCTCGATCGAATCCCATCAAATAATAGTATTGTACAGTGTTTCGCTATCTTGTCTTCGCAGGATCTACCTGAATCGCACGCAACCAACTGCGCGATTCGCCCACAGTACCAGCACTTGGTGAACGCAAATACACACTTACTGACGCATACACGCACGTGACCGCGTATGGTTTGGTACGAGTTTCGATATATGTACGAAGTTCTCGTATGACTGGCTCGTATGTGTGTGTACATCGTTGTACAATAGGCGCAAACTGCGTTACAGTGACTCCTTTGTTATCGCTCTTGTTGCCGTCCCAGTTTCTTCGCTCTGACACACACGCTCCCCGCGAGCCTTGTGCTCCGCTACGCGCGCGCTTCGCGCTATAGCCGATTCCTATGTACCCAGTGCATGCATGCAAACTGAGGCTACTATAGTTCTATGTACTCTATTGTGCATATATGAGTATATATGTATATATTATATGTGGTTGGCTAAGAGTCGAAAGGGCGTAACCCTTGTAATTTAACGTGGTGCTTGCGCCCTTTTGATTATTGACTGTCGATACACATATATTGCCATAATACGAATTCTTACGTGTCTTTGCTGCGACTCCGAGAGGGTGTACGTATCATCGCAATGCGTCAACACGCCGACGTTCGATGTCGGAGCTGTTGGAGCGCACTCGACACTCAGTACATATACATAAATATATACATATATAACGGCTCGATACGCTGACAACTCTTCACTTCTTCTCGTTTGCCTATGGTAACGTAGGAGAATAAACAATGGCACGATTTGTTCCTCGGTATTTATGGTCGTTTAGAATCCCATCAAGGAATGCTAAATACGCTGCGGGTGATCAATTTGGGTGGGCCAACAGATTAGACCGCTGGGTCAACCAATTGTCTGATTGGCAATCAACTAGTTTGTTGGTTCAACCGATTAATTGGTTGTGAACTAATCGATTAATAGGTTCATAACCAACTGATCATTTGGTACGCGACTAACCGATTAATTGGTTCGCAACCAACTGATTATTCGGTTCGCCAGCAACTGATTAATTGATTCACAGCCAATTAATTGATTGGTTCGAAACAAACTGGTTATTTAGCTCGTAAACAACTGATTAATTGGTTCGCAACCAACTGGTTTGTTGGACCTACAAAATAAATTGCCTGGAACGTATTTGATAGCGTCTACCCCTCACAGTCAAAACTCTTCCGTCGATAATTGACCGTGAAATCTTTCCAGAGTTCGTTTGATGCTCTACCAAAAATGAAGATCAATTTTGAACGTCTTTTTTTTACGCACATTTCATTAGTTTGCTGAGCTTGAGTTGCAAAAATGGTGGCAAAAGAGAAGCAGGTAGGAGGCTATGGGACTAGACGATACATTCCGAGAGAATCGTGGAGATACAGTAAGAGGCATATCACAGTAGAGAGGAGCCAGCGGAAGAATCAGAATCACACAACGACGCGCTTCGGCATCCCGGCTACGTCTATTTCTGTACCGCGTGTACGACGGGCGCGCGAGTAAGCAGGCGGTCTCTTCTTCTTCTTCTCCTTCTCCTTCTTCGTCTTCTTCTTCTTCTTCTGTGCCTGGGTATACATAGAGTCCCCCAACACACGAGAGACTAGAGAAACAGCGGCAGTCAACATCTTCGGTGAGAATCACGAGGTAGAATCTTCACAGCTCAACGGTGTAACGGTCGCCAGAAACCACCACTGTTTCTTCCATACGTTTATACACTTTGCTCGTCGACAGATCATTTCTCTTCTGCAGTCCCTTCGCCTCTTCACCCTTTGCTTCTTCTTCTTCCTCTTCTTCTTTAGTCCCGTCTACTGAAAATTTTCGCTGCCATCCGTGTTTGAGCGTGTTTAAAACATGCTCTGTAAACATATGTTGCACGTTTAATTTGTTCAAATTCTACATTAAAAATAAAAGTTGAATTTACATGGATCTTGCTCTATACAACGGTGATTAAAAAAAAATTCGAGACGATATCTCTGTAAATGAAACAAATGAAAAATTGGTGAAAGGAATTTGTGACGAAACCGGAACAATTTTCCGTTCGCTCTCAGAATTTATATTTTTTTAATATATATATTTTTTTTAGTAATCTTCATATCTCTTCTCGTCGCTGTGAAAGCGGGAGAGACTCGATGCCTCGATGCGGCGTCGGGAGGTCCCGTTGTTTTCTTTTCGTCTATTCGTAAAATATGCTTGAGCTTCTATACTCGTTGCAGTGGTAACAGGGGTGAGTGAACGGGCGAGCCGTAAAATTTGCCGGCCGTTCGAGCTTGAACTAACGCGAGGATAAATGAAGACAGAGTTCCGGTTAGACGGGGAAAAGGGCGTGGGACTCATTAAGCTCTCGACGCGAATGTTCCGTCTCTATATCTTTCTTTCATTTCGTGTTTCTTTTTTTTTTTTTTGTTTTCTTCTTTGACTTTCTTGCTCTGGTTGAAACGAAGGAGGGAGTAAACAGAAGAAAGGAAAAGAAAGAAAAAAAAGGGTTAAAAAAACATCGAGTCGCACGAGTCACTGCATGTACCGATGATGGCGAGCCGTTTCGCCTCTGCCTGTGCTCGAGGCATTCTTGCCAACGACCTCTCGAGAGGTTGATGTTAATGCCGGGAACACGGTTACTAATGACTCTTAATAACTAGCAACGGTGTTACGTCGTGAAACGAGGCTCCCAGTAGCCGCTTCTTCTCGAAGAGCTCGCTGCAGCTGAAGCGGTAGCAAGTTCGAGAGCGAATTGCGCGAGTGAAAATATCACGATACTGCCGAGGGGTGAGAGTATACATATTATATGTATATATATATATATATACACAGCCGAGTGCGTTCGCGAGAAAGAGCTTTATCTTCGCGTTTGAGTTGAAGAACTCTTCGCCGCGACAGAGCCGCGAGAAAAAGACAATAAGATTCGAATTGAAAATTCGAGAGTGAGATAGATAGGCCATCCCCCCCCCCCCCTCCTTCTCGCGGCATCTCGGTTATAACGACGATGATATCAACGTCCGGCGCTAACTATACGGATTCCATTATCGAGGCCAATTAAGCGCTCTCGTAATTTGCGGCGTCCAACGAACCCCTCCGACGTACACGTTGATATTACTGATGCATTTCGCAATACCTCCAAGAGGCATTTCTTCGACTGGGTGTCTCAATGATTTTTTGTTTCTTTTTTTTTGTTTAATACGCCAAACCAATTATAATTTTTAATTAATTTAATCGGAAATTGTTCGAGCCGCTGATCGTATACATTTTTTGATAATGATGGTTTAGTAGGCAGTTTATTATTTTTGTTCGTGAGTGTCCGCACGTGTGAAGTACTTCGCTTATTGTGATATACGAGATACGTGTTGAATGGAAAATTATTGTTCATTGATCGTAACGTTTCACCTCGAAAAGTCTCTTTATGGAATATTATCGTCGCGAACCTTGACATAACGAGTCTCGTTGGCTGAGCCGGAGCTCTTCGAAACTTCGGCTTATTATACCAGCGGGTTAATACGCGTACCTGTGCACGCGTATAAGGTATAACCAACTACACACGTGCGTATATCTTTTGCTGTATATGTATGTATATATACATGCACGGCGGATACAACATACAAGAACCCTCTCGATCCACGACCTTCTTCTCTCTTTTCCTCGTTCCCATCAGCGCGGCTGTTGCCGGTGTTGCTGCTGCTGCTCGCTCGTAAAATTTTTCCGCTGCCCCCATTAAAACGACGGGACGCTCTCCGCCTCTCGCGATCATTATGGTTCGTGCACTGTAGGCCACGGAACAACCCCCCTTGGACTGAGACATAAATTTATCCATAGAAAAATCGTCGGGGAAAGAAAAAATCTATATTCGGCCGACACGTCGAAATTTTCAATGGAATTAAATCCGCTCAATTTTTATTGCAACGAGAACGTTCAATTTAGTTTTGTTTGACCCATCAATTTTTCTTCTTCGTGCTAAGAATAGTTTTTCAATTAAAATATAATGATAAATTACACCCGCGGTGCTGTAACGATAAGTCACGACTTTCTTCTTCGTTCATATAGAGTACCAGCCAACAATTGTTTATCGCCGTATACACACACGCGTATCTACTTCTCTCCTCCGCCTCTTCAATACGCTATTCGCTATCCCGTTCTCGACAACTGTACGAACGGCTTGCTCGCCACTGGCAGTCTACACGATTATCTGCAAATTTTCCACTCTTGGTGCCCGCAGCTCCCGCGAGAGTTCCTATACATAAATATATATATATATATATATATATATATATATATATATATATATATATATATATATATATATATATATATATATATATAAATATTCTTCTTCGATAAATGTACGGCGGCGAGAACGCGCTGCAAGTATAGCTTAGCCCGGAGCATATTTTGCCAGCAGGTAAAAGGCTCTCTCGCGGAGTTCTCGCTCGCTCTCCATATCCACTTGGCTTCTTGGCCTCTCCGCCCCTCGGTTCGTCCATCAGTGTGAGGTAGACACGAATCCTTTTTCGACGTCGCGCGAACAAGACGCGCTAGCTGCTGGCGTCGTAAAATTTTTCCCGATTCGACCCCTCGAAACCGCTCAGGCAAAACGAAAGAAAGAAAAAACAAAAAAAGAAAGAAAGAAATCGCATAAAACACACCGGTGGACGAGAAAAGATCGAGCGGGCGTCCTCCCTCCAGGATTACGCGTTAGCCGGCGAATAAGCTTGAAGTTACGTTTTTCCGCTTGCGTCGTTAGCTTCGTCGATGTCGGGAGTCTCCCACCTATGTATCTGCATGCATCTGCGTTTATACGCACACGAAAATTCACATAGCGTCACGTTGCGCACGTCTTGCGCGCATGCACACATAGACACGGAGAACGAAGACTGTGTCTCGGCTGCATAAAATCCGTGTGCGTTTCTGGTCGTCGTCCGGGCGTATCGCACCGTGGCGAGAAACTCTCACTCTCGACGCGGAGCTCGCGGCACGCCAGTCCGAGAAAGACGGAGATTCACGCACACACACACGTGTCGAGACGACGTTCGTTCTCGTGGCGATCGCTCGCGAGCCTGTTGCACCAGCACGGGAATGAAACTCGCATTGTTTGTGCTGGTGGCAAAAAAAAAAAAATCTCCGTATTTGAACGAAGAGATCGTGGAATCGTATCGGCAGTTCACAGCTGAACAAATATCGTCTTCGCGAGATTTTTACCGGATCCATAGTTCTCGAGCTACGAACAATTGAAGTTTGGCCAATGAGGGCGCTGGACAGATGGCGCTGCCGGTCAAAGGCCCTTTTGCCATTGGCCGGATTTTAATTCGCTCGTAGCGCGAAAACCACAAAGTCCAGAAAAATGGTTCAAAGACAAATCTCGTTCGGTTTTGAGCCGTGAAAACGATGCCGCGATATTTAGGCAATTTTTTTGCGACACCTTGTATATATTTTTGCATCGGGGTATCGGGAGGGTTGGCTCGTCCGCGGTGCAGTCGGTCGCGGTGTCCGCGGGTCCCGAAGACACAGACGTGGAGAGATTGAACAAGAAGTGGTGTGAGAGAGCGAGAAGTCGCGATTCTGCAGCTCGACGAGAATGACCGTCGGAAAGTGGTGGGGCTGTTGGAGAAGAAGAAGGAGGAGGCGGAGGAGAAGGTGCAGAGAGAAGTAGTATAGAATCAGTGGATAAAGCGAGAGAGGAATCGATGAAAGGGGATAGCGGCTGTTGCGATGAACGAACGTAGCGAGAGAGCTGCGAAGGAGAGCAAAGAGGGCATAGGGAGCGAGAGTGGTGGCGGGTTTTCTCATGGCGCGAGGGACGAACGGAGCGGAGGGAAAGAGTAAGAGAGAAAAGATCATTGAACTCTCGGTAAGTGAGCGAACGGCCCGTTGCGGCTGCTGCGGTGCTCGTGCAAGAGAGTCGTCTCTCTCTCTCTCTCCCTGTTTCTCTTTCTTCCTCTCCTCTCTCTTCCCGACGTGTAACCGGGCGGCGAGAGGAAGATAGCGGATAAAGGAGAGAAAGAAGAAAGATAGGATAAAAAAGAAAAAGGAGCGAGAAAGCCGGACCGGGAGGGGAGGGGAGGGAGATAACTGCAGGGAGAGTATAAGGCCAGGCCAGTCAGTAACGATGTCATTAGTTTAGTCAGTCAGCGAGTCAACAACTGCGCGCTGTTTCGCAGCAGCAACAGCAGCCAGTACCTACAGGAACAGCGCGCCTTGCGCGTTCTCTTCTCCTACTGCTGTTGCTGTTGCTGTTGCTGCACCGTCTCTCCTCTCTCTTTCTGTCTCTCTTCCTCTTTCTCGTCTTCTTTTACTCTCCGCCGTCTATGGTCCGCACTCGGTTTTTACCGGCAACGCGCCGCGCTCCTTGTCGCGGTGTTCAGGGCTGTCAAAAGGGGCCGAGTACCCGAGATACCTGACCAGCCACTCCGGTGGGTACGCCACGTCATTACTTACCGGCCCTGGGATCGAGCGGAGAGAGGCAGAGAGAGCCGGGAAGAGAAAGAGAGAAAGAGGATGAAGAACAAGAGAAAGCACTGGTCGAACCGAGCGTGCATGTGGGGGGGAAAAAACCAAATCATTCGACACCAGTACATATACATACATAAATAGATGTTGATTTATTTTTAAAAATTTTTTTGGGCGATGTGTTGACGATCGATCGAGTTGGAAAATGTTCTTCATTTATTTATTTATTTATTTATTCTGACTTTGTCGGATGCTGGAGGTACTTTTTTTGGCGAATAGGTCGTTCCGCCGGGCGAAAGTTGTCTGTGACTACTTGCCGGCTAGACGCAGCCGGTGCACAGCTCGTCGGCACTCCTGATCTCGAATCTGCTAGGCCGTCCCGTTCAGCGCTGTCCGTTACTACTAGAACCGCGCTCGCGAGCGCGACACTCTGCTAGGGCTCGCCTGCTTGCCCCGCTAACTCTCCGTTACTGCTATCGCTAGACACCGGACGCTACAACGAGCCTACGAGAAACGCGAGAGAGGCTCTACTAGGGCGGCCGTTCGAAACTGTCCGTTACTACGAGGTGGAACGGCGGGTAATCGAGCGAGCCAACGTAGCCGGTCAAAGCGTTTCCCTGCCACTATGCTAGATCGCCTATCTCACTTGGCACGGCAGAATCTTCGCTAGTAATTACGGGGATTGATGGGAAAGGTCACGACCCTTAAGCCATTCGCCGTCAACGTTTATTACACGGAATTTTCAATTTTTTTTTTTTTCTCGCACGTCGTCCATGTTCAGTGGCAAAAAGTACAATACTTTTAACCGAAGTGATAAAAGATTTATCGTCGAACACACGTAGGAAATGATTTGCAATAAAAAAAATTGATTTTCGTATTTAGCGCACAATTCGACATTTTTTAAAAACATTCTGTCATTCATTTTCGTGAATTATAACTTTTGCGACTTAAAATCGCTCGATTCGACCCATTGCGAAAGAACTGCAGAGTTTCGAGAAGTATCGCAACAAAGGATTGACCTTTGTAAGTCGGTATACATTTACCGCTTCTTCAAAGGGCCTAAAAAATTATTATTTCGTCTCATTGTATTATCGCCTTATCACACGAGATTAATGATTTAAAAAATACGCGGAAGGTTTGTTCTCGTGCTCGCGTTGTATCCGGAGCACGATGGGAGGTTAAAGTGCGAATGAAGAAAAGAGCCGAAGATTTTTATCTCGGTCCCCCCCCCCTCCCCCGGTGGGCTCTCGTAGTAACGCCTCGAATTAACCCTCCACGCCAATCTCTCGAGCTTCTTCGTGGGATTCCTTCGCGGTTTTTGTTTTCCTTACTCTTTTATTTCACGAAACGTATACATCGCGTGCTTCTTCTCTCGGTATACAACCGAGAGCTTAAAAATAGAAGCATTTACGGTTACGCGCCAAGTGTACGGATACTTCGAACGGGGCAATTGCCGCGCTCTTGCGATAGCGCGAAAAAAACACTATGCGCCAAGGTCTCTCCCTTCCTCTCCATCCTCTCATCTCTCCTTCTCCCTCTCTCGTTTTATTCTTCGCGATGCAGATCGTTCCGCGCATACTTTACGGCAGGCACGAATGTTCGGAATTCTTTTCTCCATAACCCGAACCGATTATAATGTCGGGGGGAGAAGCACGTCAACACGAGAGATTCCGTGTTCGCGTTTCTTGATTTCGACATCTCGAATAACTGTTTAAGCCTTCATCGTCTCGTTTGTGCTGTCCTTTCGGAAAAGTAGAACGCACGTTTATCCTTGATATTGTTTCTCTCGAGGATACAAATTATTCGTTCGTCTGACTTCTGTTTATTTCGTCTACTCGCACGAGAGTCGTACATCGCGCCGATTGAACGTAGACTAAAATAATTAAAAAATGTCCCTTTGGCTTCCATCATAGAGAAAGCTTTGTTTGTCAATTTCAACTCCATAATTAAAAACAATTACCATCAAACTATGTTCGAAAAGCTTTTTTCGTGTGGGATTAACATTCATCGAATTTATTTCAACATTTTTCGACTAAAAATGAAGACATTTTTTTTTTTTCACCATAACAAAGCTTTCTCTATGAGAAAGCAAAATGAAGATATTTTTCAAATCGCTGTTTTACCGTGGTGGTACATATGGCGCATTGAGCGTTATGGCGAGGTGAGACGGTCTCAATCGGTAAGAAAAATTGTAATAAATAGCATTCGAAGCTCGTAGAAATTTCGTGAAAACTTAAAGTATTAGCTGATGTAGAATTCAATACCGCGTCTGATGAAACTTTGATTTTACCCCCAATGTCAATCATTTTCACATGGCATTGATTCGAAAAATGCAACTACCTCTCTTGCACTCATACGTCACGTGGTACATGTTTCAATTCACCTCAAAGGATTAGGCGCGGCCGTGCGTTACGACATTAGTATCGTCCTACAAAGTTGGAAGAAGCTCGAAGGAAGGAAAACGGGTTGGCCTAGTACTATAGTTATGAGAGTGGACGGAGAGCTCGGTGAGCTCACTTTCCACCGGAGAGAGAGGATGGGTGGGAGGGAGGGAGAAGGATGAGGAAAGGGTGGAAGCGAATAGAATGTAGGAAGGGGTTGACCCGATGCCCCATCGATCGGATCCCTATCCAACCGGAAATTCGCAAGAGACTGACGAACTTTACTTACGTAAAGTGGGTTGCTGTTAAAGAGAGGGGGGGGGGGGGTGCGGGAGAGTAACGTAGCAAACACTGGCCTCTCCGACGTCGTCCTGTGTTCTTCTCTCACGTCCAGCCACCTTCGGTATAGACTCTATCGTGCTTTCGACTCGAACTCGATAAAAGACAGAGAAAGGTTTTTTCAATAATTCATGAGCCGGGAAAGCGTGACAGAGCGAACAGAAGGATTCAACAGCGACTGGCACTCTTTTGGTTGTTTTTTTAAAGCCCGAAGCAAATTGCGGCATCTTCAAATATCCTCGAAGAATCATTCGGAAATTTATATAATATCCGCACCGGGTCAATGTTTTCATTCGAGGTTTCTGTATTTTTCCCCAACTGTTTTCTAAAGTGAAATAATATTTTTAAGTTCGACGGATTGCGTCTGACCTCTCCCGAGCCTATTTAATCTTTCAAATGGCTCGATTAATAATTCTCTAAATTCTTACGACGTCACGAGAGAATCATCACTTTTGCTGGTGAATTGTTTCAAATTTTATGAAGTTTAAAAAAAGTTATATCTCCTTACATACTTCACATGGCGTAAATTAATGGTATAGGCATTTATTTCAAAAGGGCTAAACATTTATTTTTAAAAAGTTTTTGTGAATTTTTTTCCACGAATGAATGTCAATAATCAGGCGACCGTCAATCGCGTTTTACGTTCCCGCATCACGGCGACAAATTGAATCGTTGTTTTGATCGATGACTCTCGTGTCGTTCTGGTTGTTTAATTGCTAAAGGGCGGCACATTGCCAGCTCGCTATCCGTTGTTATGTATCATAGTCTGGCAGCAGGAACGGCCAAACTGTACGATCCGTTCCGTCGTCAACTCGGTCAATCGCTGAGAGACGTTTGGCAAGAAGCACTCGGGCTAAGAACTTTCGAAGCCTCTAAGCGCGCGGACCGGCATTTTACGACCTCGCGACCTTATACCGTCTATAGTACAACCTCGCTCCCTCTCTTTCTCCTCCCCGATCCATTCTTCTGGCTGTACGCTAATGCAAGCTCCGATACACGAAATCAGACGAGATTCAACCACCCCTTGATTACCCGCTCGTTTCTTCCTACACTTCTTTACACTTCTTTCTACCGCGCGGTTCTTGTACTTATACCGCGACATTCGATTCTTTGATATTTCGTATCAGAACTTACACAGTAAAAAAAATACTTTGTACATCTAACAAATATTTCTTGTCCAAAAGAGTCCAGCACTTTTTTCTGTGCCAGTATACCGTATTTTTAATAAAAAATAATAAAAAAATTTGAAAAATAAAAAATGTTGACCGTTTGTGGACAAGAAATGTTTGTCAAACGTTCGAACCTCTTCCACCGTGTAGAATCCCGAGTTAACGCGCATCCAACTGCATAGCTATGTATGACGAGAGACGACGAGACCAGCGGCGGTAAGCACGGTCAACGACTCGCGAGACTGACGTCTGGGCTCTCTGTGCAGCGGCAGCACTCGCGCTCGTACTCGATCCTCAACGCTAGTAGAGTAGCTGCACCGAGTTCGTGATGAAGAAAAAAAAAAATTAAAAATGAAGTAAAGAAGAAAAGAAGAATAAAAGCACGTCGTAGAGCTCGGTAATGCTCTCGCTGAGCTATTTCTCGGGCTCCTCTCCGCGCATTATACTATCGAGAGTAAACATACTTCGTATGATTGATACGCGTTCATAACTATGTTTCATACAGTAAAAATTTATTGCTGACCGAGACGGATCGATACGTATATTTACCGTGAAAGTTTTACGTCTACGAATAATGCAATCGGCATCGGACTCTCGGTGATTGCATTTATCGAGGGTAAGACGTATTGCGAGAGGGAGATATTTTTGTGGTTGAAGCAGAATTTTATTCATTTACTTTTTTTTTTTTGGGATTCTTTCTTAAAAGTGGGTGAAGAAAGTTTGACTGTTATAATAAACGAGATAAAACGAGGATAGCGGAAAGTTACTTCAACCCTTAATTAAGATGCGGCAAGAGGGTGGGGTGAGGGGATCCTCCGTATATTCTGCGGCGGGCACCTGGCTTGATGGTTGCTGTGTGTATACGCACAGCAAAACAGCTCCGACAAGCGCCCCGAGAGCTATTTCCTAACCGCCGCCGGCTGAGGCTCGCTCTTCGCTCGCTCACTCTCGTTGCTGTTATTTTCACAACGACAACTTCGCAGTGTGCTCGTCGAGAGAAAGAGAATACTACTCAATCCCCCCCACCCTCCCGTGCGCAGAACACACGATCCACGCGAACGAGGCGAATGCAACGCGAGGCGTTGTGCAACACGCTGCAGCCGACGCTCGCGAGTGTCTGTAGGACGAAAGGTATACGTGCATTCTGCAAAAACAAAAAAACCTAATACAAAGCTTGGGCCATCATTTAAAGAACGCGGATTCAAAATTATATTCAAAAGTGAGTTTAAACGCGAATGCATTTAAAAAAAAGGTAACGTCCAAGAACTCACGATCGAATTTTTCGGCAAAAAACTTGCAATTCCAACTCTTTATGACGCTTTTTTCTTGTTTTTCATTCGCCCGTAACGACTCGAAAAATGTGGTTTTGAAACCACGCCAAGTATCCTATCTGGGGTATTTTTTTCCCGCGGAACATGATCGCGAAACGCAGATATCCCTGTTTAAAAATACAGGCAAAAAAAAAAGAACCGGTATCTTTCGCCAAATTTAGTCGCACAAAAATGTCTCTTTTCATCCGTCGTGTCGAGGCTACATCCGATGTATTTTTTTCCCGCTCGAAATCTGCCACTCACTGTTCAACTCTAGAAACATCGAACTGTAGGAATTCACTCAGAACCTTCTATATTTTCGATGCGTAATTTAATTGCAGCTCTATAAATAAGTATTTGCGCTCGGACATATCACTCGGACACTACGGGTGATATGGCCATAGTAATAATAGTAGTCGTTTAGGCCCAGAGAATCATAGAGGGATTGCACAAAACATGTCTTAGTATATTTTATATATTGTCTACATAAACTGCAGAAAGACAATAATTACCTCCGTCAAATGTTTCAAATGTCAAACTAAAAAGAAAACGGTTTTACTGGCCATATCACCCGGAAATTGCGGAGATATGGCCATGTGGCATATCGTACTGACCCTTATACATAAAAGCTTATAATTTTTAGAGCAATCATATTGCACCTACATATACTAAAAACGGTATAAATAGTGGCGAAATTCGTTTGTTACGTCAAAAGAGATATTATCACGGCCATGGCCATGTCACCCTGACTTACCCGAATATAATTTTTCAAAAACCAAAATGCCCCCAAAGACAAACCGAGGAGCAACAAAATTTAAAAAATCACAATATTTCTAATTCGAAAATGGGGGCGCCGTCAATTCGAAGCTCAAGCCCAGTTCGAACGTGCGGGTGCTGTCGCTTCTGTTAGCACAACTCTTTGCATTTTTGCTTCTCAGCTTTTGCGCTCGTTGATGTGCGTCCGAGGATCGAGAACCGTCGCGAACGCGCTTCTCTCGTCGCACCGATCCCCGCGTGTTTTATACGCTCGGGTCAACGACTTCCTCAGGGCGTAATACGCCACTTGTGTGTGTCTATACACACACACATATATATATAATAATATATAAACATAAAACCCGTGAGCATGAACAGGCGCCCGTGTACGTGCCGGCTCCCCGCGATTGCGTGACGGAGTATACTTTATACATGTATGAATCTACAGTATATAATGTCCGGATAAACTGTGACTAAGTGAGTGCGTGGATGCGTGATTGTGTCGAGGGGAAGAATGACGCGTACATATGCACGAAGATAGATGGAGTCGATCGTTTCAACTACGAATGCAACGCTCGTATCTGCATCTCTATATGGGATACAATACGCGAATAATTCACATGCACACGGAATTTATCGACTGCTAAAAGTCATAAGGGCGTGAGCACGGGTTAAATGATGCGGGTTAAGCCCTTATGACTTTTAGCAGTAGCGACGCACGTGTGTGAGTGCGTTCGACTTTAAATATGTTAATACCCGGGGGTCTAGCGTCACCATCGCGACTACTCGATATTATACGCTCGTTTCGAAGCGTCGGGCGCATTCTCGATTCTCCTATTGTCATGTCTACTGGAGGCTATGCCGGTCAGCGCCTCAATATAGTTATACCCAACGCGTTTAATGCTGAGAGGTCTTCCACGCGTTGTCCGACTGTCGCTTTAATAATGCAATAACGAGCAATATTTTGCCTGGCGTATAGGTCAGGTATATGTACGGATGAGGTGGAGCGATAAAACGTCCGTTCCTATTATCGCGACGGTGACACGTTACGCACTTGGATTATTATTCTTCTTCTTTAAATTGCTTTTAAGGTAACAAAACGAATATTACTTTCATTGCGATATAGGTGGATTTATCTCAGGCGCCATTTGACAAATCGAATCGGATTTCGATTTCGGTTATGCATTTGTATTTTTAATTATCAATCAGCTTTATAGTGGTCATAAAACTTGGTAAAAATTCACGCGCAATCTTCATTCGGAGCAGCGACTTTTTTGTTGGAGACTTTTTTTTCCCTACAATCAATATTTTCCGTGATTATAATTACTCGAGACATCCTCGATTTTTTTTGTTAAATAAAAGATGTTACTATACTCTACTGACACGCTAAAAAAAATATTTGAACAGAATTACGTAAACTCGTGCTGTATCGTACGTGAACACGTATGCATAATTTGTAATGGGTCGTTGAAGCTCGATCGCCCAGACAGTTCGCGTAACGAAACCTGTGAGGGAACAGCGTAACGCCTTCTTCATGCACCTGCAAAAATATCCACCCGAAGTGCAGCGACCGCGGCGATGCGACCGCGCGGACGTCGCGCGACTCCGCGAACGCGATGACGATTCGTCCCGACGACGTGAATTCTCGAAGGAATCAAAACTAACGATTTGACACACTCATCTTTAATGTTGGCTTATTGCGTGTCCCTTGTACGGCCGACGGTTATGGCGGAGAATAGAGGGAATAGCGTCGAGAGATTGAGAGAAGCATCGCCATGCCGGCGACAAGCCTCCTTTGCCAACCAGGCCAGCAATTTAAATTATTTTGTAACTCTAACGACTTCCCTCGCGGTTCGGCCATCCCTCGTCTAACGACGCATAATTACTCGCCGGTTTTACAGTACGGGATAAGTGAGCCGAGCCTACGAGTATAGTATATATCGTAAGGCGAAGACAAGCCCGAGGCGAGAGAAGAGAATTAAAAATAACACCGGGCTAGATCGCATCAAAGACGTTAAGAAACTCCTATACCGTACAGTAGTGCCCGATCCAAGTATACAAGCTACATACAGTATAAATAATAATAAACAAAAAAAATTATAAACCCTTTTCGGAACACCGGACAATTCTATCTTCAATTTTTAACTTTCGCTACAAAAATAATTTCACGAATTGTCGAACGGTCACGGAAAACTATTTTTATAGCTATTGCATTTTTTTTTCAATTCTTTTCCTGTTTTTCTAATTTCCTACGCTACTTCGATTTCTAATTACTTTTCTATCCCACGAGATCCCGAGAAAGCTCCGGCGCGCGGACAGCAGAAAATCCGATGATCCTGGGCTTCCCTCTTCCTTTCTTGTGCCCGATGAGTTTACCGACTGGTATGTCAGTGTGCGCGAGAGGAAGCTAAAGCTGTCGGAGTGAGATTCCCGCATCGCAGAAACCCGTGGCGCAGGTGCACGATCGCTGATTTATTACCTTCGTTATTTGATCGCACACGGAACGACCCCGTCGTCCCCGGGAGACTTTCTTCCCGTCGCGTGGACCGATTAGCTCGGCGCGTCCAGGCGCCGTTTCAACTCGTCCTCTCCCGCACTCTTTCTCACATACTGTCTGGCATTTCTCTTCCTATATTTGGCCACCCGCCCTCGATAGCCTGACAAACTTCGCCGAATCGTCCTCGATCGAAGTATAAACAGTTTTTATTTGAGGAAAATAAATTAAAATTGATGTTGGTCTGATAACGACAAAGCACAATCATACTAGTTATCGTCGTCATGAGAGCAATTTTTTTTCGACTCGACGATCTCAGAAAAAAGGTCTTTCATTTATTATCGGTAAATACAGCGTATCAAAAAAAAAAAAAAACGATCGATGGTTCGTATATTTAAAAAAAACCCGTTTTTTGGCCTGAAATCGCCGAATCCCGACTGTCCGTTAAAGATAGATAAGCCGATTAATTTTTTCAAGGTAAAACTTCCTGTGTGTTCCTCACTGCCAATGTCGACGGTGCCGGCGAGAGTTCGAGCAATCTTATTAAAACATCGGTGATTTACGATATATAAAGTATACTGTGTATCGACTGCTGTGGAAAAGAAGGGCGTAACTCCGATGCTCGAGTATACGAGTTACGCCGTTACGTTTCTTATCAACGGATATGTAATCGGCTTAAACTCGTGCGTACACAAGAGCCGCGCTGCGTTCGGTCGGCGCATTATTGTCTCAGTATCGCAGCGGACTCTCTAATGTAAAATTATCGTTCGTCATAGACTCGGACTGTCCCTTGTTCGAATTCTCTGAACGAACCCCGTTCGAGCGTAAGAGCGATCAAATATCAGCTTTTTTTCTTGATAAGACGCACCGTTCGCGGATTCGAGAGATATTTGCACAGTGACGAGAGAGATAAGTTATTGTCTCGCGAGTAAAACACACCGGATGTAAGAAGTTGCATTGTGTGTGAGTGTGCATATCTAATTAATTGCGATACGCGGATACGTTTACGCGTAAATACATGCTGTATACAGCTGCATGTTATTCTTCACCGCGCGACGAGAGATAGGGATAAAGAATCGAAATAACAAGACGATACCCGCTTTCATCGTGTATGCGTGCATATAAGCGAGAGATCTCGAAAGCTTCGAAATCGATCTTGCACGTGTATTTTCATACGGTTATGTCTCGCATGTACCAGCAGCCAAGAGTGCAACATCGGCGAACCGCTACTTTCACCGAGGGTTAATGCCTCTTAGCCGTGCGCGTGCAAGACTACCTAAAGTAGACCCACGGTCATTGGCCATATAGAGGATGGCAGGGCTGAAACGGGTCCTTCATTTGTGATGAAACTTTCCAAATTCTTATTGTGTGACGCGAACAATTAGTAAAAAAAAATGAGGGCCGAAGGACTTAGGTTGATGGCCCGTTGGCAATAGAAATATATACTGTAAATTATCTTCCAAGTGTATTAATGTCCGTACTATGCAAAATATTGTCAATAAATATCTTTTGGCCATTCGTACTATGCAGAATATTGTCAATAAATATCTTTTGGCCGTGCGCGTGCGTAATTACGTAAAGTAGATCCACGGTCATTGGCCATGTAAAGGATAGCGGGGTGAAACCGGGTCCTTCATTTGTGATTTTTTATTATGTCCTGTGAAAAATTAATAAAAAAGAGGGCCGAAGGACTTAGGTTGATGGCCCGTTGGTAATAGAAATATACATTGTAAATTATCTTCCTAAGTGTATGAATGTCCTCACCGTGTAAAATATTGTCAATAAATACAATTGCTACTACTTAGTAAAAATATTCCCGCGACGGGATGCCGTTTTGACCCGGTTTCCCACACCAATAATTCATAAACTGTGGACACAGAATAGTCGCCTTTCAAACTGATCACTATTTTCGTACAGATTCTTTTTTCACGTCAGTAAGATTGGTTCCAATATTTCTCCATCTTGTCTCGCAAATATTCTTTTGGTTTCATGGCTATAATTAACAAAATACCGATATTAAATTGCCGATGTTCGGACTCATTACATTCGGAGTAGCTTTTAATTAGCTATGCTCGTAGTTTTTATTCTTGTGGTGGACGAGGCGGTAGAGGAAAGCGGGGCAAAACAGGACGACGGGGCAAAACGGGACAGTGGGGAAAACGCAATTTTCCAATAAAAATTTGGACGACCGATTTTGCCCCATCGATACCTCTGGATTTTCTGCCCAGTTTTGCCTCACAGTGCCATCATTCAGTATTCTTAAATATGTCTCCGTCCCAATATCTTTTTTCGTACAGATCATTGAAACTGGTGTATAAAAAAAGAAACTCTTCATAATGAATAAGCTGCAATCAGCGTCTTCATAATTATATCCGGTGCCAATTTTTAATCAATTATAGACTTCATCACTTCAATGAATCAATTTATATGTTCTCGATTTTTAATCCACGAAATAAGTGTTGTCACGTTAACAGCAAAGTGTCAACGGAAAGATATACCGACCATAAACATGAAAAAATTATCGATCAGATATTTAGGATATTTAAATAAATAAATGCAAACTCTTAACGAAACTTTAACAACCGGAGTAGCGTTATTTTCGCTTTAGGCTGTGTACACAAGTGACAGCCTAAAAATAGTGAAAAAGCGTCCGGGAGTCCCCCACAAATAGAATCCTCGGCGTCTAATCTCGTCTCTCTTTCTCTCTTTCTCTCTCTTTCGCGAATCACGATTGCGCGAGCTCGATCCCGATTATTATTCGCGCGCACTCTCGTTCGCGGATCCGTTCGTTCGGATGCAGCTGTGCGTGAATTAGCACAGAGAGAGAAGATGGCAGAAAGGATTTCTCTCTTCCTCGCTCTTGAGTCCTTGACTTTTGGAATGCAGAGTATCGGGAGAGCCGGAGCGTCGCAAGTTCCTCAGGTAGGAAGACGCGCTGGGTCTCCACACCGTTCTCGTCCGAAGATCTCGATCCTTTTTCATCTCTCGATTCTTTCGTTCTTCTTCTTCTTCTTCTTCTTCTTCTACTTCTTCTTCTACTTCTTCTTCTTCTTCTTCATCTTCTTCTACTTCTTCTACTTCTTCTACTTCTTCTACTTCTTCTTCTTCTTCTTCTTCTTCCTCCTCGGGGCAACCTTTCCCTTGCCCAGGGGTCGAACAGAATAGCGCGGATTCACCCGCAACCGAATAAGCGAGTTCTGCTTATATGCATGTATATACATATATGTATACACATATGTATTTTATATACATACATATATATCTTCTCGTTTCTCGGCGACCTTAATCCCGGAACCGGTGAACCTCGTTCCGTTTACCTCATCTCTCTCTCACTCCTGTACGCCGTCCTCTCGCCCTCTCTCTCTCTCTATCTTTCTCAGTGTTCATCTTACCACACTCATATCCATCCATAGCCAATGCTGAAACGTGGCGCCCGTGCGCGCACGAAGAAAAGAAGGAAATCGTGAATTCATTGCGACACAGTCCTCGTTGCAACGATAGACAGTCTGCTACGTAGGGTATGCAAATTACGTGTCCGCCAATTTTATTTCACGAGTGCTGAAACTCACCGCGTCGCCTCTGCCTTGAACGTGTCCTTGCGATTTTTTTTATACTGAAAATATCTTTCAACGACTCTTTCTTCAAACCCAGGAGGAAAAAAAAGAAGTGAAACGAGAAAAAAAATAGATTCTCACGACTTCTCTTGCGCATCAGCGCCCAAGGATTATTCTTCGACAATTGGTTGATACCGAGAAAAATAATTAGCTGCCCCTACCAAGTACGTGGTTGAATACGTTCCAGGAAAGTAATTTGACTGAGTCAGTAAATTAATTGTTTGTGAACTAACTGAATGAAATGAAAATGAAAATGAATCGTCTGGAAAGTATGTAGCCTAGTAAGGTGAACGTTCCAGTGACCGAACACGTCCCAGCGGCCGGATAAGAAATACAATTTTTCATGCGGGTCCAGGGACTGGGACTGCTCTCTTAAGAACATGCGCAATGCCGCGGTCGGTTATTAATACTGTAATCAATTTTTCTCACGGATTCTGGTATGTACGGTCAAAAGAGAAAATTATCATCGAAAGCCTTTTCCTTCGACCGTACATGCGAGAACCCATGAGCAAAGTGGATTCTCATTTTTTATACCGACTGAGCCCGGGATGGGCGGGTCGGGAGGTGTTTATATAGTCTTAAGTGTCCGACCACTGGTATTTCACCTCAGTTGGTATTTTTTTTAAATTCCATAAAAACAAAGTTTCCTTTGTGAAAAAGAAACGATAAAATCAACGAAAGCTTTGACATATCTTGCCACATTATACCGCATTAATTTTCATTGTCACCGAACGGTTGCGTGATTAATGTACGCATAAAGTGACCGATCTCGACAGCTTCATTAACATTCACGGGATTTCCGTGACCAACCTGCGTTAAACTAACGTACGGTATCGTCGACTCGATAACCATCAATTACAGTGTTGCAGTGCGTACACAAACACGCCAGACATTCGCAATTATGACTCTGCCTTATCAGCGTCCAAAGACGCTAATCCGATAGACTGCCTGTCTAATTTTCACATACACTACACTGTAAACTCTCGCCCGCCGCAAACCCCGTTAGATTACCTTCTATATCTATGACTCTGCAAATAAGAAAATTGCATTGTATCGCAGCTGTGACGTATACGCGCTAAGAACGATTTACGACGAGATATTAACATGTTACACTTTCATGTCGTTTCTTTTTTTGCCCACTACCGACACGCGATGAGAGTCTAGACTATCGGAACGATAAAAGCGCGTCCGCGAAACAGTGCGGGTAAAATAAGCGTCGTACGGCGATATCTCTAGTCGATGGAATTATCGACGCTTAACGTGTAACGACTTCATCAGAGCCTATTACCGGGTTTGTTGGGAACTTCTAGCTCTTCTCCTCCGGAATGATTATTCAACGAGATCTTCGTCGGAAAATCATAGAGGAGAGCGCACTGTCGAGAGGGACGAGGAGTGATTGGCGCGAGGAGCAGATCGTGCCGTTCCCGTGGGTAAAGCTGTACACAGCCGCGGACACATTAATTGTAGTATATCGTAACCCGGGGAGTAGAGTACCTCGTAGCGCTGTGGGCATCGGGAGGATCATCCTTTTTGCCGGTGAGATCGGAACAACGAAGTCCTCCCAGCCCTCGCTCGGCATCTCGTGGAGATGCATCGCTGCTGCCGCTGCTGCACTCATTACTGTGCGAATCGATCGGGGGTTCGCGCAATTTGCCGTTGTAATTACAGTGACTCGGACGCCCCACGGTCATTAAAACTGTACGGCAAAGCTGAGCCGTTGCCGCTGTCGGGAGCGTAAGCGCAAAACGAGGTTCGGACAGAAGCGACGTTGCGATTCGACTTGCACAGTCTGACTATATTCGTATATGGTGCTGGTGCAGTTGCCCGCTTCGCTCCCGCTCTCTCTCGTTCTCTGTTTAGCCCGGGAGACGATAAGGAAAATTAATCGACAATGTTCGCCTCCCGACGGGTGATGATCGATTATTAACGATACACCGCTCACCGCCGATCCGCACACGGGACGGAGCGGTTATTGTACAAAGATCGAATCTATCAACGCCTAGCGGCCGCAGATGCGTTTTATCGATCACTCCAGAGCAGAAGGTTTATATCCGTTGAGTTTTATGCGCGAGTTATTGTTAATTGCTTTTCTCGTTGGTTAGAAAAACACAATGATACGCGAAATCGAATTCAGTGTTACAAATATTTATGTATCAAATTTATCCAATCGCACGGTGAATTAATTTTTAATGTTTTTTCGTTGCAGGTCAGTACCAAAAGTTTGCCGACTACGATCTGCGACGCGGCGCGTAAGTGTTTACTTCACCGATTTTCATACTTTAGTTGAAAGAAATTAAATTCCATAAGCAGGGTGTGCGTTCACGAACAAATTCATCGTTGCAATCTCTCGTCGCAATATATACATATTTTTTTTATCTCGTATCTGCCGGTTTCCATGAATGCCAGAATCCGCGTCATCTTTTACCGTGCGCTCTGCCGGAGTCGTTCTCGCGGTATAGGTGCGTGGGTTCAAACTCGCCGGAGAAACGAGACGGCATAGAATGCCAGGCGAAAAGATGTACAAGACGAAGTCCGAAGCAAAAGTAGTAAAGAAGAATAAGAAATAGCAGAACGACAAGAAGAAGAACAAAAATAAGGAGGAGAATGAGAGGAAGAGGCAGAAGAAGAAGCGGAGGAGGAGGAATAAGAAGAGGAAGAAGAGGGAAATGAAGAAGACAGAGAGAAGAGCGTAAGCGACCTTGAGCGTTTGCTTTGCATATATACGACGTGTGGTGTGCGCTCGCGAGATAGAGATTCTTTGGGCACCAACGGCAGAGAGAGCAGTCGCAGCTCTCGCTCGATGGCCACATGGAGAACGGAACCTTGAAAGCGCGCGGGCGTAAACGAGCAAAGGTGTTCGACGCCTCGTTTTCTTATACGTTTCATCGCTAGCGTCGAAACCTAGGCTCCGCCATCACTTTCGGTTTTATCGCCGTATCCGAGGAGGGTGACTTGCGTGTTCCCCTCGACTATACAGCGGAGAGACTCGTCATTATTATTTTCTTCAGCCCCCGCCCTCGACGCATTCTCTTTCGCCCGCTAGACGTTTGAAGTTCCGTTTTCATTATTTTCGTTATCGATGATTCGTTCCCGCGATCCAACCGATTACCGCAAAATTATATTTTAATGGTTAGTTATTTTCTCACGCTAGGAGATTGTGTTTTTTTAGTCGTATAACATTTATTTCAATCAAGCAAATTCGTTCTCCACCCACTGTGGCTATAATGGGTTAATCTCATGCGCAAAATACCCGCGAAAAAAGGCGAAAAAAAACGTGCCATCGAATCGAGTCGTCGCGATTCGATTGCACGTTCAATTATCGTTGCACCCTCGTAGAGTACGTTCGAGTGAATGCCTCAAGTCTCAATTTTACTCAATCATCTCTCATCGTCTTCGTAAACTTTTTGTCTCGGCGAAACGCACCGACGAGAAAAGAAAGCAATGAGTGCGCTCGAGCTTTTGCGCACACACGATATTGGTCATCGGGTCAGTAGTTAGTCATCGGTTGCAGGTTTCTCCGAAAATGTTTGATCACCGCGATGTGTGCTCGTACCGGCGATACCGTCGGGTCGCGAGTCTGCGGCAACGAAAAACCAAAAGTGTTAATTTTCACACTTCGCCAAGGTTGCCGAAAACGAATTCGCGAACAAACATGTGCACGCGGCGAGGCCTTAGTCCTTTTCAGCCGTGTGCACTGAACTCGCCCCATTGACATTGATCCCCCAGTTGGCCGAAGACTCGGACGAAATTGCACGAAAAAAAAACAATTAAGATTAACCCTTCAACGTCAAAAATACATTTTTTAAATAAAACACGATCACATACAATTAATTCGTGAATCAAAGGATCGAAAAAAGAATGCGTCTGCTTTGAAGGACCTTTTGAATGACCTCGTCAGCCAAAAATATTAGCATTTTTAAGACGCATAAACAGCTCGAGCGTGTGTCGAAAAAAGAAGAGAGAACCCCGACGCATCCGTCGATGCATCAGCAATTCCCTTGTTTTTCGCGTCCGATCCGTAAGTCCGAGTTGCACGGCGCCTAGCATCCCGTAGAATAAGCATCGTAAAGATCGAAATTGTTTCTTCGAAGCGTATCGGCTCCTCTCGTCTTCTTCATTTCTTTTTTCTCTTTTCTTCTTTCCCTCGCGAGCTGGAAATCTCAAAATACATTGGAATTCTTTTGCTCCCCCTTGGTCCATCTAATATTTGCACGGGCTAACGGCAGGATGCCCTCCCCTCTGTGTCTTGTATACTATCGTCTGGAGTCTGCGGACGCGAGGCCTGTAAACTCTTCTTCTTCTACGCTGAAAAAACGCTTTTTTTTTCTTCCTCCTCAGCGTTCGGCCCGCTAACGCACCAGGTGACTTTGGCGGAGTATCTAGCGAGCCCAAACTAAACGTCAGCGAGCCCAAACTAAACTTCGGCGATCGGGGGCCATCTGGCTTCTTTTTCCAGCAAAAGCAGCTGCCGCCACTGCTGCTTTTGCCACGAAAGAGTAAAGAAAACTGCACTCATTGTTGCGGCAAGCTAAAATCGTTAGAGCGATGCGATGCGCTCATACCGAAGTGCGCAGAATTCTCGAGTTCTACGATGTATTGACGAACGATCGGTTCAACTCTTCACCCTCGGTTCGCACAAACTAAGTTCAATTGCGAACGAGAACTTCGCGGCGCGGAATAGATGCGCTTGTGTGCCTATAGTACAAACTCCGTATGGCTCATACGCGATGCAATCCGAGAGAAGAGACCGGGCGCAGTTCTCATCCGAGTTTCGAACGAAGTTCAATTGAATTTCGCCTCGCGTACTCCCGTCGCTTCTCCCTTCGGGTATTCGATTATTGCAACGTCGATGTACCAGCCGCGTCGGTACGTATACAACTCAATAAAGAAAAAGTCATCTGTATTCATCTTCGTTAACGAAGTACAGTTGCATTCGAACTTTACTGATCAGCCATCGAACAACCGAGTCCCCGAGTGTGAATTGTCGTCCAAATATGGAGACAATCTTTGCTGATAAACCGCAGGAACACGTACACAGAGACACAATTGGATTCTGGGAATGACGCGGAAATGCCGGCTGGTACGGAACGTACGAGTAAAATCATCAATGTCGCGAGTGAATATAATTTATTCTTTGCGCGATTCCTTTCGGCCAATGTCAAGGTCTCCGTGGTTGTTCTTGGCGGGGAAGAGGGGTGGGGGGTGGGGCAAGCGACGACGGAGACGAAGCAACACACATATCGTGTACGCAGTCAGACACATATCTCGTATTCGCGTTAAATCTCACCGCTATGTTGCACCGAAGGCCCGACGCCGCGCCTTTATTTTCGCTTTCGACCTTGGGCCATGTGGAATCGGCGACTTTATTGGTGGTAGCCGCGATCGTTTCGTTTATCGTCTTTTTTTCGTTTTTTTTTCCTCTCGTTGCGAGACGTTTAGGTGAAGAAGGGATATACATAGTGGCTCAGATTATGACCTCCTCCCGCCTCCGCCCGTTTACTCTTTTCTTTCCCCCAGATGCTATTTCAACGGGCGTGTTCTTTTTACGCATCGTTACATGCGTCTTCTGCTTGCATAGTAACGTCGCGGTGTGCTCCTGTGCACCGGGTAAAGGACATTTGCTTGATTGTTTATTTTTCTAATTGCCCGATCGTCGAATCGAAGAAACTCCTTAAGCCCGACGTTATCCGATCGTTCCCGAGGTCCGATTTATCAAATAACTCAACATACATATGGAGAATCCGGGTGAGATCGAGGCCGATCACGCGATCCTCCCGTTAGCGATGCGATCTTGTGCATATCCCGGATGAATTCCTTGCATACACTTTGCCGATCTACTCTTCTCGATATTCGCACGTCAGGTTTTCACCGGAACGAGGAGGCGGAGGCGGAGGGCGTAAGAAACAAGCTTGGAGCTTTTACCTGTTATACCAGATAGTAGCTCGCCCTCTGGGCAAAAAAAACTTGGATTAATCGTGACGAGACTGCTTCTCCCGGCTCGCACAGTTTTATTTTTCAGCTAACGGTCTCGCCCAGCTAAACGTGGAGAGATCTTGTCTCCGATCCGTGGGCTACGCAACGGGCTCCAGTCTAACGGGTAGTCCAACCAGGATATCTCCGCGCGAAGCTACCCAGCACTTGCTCGGGGTTCATTGTGCCAAGTGGAGCAGCCTAGGAGAGTCCTCCGGGGCCTTCAAAGACCCTTCCTCGTCCTCGGAACGGGAGGACGGAAAACCCTCGACGATAAGACTGCAGGGAGCTCGAAGAAGGGTGCGCCAGAGACACAAGGGTCCTTCAATGAACCGTGTATAATTACAGCCAAGTCCCGCAGGACACGCTGCTCTCCCAACCTGCCAGCCACTCTCCCGCTGTCTGCGCCCGGACCTCTTCTTCCTCTATGCAAAAAACTAACTACAAAAAAAAAACACTTTTAGAGGAGAAAATAAAAATAAAAAAAATTCGAGGCGAAAGTTGCGCAGCTCAGCTATAGCGACCGGCCATCCCTCCCACCGGCAACGATGACCTGTTCACAAATATACTTAATATAAACGAGCATCGCTTCTCTCTCGATCGCTCGCAGATCAATCTTGATAGTCGAGAACGGCCGCGCGTTGAGAAGGTGAAGAAAAAAGATGAAAAATGAAAAGAATAAATCGACGGAAAGAGGATTTCGGGGTCAAGTTTGAGGTCCCTCGAGGCATGCCCGATCGATCGGTCACCCGTCAGCCACGTCTTAGCGTCATTCTCGGATGCAGAATCCTCTTGCACACATCCCATCCCTGCGTATATACGCTTACTCGCCATCGGTCGCGTGTTATTTACCGGTGTCCTTCTCGGAAGCATTCCCGATCTTCGCTGGCCCTTCCCGCTGCGCCCTCCCGATGACTTTTCGAAAGATAAAATGGTAAAAAAAAAGTAAACGAATAGATGAAAAAAAAAAAAAAATACAGTAGACCCGATTCATACGCGCACCACGTGAGCGATCATCCCTTCATGATTGCGATGCATTAGCCACATGCGACGTTCTGGAAAGATCCGAGGCAGGCAAGACGGACCGAACTCCATTTACCGTCTCGGTCCTTCATACGTTCACAACTCGGCCGGGAATTCCCCGATGCGTTTACTCGTGGAAAGTGGTGATTACACGTTAGGCCAACGCCACAAGCTCTCTACGCACTGCCGTAGAGAGGAGGTCTTCGGCTGCACAGTTGCGAAGCCTGCAAAAGATCGTCAATACCGCACACCACTTATTGCGCGTTACACTGTACGGTAATACCAGACGTGTCCCGGGCACCATATTATCGTAAAAAAAAAAGTATTGAAAAAAGAAACAGTAACGCGCAAGTTCGTACTACGCGACTGAACGGCCCATTCAACCCAGGACGTTGTGCTCCGTCGCACTCATCGACGACGAGCAGACGGACCTCTCGTTCTCATTGCATCGCGACTTTCATGATAATATTCGTCCGTACTTTCATGCCGGTAGACACCGAGAGAGCTCGACCGCACTCGTACCGGATATTTTATTTTCTCGAGAACAGTCATTATTAAACTCTCTTTTATTTACTCCCGATACAAATAGCACGAACAGAAGTGGTTTCATTTTTTTTTGTATTTTTTTCCTTCCCATACCTATTACTATTATTATTATTATTAATGTTATTGGTACAATACAAAGATGATTATATATATGATCGATGTTACGGTATTCATTGCTCACTTTGTTCGTTCGGAAATGCAGGTATTCGGCAGTGGCGAAGGAGGAAGTAAGAAAAGAAAAAAATGAATTTCGATTCGCACATCGACGAAACTTCCGGTTTGATCGTCGGAGAGTTTCTCATGGCTACTCTGGACGGCGCATCCGGAGACGGGGAGTTGCGCAGTACGTTTTCTCGTCGTTCAACGAGCTCGCGATGCATTCCCCTGCGGGTGCATCCGGGTGACGAGAATCTCCCATCGATAGCCACCCGCCTCGGGGTCCTTGGCTCTTGCGTCTCGCGCACACCGCACACTCCCGTCGCGTGATCGTTACAATGTCTTCTTCGACTCTTTGTTCCTACTGTTCTTCCTGTATCAAGCATTCTAGCAACGTTTCTATGGTTATTCTTCGCTCGTTCTCCCTCTGGTTTTAGCTCTCGGTCGATCGCCCGTGTTGATGCACCGGCGGTTACGTGCAGGTGCAACGTGCAACGACCGAGAGGAGCGCACGTCGACGACGACGATTGATCGACGGCATCGGCCGAGACTGTATGGACAATAGCTATTCGAACGGCGCTCGGTTTACCTAGCTACTTCTTTGTCCCTTCGCGAAAAGAAAAGAAAAACACACGAATGCGAAAGTGTCCTTCACAAATGTAAACGCGACATCCTCACGTTTATGCATATTTCTTATTTCCGTTTTTCACGCTATTAATTCAATCCTTTAACGGTGTCAAAACGGACTATCTACATCAATTCTTTGCCGTACGTAAAAAAGTCTTATCTCGAATGGAGGCTTCATTTTGCCCCGCTAGTCCTTACTTTGAGATGACTCGATGATATCTTTGAAAATGTTTTAATCAATTTTTCGTATTAGCAACTTTTGAAGGTAGCCATTTATAAAAAAAAAAAAACAACAACACTACACATTTAATTCAAAATATCCGGGATTCCCAAAGTCCGGAGACGAAGAAAAAAAAAAATTAGCGTAGGAAGTTCATTGGGAAGAGTTTCGATTCCCGATCGTGGGAAGATTTTTGCCCCCGGCGAAGGATTCGGTGGGTGTAAACGCACCGCGGAGGTCCGATATTTCACGCAAAGTCCTTGAGTATCACATTCGTTATGGGCTCCCCTTGAGGGGCGGGAGAGGCGGAGAGGCTGGTCGTTTGAAGCGGAGACGAGAGACGGACTAAGGGCGAAGATGAAAAGACAGATGAGAAGATGAGGCGAAGCGAAGAGGCGCCCGCGCGATCGCGTTTCCGAACAACCCTGTTGGTAGGATGGGGATACTCCGAGTGTATCATCAAGATCCATCGTTCTCTCCTTCGCCCGTCTACGCGCGAGGAGGGCCTCGCTAGTGGGGCATATTACAAGAGAGAAGATCAGAAGCTGTCAGAAAGAAATCTCCGTTGCGCGGGCTTCCCTTTCCCATTATTCTCCGAACAATGTAACAAATACCCTCATCAGACTATCTCGGATCGGCCGGGGCATTGTGAGGACCCGTAGAAGCAACGAGGAAGGGCAAGGAGTAGTACGAGGAAGAATAATGAAAAAAGCACGTTGGCTTCTTCACTCCCCCCCCGGTCAGAATGTAATTTTTTTTGCTTCTTCATTTACAGGAAAAAAACGTCTTCTGCTTCCTCTGTCACAGGCCGATGTAACTGAAAGTATGCGACTCTTTTCGCCATTACGCAAGGCAGCGGCGACAATGCTCGGACACGTTCCATTATGCGAACACTGCTCTGTACATTTCAGTTTATCACGAATTTATTTTTTATTGATTTAATTGATTAATTAATTTGATTAATTGTATCAATAAGAATTTTATTATTATAATTTTATTAACTGGGCGAGATCCATCCATCGCATTACAAAGATTGCACAACATAATCAAATAGTACATATGGGAGAATTGCCTTACCTTATACATAATTAATGACAATATATATTTAATATGAATTATCGTTATAATTGGTTGACTCATTGATATTATTTTGTTACCATGAATTAGTTGAGTATGTGCTGCAAAATTCTACGAATCTACGACTATCCAAAGGCTTGCTGCATTCTGCCTGACTTGCTATTTTCACAAATGGTTATAAAATTGTTCCATATTGAAACAATTGATCGGTGTGTTTTGAAAACTAGGAGCTGCGAGCTTGAAGTTTGCTTCGGTAATTTTTAAGAAAAAAATTGCCTGGATCGCCTGATAAACGCTTGAATCGTGAGATGTTCCTAGCCGTCCGAGCATCGCTACCTTTGCCTTTGGTAAAAGTTCGCGAAGCGACTCGAGCCCCGCGGAACATCGGTTGTTTTGGTCAGCGTGTTCGGATCACGAGGCTGCTGCGGCAGCAGAAACGCGTTATGCGCGCGTGGAGTAGGAAAGACGAATGGGCTATAAGAGGGAGAGACAAGCGTTTAATGCATAGTCCGGACACACCGGGCAACTTGGCTCCAATCCACGACGACGTGCAGGCTCGAGAGACTAGCAGTCGGGAACACGCGCGCGCGAATTCACTCAGGCTAGACCGATCAATTCCCTCATCGCCCACGCATAGAGGAGAATGCGTTTTCTCTCGCGCCCGATTCTTCGTACTACTACCGCACGATTGTTTGTATTTTTTCGCACAGGCAAAAGATTACTTGTGCAATTCGGGGCCCGCCCATGCTGCAGGATTACCTTGTTTTCTTCTTTTTATGTCTTTATTTTACGGCCTTTTCTATTTCTCTCATTGCACGACGCATATAAAAAGAAGACTGCCTATAAAAAAAATCCCTGATACTGCAAGCCAATTGCATTGCGTGACGCGAGGTTGCAACGTCGAAAATTTGCGCGTTTCGCGCCGCAGTGAAAACCGGTGCATCTCCCACTTTCTGTCGATCAGACTGAGAGACGACCTTGAACATCTTCACGAGTATATCGGCCGCAGAAGAACACGCTCGAGAGCGTGGGTAAAAAAAAAGAAACATAAGGCGTACGAACGTTTCTACAAATAATCGTTCCCTCCCGTGAAATATCTTGCTTTTATAGCGAAAACAAAAGTTTGGACACATAAATCCATGCGGCGAGCCAATCTTTTATGTAGATTCTCACTTCGGCTTTTCTCTGCTCCCCCGTAACGCCCCGCCCTCCGCTAGCCGCCCCTCTCGACTCTCCGTGAGTGAAAGAAATTGAAAAACCTTAAAATATTCATGCCGGCGGGGCGTAACTCAAAGCTCGTCGAGGCTCGCGCAATCTCTCGGAAACCCAAAGGGCGAAAACGGTTCTCGTCCGAGATTGGCCCTTCAACGTCGCGAGCCGAACGGCTTTCTGACCTCGTTCCGCGATCGAGTCGTACGAAATTTGATCCGACCTTCGATGAATCCTGTATGGAAAGAAATCAACCGTACAGTAAACACGAAAAATGATCGGGCAATTCTCCGTGCCAGACGCCACTAGATGCGGCCTGTAGGCTATCAGACTTCAGAAATTTTTAGGCAAAGGTCTAAAGGGAGGCGCACAGGCGTGCACAGTGTCATCGTCGACGCCATAAAAACAATAAAAAGAAATACAAAAAAAAAAGAAGAAAGAAACCAAAAAATCATTACAGCGAGCCGGAGAAGAGCTTCGCCGGCTAGGCAGGAGGGAGCCCAGTGAGAATGGAAGAATGAGATAGAGAGGAGAGTAGGTCCCGAGACGCGAAGAATTTTAATTCGACCGGTGGCCCAACCCCCTGCCAGTCGGAGAATCAGCAGCGAGAGAGCATGCAGTCAGGTATAATACGGAAAGTCGTATGGGAGTCGTGTATAGGGTCAGTTCATCCGAGCGGAGCGAACGAGATACTAATATGATATAGAGAGAATGGTAAAGATCGAGGGGTTCTTACATTATACGACATTGCGCTGGCACTAATGAAATCTCTCGTGAAATTAAAGGACCGGGTAACCCGATACAGTTGAGAATAAAAATTCATCCCGCTGATCGTATTTTTGTGAATACGATTGTGCCATAAGCGTTTTTAGACGCGGAGAAACTAACAGCGTCGAGTATTAGCCTCGACCCAGGTGTTCCCGTGTTAAAAAGAGCCACAAAAAAAGGCTTTGCACATTTTTTTTTAGACCAAGAAGAGAGAAGCTGAAAAGAAAAAGATCTTATCGTCCCGACGCGAAAATGGATTTTACTTAGCACTATACACCGAATATCGGCGAGTCGCCCGACTAAGCGAGTTGCGCGACCCGTGTCACGGCCACGGCCTTGCTGAGAACGCCGGAGTGGAGAACACGCGCGGGCGGCTGTCGGTGTTATAAAGAATATAAAGTTCGATATCTCTCGCGCAGCTCCGCGACTGCGTGCACGAGAAATATGGTAATCGCGAATCGGTGTACAGCGTATCTTCGTTCCATCTAAAGAAATTCTATCTCCCGGAATAGCAACAAAAAAAGTAATTAAAGTTTCGTCCTTTTGTGTTCAATGTAACGCTTCACGTGCGGAAACCTCGTGTCACGAGGATCAAAAATTAGAGTCGGTATCTTCAAAACTGCACGCAGACTTACTTGTATTGTGTATTTTTTTTATGTTACAAAAATCGATTACAAAAATCCATATTGTTATTGCAGCGAAGAAATAATTCAACAAAATAATCCGTTTTGCCCCGCGCACTCCCGTATGAATGGTTCTTTCGCACCGAAATCATCAACTTACCGATAATCAATGAATTATCTCCATATAGCCAATCTGCCTGTCACCCTCCTCCTCCGATTTCTCCATCGTCAGAGAGTCCCCGAGTGCGAACGCACTCGGAACTCCGAACGAAGCTGGACTGGCGTGTGTATATCCGCCGTCTTCGAACGAAAGTAGTAGTGGGGGTTTAACCCACAGCCTAGACCAGCTGTGCCAGGATGGTCAGCCTCCTGCACTGGCCGGTCCCGCGTTGACCCGTTCTCCGCTCAGCAGGGCAATGCCTGTGCGCGATAGACAAACACCTTTTCCATTCAGCCTCTCTCCGTGTGTCTAACGTATTAGATACGCAGTATCCTCGTAAACATCTGCCCGCAGAGGCAAACCGTAAGGCGCAGTATAGCATAACTACCGCGCTATCCAATCGCCGCGATATCCCATGTGGTATAAGCCGAAGAGGGATGACCGCGCGCGTGCTGGCCGCGATCAGCGTTGCAGCTGTTATAAAGATTTGTAGGGACAGGTTTGAGCTACCTATATGCGAGAGGAGGAGATTCCCCCCGCACCGGGACTTATACCGCCAGAAGAAGAAGAAGAAGAAGAAGAAGGTGAAGGATCCGAGGGTATAACATCCCGCGGTATAAGGAGGAAGCGCGAGGCTCTCCTTCGCTCTTCCTCGTGCACGGTGTCTCTTCCCTTCGCTCCTTCGCCCGCATTATTCTCCTCTTCGTCCGTTCATCTATCTCTTCCGTCTCGTTCTTTCTGTCCTCGCCTAGGATAAGAGGCCCGACACGGGCCGCGCTTCCTCCTCGGTGTAGGTACGTGCGCTAAGGTAGACTACGGTACACTATAATCGCGTACACAGCTAGAGCTGTTACGTATAACTCCTACGTAGAGATATCTAACTCACACACCGGTATACTCCGTACTCTTGCTTTTTCAATCTTCCGTACCACCACCGCGAGGGAACTTCTAGGCAGCCGTGTATTACGCCTATCTTCGTGTATGTATGTATGTATAGAGATTTATATATGTGCATATACATGTGTTTATATGTGTGTATGGAGTATATTATGTGAATGTACAAACTCGACGGCACTCTCTTCCACCTACAACCGTTGCTGTTTCAACCTACCCACCTATCTACCTACCAACCTACCTTCCTACGTGAGATCCTGGATGCCCGGCTAACACACTGCCATACTGACAACGGCCAGACCAGGAAGAGAGAGAGATGAAGAGAGCCGCTTTCTGCCTCAACGAACTGCTAACGGTACATCTTGCCAGTCGTGCCTCTTCTCGTACTGTATATCCATCGTTCCTGTGTTAACCAACACACATTCGGAGCACGAAGCGACGATGCTGGTGTTCTTTTTTTTTTGGGAGACTTTCGTCACGTATTTTCATCTCGAATAAATCTTTTCTAACTCTCGGAAGATCTTTCTTCAACCCACTGCAGGCCTTTCTTTAATGTTTGATGTTCATGATTTCTGTACCAGCTCGGACGGTATGATCGATAAAGGGTGAAGTGTGGATTGGGGTTTACGGTATGCAAGCAAATCTAAATTAGTGCAAAGATCCTGGATTTTTACAATTCTCATTTTTGTTTTAAATCTATTAGAGAGACTTTCTTCATTCGTTATATTTAGGTCTTGCAGTCGTGTTGGAACCATAAAGAGGAAGCTCGGACTTGTACTTTTCAATAATGTATCCCGGATGTTCGAATTTTTTTTCTTTTATTTTCAGTAAAAAACAAATGCAGTTTGAGAATTGCATTGCACCTGATAATTGAATTGTAGTGCGCCCAAAAAAATATATTCCCGGTAATCGGCGTTGCGTTAATCTAGGCATATATGCGCCGCCGGGTTTCTTCGCACACGCACCGATCGCTCGTCTCCTCGTTCACCTACGCTAAGTTCGCTCCGCGTGCGTTTACTCGTTCACTCTTTCGTTTGGTCGCTCGCTCGTGAGCCCGCGCACTCGTCGAGCCCTGTTGTACGAGTACTTTCACACGGAGGTGAACAACACGCGCCGGTATCCAGGCCAGGGGTGGCCAACTCTTTACGGTTACTCGCTAAAGGTAAACCGGCGAAGAGTTCGTAATACGCGAGAGCGTGCCTGGATGCACTAACTCGTCGCTCCGCTCGCGGAGTCGCGCGAAATTGCGAAGAAGAGTTGCAGCGAGTTACGGAGAAGAAAACGACATGCGGAACGAGTGTGTGTTTCTTCTCCGTGACACACGAACCGCGGCGCGACAAGAGATCCAAGGATCTCCTCGCCGTTTATGCAGAGTTCCGTAGTTACCGAACATTCGAGAACGGTCTTTCACATCCGAAACCCATATCCAGCTGGATGAAAGATCTCTTGGACGGGCCGTACCAACGGAGCAAATTTCCTGTCTGGCACTTCGATCGCTTCAGTCTGCACCATAAAAAAAAAAATTGTTTGTACACTTAACAATCATTCCGTGTCCAGATTTTTCTTCTCCTTAGTTTTACAAGTTCTTTTTGTTAACGTATTTTTTAAAATTGTTACATTAAGAAAATAAAAAAATTGTGGACGTTTGTGGACGATGAATGTTTCTTCTTTTTATGTACCAAACTTTGTTGAGCATTCGTCGCTCCGAGTGATGAAAAATTTTATACGTTGGTAACAACTTTACGATTCAATCTTGCTTGAGGAAAATGAAATAACACATTTTTTTGCTACACATTGTTTGCAAAAATGCTCCATCAGCTTTTGCGAGATTGTACGATAAATTTTTTAGCCGACTGATCGTAAAATAAAATAATCATGGAATGTTTGCATTGGATGCAGTTCGCAGTGTCGCCGGTGCATTTGGATCGATAAAGTGAATGCCGGTTGCAGACGCTGTCCGCAACGGCGATGAGAAACATGCCCGTGCGACGAGGCGCCGGTAAACACCGCTTCTCTCCGTCGACTTTTAATTAACGCTCTTCCATTGCACCGCTGTCTCTCGGTCGCTGCACACGGTGCAATAGACGCCAAAGGGAGTATACCGGAGGGAGGGGAGAGCCGTTGAAAAAAAAAAAAAAAAACGTAAAAGAAAAAGAACACGGAGAAACGGAAGGAGAAAAGGGAGAAATGAAAAGAAGGCGATAGCGGGGTGGGGGAGAGAGCGCGCAGACATACGCTTCGAGTCCGCGACCGGAGAGAGGAAGAGTTCGTTTCGCCTATCTTTCACGCTCATTCTCCGGTCCTTCTCTCTCAGGCGAGACTGGCGAGCCTGCGCGCTCATTAGCCCGGCTGCATAACGAATTATTGATAAAAAAAAAAAAAAAACATTCCTTTCCCTTTTACTCAAGAGCTCCATGTACGAATGCACAATTAATGCCCCTCATACGTTACGATCGACGATTTAATTGATACAATGTATTCGTGCACAAGTATCCACAGCAATTAATCCTTGATCACCGTGAATCGGCCAATTTTGTATCCGTTAATAATAGATTATCCATTAGCAATTAGATTTAAATAGTGGTCGTTGAACTCGTAGCACATTCATGGAATGTAATTGATCGATTCTCTTCTTATGAGTACGATTAAAAATGAAATATTTTCGTTCGCATAATTTTTTTTTTTTTTCGTAAAATAGCTCGAAAATAACGTTTTCGTTGAACAATTCGATAAATTCGTCGGAGTTATATTTCCGTGTGTGTCCAGTGAATTCCAGAAGGATGCACGTCCGGAAGTGAAATTCAACATTGTTTTTCTTTTCTTTGCTTTTCGTCGCGCTGCTTTCTCTTTCTTTCATCTCGCACAGTCGGGTTTGTTTTGCACTTGTCACTACGCCGAGAGGCCCGGTCCGCGGTGTCGTCGGCGATGGCATAGTGGGACACTGCGCGGGGCAAGCGGCGGGACGGAGATGCAGGTGCAAACGCCAATTTAAAGCCGGTGGTCACTGCAACGCTCGTGCGAGACGGCCGGAGTCATTCGCTCGCCTCGCGCTCTCTGTTCAGACACTACGTGCGAATGCAAGCCCGGTGATGCAAGTCCGCACGCTTACGCGCTAACCGACGTCGCTTACGCGCGATCTCGCACGCAGTGCATTGTGCACTAAGCGCCGTTCCGCGGACCCACGGCAATGATGGAAAATGTCCACGGCGACAGGACCATTAACTGTACCGAGCACTCCCGCACTCTTGGCTCATCCGACACTATTATCCGACTATTTTCACATCGGTTTAAATCACTTTCGAGATTTTTCTTCCGTTACGTAAACACAATATTTTTTTTATTAATAATAATTATAATAATACTCGATTATTTATCTTTGATGCTTATGATTGATTAAGGCACTGGTAGAAATTGTTTCGTCGATTAAAATTTTTCCTAATATATAACTTTTATAATGCCAGCCGATAAACCACTTTAAATTATACATATATGTATATTTTTAGATAAAACTTACCTGTGTTTTATTAATATTTATTAGAATTTTTTGAAATAAAAAAATTATGGAGAGAGTTCCTTGGCGAACGAAGGTGCATAATTTCTTTTGGTGCACAACATTGGACGTTGATTGCTAATAAAATATATAAAATTTTGATATTCACAAAGGAGTTTCGCAAGAACCTTAGAGAATGGCCATTACGTTCCACGACTCTTTGTCAACGGTGAGCGCGATGCATTAGTTCCGAGAAATTTTCTCGGCAAATTCTCGCAGTGAGATCTCGCCTTGATGCGCAGCTTCGCGAGCACGCGGCATCTGTCGTTCTCACATACATTTCAAGTCTTAGCGTACATTCGTGTCCACACGTAAACGCTTATACATTCAAAGTAATAATAGCTATAATAATTCACGTGTCACTGGGTTACCGCCTGTTTACTACCGACTCATGCCAAGCGGTAAAGTGTCTCTTTTCCTCCCGCGCCCAACTTCGTCGAGTGATCTCTCGGTTCTCCATATCCACTCTATCCGGCGCTCCGTCTAGCTGTTTGTCACACCCCGCGGCAGTAGGCACACGCTCATCTCTCCCGTTCAAGCATGGTCTAGCACTGATGGGATGGCCTCAGCTTTTGACATTTATATTTCCATCCGTCTCTTTGTCACGCTTGAGTTTCATTTCCGCACGTTGTGCTCGTATTGGCGACGGATTGGACCGGATACAGTACTCATAAAAACAAAAACGCGTTTGAATCAACGAAAGATTCGGTCGGGGACGTTCAAATAAATATTTTGTTGGTCGAAAAAAATATTTTAATGCCTCGAAAATATTTTAGTTAAATAATTCAAAAAATTATTGAACTACAACAAATCTTTTACCTGTACCAACAAAATATTTAATTGGACGTCCATGCCCGAATTTTTAGTTCATTCAACCGTTTTTTTTATCTGTGAGCGCATTCCTTACGATTTTTTTAAATCTGAACTTCAACCGAGCTTGGACGTTTTACAAATCAAGGAACGTTTAAGGCGATTTGAGACAAACTCGGTCGGTACCGAAAATCGTAATACATTTTTTTTTTTCATGGCGGCAGTCGCTGGTAATTTGTGTTTCTGGTAATTGGTGTGTCCTCAGAAAAGTCTGACGAAATTGAAAAAAAAAAAAAATGGATTACAGTTTTTGTTACTGACTGAGCCTCGGGTGGGCAAGGTTTCACATCGCCTTAAATAGGCTTCCAACCATTTCATTGGGCGGCTCGAAAAAAAAAAAAATTCGTTGGTTGCCAATCAATTATAATTGCCCGATGCTTTTCCCCGTGCCTTTCGATTAAATTCGACGATATACGAGGTAAGAGTATTTTATTCAGCCGAACGATTTATATTCGCTCGCGCTAACTCACTCGATAAATTCACATACAGACGCTTATTACATATCGTAACTGCAGACCGAACGCGGTGTGTAAGTTAGACATTAGCGAATTAATCGCTGTGGGCCGAGTTATGACGATATAGAATACGTATATAAATTTTAAGCCCGTTTATCGGTCCACCTCTGCGAGAGTGCCGTTAGAATTGATATGCGAGTACGTTAACCCGTACGCCCACCCAATTATTATCTAGGTATAAGCAAAGACCCACGTCCGATAGAAACTTTTATTTTTTTATTATTTTTAATATTTGTTTTTTAACTAATGCGAAAATGTCAGAGTGTCCGATCTGAAAGCCTGGAGGGGGTACATAATTGTGTCAGCCAGTCGGCATCCTGTGAGCTCATTGCATAAATCGCAGCGTGATTTGTGCCCGCGATTTTGCTTCCCCTCTCCCCCCTCCCCCTCCCATTATATCCAGCTCGAGAAGAATCGCGAAACTCGTGCGCCCGGCGAAAGATTCGATCGACGAAGACTACGAGGAGGCGGACGAGAGGAACCAGTATTCTTTGGCGTTGAAATCGCACACCGGAGAAATGTCGAGCTCGTGCTACCCGAGAAACGAAGCAGCAACGAGCTATCTCTTGTCGAATTAAGAGGACGCTGAACCC
Organism: Stenichneumon culpator; assembly: GCA_964017025.1. Taxonomy (NCBI): domain Eukaryota; kingdom Metazoa; phylum Arthropoda; class Insecta; order Hymenoptera; family Ichneumonidae; genus Stenichneumon; species Stenichneumon culpator. The sequence goes on from OZ024779.1 coordinate 7,314,358, forward strand.
TCTCCCACACTTCGATATCCGGTTTTCGCAGGCGCTCTGTAAGCGCTACCGACACTCCTTCTCATTCTCATACGAAGCTTCGCGTTGCGAATACTTCTCTCGTATCGGCTGAGTGCGATACAATTATTGGCAACGTAATGATTAGCCAGTGTTTATTGAACGGCGAATTAAATTCCCTTTCGGAGCAGACTGCTGCATATGAGCTGCAACTTTACATGGTGAAAAACAAATGATCACTTTGGGACCACAGGTGTCGAAAACATTTATGAGATTTTTTATATACACTGAAAAAAAGTATATATATATATCAATGACTCAATTAAAATGCGCTTGCGGGCTGCCAATGAAAAAGTTGTTGTTTCAATCATTACAATTCCATACGCGATTGAAACGATAACATGTCACCTTGACAGTCTTGCCGTCGTTGTCTCAATATCATATGAAATTGTAAGAATGGAAAGTAGAACTGAAATTTAAAAAAAATTCTTTGGCAGCGCGCAGGTGAATTTTTTTCAGTGTATCGATTATCTTGCCGCCTCTCGTGAAGCTTATCGATTGCAGATAAGCTTCGGCGGATCGATGCGTCGTGTACGAATTAGCGGCAGACTGCGTCCGGGCGTCGGGGCGAGTTTCTTGAACCGCGGCGGCATTAAAATTTGACGCGTGCAGCGGAGCTCGCGAGCTCGGCATCTATGCATAAATCAAGGGAGCCCGCGCCGAGGCCGCTCCGTGCGATCTCGCTCGACGCGTCTCGAGGTCGTTAACGCTCGCGAATATTTTTGTAGATGTCGCGGATAATCAATTAACGGAAAAGTTTTGTCTCTCTCATTGGTCGTCATTTCATCTCGCGTTGCTGGACTGCGCTGCGCTTTGCATCCGAAGTTCATTGATCACTGGACGTTCGTCGAGTATAGACAACCGACGGGGAGAATTCAGTCTCGCGAATTCCCAGACACAGACGCTCGTCGACGACATGTCCCTTCCGTTCCCGATGAGTCTCGTTATGCTCGAGCTGCGCGGATCAAACTCGAGACACTCCGCCCCTCTCTCCACTCCCGGCTTTCCCTTTTCCTCTCTTGTCCAGCTCCCCCGTCGGCCACTGCGCCGTGTCTCGAGCGACTGCGGGAAGCGCGGATGAATCGAATCGAGGGGGGCAGATAGACAACTGTTCTCGCGGTTGTACGACGCGATTCAGACAGTTCCGACAGAAACGCGGCATAATTTAGCAGACCGAAATTTTAATAGATATATGTATATATGTATATACCACCATGGATACACTATCCATATATTTCTGCAGACAGTATAATATTATACATGTCGCGAGAGAGCCACGACTCCGTAAACGACGATATCGATTAGTTCGCGTCTGGTGTATATTCCCCTGGCCGCCGGTCTTGTTCGTCTCGTCTGTCCCGTTAATCGTACATGCATACAATTTCAAGATCCTTTCGACTGATATTTAATTTTTAAAAAAGCTCTCTATGAAAGTACACGGTCCGCTGAAAGAAAAGGCCGATCGGTATTGATTCAATAAAAAAAAGTGTAACTCGCACGGCTCAAGTTTCGTGATCGATGATTTAAGAATCTCCGCTTTTCGAGAAAGATCAGAGGGCTTATTCATTGCCTGATGGAATCGGTATCGAGGAGGACTTTTCGATAAAAATTTGAACGAAGGAGAGATCATCCAGAGTGATTGCTCAATTATTTGGACGATGCGGAGCTAATTGGCTGTAGGGTCAAGGACCACATTTTCGTCGCGAAAGCGCCCTTTCACCCGTTTCTTCTTTCGTCCCATTGCGCCAGTAGAATTCCCCGTGGGGAAAGAACTCTCGAACACAGGTTGATCCACGCGTGTGCACGATAATATGCATGTATCCGACTCGTGCGAGACAGGGCGAGGGTCCCGGCGGTGGGGGATACATTTGCAGCAAGGTAGGAAAGGTAGGGATAGTTGGCCGACAGGTGGAGGAAGCCCGCGAGGGTGGACGCGGGTGGAGGTTGATGCCCGGGTTTACTTCCTAGTCTGGTACTCTCTGCCTGTATCGACCGCGCGGAGCGCACAGCGTCCCGACGCCCATGGCCCAACACCGGTTGTCCAACGAGAGAGTCTCTCTCACTCACTGCACACACACACACACACACACACACACACGCACACGCACACACAGCTCGTACGGTTAGCGAAGAGTGAGCTTGCATACACCTAGATCCGTCGCTCTCGGGCGCACATGCGCGCTTTATCTGCCGAATGACAACGAAGTAAATAAAAAAACAAGGTGCACTCCGCGATATTACGTAAATACCGCAGACAATCGATTATTAGAATTGTTCACGATTGAACAGAAAGAGAAGTCATCATATGTCTGCCTTTCCGGATACCGGAAGAGCGATCGACGTCAAACTATTATCTTTCTGACGCGTGTTCCATCGGGATGTAAACGTCGAGAGCTACGTGAAAAGTTCGATTAAAAATAATAAGTTGGGCCGTTGGGGAAAATTACCCAATCGTCGATGAGGACATCGAAGCGCATTGAACAGGTGCGAGAGAAAATTCTGAAATGAAATTCAGAACAATGTTTTATTTTTAAGGTACATTGTTAAACTTATTCAAATTTTTTATGTTCAGGACTTCTCATTATATCTGCAAGCTTGTAAATTCTACGCGCCCGCTAGAGCCGAGATGTAATCCGCGACGCTTATCTGTCGCGTCAAGTCGACAAAATCGATCATCAGTAAAAACACCACGAGCCTCGAGATCCGTCGGAGCTGCTCGACACAATAATCCCACATTGTCAAAGAAAGAAAAAAAAAACCCATCGTAAGTTCGCCGGGACCGGGAGGAAGGAATATGGATGAGCTCATGACGCAACGGAGGGTTGTGAAGCAGGGTAGGAAGCTGCAGGTGCGCCTGCTCTCGAGTTCCACGCCGCAGCGGCCAGCGAGAGGCTCTCATCTCCGTCATCGTTCTCGAGTCTCTCGTCTCTAACGAATCCAATGCATCTGTGCGTTGTCACGTATAGTTACACACGAGAGCTGGCAAACATCTACATATATATGCATACGCTGCCGTGTGCAAATATATGGTAGTCTGTATGCAGTTCGGTGCTCGATGATTCTCGCGTAGAGCGAGATAATGGGGCGTACAACGCGAGAACGAAGAGGATGCAGAGACAGAGAGGTAGAGAGAGAGAGAGAGAGAGAGAGAGTGAGAGAGAGCGTGGTTGTGCACCGAGTGCGATGCACCGGTAGGGAGAATCATAGAAGGACGACGATGACGACGAGGAGGAGGTGCAGGAGGAGGGAGGGGGGAGGAGGAGGAAGAGAGTATATAGTACAGTAGTGTAGTATAGGAGGATGAGGATAGAGGGAAGAGACGGAGGAGGAGGAGGGCAAAGGGGAAACGACGAGAGGTCGTTGCCGGTCCGAGGGGTGCCCCGTGTAGAGTATCAGCGGCGGCGTCGGCGGCTTCGACGCCGGCTGCAGAACCAAGCGGAGAACGCGCGGAGGGTTGAGAGGTGGAAGGTGGCGGGCGCTCGCGGAAAGGTCGGCGAACCCCGGGTCGATAGCCGCTGTTAGCGCGCGCGCTACGCGGCTCCCGACCACCAGCGGCAGTGGCGGCAGTGCACAGCGGCACCACCTCAGCAGCCTCAACATCCACCCCAGACTCTTTCCACCGATGCACACACAGCAGCGGAGCCAGCACCAACAGCGGCTACCAGCTACTACCAGCTGATCTACCTGATTCCTCTCGGTTCGCTTCTCTTTATCTCTCTTTCGAGAATGAAGGAACGAGAGACAGAACTGAATTACGCTCGCCACGCACAGCGCCGGGATTCAGGCTGCAGGCGGCGGAGAGCACGGAGGTCGCTCTGGCGAATGGGTTCCCCCCGTTCCTCCTTCGCCAAAGGGAGCCAAGTAGTATTATAAACTACGAGAGGTATGTGCGGAACAAGCGGGCGGGTGAACTCGAGAGAGAGTTCTGTTTCCTACTCTCCATTCAATGACGAAGCCGGAGGGTCGGATATGCTGGGAGAAAGAGCGATGACGAAGAAAAACTCTTGTTTGCCCTTCCCTTTTCACCTTGCGGGGCGCAACTATCTTTTCCACGGCATAGGTAGACTCGTCGTGGAAGCTCGTCAATTAGAGCCAGTGGCTGTGGGAGACTCGCGACCAGACGAACCCACACGGGCGGCGGGGCCAGACACCAGACTGGGTAATCCAAAATAATCGATGCATCTCGTTCGCGATGGATTGTTCCGAGCGTCAGAGTTCATTGACCGATAACAGCTGGCGATGAGTAATAAACCTTCACCGATCTGAGCTCTCCGGAAACGTAATCTCCGAAAGTTTTTTTTTACGCTCACGGTTCGATAGTTCGTATGGAATTTCACACCGGGAATAACACAAGTCGTAGATTCGTCATCGGTGAAAGAAAATACATCGGATGCGGTCCTGAAACGCAAATTGACATTTTTTTGCAATCGACCGAAGCGATTTATTTTTTAATCGCAATTTTAACCCTTTATAAGTCACACCTTCCATCCCCACTTTTAGTCGCTACCGTAGCAACGCGTGGCCCCCACTCCGCTTCCGTTAGTCGCATTTCGGTACGATTTCGGGCGGTGTGACTTACAAAGGGTTAAGAAAAACTTGTCATGTTTTTTTTGGCTTCAAAACGAACATCTGTATTTTTTCACGCCGAAAACAAATCCGATAGCAATTTCGTCCTCGGGATAGTAATTTCGGCCAAAAGATACAATGGCAATGCAAAAATATAAAAAAAAAAAACACACAAAATCATTTCAATCTCGTTCAAGTTTCTTTTGATCGAAGATCTTTCGCAACTTCGATCAAAAGATCCTTCGATTCCTCAACGACAAATACAATTTCTCCTCGCACTCTAGGTGGCCCAATGCACATGTTCCCCTCAACCTTATCGACTTCGGCTTCGACAGACCAGAAGCCAAGAGAGCTCGAAGATATCGATTGGATTTATCCGTACAACACATAGAGCCTATGTAAACCGCGACCTATGATCCCCCGGGAGGCGAGAGAGATGAAGATCAAGATCGTGCGTACTCTAATACCGCTCTCCGCTGGTGCAATTTTAGCCAAGAGAGAGGGAGTTTAGTTAGAGTCAACGGGATCATTGCACCGGAGATAGAAGATTGCACCGGACTTGCAACGCATTTGTACCTAACATCTACCACACATACATCTCTATGTACGAATAAACATATACGCACATTTGCGTACACTCATGTATACATGTGCGTCCATCGAGATTTACACTGCTTGAATACGAGGCCCACGGCTTTCTCTAGAGAATCGTCGTCGTGTGGACACACACTCTCGGTCGTTCGTTGATGATATTCTGTCGTGCGTCGGTCATCTGTTCAACTCTCTATCTCTATCTCATTCACTCCGTCTCTCTCCAACTCGCCGTTTTCTCACTCCAACTCGAGACGCGGAGGAGAAGAGGAGGCCGCTTATCAACCCTGGCTGCGTTATATGATCCGCGGTGGCGCAAGACGACTCGCGGGGTCTCTGAACTCGCGCGCGCCAGCAGTCTTCTCCTATATACGCATACGACACTCTCACTTATCCGAGAAAAGTCTCTCTACGCGTATTCACATTATGCCCGTATGCGTGTGTGTGTACGTTCAGTCATGAATATCGTTCGTCTGTCTGAGTTGTCTATCTATCCGACTCTAGAACCTTCTCTTACTCGCACTTTCACGCTCGTATCTTTGAGCTCGTGTTATGAAAAATAAAAAGATAAAGACTACGACAGACATTAAATAGACAGTCTAGAAGTCTTTGACACGAATTCTAACAACGTTTCAGGCAGGCGAGAAGCCGAGAAAGAGAATTTCTCAGTTGTCACGAGCTTCGGGCGTCGAACATGGGCTAAAAAGATTCTAACAGTCCGCGGGTTCGATAATTAATTTTAGTAATAAAAAATAATAATCCGTTTCAGGTGACTCGCAATTAGGTCAGGCCTCGAGCCGTTTCAACGAGAGCCTCTTGCGTAGAGTCACGTAGGAGCGGGTATGAATTATTTTATGCCGCCGTGGAAAAGCCGACGATCTATGGGTCGGCTTAGAAATTCATTCGACGAGGTCCGACCGCGGGGCACTTCACAGTTACAGCTAGCGAGGCAGTGCGACCAATCGGTTTTATAACAGCAGTATTTTTGTTTCACGGGTAGGCAGTAAAGCCCCACGCTTAAAAATATTTCTTATGCAACGTCTTATCTTTGGATCCGGCCGAACAGTAAACACGCAGTTTCATTCCGTGTTCGTACGCCGTATTGTTTAAGTCACGCTACAAAACATCGACGGAGGAAACTTCGACTTGATACATTTTTTAAAAAACCAGTTTAGTCACTTTCGGTGAAGAAAGTTTCTCCGACAAAATTTCATCCACTTTTGCCGTCCAGACGTCGGGACACTTGGCATTAAATTTACATTACAACTTATATATTTGTAAATGAACAATGTCAAAAATGTTTTAAAAAACTATTAAATTTTTATGCGCAAATTAATATATTAAATTTGATACACACAAAAAAATTGAGGTAAACTATTTCATAATGAAAATTTTTACATAGTATATATGGTAAAATTTTTTTTTGTCATTTGCACTGCAAAACGTAAGCATAGACCGTTTCGAAATTATCCCCACGCGAATATTACTCGCAAGTTCCAGGATGACATAAAAATTTCATATCCGTAACTCGAATTTGACCTAACAGTCGTACCGCCTTGAACTCCCGCGGGGCTTCGGGTTCTTGCTCGCTCGGAGTCAATGCACGATTTCGGCTCTCGATCCTATCTAACGCTCGCTCGTCCCGGTCCTCGATCTAACGGCACGTGGCCACCGCTCAAAAAGACGAACGAGTTTGCGCGCGAGGCGCCTAATAGAATGCGATTGAGAGAGATAGGGACAGAAACGTTTTTCGGGTACCCCGCGATGTTCTGTATAGAGTTATAAACCAACTGTACCGTAACATACTCCATTGTCAGGCCGCATACCACTCTCCCTCTTTCGCCGCTCGTCCGTCTTCCTCCCGCGCGCACAACTCCGGGTCTGAATTTACCGTCCGAAAGGAGAAAGAGATAGGAAAACGAAAAAAAAAGAAACTCGCAACGGGGCACCATCGACGTGCTGCTGCTACCTACCTGGTTACAGTTATGTGGCTTATGCCCCGAAAAAAAAAAAAAAAAAAAAAAAAAACAGTTACGGGGCTGTTCCGCTTCTTTCTGATCCAAGAAACAAGTCCATGACTTACTGAAAATCCGAGCCAAGATCTTCACCGTTAAATTTTCTCTGTTTCGAGTGTATATTGTATTCCATTTAACATCGAGCTTGCGTATCGATGATTCGTCCATCGAATCCGCCGGGCGGTACAGAGTAGTGACAAAGTATGGCGACAAAACGTCCGGTGTAGATAAGTTGGGTTATCGGCTTCGAACCTCGAATTTGCAAAAAGCAAAGTGTGCAAACGGGACGCGAATAGTGGCGGAAGTTTGTCTATCGAACGAGCCGTGTATTGGCTGTATTGGAGGGGAACAAAAATGGCAAGAGTCACGATTGCCTAGTTTCGCTGGGAGCTCGACGGGAAAGTATTCCGGAGAGAACACAAGTCGCGCCTGGATTAATGCACTACCGAGGCGATAGTTAGCATAATGCTTATCTAAACCGCCAGCCGATATATCTCTCGTTATCACTGGATCTCACCATTTACGCGGTCTCGTGTCTCGCGTGCATCGGACTATGTGTTGTCTGGCGCGGTTAATGACCCATAAACAAGGAACTCCGGTGCGGGCGCACCTCATCGATTTCTGCTTCCGTACCGCCGTAGCCTTGTTTCTAATACTTTGACCCTTTCAACCTCGGCAGACATCTCTTCCGTCTCGTAACGGCAGTGTATCTGTCGAACATCTCACTGAAACATTATGACACTTTTACGACATCATCGGAGAGTCGATACGTACCTTCGAGAAGTTTTTTCTTTTTCTTATCTAATCTCTGTTCCACGAAATTATCAAGCTTAAATATCGAAAAAAAACAATTTTAAACACACACATATATCCATCCAATATCAATAATTTCTTTTTTTTATGTTTTCAGGTAAGACTTCCACATATCCAATCGCAATGCAGACCGTAGATCCATAAGCTTCCCACACCGCAAAGGTAGGTCCTATCTGGACCGTAGATAATGACAATAATTATTTTCTCGCTGCGTCGTTCTAACGTTGACCGAAAAAAAAATCGTTTCGATCAGCACGCTCGAACGAGCGTCGTCGCTGCGTTTTACACGGTGAACACCCGGGTTGCCTTTAGCCTCTGGGTCCAGCTCTCTCGGGCCTTCGATTTCCTGGTGAACGGGCTGCTGCTGCGCCTTGTGCCGGGGAACCGACACTTGGGTTTTCGTGGGTGTGTCCGCGGGGGTCGTTGAACCGTACGCTGACGGCGGTACCGGCGCGCAGCCGGGACCCGAGCTGCTGCTGGTGCCGCTGCTGGCGAAGCTGCTGCTGGTGCTGCTTTTCTACTGCAACACAGCGCAAAGACACATCCATAGCTCGAGCTGGCTCGCGGTCTAGTATGGCGCTAGTAAGTATTCGTCGCTAGTATATATAGATATAGGAGGTACAGGAGGAGGTTCCTATAGCAAACGGAGGAGAGGCTGTTCCCTCCGCAAGGAGGTCAAGGCCATGACCCAGTGAGAGGTCGTTGCACCGACGTCTCTCTCTCTCTCTCTTTCGCTCGCACTTCACCGGCACCTCCGCTGCCAGCGCCGCAACCAGCGGCAGAAAACGGGGCTCCTTCTTACGACCCGCCCAACCCTGGCATCGTAACAGGCTAACTCCCGCGATCGTTAGACCTATCGAACGCTTCGGATGCCTCATATATATTCGCAGGAGGAACAGACAATAACGTAGGGCATACATCATCCTGGATGATCTATAGGGTGTCGACCGGTTAGATACGTTTTTATAGCTTCAAAGTCCGATCGGTTTAAATTTAACCGTTCAACGATCAGAGGGCCCTGGTAATTAGTAAGGTGTCCTGTAATGGATTTTTTTTACGGGTTTTGTCGATAATGTTAGAGAAATATCGGTAGCATGGATAAGGGTGAAATATCATTAGCTCGCTTACGTGACGGAGCGTTGATAATTATCATTATCAGTTGTCTGACAGTAGTTCAAGTTTAACCCTTCAACGATCAGAGACCCAGTAATGGATAATCAGTAAATTATCCAGTAATGGATAATCAGTAAATTATCCAGTAATGGATAATCAGTAAATTATCCAGGGATGGATAATCAGTAAATTATCCAGTAATGGATAATCAGTAAATTATCCAGTAACGGATAACTTATGATCTTTACCTATTCTTCAGGTGTTCCATGCTTCAATAGCAAGCATTTTTCTTTTCTGTTGAAAGACTCGATAATTGGGTATTTTTAACATAACCGCGACAGATCTAGGCGAGGAAAGAGAGGTCTTCGGTGTGTGTCTATTAACGCGAGATCAACGTTGAAACGGCCATGGCCGGCCTGTTGGCGTCGAGGTTCATCGAACTAGAGAGCTTCTTTGCGATTCTTTGATGAAAAACAAAAAAATAACAAAATTCTTCGCAATCGGTCCTTTCACCTCTGCGCCTGGGTATTATAGAAGTTATGGAAATCGCTACGTGCTCTTACGCGCGTGTGGCTTGCGTGTACGTGTCTCTACCTGTATATAGAGTTTTGCACGCGTGCTACGCTACGCCCTCGCGACTCGCACGTTTTTATGCTTCGATCTCGGTCCGTCGCTATGTCTCGTACCGACCGACTACTTCCACTTTTCTCTCTGTCCGAAGTAAAACGGCAGCTTGCGCGTTCGCCTGGTGTGTGTGCGTGTTTCTCTTTCTCCCTTCTCGACGTCGCAGATCGGAGCTGGCGCTCGAAGAGAAAGGCCTCGAGGAGAGCCGCGACGACGACGAAGTCGAGAAGTTCGAGATCTCGAATATATACATATATATGTTCACCGGAGGAGAGCATGCACGGCACTATCGTACGGAGTATCCAGATCGGGAAGAAGTGTGGGAAGGCTTACGTTACGTTAGAATGAACACGACGATTTATTACCGCGGCTCCTGTTATTACTATCGGACGCCGATCTAAGCAGCGAACCAAAAAAAAAATAACGCCTTCTGCACCCGACTACGATCGACCGCGGTGCGATATCCAATTTTTCGCATGGTGTTTCACGCTCGGGCAAGAGATACATAAAAGTGCATTATCCATTTGACTGCGAAGAGTCTTTCCCGTTGAAAACAACAAATAAGAATTGCCAGAATTTTTTAATTCATAATAACATCATTTCACTAAAGATTGACAATTTTTTTAATTACTAAAATTATCGATTTAAAAAATATATTTGCATAGATGAAATCAAAAAGAATTATTTTTCTAATTTTAATCAGAATAAAAAGAAAATGTTTCGCATTGTTCTTTCAGCCGGAGACCCATGTATATTTATAGTTTCGCAAACAGCCACTACAGTAGACGCGGAGAGCAGTGTTGTTATGACAAAAAAAAATTGCAAAAAAAAAAATGGTCTGGGAGAAAGGCGAGAAATCTAACGCGTAGGTAACTGTCACTTGGGTTGGGTTATAGGTGCAATGCACTCTCGGCTCTCGGTCTCTCCCCGATGCTATCCACTACCGCCCATTTGGCACTATACACGAGTCTCATATTACTATACACTTCGGTAAACAGCTATGCCTTCTACCTATATACGTATACAGCCATCAACTTCTCTAAGTACCTCGCTAACTGCTGGTCCGACTATTCTCTAACATCTCGTCCCTCGCGGCAACATACAAGTCGCTGGGCGGCCTTACGCACGATAATCATTTCGTCTAACATTTTTTTTATCCCCCTCAAAAATTATCTCACTTATTATCGCATTAGTAAGTTGAAATAACTATCAGATCGAAAAGTAAATAAAAATCCAGAGTCTTCTTTCGCTGAAAAAATACATTTCGCATCAGCATCATTATCTCAAAAAATTATCTCAGTTATTATCGCATTAGTGGGCTAAAAAACGTATTAGAATGAAGAAGTAAATAAAAATCCACACGGTAAAAAAGATTCGTAGATTCGATAGCAACTTATCGTCCTCAATCGTCCGAAATTTTGTTTTTGACGAATTTTACAATTTCACTGAACAACAAATTCCAATATAATCATATATGACAAACGACTGTTCGTCGGCACTCCGATTTTACAAAGTTACTTTTTACAACCGTACACGAGAGTCTATCTCAACACGACCAAGGGGGAATTCGTATCCGAGAGTCTTCTTTCGCCGAAGAAATATATTTCACGTCAGCCCGAGAGGATTCTCACCGCGTCCCGAGGCTTTCTGAACTCTGCCTCTCGCAATATCCGTGTTTTTACGACACTTCCGTCTAGCATGCATCTCGACTATCCGCCTCTGGAGATAAAGATGCCAAGGGAGTGCATCGTACTTTGTGTCGTGGCTATGGCTCGCCAATATAACATCCTCCTCCCGTGCATCTTCTCTCTTCGAGCGTTTGTTGACTCTCTGACTCACTCCGCGGGGATAACGGGTATGAAACTCCGTAGCGGCCTCTCACTCGCATTTCCATTACACGCGACCGTCTTCGAAAGTGCAGGTCAAACGATATCGGAACGACGGAGACGTCACGATGGCGCCGGACGTCGTTCCAAATTATTCCTGAATCATCAGCATAACGCCGACCTCGCCGTGCCGAGCAACACTCCAGTCTCCGGAGTATTAAACGCACCGGAGAAACCGTCTTTTCTCCCGAAGTAGCTACAGCCGCCAAAGATCAGACGCGTCAAAGGATCCTCGTAAAGATATCCCGCGAGAGATGTAAATTGAATTTTCCACCGTCGACACGTAATATCGGAAGGCGAATAGTCTCTTGCGTATAACCCTTCACATCGAGATTCCCATCGTGGAGAGGAAAAAAAAAGATTTATCTCGAATTATGATCTTCGCAAAGCGAACTGGAACGCTCGTGAACGATAAAAGCTGCTGAGGCACTAAACCGCCCGCGCATTCATTCTTCGACTGTCGTCTCAATGTCATTGAGCCCGAGCGCGTTGCAGCGCGAAACTCGCTGCATACAGAGATCAGGGTAGCGCGAATGGGAGCGTGTGTCGGTGCGCACATGTGTGTAGGTATGGATGAAGTCTGAACGAGAGCTCGGCACCCCCTGTGGACGAATGCACAATGCAGGGTGCAACAACCTCCACCTTGAACGATGAAGAACCTCGCGTTACACAGAACGTCGGATAATAACGCTGCGAGAGAGCACGAAGGTGGAAGAAGAAGAAGAAGAGCGATGAAGAAAAAGGAGTATAGACGAAAGGTACGTAGCCTGAAAAGCGAGGGAAAGAGACGGAGGAATAGAGTCCTTAAAGTTCCTCCTGTACGAAGAACCGGTCAACGTCCTCACACCGGAACACATAGCGAGCTCGCGGTACGATATGCCAGTGCGCGGAGATGAGGAGAAAGAAAGAACGAGCGCACCGGGTACTCAGGAGCTCTCCGCTGAGAACGGCGCGGTTTTCTCTCTGCTAACTCCCCTCGTGTGCTCACTGTGTCTGCAAATAATTTATGACAGTCTAGGAAAGCTCGGGGATTGGAATACTTGGAGGCCAGTTGTTGGGCCGCACCCGGCGTCGAACCCTGAGGGCCCGACGCGCACAGACTCGGTGCTAACGTCTGTGTGTGGTGCATGTACACGGGACGTATATAATACAAGGCATAAATGTTGGTTGAGCGCATTTCGTTCTAGTACGTGGGTGTGGGCGTTTCACAGAGGCTCTTATTGTTATTATCGTTGTTATTGTTATTGTTGTTGGTATTATTATTATTGTCGTTCCATATCCAATCGACAAGTTACTTCTCTTGTTCGCGAAGCGTTCGCCCCGTTGACGGGTATACGAAAAGTCTGGAGAATCCCGGCAGTGGCGAAGCCGGACTTGGGAGGTAGCGAAGTTTCTCATCTCTCTCTCTCTCTCTCTCTCCCTCTGTGTTCTTTCGGAGAGCCCGCGCGCACATGGGGCTAAAGGCCTCGGGAGACTCAGACAGCGGAGAGTCATAAAACGCTTTATATTCTCGTATGCCCCGACGAGCAAGGAGCTCGAACGAGAACCGAGCGTACTCTCCGCTACGAGTGCTCTTCTCTCCCGCCATGCCGCCCCTCCCCCCCGCGCCGCGGTCATCATCCGCAAAGAAAATTTTCCTAGCCGAAGGTAAAAAGCAAATAATAAAACGAGGACTTACCTTAAAAGCAACGTCGACAGCGCTGGCCTGTATATCAGCATGAGTCTGCCTATAATAAACCTGTGGGATAAGGGGGTGTTTTATTTATATTTTTCCTCTCCGCTCTTATCTCGCCCAAGAAAATCTATTACCCGAGAAGAGTTTACGAAAAAAATGGTTACTGGTATTCGTAGTACGATTCAGTTTTTTCACTTCTTTTTCTATAGTGTAGCATATTGCAATTTCTTGTGAAGTCAAGTAAATGATTTCATTCACCCATTCATTCGGATCAGTATTTTTGTCATAACCAAAAAAAAAATATTTTTCGCGACAGGATTAATGATAAAAATTGATAATAAAATATCACTCATCGACCAGAATGAAGGACAGTTTTTTCTCGAACGTGGTGTAACTTCTACCACGGTGGAAATTCTTCTCATTCCCTTTTCTCCGTACACTCTATTCTCCACCGAGAATGAAAATAAAAACTCTGCAATATAATATCCGCTTGAGGATATTAATAATCGACGGACATTGTAAAATGATGACAGGCTCGCGGTGTAAAACAAAAATTGTCCGCTTTAATCGTGAATGAAGCGAGGCAGAGACAGCCCGTGGAGAGTACCTGCATTGTTTGGCCAGCGTCGCCAGACTCGCGAAGACTCTTCCTCCTCGACGTCATCGTCGTGTCTCGGCGGGACTCTTGTAACTTGGACAACAACGGGGCGCAACAACCCCAACGTCAACGTCCCGTACATATACGCACACGCACAGTATATATCCATCCTCAACACATTGTCTGCACACCGGGAATGCATTTTAACGTTAGGCAGAGTGTAAAGGTGTGCGGGTGTATATATATATATATATATATGTATATAGTGGAGTAAGTTGAAATAAGCGAACGTGAGGAAAGACGACATAATGAAAGGGAAGAATAGGGGGGAAGGACGCGAGGCAGAGCCATAGTATAGAAATGGAAAGGGGAGGAAACGGACAGAAAAGCATCGGAGTTTCGCGAAGAGTAAGCGGGAAGCGAGAGAGAAAGGTAGCACGGGCACGCGCGCGCGCGTAAGTTCGAATAGCGGAAGGGTGAGACGACGAGGGGGTGCAACGACGACGACGACGACGACGACTACGACGACGACGACGTCGACGACGCCGACGACGCCGGTGCTCCGGTGGGGTCAATGCACCAGTAATCTCGATGAAATGCCCTGCAGACTGCTATGCGCCGCGCGCTATCGCCTCGACGCCACAGTGTTCTCTTCGCCGACCTCTCTCTCGCCCTCGCACGTTCATCCTCCGCCTATTGCCTCTGTGTTGATGTTCGAGGGAGAATGAGAAAAGCTGCCGAGGGAGAGAGAAAGATGAAGATTGCCGGGAAGGCCCTATGCGCCAAAAATAGGGTGGGCCGAAATACCACGAAGAGCGTTTTCTCCTCTATACACTCATCGCTCTTTCCACTTGTTCGCCCTCTGTTCTCCTCTCTGCACTGTGGTTATACCTTCTTCTTCATCGCCGTCTTTCTCTTCTTCTTCTTCCTCTTTTTCTTCTTGTTCTTCTTCGGCATCATCTTCATCTTCTTATTGTGCCTCGACCCAGCTTCCCCGGAGTGGACTCGCTAGGGCTGCGAGACAGATAGAAGAGATATAAGCCGAGATCGACAGACACCTCGAGTGGCACTCGAGCATGAATGGGGAAAGTCTCCGCCCAGGGGGATATTAAGATCTTGGAGAGATATTTTTTATATTGATTAAAAACGCGATTATATTATCATACAGACGGAAGAACCCGTGCGCTTTACTTTTAGATCTTCAAGTACTCATATTTATTTTTTATTATTATTCATTAACGAAGCTAAAATTTTAACGGGTAATATCGATGTTCTCCTGCCAGATGGAAGTATAAGCGTAGCTTGTATGCACTTTATACGGTCGTTTTATTTTGGGCCGTCGATAAACTTTTTTAATCCTCTGAGATTTATAGAATTTGTTTTTATCGAGTAAATAATTTCTCTATTGTCTGCCACGACGGAAGTATGTAATATTCAGTGACTCATCGCTGGATACTTCTTTGGTACATCACACCGGAAACGATCGGGTAATTCGGGTCGCGGATTCCCGGATCAGCGGGCCACCCTCCACTCCCGGTCCCGCATCGCGGTGATCCGTCGTTGTTGGCGATGCTATGCGGATTCAGTGATCCCTGAACCGTTAACATCGACCACAGAGAACCCCAGAGTCACACACAACCTCGCAGCATCGTCCAGTGTTGGATAACTCTCACGAACTCCTCCCTCCGTAGTAACGTGGCCCAGTTATACAGATGTTCGAACTACGTGAACTCCCGTGTTACACAGAGAGTCGGCAGGATATTACGAGAAACTGACTAATACCGTTCGTACTTTGTGCGACGAAACTTCACAGTCTTCGCAGTTTATCGAACTGAGGGGGGCACAACTGATGTGCCTGCGGGAGTCCTCTCTATCAAGTAGCCAAGCTCACCGAATGTCCTCGATTTCTCCCCCTGGCGAGGAAGTTCTCGAGAATCGATACATCTGATCCTCGAACTTTCACGCGCATAGATCCTTTACCAGCGGACAGTTTGACTCATCGTGCTAAACTATTTGCGCACCGAGGAAATTAGATACCTAGGCTTTAACTACCCGAATATGTTAAATACAGAGTTGGTTCGTATTACATAAAATTTGTTTAGTAATATTTAGATAATAATATTTAAATGATATCAGTTCACCAGAAAACTCGGTATCGTACGGAGGTTTCGTCGAATGGAAAGTTTCCTCGATTTTGCGAAGGCAAAATAAGATCCTGAACTTTCGAGCACCCATTTTTCGACACCGTGTATGCACGGGAAATATGCATCGAGTAACCTGTAGGTGTATCGGGTGGAGCACGACGAACTACCTACGTTCTTTACGCCCTCGCGATACCTATATACACACATACACTTTATAGTGTGAGTATATATATATATATTGCGAACGCGAAACCCGCGCCTGCAGGTCGAATAACACGATTTAACTGTGGCTGCTGCTGCTGCTGCTGCACCGAGTGAAATTATGACACACGCACGCAGGACCAATACAACGATGCAAGGATACCGTATCGCTCACTCTTTCTCTCTCTTACTCGACACGGCTATACATTCGAGCGGTTGCAGCAGGAGCCTCTAGAGTCTGTGTATCGAACGATGTATCCAGGCTGCAGACACCCACGCCGTCGCTCGGCGTTTCTGGGCCGAAAAATCTTTCCGAGAGGCCCGCGTGGCCTGGTGTCCATGGTCTCACCGTCGTATGCGCCGGAGAGCAGCGGCTCTCCTACTCGAACCCTCTCCACACAGTAGTGGTGGTAGTGGCACTTATATAAAATATATATCCATGTATATAGGTAAGTGAGCGAACTGCCTGTGCCGTTCACTTCCGCGTGGCCTGGCCTGCCGGCAAGACTGGCAAACGCCTAACTAACAGTATAAAAGCGTTGCCATACAACGAAGAAAATACATTAACATCGGGCAGGCATAAAGCAACCGGGCGACAAGGAGAACGCTCGGTGTGTTCCGGGTCTCCCGGGTTTTTCGTCCTGAAAACATCACACGATTCGCGTTCTCCTCGTCTCCCACAGCCTCCGCGTACGGAGCCAGGCGTGACCAGTTATCCGCTTCTCGTTCAGCTCCTGCCGCTGCAGCGGCGATTCTTTTTTCTTCTTTTCCTCCTTCCTCAAAGTCTGACCATTTCCCGACTGTTACTACTGCGGAACGCCTGGCTCTCCTTCCAGGCTCTCTCGGCCGGGACTGTCAGCCACTGTGAATTCATTGCTGAAACTTTACGAGAACCGGTTTCAGACTCTAATAATCATTCACTGATCAGGAACGCGTCTCTAACGAGCCGGATGATCGGGAGAGTTCATCTCTACTTAGCAGATCTCTTCTGTGTATGCACATGCAAGATGCATGGCTCTCCTGTGGGCGTGGCTGTGGGGCAGCCGTGAGCAGCTCTCACCGTGTTGCATTCATGCTATTCAGCAACATTATAGTTAACCAGTGTATGGCTACAAGTCAGCGTACAACCAGTAAGATACTCCTGCGAGAGAGACTCCTGGGAAACGAACCGTCGCTCTTCGTAGCCGACGGAAAATAGACGATTCGACCTCGTATTCCCGAGAAGGATCTATCAGCAGATGGATTTTCTCTCGCTTCTGAGATAGCCTCGATTCGGTCGTTGTGTGCATTTGTCTCAGTCTTTTTTTTCATTCTCTCTTCTTTCCTGTACACACCTCACGGCCCGACTTCTTTCACTCGGGTTTTTTTTTCTCGGTTCGGCTGAGTCCGCAAGAAGAGAGCACCAGCCGACGGAGACCGAGAGAGGCGACGTTTGCTCGTTGTTCGCGAAAGATCTGAGTAGGATGGATCTTCCTAGACAGGGTGTCACTTCGGTGAGACCACGACATCTCACCATTTTGTTTTTTTTTTATCCTTCACTCCGGTTTGTTATTGCTTCGATATTTGTTGGCCTAATCCATATTTTTGCCACGTCCAAACGAGACACGGATGCTGCGCTGCTGTCTTAGAAACCAATAAGCGCGATCTGACCGCCAATTTCCATCAATAGTGCATATTTCGTAAGCGGCCAGTTTCTCGGTCTGTTAGAGCCATATTTGTGAGTGTATCCACTCGTTGTCATGATTGCTGCTTAGTCCTACTAATTACTCTAATGATACCGAACGACTGAGTGGTTATTGACTAATTACTATTATCCTAACGTTGGTTGACTTGTACGCAATAGACGGCTGAGTGCAGCACCACTGAGTCTCGAGAGGTGGTACATCGCATCTCGCTGTACGGCCTGTAATACTTTCCGAGCTGCGTTCTCACTTGGACTTTGGCACGCTGGCCTAATCTCGTGTGCGTGTGGCCCGCCCCCATTGGTCGGATTCACCGGCTCGGTGTGTCGTTGTGCACTTCCTCTCTCTTTCTTCGTTGTGTTCAGTAACGGAGTCTAACAGTGTGCAATTTTCCGACAGGGTCTCGTTGTCTCAGCTGAACTCTCTCACTATACCGGTAGGAGTTTTACGGTCTTCAACATTAGACGGTGGAGAAATTTCCATCTCACGGACTTGCACTGAAAATGCCTACACTTGCACCGGTGCCCCAGCACGGGTCACCGCATCCGTTAAGGCGCAGCAAGTTGACCTCAAAGACATAAAATAATTTTTGGCCGAAGTATTGCCTTATTGCCCTAATGAGTTATCCCAAGGTATTTTATAAAACTCGATTCGATACCTCACATAAAATTTTCCCGCATTTTCATGATAACCTCGATTCAATTGATTTCTTTTTCTTCTCCATTTCCCTCTTACAATAATTAATTTCTCCTTCCTCTCTGCAAACCGGGGTCGATCAGCTTTGTGGCGCAACTGCAGCGAGATCGAGATCTTGATGATGATGCCTCTCCGCCGCGGCAGAATTTCTTGAAGATATCGTGAAAGGTGCAGCCAGCATGAGTTTCTCGTTCCCGTTTCTATCATTTATTATATGATAAATCGGTTATTAGATTAGTAAGCAGCGAGTAGGATCGGTGAGAGGAGAGTTCCTCCGCCGTTGCCGCTGATGCTTCTGGTGCATGCGCCTTATTATTACCATTAACTATCGTGAAAGGTAGAGCAAAGAGTTCTATCTCGTGGAACCTCTCCGTAGATCCTCATTCTCATAATCCTCCTCTCCGCACTCCTTTCTTATTTAACTCATCCAAGAGACGCGATAACCTGGATCTCGGCGAGGAGATATAATTTTTTTTTCTTCTTTCCTTCGTACGACTGCAAAAGCTACGAGAGGGCTACTCGTGGCTGCTGCTGATGACGATGCCGGTGACTGGGTAGAGCTCATCTCTCGTCGTGAAAGGTATAACGCAGCAATATAACTGCAGCATCCTCGAGAAATCCAGAACAGGCAGTTCCGCGAGGTGGTTGCCGCTGCCAGCAGCAACTCCGGATACTCATCCCGACTGATACTCGTTACGAACTCCCGACGAACTCCCCAACTCTCGGAGATAGCTCGAGTTTTCTCGTTACCGTTCGAGTTTTCCCGTACATTCAACCATCGCCGCGGCGAGATGGAACAGATAGTTCGTACCGACGCAAAATATTTAAGGGTTCTGGTAATCGAACGGTGGATAAGATACGAGGAGAATTATGTAGGGTATTGCGCTAGAGAGAATGATCCAACGTCCAGGCAATTTGCGCAATCCATCATCGGCAAGTCATGCATATCGGAAGACATATGAAGTTGGTGCCGATAGAGTCGAGCTGGTATCGAGTGTAACAAACGTCCGAGATTTATATGCTCGCTTCGATGTTTTTATTGTCGTAGATATATTATGTATGACGGAACTCTCGAGAGCGGAGTGCGCGAGGAGTGACGAAAGAGTCATTCTCCTGGCAGGAGAGTCGTCGGAGGTTCAACGTCCCTCTATAGCCGTGGCGCGTTTTCTACCGCGTTAATAGCGATGACACTTATTCCCTCTCGGTCTTTGTACCGCTCGAAAAAAAGAAATCTCGACGACTCCGCCTAATTACACTTATTGCTTCGATCTTCCAATGTTGTAACATCGAGCGCGTCAATTAGTCCCGATTTTCGCCGTACACGGCATCAAGTTTAATTAACAATTTTGATTCTATATCGAATATCCCGAAGAGTCTCGAATTGCTCACTGTATCTCGTATCGGTTTCTTCGATGGAAAAACTGTGACTCGCCGCGTTTGCAGGAACAAACAATCGCTCCCGTTGTTTGTACCGGCGCCGGTCATACTATCTGCTCCGGTGACGTCAGCATCGGGAGATGAGAGGAGAGCAATACCACGGAGGACGTGTGTATCGGTCGCATACAGTAGCCCCTCGGCACGCGATTTTATAACTATAGGTATACATTACTTTCGTATTATATAGGATAGAGTGTGCAGACGGAGATAGAACTCTTGGTATATAACATAGAATTAGGCCAACTTTACCCTCCTAGTTTACGATCGTTCCTTTACTCGAACGATTTTTCTGCCTCCCCTCAAAGAAGACGTCGACGATGATTGAGCCGTGCATTACCCGATACCGGCTAATACCGCATATGCTCTATTCATCCACGGAACAAGGTAGTCATTGAACTCCTCTCGCCTTCGCGAATGGGAATGATAGACGAGGGAGAATATAGAGTCTATCGCTTGCTCTTTACCATTCGCACTTTACTCCGTATAACGATTTATCTAAAATTCATTGAGCTGGCACAAAAATGAAATAAAAATTGCATACGAATCTGCGTTACAAATTACGGTGTGCCGGGCGAGTGAGAAATTTAAACTGCGACCAAGTCACGAACTTCGAAATCCTCTCGTTAGGCAAAAGTGGAAGAGGGATTTTTCGCTCATTCGGGACTGGAAACCCCGTTTGTTCCGAGTTACATCGCGCAGTGAATAAATTACGTCCGAGGGATCCGGACTCTCGCGGGTAAAAAGGTCGAGAGCGGACCCAGTTTGCCAACTACTGGGACGTGTCGGATAACGAAGAGTGGCGCAAAAATTTCAAGTAGGGCTGCCCCGCTGCTGTATTAGGCGGCACCTACAGTCAGCTATGTCAAGCCGACTTTCGTACCCGCAACGTGTATCTGACCCCCTTAATTTTCTATCGAGTTTTATTACAGCGTGAAAGCAGTGATTATGCCCCACCTCGATTAACTGATCTGGTAGATATTGACCACCTTTTCTTACCCTATTCGAAATTAGTCGTATAATAATTATGTTTTTAGAGTTTTTCGCCACCGAAATTATTCGACTTTATTATTATTATCATTATTACAGTTTATTATCAAAATTTTCATTGTTGCAAAAAAAGTGCAATTTGACATAGCATATCTGATACTTCGTCTCATTATTCCATCCTGCGTATAAAAAAATTGTGAATAAATAATTCCTTAGCACACTTCAGAGCCGGGGATCGTAGGAAACCCGGTCAATTTAACTGCGAAAGCTCAGTGTCCATGTACCTACGAGAGGACTACGTCGAGCACGTCGTCTTCTCGTCCCGGTCCTCTCTCTGCAAGATCCTCGACAAGATAAACTCGGCGGGTGAGCGCTCGGTCGCGTTAGTCGACCTACTTAACAGAGCCTCCATCTTCGCAGGGGATTCGCGACGGGGAGAGAGGAAGGGATCCATTATTGTTGACGAGTCGTATTCATCGAGTATTATTCATATTATTCATGCCGAGAGTGAAATAACTTTGCATCTCCGTGCTCAGAGCTTTCGGGATGCAAATAAGGAGTATTAAAGAGTGTAAAAAAAAAAAAGGAAATGGGAGGTTGGCTCACACCGTATGCTATCGGAATGAGTCCCGAACTACCAGTGTGGCTCAACACCGCTAGCAGTCGAATACCCTTACATTAGCTGTTTTACGAACCGTCTGTCGAGTAATAAAGGCTTTTTATCGTTGTTAACACACGCTATTATATTATATGCCGTACTTTACGAAGACGCCGATGTTCGGTCTCCCTTTGCGTGTAATACATCTCTGTGCAGCTGTATTACAACCGTTTCGCAGGCCTCCTTCTTTTTTTTCATCCCTTCTCTCCCATTTTCTTCGTTCACCAGAGACCCTGTAAAGATACGAGTTACGTGAGATCCGGGCGCATAACGCCGCGGCAGTAGGGTAAGACGGTTCGATCGAAACGAGGCGAGGCAACGAAAAGAAAAGAACAAGAATAAGAAGAAGAGGAAGGAGAAATTGGGCCACCTGGTCAGACGGAATCGGCACCACAACCGAGTAACTCCAAACGCGCGTCTTTCACTTCCGCGAGGATTAAAGGTGCAATTTTGCGAGAATCATTTCTCGGTACTCACGCGATCCCGGTTACTGTTAACGAAATTGCAGGACTGTCTGACATATATACCGCGCAATTCGATGCAATTCAATATCGAGACTCATTACATTCGAAAAAATTGTGCGAATAATCATTTCTTCTCTTTCTTTTTTCCTTCGAGCAAACGTTATTTCTTTCATCACTGGTCGTGGCTCATCGTAAATTTCACATTGACCGAAAAATTCGAACCCCGAATTATAGGGTAAGTCGAGAGACTCTTAATCCTTTGAATTGGTTTTTTCCGTACCGCGTCATCAATGCCCCGTATCTTCGGAATGGTGCAACGAATGATTGGCGAATTTTTATGACATCCTCGCATGACCAGCACACGTGTTCGAGAATTTTTTCAAGTTTTTTCAAATCTTCTGTCTAGCCTAAAATAATTATTAATCAAATTCAGCTTTCTACATAATTTGTTCGCCTTTTTTTTTAACGAACTCTTATCCGTGTTCCAGATGCATTTTGTTTTAATGTATCTTTTTTTATCTCCGAACGTTCCTCTCTGTTAACATGATACCGCGATAAAGAATCACGGTTTCGTTTACGATAATTTTCGTTGCAATGATCCTCCCGAGGCCTGCACTCTAGTCGCGGGTGCAGCGACGATTCTCGTCATTGAATCGGGCGATGCACCTACGAACGATTAGTTCCGCCGTGCAAGTCGCTATACTCGTGCAGCCTTCGTCGAATGTCGTCCACGGAGGTTCGACTTCGCTTTATAATAAGATCGGCGCCTGTGTGCTAAACGTCTCCCGATGGGGCAACTTCTCGCCGTAGTTGCACCGGTGCAATTACACACGGCGGTGCAGCTTCGCTCGCCAGTTCTCCGTTGCCGACTCGCTTTTACCGGGAATCGTTTTGCACGTACCCGGAGCTCTCGAAAGGGGACGCCGAGGAATAAAGATGAGAGCTATGTCATACTCGACCTTCACCGCGAGAACTGCCAATTTATTTAATTTTTTATTTAAAAAAATATTATAATTTTTTTTTCTCGGTTTAGTCGGTGCGTTTTCCCCCCTGGAATCAATGGAACTCTCTCCTTCAGAATGAAAGAAATAGCGCAATGGGTACGATACCTACGCTTTCGAGTATACAACAGAGTGATGCGAGTGTGAAGCATTCGAGCAGGTAAAACCACTGCAACGCTTGGGACCCGCATCTATTTTTGTTTCCAAGTTTCTAAGCAGCTCATCTCACGCGCACATGCCGTAAGCCGCGGCCAGGAGATCGAGTTATCCTCCTCGTTAGCGAGACGCCCGTCGACCCAGCTGCTACCAGAATTCCACATTTATTTTTCAACCTCTCGCGCGTGGATAACCGCGATAAAATTTTGACGTTCTCGCCGCAGCGCGAGACCGATATAACGCCTATCCGCATAACTGTGGTTATATTTTAAAAACCATACTGTCCTCCCGCAGAATTATCGATCCCTCCTTGTTCGACCACCTGCCTTCAACGGAGACCGAACGACGATCTAGCGTAGGCGTGTAAGGTTTTAGATCATGCGGACGGTTAACGAAGGAATGAGAAACTCGTCAACGAGATGCAGCATTAATCGATGCACACGATCGAAGCTTCGACGGGAAGTCGTTTGGATTATCGTAAAATTATCATTAGCGGGTCGACAATTACAACGACTCGGCTTGGTGCACGTAATTTTATTATTTTTTGGAAATTAATTACATCCATTCAACCGCTATGTTCACCCATCCGATTCTATAACATCCAGCAAGGTCGTTAATCATAGAATCATTTAATCATAGACTTAATAATAGACTTTTAAGTTATTTTTTAATTTTTGTAATCGAATTTATATATAATGTAGCAGACAATTAGGTATCGCGAGGTTATCTCTGGCGATATCTTGTTCACGTGGTTAAATAACGATAAAAAAAAACAGTATGGGAGAGACGGAGAGATAGAGAGAGTTCAGTTTATTTCGTGCCTCAGACAAAGCTCCTTGAGATTACGGTGCAGAAATAAACAACAAATTACATAAAGCAATACAAAATGGCTTAACCCAATAACCCTTAAATTAAACGAAACATCCAAACTTTCCCAATGATAATGACAAAAATAATCGCGAGGAATGCTAAATCACGGAAAGTATATTGTTATAGTTATTATAAACTATAATAATAATAATAATAATAATAATAATAATAATAATAATAATAATAATAATAATAATAATAATAATAATAATAATAATGCCGAGAAATGAAGGAAACGTAATGGATACAAAGATAATGAATAAATAAGTAGCAAAGGCTGGGATAGCGGAGGGTATTTGCAACGTTTGCAAAATGCAATGAAGCGGACGAGAGAGGGTTCACCGTGAGGAGCTCCACCGGCGGTACGCAGCCAGAACGCCTCGGTTTAAGTTAGATGGAGAGAGTGGTCATATTAGGTATATATGTGTCTGTGTCACGGGTCATCGGCCTCGAGATATTCTTGGCAGAGTAACTTCGCTTTCGCCTCCTCCACCTCGTATCTTTTACCTCGTTTCTTCTCTCTCCTCTCTCCGCATTATGTCTCTCCTCTTTTTTTCCACCCTGCATGCATCGCGGCTCCGCTCCTTCCAACCCCAGGGGCTCCAGCCATCCTCCGGTTGTCTCCCTTCGACGCTTCTCCTCCCTCATCTATCGCTGCAACTCGACTTCCCGAGTGGTGTATAAAATATAACAGTCCCTCGCCTAGCCCGTTCTTCGATTAGTTTGTCATCGGCTCTGTGACCGTCGCCGAAAGTTTCGCACAGTCAGCCGGGAAATCTGGCGGCGAATCGAGGCGATGGGGGAAGAGAGTTTATTAACACGCTGATGGGGCAGAGGAAATTACGAGGAGATAGAGACGCGGCGAGATAGAGGGGAGTGACTGAAGCAACCCTGAGGAATCACCCTTCGAGCACTCGCGCCCTTCGCACCCCTCACACGCTCACCGAGACCTTCTCGCCGCCCTTGTCGAACGAAGCGCATAGAGTCTTCTTTTTTTTCCCCTCTCAACCGCTCGGGAACTCTCCCTCTCGTTCAGTACCCTTGCCAATGCGACGCGCAACCCTTTCCCTTTCAGACAGTACACGCTCGACTATGAATCCGTCAGACTGTACTGCTATGCATTTTTTTTCCTCCTTTTTTTCGAGCCCTTCTGCGCACGGAGAAGGGCTTCTCGGTGAAAGCAGTCAAGCGTTGCACTGCAACTCGGGGTACGTCGAAGTTCGGTCGTAATGACCTCTTTGGAGTCGCTTCTTCGAGTACGTTTTGTTTCCTTTTTTTTATCGTACGCTATTTTGTGAGATTAAAATTGGTTTAGTTGAACAATCAACCGATTGGTTCCCGAGGCAACTTCCGAGAGCATTCACTCTGCAGTTCGCACGTAGGTGGAGGCGGGGAAAAACGGCGCGGTGTCCTCCATTTGAGACGCGACTTTTTCTATGTGACACGAAAAATTGGTGACAATAGTCCGTTTTGCCCCACTCTCCCCCTACGAAAGCGTCATAGCTGGTGGGATAAAAAATGAGAACAATATTGTCGACCGACGGGCTTGACTAGAAACCTCGTGCGTGGAAATATCCACGTTTCGCAATTATACAGCTCTGAGTTATGCGCGAACGGAAAAAACTAGCGAAGCGTCCTTAAACTGACGCGAGTGCGCGCACGCATGTAACAGAGATTTTAATCGCATGTGAAATATCATCAGCGACTCTCAGCGGATTTATGTAAACGCTCGTTACACAGTACAGAGGTTTTTGCTCGTACGTAAACAGGCTCGTGCTTGGCATTTAGGCACACATATTTTTTATTCGCATATTTTTTGCCCTATATCTTTCTCGTGTCACTGCGATTCGTTATGTGCCGCACTGCTCTCCGGGTCGATGACCTCGCGTACCTCTGACCGTGTGAAATTTTGTTATGGCGCTACGACGATCACTTTTACGACGATTTTTTGCCGGTAAACAATCAACTCGTAGCTCCCGACTAATCAGGACGGGCATTTATTTATTAGCTGTCCCGTTTTGCCACGGCCTCTCCTATGTGTTAAAAACACTCAACACCGATCGGATAAAAGCTCGCATCTCAAAGCTCCAACGGCAATAGCGCGAGAGATCCTTTGAGTGCTTTTTTTTGTCTCCTTAAGTAAAATGGCTAATCCCATCTTAAACAAGCCTGAAGAGGTCCTCGTATATATGTCGTTTGGTACAAAGTATATACGCACTCGGTTTCTATGGCCTGATTCTTCCTTCACGACTGTGTATTTCCTCGCGATCCTATTTACGACCATCTCGATTTACGATTAGCTTTCCGAACTCGCGAAGCTGCGAAAAATATATAAGAAATAAAGAAATCGCGTGCAGATATCTTTCCACTTTAAACACGATACAAACGATATGAAGCTTTCTCGTTTGCCCCGTGTCGGCGAGCGATAAACGTTTTTCTCTGATTTATAGCGACAGTTGAGTGCATCGAGCTAACGGAAGTCGTTCCTCGGGATGAATGAGAGAGTGAGAAATGAACGTTTAACGTATTTCATTCCTGGGCCCGCTGATATTCGTTCTGAACCACCAGGAAAGCTACACCCAAGGCAAATAAATTCTATGTATCGACTGCTAAGAAGCAGAAGGGCGTAGCCCACGTCGTTTTGCATGTTAAATGGTAATGGAAGGGATACGTCCTTCTGTTTCTTGGCAGTCGATATTTTTCCGAGGAAAAAATGTCGGGGCAAAATGGAACCTTGTCCTCCAATTTAAATGCGACTTTTTCACATCCCACAAAAAGTCGGTACAAGTAGTCGATTTGCTTATTTCGTAATTTTTAATTATTATGTCCCGAGACTGCTTCTAAGGGCATCCACTAAGTAATTCACATATACGGCAACATAATTAGCTAATAGAAAGAAAAAAAACTTACGATCGATAATGAAGAAACGGCGAAGAGTCGACCGCAGACCTCGTATATTCGAAAGCTCTGCGTGTGGAACTTGTAGTATTTCGCAAACATTACAAGCTCGGAGTCGCGAGCGGAAAAACTCGCGAAGCGTCGTTAAACTGACGCGAGTGCACGCACGCACGTCTCAGAGATTCTAATCGTATGTGAAATATCATCAACGGCTCTCGACGGATGTATGTAAACGCCCGTAACACCGCACAGAAGAGTTCGCTCTTGCGTACGCGAAGACTAGCGTTGTAAAACGTGGAATTTATATAGATAGGTGCTTGGCATTTAGGCGTACATATTTTTTATTAGCATGTTTTTTTTTGCGCACGATCTTTCTCGTATCACTTTGATTCGCATTGCGCCGGATTGAACTGCGGGGTTAACGACTCCGTGAGGATTTGCCGTGTGGAATTTCGTTACGTCACATCGGCGAACGCTTCTTCTACGATGATTTAACATACGTGACGATCGATCGGTCCTGAGCTACTTTTTCTCATCCGCCCGAGCACGACTTTTGTCCCGTGTAGGTAGGAGAAGACTGGACTGTCTCGACGAAACGGTAAATCCTTGATGTCCCGAAAAGCTTCTCTCGTAAACGTCAAAGTTGAAGCTTTCAAAACGCCACACCGTTTGTCTCGTCAGATTTACAGCGATTCTCGAGCAAACGAGAGCACATTCACCTAATAACTTATAGGAAAGAGCGGGGCAAAACGGGACAGTGGGGCAAAACGCAATTTTCCAATAATTTTTTGATGGTACTGTGGGGCAAAACGGGGCAGAAAATCCAGATGTATCGATGAGGCAAAATGGGGGGTCCAAATTTTTATTGGAAAATTGCGTTTTGGCCTATCGTCCCGTTTTGCCCCACTGCCCCGTTTTACCCCGCTCTCCCCTACAACCGGTGAAGTCTCAGCGACTCCCTATTTTTTATTTTCTTTATAGATAAAATTGCTAATTCCATATCAAACAAGCTTCAAGAGACCCTCGCGCATTCCCTTCGGTACAAAGCAGACACACTTGGCTTCCATGTCTCGCGATTCTCCTTCGCGCTTGTGTATCTTGCATTCCCATTTACGAGCCTCTCGATTTACGATTAGCTTTTCGAATCGGCGAAACAGCCAAAATAAAAATCTCGTACGAATATCTTGTTTCACTTTAGGCTCGATATAAACTAGATGATACTTTCTTGTTTCGCTGTGTCTCGGCGAGCGAGAAACGTTTGTCTCTGATTTATCGCGACAGAGCGGAGCGAGAATCGAGCTGAGGGAAGTCGTTCCTCGAGATGAATCAGAGAGAGTGGGAAAATGGACTTTTAATGTACTTCATGCCTGGGCCTCTTGTTGATATTCGTTGTTAATCCCACAAGTGAGCCCCACTCGAGGCGGTTAAATTTTATATATTCGTCCGCGCTATTTTATATATGCAGTCTATAGACCCAGATTTCTCGTGGCAGCTGTCTCGTTAGTCACCGCGTTCGACCTATTTTATCAAGGCTGGACGTAGAGGCGCACTATCAACCTGTCACTACTTATCACAGGTGAATGCCTATATTAACCGGTCCGAAAAATAACTCTAGGGTTCGTTAACCTTCGGATCAGTTCGTTAACCCTGCGAAACGCCGGCTCGCGTCCTTTCGCTCGGATGATCACCACCACGAACCGTCGACGAATATCCGCCCCGAACCACGTTCTCCCAACCCTTTCGCGGGGTTGATCGACAATCATCCCGGCGTCACGGACATGTTACAGGCTTTTTTTTTTACTACCCTCTCTGCTTTGCGCGGAAAGCTTTTTTGTGACTTAAGGGGAAGTGAAACAGCTATGCGTGCGAGAGAGATGATGGCAATTTTCAAATTAACTTTATTCAATGGGGCTAATTGTTTTGAGAAAAAAATGAATTCGGGCCGGATGCGAAATTACCGTGCGCATCCAGCTCGAATTTGCTTTTTCCCCAAAAAAATTAGCACCCTTGAAAAAAGTTCATTACAATTTTCATTACCGACCGCGATGTTTCGCTTCCCATTAAAGCTGTCCATACCGGTGTCGCTAGCAGACGCCATTTCACTTTTTGTTAAGGGTGTTAACATTTTCTGAGGGAGGCTGAATTGTTAGCGATGGTTGTCACAGACCTGGAAAACCTGGAAAACCGGGAAAAGTCAGGGGATTTCTTGGGAGCTGGAAAAGTCAGGGAATAGTCATGAAATTTTTTCAAAACCCTGGAATTGTTTTGAATCTAATGTTTTTCGTTTAATTTTGTGCTGCATGACATCCACATTTTCGGTTTCAGCAAACTTGTCGACTATATACAGCATATATATGACTATGTAGTGATATTATTTTCGTTGGGAACTTTTCATATTGTGAACTGAGTTTAATATATTAACAATCATTGTACATTATATTTTACGTTATTTCTAATGGTTCTTTCCGACCCTGATCGATTGATTGGAAAAATTACATTTTTTCTCTGGAAACCCGGGAAAAATTTAGGGAATTCCAGTTGGGGAATTTCGTGGCAACCACGTTAACGTCTGCTCAACTGTCAGAAGAAAACGCTAATAAAATGCAAAAGTCTGTAATATGTGTAACATGTAATGTAAAAATCGAAACATTTGATTTCTCAAAAGAAAACGATCCAGCAGTAGAAATAATTGTTTTTTTTCATCAGGCAATGCGCTTCTGATTCAAAGAGTCAGCTGAGTCCTATGTTCTTTTTTTATTTTATGTTATTTTTGCAAATATATTCTCTGTTGCAAATTTGGCTGTTTACGGTGATTTTTTTTGTATCGTACCGAATAGGCCACAGATGCTCTCAAACAGAGGCCCAATAAAGTAGGTTGCATTTTGGAGTCCGTGAACGCCTCGAGGGTGACTCGAGCGTGCCAACTGCAAGCCGGCAACCGCGATAGCGAAGAATCTTTATATACGGAGAAAAGAATTTCTACGTACAAGCAATACCATCTCGAACAAACTATATACAAGTGAAATATATTTACACGTGTATGTGGTACATCCCCGATGACGTGTATGCATGTGTACGACGCAAGCAACGATGTTTGCAAGTTTATAAAAGAGAATCGATTCCGGCGCGCGCGATCCTTCTCTATGGTTCGTTACTTTTATATATATATATATATATATATATATATATATATATATATATAACATATTATATATACGCGCGTAACGCGGGCAAAAGGTTCACTGAACTCTCGACGCCGGGGGTCACACAGCGCACGAACTGAACGAGCGATATACATATAAACACTATGTCGAGAATTTATTATCTCTCCACGACTCCTCGTGCTCGTCTTTCTCGATGACGTTTCGCCGTTTTTCGTCTCCAATCGCATCGAGGTTCGTGGTGTTTCACTACAACGATCTACCGCTCTTCCCTCCTCGATATCCGCCGTCGTATTGTCTTAATTTGTTATGTTTTGTTTTTCAACGAAGATTGAATTTGTTCATTTCCGTATGTCGTTGGGTGGCGTCTTGAAGAAAATCTACGACGATACTTTGCTTCTTTTTTTCAGTCGAAGATAGAGACTTCCGAGTTTTCGAGAGAGCTTATCATTATCGTTCACTCTCCCGGTGGTGCATTCCAATCGTTATCGCGGACGCTGCTCCTTCGATTTATTATTAATACGATGCGTTTTGTTATTATTATCATTATTTGTTTGTATTCCATCCGTTCTCTCGGATGGTAATTAACCGCCACGCGCGACCTCGCGCCAGAAATCATTTCCCTGTTTCTTAAACAGGTCTTTGTTTTTCTCGGAAATTCGTTAGAAAGTTGCCCGAGTTCGCTTGTGCGGCCAGTAGATAGCGAGAGAGACGGATGACGAGGAAAAACATGGTGAGCGCTATGCCGTCGTCCGCACGAGTGAAGATGTTATGCGACCGCTGCCGAGTTCTTGCGCGCTCTTCTCGTCGCAATTTTTCATGCTCGACCGATATAAGTTGGTCAACCAATGTCATTTGTTTTTTTTCGGTATTTTTTTTTTCTAACGTTCCCAACGATCTGTACCACGAGACCATTTGGGTTTCACGAGATTCGGGTTTCTCTCTCTCACGGTCCTAAATTTAATTGCCACAAGTTGCGGCGCCAACAGAGGGAACGAATAGTTGCCAATGCTGGACGTCATTGGCCTCCGTATTATAAACTCTCCGCCCGAAACCCGCTTCGAGCCCTCCGATTATTACGAGTACGAGTCATCGCTTCGTGCGATGACCGAGAAAAAAACGCGATACAAACGAGGGAGTGCCAACGAAAATTATTCGACGGGCGAATTGACCCCGCGCGTTGAACTTGACGAAAAATGTTTCACGTTTCACGTTCGCCGAAGCTTTCAGCGAATAGCTAATTGCTCTCGAGAGTCGCGTCGAACTTCAACGAGATGAGACGAGGAGGATCAACGGGCGAATAATTGTTTCGAAACAATTGCCATCAACTTGACGATTATTTATTATTACGAAATTATCCTCACGGATGCGTGGTGTACATTGAACTCGCTTAATAATTCGCGTGCGCAATTTACGGGCAAATTCTTATTATCATTTTTTTTTTTTTCACAATTTTGTGTTGGTCGGTCGAGATGAGTTTCCGTGCGAACTTTTTCATCACAACTGAAAGTTTCGTGTTAATTAATTTTTTTGGCCTTTTGTCGTTTCAGAGTGGAAAGCACGGCTCTGCAATTGGTGTGCCCGCTGGATTCTCGGCCGGTGCAGCTGGTCTTCCGGGGACTCCAGGTGTTCAAGGAGAAACGTGCCCTTCTTAGAGATGTTTCCGGGGTCGTCAAACCCGGCGAATTGTTGGCTGTTATGGGACCCTCAGGTATTCATTTTTTTCACTTCTCCGTATTCTCAGCTCCAGCCCGTAATCCTTTCAATCTCGACCTCGCTTCCACATAGCTATTAGAAATGAAAAAAAAAAACATAATTCGTATAAAATATCAATATTTCTCTTCTTACAAAAATTGTTATTAGAAAATTTCTTCCTCTCTGACAAATGTTCACAATTTCAA
The DNA here is from genome assembly GCA_964017025.1 of Stenichneumon culpator. NCBI lineage: Eukaryota > Metazoa > Arthropoda > Insecta > Hymenoptera > Ichneumonidae > Stenichneumon > Stenichneumon culpator. The sequence goes on from OZ024779.1 coordinate 7,346,552, forward strand.
AACCCAATGACGAATAGGTTAAGGCTCAACGAACCGCCACTTTCTTCGTGCTCGATAGTTCTCGAGAGTGGGATCGAACACTCAAAAACCCAATACAGCTATGCTCGTACTGACGTCACGGCTACCTCGGGGCATAGTTATCGTAACTTACCGTGAATTCTCGTCCTCGTCGATCTGCACTACATATCTACAAACTACTACTACTACTACTACTACTACTACTACTACTACTACTACTACTACTACTACTACTACTACTACTACTACTACAACTACTACTACTACTACTACTACTACTACTACTACTGGAGACTTGTTATTTTTTTTGCGTACTCAAACGAGTTGCTGTTTGAGGCCGAAAGACCCCCGAGTACGTCCGCGCGCGGTTGCAACACTCGGGACTCTCCAACGGTCCCGAAATCTCGGTTCTTATCGACCGCACGAGATTTATTTATTTTGTTACTTTATTTTTATTTTTATTTTTTCAGTGCACGATGGTGCAAGCTGATTTTTTTTATCGTGGTCGAGGGGCATAGCTCGAGTTATTGCTCGATCTTTACCCCAACTCGTTCGTTCTTTTTACCTCTTTCGCGAACGAAGGGTGCGGGAGTCGCATAAATCATCCCGCGAAAATAACGTGCACGCAACTTTCTTTGTCTCGCGAACTCCGTGGCGTGCCCAAATTGCGTTGGCGGGTGTCTCGGTTTTCGCGGGTCCCGATAAGAGCCTCGCACCCTCGCGCTCTATCGCTGGGAACACATAAAAATATACGGAATTTTTATTTTTATTCTCGCGTGTTAAAGGCTGCGGAAAGACCACTCTGCTGAACTGTCTGTCCGGACGAGTGGGCCTCGACGCCGGTGAAATCTGGCTTAATCGCGAAAGGCTCACCAAACGATGGCGTCGCAGGATTTGCTACGTTCAACAGCAAGATGTGTTCTTTCCCGATCTCACGTTAAGGCAAACACTCGAGGTGAGTTTTTTTAAAAATACTTCATTTCATCTCTCTTCCACAGGAAAACCGCGTGAAATCAAATGGGCGAGACCGAGCTCTAATTTCTACTACACTATCACAATGGTGACGCAAAAAAAAAAAGAAAACGGACAAGAATAGGTTCGTTAAATGTACAAATCGTTCCCGCCCTATAGCTCGGTTCTTCCTTACAAGAATAATAACTTGCGCCGTCTAACGATCCGTGAAAGTACCTTCCGGAGAAATTTGCTGAAAACAGTCGAGTGTATCTCAAATCAAAGGAGAACAAAAAAAAAAGATAAGAAGAACGAGATTTACGCTCTTCAGCTCGGATACACGTGGGTTTCGATATCCGGTCGATCCATTAGGTCTATAAGTTACAGCGACGTTTACCCGTTACGATAGAGGATAGTTCCGTCCGGGTGCATCGGGACTCAGGGTTAACATAAATCGTGTTAGCAGCAAGTTTTCCCCAACTCTTTCCGAAGCCTGTCGTTACATATACCGCGACACAGGACTAGTTCCTCGATCGGGGCCAACGCCGATAATCTATCGCCTGTATACATATCCCGTCGAACGCGTCTATATCTTGCCGCGCGCGGCACACACATATAGATCGTGTTGGGACTTCATTGCCGCTGAGGCTGGGAAGTAGCGCTCACACAGAGCAAACTCGCGACTCGCGTTATCGGGTCACGATATCTAATACTCGTTGGTGCGTTTGCCGGTGTTTGCGATGTGCTCCGAACGTGTGAAAGCTGCTGCGGCTGCTGCCGACACGGAGACCAGGAAGTAGCCACCTGGATCCTTTAGAAACCTCGCGACGACGAGCGTAACAGCGGCTGACCCTAAATAATAATTCCTCTCTGCCAAATTCGATAATCATTTTTTTTTAAATAGAAGAAATTGTCGTGCGACGATAATGTCAATTGTTCAAATAGTTGACTCAATAATGAACAATTCCTCGTTGGCTTGAAAAAAAGAAAAAGCTCGGAACGTGAAATTATTATTAGGAAACTTCTGAACGATATTGAATAATATATATCTATAGGCAGTTCACGGGGCAGCTTCCTCGCCAGTTTCTCTTCCCATCGACGGTCTCCTCGTGGAATTTCATCGAAGAACCGCACGAACGAGCCTCCCTCCCTCCCTCTCTCTCTCTCTCTCTCTCTCTCTCTCTCCACGATCATCCGGCGATCCCATAATGCCATCGCGCTTCGGAATTCTATCGCGAAGACGATGCCGATGCGAATACCGCAAAAATTGGAGCACCGTTATATGCGTTAACGTTGGCGTCTGCTATGTCTCCGCCTGTTATAGCTTCCGTCTTGCACCGTCTCGCCTATCATCGTCTTTCTCTATTCCATCCCGAGGATATTAAATTAATCGCTTGGCCATCGACGTCGGAGAAAAATATTTCAGCTCGCGAGGTGTGGACCTCCGCGACCGAAAATAACACCACATTGTTTACCCAATCGTCGTTATAAAAAAATATCCTCAAATTAAAATGTTCACATTGCTTGCGCATTAATTCCATTAATTGTCCATAACCAAGCATTTTTTATACAAAATTTCCATTGCACGAGCTAAAATTCAGCCATTAGAAAATTTAGTCCACAGAGTGAGATACGTGTTTTTTTTTCTCGTGAAGCACATGCGGCATAAGTGTTATATATAGTAAATGCATAACCCGTATATAAATTTTTATGACGAAAGATAGAGAGATGTGCTGCATCGTTTTTTTTTTTTTTTTTTTTTGCAACCCCAGGCTAAACTCGTTTCGCATGAAAAGCTGCACACACCGAAAGCGACCGTTACGAGGCGTCGGTGCTGTGCGAGCTTCTGATCCCTCGGTGGGAACCCACACCCGCGAGATGACGTCATAACTCGGTCAGTGAACCGTGTGGCGTCTTACGTGTTTCAAAAACATTCGGCGCCCGGCCCGGATCTCCTCTCTCGCTGTGCGCGCGATGGGCGGAGAGAGACAGGAAGAAAAGAGAAAGAATCGAGAGAGGATATCGAGTCAAGGGAAAACAATGCAGCGACACTGCGCTCTTCTCGGAAAATTCGAGCGAACAAAATAAAAGAGGCGAATAACAAACGTGAACCGGGCAGCGAGAGTTATTGTCGCGACGTTCGAATATCGTCTAGCGTTCTTCAAGTTTTCGATACGAATCGCTACGTTAAATTCCGGGAAGACGTTGCGTCGAACGTCAGGAGCGAACCGAGAGATTTCCTATCGCGATTACGAACGCGTAGGCGCTGTATACTATCCCCGTTGCGTTCGGACACATCAAGATTGCGGGAACGGTTCGATAAGCCTTACGGCCGTTAATGGAAAATTGAGGACCGACGAGATTGGATCGGTATTGAGCCAGAAACTAAACACGTGCTGCTGAAATATGTCTGCGATACTCGAGTGGTTCCTCGTGTACGGTCGCGAAGCATCAGCGTAAAACAAATTTGCTGTTTTCGAGCGGATTTTCGCAGACCACAAGAAACCTTTAAAAATATCTCGATAAATTGGCGTTTTAAAAATAATTTCATCTTCAATTCTTCTAATTACAATTATGAAATGATGGTAATCAATAATTTGTGTTAACATTTTTTCCAGAATTTTGATTTATTATCGTTTAATAATCTCTTATTCCATTACGTTTTCCGGTAATGAAATTTCGACACATAACGGTGTAAGTAGTCAAGGGTCAAAGCTCTCGTGCCGAGCTGCTTGGCTTGCCCTCGAAACTCTATATCCGGCTGTAAAACGAACGTCGCTATACCTCGGGTGTACGAAGAAAGTCTCGATTTGCTACGGGTCCTACGTGCAGAACGACACGGGACCGATGGTGATTCAATGTGGTTCTCTCGAACGCGGAGAGGTGTAGCAATTCGGTTTATACATATATACCGGTATAACACTTCGCTGCCGGCAACACGAAGGCGCGAGCTTCCAGCTAGCACAAGGCAGCACTCTCGCGGACTCGATAGAACGAATTCTTTATCGCCTATTACACGCAATTAGAACCGCACTCGAGCAAGTCGATCTAAACCAATCAAACTCCCATCGTATGTACTTAATCTTCGACACTTCGACTATACTTTTTTCATTCGCTGCTCGATTATTCGACTTGAAAAAAAAAAAATCTTCTGACGTCCGATATCGTCGAGGCACGTAACGTTTGCCTTAAAATTACTCTGCCATCCTGGAATTGCATCTCATCGATTTTTTTTTTTCCACTCAATTCTCATTCCGGGCCGCGTTTTCGAGCCCACACGTGCGAGATACGAAAATAAATTTTCGCGCGATAATGTACGAACGCTTCGTGCATGTGTGTGCGTAATGTACATGGAATGTCCAAAAAGACGCGAAAAACAGAGACAAGTAGCGCAATCAACAGTTGCATCAGAAGTCGAGCTGCAACAGTCACGAATTCTCGAACGCGTGTGTCACGCTCTTATATTCCCTCGACGACTTTTGCCCGCCGATGCCTTGTAATCGAAGATGCGGGGTCGAGAAACTCTCCGGGTCTAAAGTAACATCGTCACGTACGTAGCAGCGTACACGGTCAGCAACGAGGACGGTGGATTGCGCCGAGGGACTCTCGAGTGCAGGCGCGATTCCGGCACGACGCAGCGTCCCAGTAGATACGGACCGCGCTCGGTCAGACACGCTCGACGCACGTTTTCGCGGAGGTCTTGGAAATCCCGAGGATAGAATTTACATCAGAGGATCTCAGAGACGCACTCGAAACCGGAATCTGCATCATCGAGAAGATATTTTTTTTAATTGAAATTAACTGTTAATCATTCGCTTACTCCGAACGAGCAGCCAAAACTTGCCAATCTCCGAATTTCTGGAAATCAATTTGTGGATTAACCTGCGGATAAACCCAGCGAAAGAGCATTTTTTTCTTCAATGGCGTAGAAAAATAAATTACTGGAAACATCTATATCGTCGTTATACCTAAACAAAGCCCCGAGGCAAACTTTAAATCTTGAGGACTTCTTGCGCAGTTTTTTTATTTTTTGAAGTATGCGAAATACCAGGGAGAGAATATCGAGAATGTCGTCGGCCTGGGCAAGGTCGGCGAACGAGAGTTACCGCGTATGCGTGGCCCGGATTTTTCGTCGCTCGAAACGACCGAGTGAACGAGGAAGCTCCAGCGAGAAACGTTGTGTAGCATGTACTCGTATATATACATATAAATACTTATATGTGGTATACACGTGACGCGAGGAAACGGGACATCACGTAGCTGGAGAGACGCGCATAACGGCACCTTCCTTTTCGCCCCGAGAGGAACGGAGTCGCGAGCGCAATGAAGGGAGCGAGTACACCGATGCAAGTGTAAAAGGAAGTAAGGGAGAAAGAATTGTCCGAACGAAGAGAAGTCGCCCGGCGACGCTCCCGAGATGACTCGGAAAGTTCGACGAGAACGAAGAAGAAACAAGACGACGCGGTTATACAGCGTGTAACTGTATATATGTATGTATATATATATGTACATATATATATATATATATATATTATACACGCAGTTCGAGGAATTACCAAGCCGATGTTTTACGTGAGAAGAAAGATCGTGAGCTCTCTTTTCCTCTTTCTCCAGGGAGTCGAACGAAAGTACAAGTGAATCTCCTATTTAGAACTCCGAAGAAGCGAAGCGTTGAAGAAGCGCGTAAACCGGTAGCCACTCCGGAGCTCGGGAAGTAGCGCACGGGATACGGTTGGGAGTCCATTAAAATTCTGACAAGGTCGCGAGAACGAGTAACACCTCCGCATTAGCGCGTGCGGTCAAAAAGAAGAAATGATTCGATTTAGATCTTGCAGACTGAGAGATGGGAATAATTATTTTAGGGTCATGTAATAGTAAGCCTCGATCATGAAACGGATTTTCATTTCCGTTTGCCGATATTATTTACGCCAAGCATATACCGCCTCAACACGAATACGTATATCTTCGTACCAACGAATAAGTTTTGTTTTTATATTGTCTTGTCAAACGAATATTATCGCCTGGTATTTATTGGATTTCGATGTTTATTGCGTTAGTTAAACGTAGACCGTAAAAAAGATTTGTACAGTTAACAAACTCTTTTCGTCCACAAAGATCCACAATTATTTTGTAGTTAAAATTACAAAATATATTCGTAATATTAACAGACATTTTTGTAAAATAAACAAAATTTTATTTTGTAAGATTAACATGAAAAGAATTGTGGATGTTTGTGGACAAGAAACGTTGGTACCTATTTTACGGTGTATAGACCATTATTGTTAAGATGTAGCTTCGCATATGTAAGATTTATTGGAAGAACGAATGAGCAACTTCCGGCGAACTAAAAAAAAACTGTTTCAAGTAGTAAAGGCCGTTGATGGTCGGACATGGGTGTAATTTTCACGTTTGCTAACTGCGACTAAATACAACATTTCTTTGATCCCCGATTCTTCGGAATTAAGTAGGTTAAAGTCTGTATATATTCGAGCAAAGATGTAACGAGGAAATGATGTTTCAATTTTAGTACCAGGCACGCCTAAGGCTTCCGGATACACTTTCACACTCGCAGAAGATGCAGTGCGTGGATCATATCATCGAGGTTCTCGACCTCGCAGCCTGCCAGGATACAAGTAAGTACGAGACCAGAACCCATAAACCAATCTCCGGGGATCGACGTTTAGATGCAGTTAAAACCGCGGTGCGTTCCGCTGCGGCGGCTTGTACCCTGCGGACTCGTATATACCAGCAGCCCCACTGGCTCCCTTGCTCATCAAAATCACTCGAAGAACTCGCACGTCTACATCGTTTCCGTTTCGTGTCAGTTTTCCATTTCTGCGAAATGACCCCCATCCCCGCAATGAAAATGTGCCACATCGTTATTTATGTTTTCCGAACCGGTCGCGTTGCTCCCAATTCCTGATCGGTCAGTCAGCAATAACAAACTATTAATTTTTACTTTCCGCGACCGTCGTAAACGTATCTATTCACGTGATATCGAAAACGTCAGTTCAAACTTTGGCACATCTGTTCACAAAGATATAAGACAATAAACAATATAATTTTCTCTTTTTTCGAAAAACTACTATTCATCTAACTTTTGTCAACACTTTTTAAATCAAAATTGGAGAAGGTATAATTTTTTCACCAACGTGGCACGTTGAGCTGTATAGGGTTAATTCGGAGGTCGATTAATATCGGCAATTTGTGAAAACTGTCTTATCCTCAGTACGATAAAAGCCTTTTTTATTTCTGCAGTTGTCGGCGACTACACGAAGCGAGGCTTATCCGGTGGCGAGAAGAAGAGATGCAGTATAGCGTGCGAACTGCTCACAAATCCCTCCCTCATGCTGCTCGACGTAAGTAATATTTTACTAATCAATCGAACGGGTCAATGATGAAGACGAAATTTGTAATGTATTCATCAATTTGATCTTCAGGAACCAACGAGCGGTCTCGACTCACATTCGGCTCAGGCTCTGATATCGAGACTTAAAAAATACGCCGAACAGGAGGGCAAGAGCATCGTCGTCACGGTCCATCAGCCGAGCTCGAGAATGTTTCACAGTTTCAGCAAGCTCCTGCTGCTTAGTCGAGGTCAGGTTGCTTATTACGGCTCGACTTCGAATATCGGCAGGTTTTTCGCCACGATAGGACTCACCTTACTGCCACACTACAATCCAGCAGATTTCATACGTAAGTTAATCATTCGGTTATTCAATTTAAAAAATGCTTTTTTGTTATCAAGTAACAAAAAAAGTAAGTGTTGTAAAAAAACGGATGCGTAAACATGATTTTTTTAACTGTTTGTTTTCAGTGGAACAAATAAAAGGGCCGGAAGAGGTTCGAGAGCGCATAGTTGGAGCGGCGAGAGCCGCAAGACAGGGACCCGACTGCCCACCGGAACTTCGTCCGGAGTATAATCCCAGCCAACATCCGCTCTGCGACCATCTCATCCATTATCACGAGCATCACATTACCCACAACGGTATTATAATAGTATGCAGCCCACTGCAACCTTACTGTGCTATACATACCATATATAACACATTGATGAATACGGGGTCCGTCCAACGTTCGCTAAGTGCAACAGTGCAGCGCGCGTTCACCCACCGCCGGAAATGCTACCGCAGCTGAACGCGATCTACCCCAGTCTGATCTATCGTTCCTCATCTCTCATACTCTTCCAATCAATTTTTATCATTCGTCTCGTTATTAACGCATCGTAAACATAAAAATAAAACATTTATAACGCTCCTATAACGTTCATACGAGAAGAGTATATTCAGAAATATATGTATAGAGAATTCTCTCACATAGAAAAAATTAAGATTTATAAGCTATCTTGCCAATTTCCGTACGAATGATGGAATTACAGGTATCGGGTCTTATCGGTTGAAAAAGCGTTTACATATTCCTAATGACCGTCGCAACAGAAGTCCCGCTTGCTTATCGAAGCATTACTACTTATCGTCGTAAAACGTTCAATCGAGTGCGAATACTCGTGTCCGAGAGCGATACGGATACGCTCCGATATCGCTGGTACAGACATTCAGCGGTACTACCATAGAAATCGACGCTCACCGTCCGATTCAAAACGGGACGTACTTTTTTTCTACATATTTTTAATCGTCAATTCGATGCACCGCGCCGCGATAGGCTGTATCGAATTCGTTTAATACTCGCTCGGTAAGCAAACGAAATGGAACACAGGTGGTTAATTTATTTCAGTTAAAATAACACTCCAATGTGGCCAATATTTTCTGGGTTCCGGCAAGAGCAGTACCAAATAATATGAGGATAAGTGAAAAGAAAAATCGCGGCACTTAAAAAATCTGTTGCGTCAGAAATCATGTTCCGAAAAAATGTATTTAATCCGTCTTTTCGGGGGTGGAAAAAAACTTTGACTTCCAATATTTTGTATCTTGTCGAGTTGCATGAGCTGTTGGTATTTTTTAAAAATTGTGAAAATAATAAGTTCTTTTTAAGCATTCTCCTCATCGAATTTTTCTTTTAAACAGTGAAAGAGGACGAAGGTCGCACACTTTGGCTGGACACGCAGAGTCATGCGAGCAGCAGCGCGAGTTCAGCGGATGACGACTATTCCTGGCAGTGGCCCACCAGCTTTTGGTCTCAGTTCAAAGTGAGTATACGCGGATTCAGAAATATGTCAAGCAATTAGAAGAGCCTCTTCTTGGTTGCGAGAGGCTGCCTGGATCTTCGCTAAATTCATCGCTGTCGTTGTCGTTTACACGCAAGGGTTGACCGCAGCATTTCTGACATCTCTCGTGACACCTCCGTCTAACGCCCGTCTGATATAATTAACTCTAAAATCGTTTAAAATTAATCGAAATTAAATCGAATTTGTTCGCTCGGGAATTATCTGTCATGACCGGACAATCGAAGTCTCTCTCTCACGGCGTGCTCTCATCGCACCGAGCGAAACAAAGGAAACTGGCCTCGTAAATAATGTCGTAACAAAGAGAGTTATACTGGCGGCGTCGACGATGTCGAAGTCGACGAGTTGCGTTCAAGTGAAAAGGGGAAGTAGGCCACGTTTACGCGATACGCCATATCCAGATAATCATTTTCAACCCGTGTATATGTATGTTATATTCCACAATTGCCATAAGGTATATAATCGTTTTTACGAGCTCGCTGATGGGATATTACTGAGTTGCCGAGGGAAATATTTTTTTATCCACAGGCGCGCACCGTGAGCAGATTGTAATACGCCGCGACGCTCTCGATTTTAATGTCACGGTGAAAGCCTCTGAGCACATAAATCAGAAATACTAAACGCGGCACAGAATTGGAGAAATTTGTAAATTTCTTTCAATGGTTTTATTATATGTTTTTCACTTGAATCGTAAAGATCGATTGCGCGTAAAAACTTACGGTGTCGTTGCATTTCAGACGTTTCTTGAATTCTCCTTACGGTAACTGTAAAATTATCGCAGGTATTATCGGAGAGGAATTTCCAAGAGTCACGACCGAGGATGCTGTCACGACTCAATTGGCTCCAGACCATCGCTCTGGGTCTTCTGGCCGGTCTGCTCTGGCTCAGACTACCCAGAACCGAGGCGGCTCTTCACGACATACAAGGCTGGATGTTTTTCAGCACAACGTACTGGATGCTCTTCGCTCACTTCGGTGCACTATCCAGTTGTGAGTTTACCCTACTTCTCATTTCTCTTCTTACATCACATCAATGTTTTTTCTCTTCCCTTAGCTTCAGGTTCGCCTTGAACTTTTTTTTATACGCTGAGAATAAATTTTGCTAATATCAATGAAAGGGTTTTTTTGTAGCAGTCGCCACATCATTTTTTTCATGCGAGAATACAATTTATTGAAAGAAAATTCAATTCATTGGTTTAAGCGAATAAATTTTCATTCAACATTTTCAAGATTATTTCCCTAAATTACATTTTCACAGCAATGAAATATGCTATTGGGGAATTTAAATGATTGTGCTTAATTTTATTATCCGACGCCGATATTCGTTACCGATTATTAACGATATACGTTTTTCTTCGACAGTTCCTCCGGAACGTGAGGTAATCAACAAGGAGCGATTGTCGGGTTCGTATCGTCTGTCGGCTTACTACCTGGCGAAGATGGTGGGCGAATTGCCACTGACGATAACTCTCCCGGCTGTGTATCACATTATCAGCTATCCAATGTTGGGCTTCCATAGTCCAGCCGTATTCGTCACGCTTCTCGCCTTCCTTCTTCTGAACACTGTCGTAGCGCAGGTAATTTCAATGCCCCTATGTTCTTTGCTGTGCCTAACTTATAGCCCTAGCTTATTTCGCTATTAAATTTCATTCTGATCATATACATCATGTGTACGGAAAACTTAACGTTATCTCTTATTGAAACAGAGTGTCGGTTTCTTCGTGGGCGCTTGCTGTCTGGACCTGCAAGTGAGCATAACGGCATCGGCGTTGTACACCCTGGCGACCCAGTTGCTCGGTGGCTACTTGGCGACCGCTGTACCGCCGTGGCTCGCATGGGCGAGATACGCCAGTATGGTACACTACGCCTACCAGAACATGCAGATACTGGAATTCGGTGTCGGCGATCCAATCACGTAAGATTCAATTTTATTGCGAAATAAAATTTTCAAAGACCTCTCAATGAAATAGAGCAACAAAAAAAATTAATTATATTCCGTCCATTAAATACGAAAAATGCGCTAAATATTGAACGATCGATTTCTTTTTTAATTGCCGAATTCATCAAGTTTCTATAACAATGTGTTGTTCATTAATTGTCGCAGGTGTTCGCAACCGAGTAAATTTGCGGAATGCAGAAACGGCACGACGATACCGGTATCAGCGATACTCGAGAGTCATGGTGGTTCGAAAGGTTCGGGTCTTCCGCTCTGGGCAAACACAGCGGTGCTACTAGCGTTTCTCGTAGTCTTCAGGACCCTTGGTTATCTAGTTCTACGTTACTATCGCGTACCCAAGTGAGCCGGATTCGTCGACCACATTAGTATGCAATTTTGTACACGACTTTTCACACGAATCTTTGTTAATTATCATCATTAATCCTCTGCATACGAGACGTGATTATATACATATATATATGTGTGTCGGGACTATCCGGCTTTTCCGTAGTAACGCGGTGTTATCTTCGATTCGCGCGCTTAGTCTCATTTCGGTTATGTCTCGGGTTTTATCGGCCGTATGCAAAGGATTAAATTATTTCATTTATTAATTACGTTTTAATTAAGGTTTATCGTTTATCATTTACGTTATTTACCAATTTACCATATAAATTTTTAATATAAAATATTACCGGCCGGTTACGGACTATAAACGACACAATGTCGCAACTCCAACTCAAAATGCGCACACGTCTCAATTAATGACAATTTATCTATTAAAAAAAATCACTTTTATAGATAGTCACAATTATCGTCTCGACGCGACAGTCGTTTGTAGTCCGTCCGCCCGTTAGTATTCAGCAATACAAAGGTAAAACAAACAAAAATGCGAGACTAAGAGACTTGGGCGGAGACGACTATATAATGTATAGATATTTTATACGAGCGAGACCCGACAAGGAAAGTGAGAAACGACGTGAATGACGGAGTGTGACAGAACATAACAAATAATAATAATAAAAAACGAAAAAAAATCCACGGAAATAATCGAACGAATGCCTGGGAAGATTGCGCGATTGATCGAGCGGAGAGATATAGTTTCTTTGCGGCATGAAGGGTATATACAACAAAAAAGGGGGAAACAAGATAAAAAAAAACATTGACACGGCTTCCGCGTCGAAAATTGACTGAAATTTGTACGGGCGATGAAAATTTATACCTATACGAATCGTAGAGTACATTTAAGAGCGATTAATTATTACGATTATTTACTAGCTACGTTATTTTTATTATTAATTGATTTGTACGATTAATAATTATCGTCATCATACCTATCACTACTACTATAGATACGCATTATTAATAGTTCCGTCGCGATTTATGATTGTCATAATTAATTCTTATCTTACCATCATCTGACACTACGACTAAGAGATAATGAAACATTGTGCTGCCAACTTCACGAATGACGAGCAGATATGTGTCGTAGGAATATACCCTATATAGATATTTCGCGTCGCACGTCAATTCTCGTTGTACAATATATTCGCATATATTAATATATTATCAGTATATTGCATACACGAGATGAGTGACAATGGCCGCGCGCGTTACCGAGCCCATGTAAAGAGAGAGGGACACAGTTCGTACGTTCTACGATAGTCGAGCGAGAGATAGAGTCGTTGCAAACTCGATCGATCAAAATGGGTCGAGGGGTAAAAGCCAGGCAATAGCGGAACTTTAGTCGCAAACTTGATTAACTTATACCTGGCGATATGAAAAAGAACTAAATAAAATAGCGTGCGGGAATCACGAACTTCATTATCCATGCCCGAAGCGAGTTGCGGAGAGTCGAGAGAGGGATCTGATACATCACCACGAGCTATTATCGTTGTCATAGCGAAATGGGGAGGCGATCTAATCCTTCACAATTTCTACCATGTACATAGTCTGATGAAGAACGAAAAAAATTAAAGATAAAGAAATACAAACAAACACAAAAAAACGATATACATAATTATATATGCATGTACATGTTAACGGACTGAGCGTGGGCTGAAAGGGCTTGTAGTTGTAGTTGCGCAACCCGAAAAGAAGCCCCCGCCGAATATTCTATATTGCATGTGTTTTATATATTAAAACAAACAAACAAAAAACGAAAAAAAATCTATAAAACAATCGTTAATCGAATCCAACTAATAACACTAATTATGATAGTGTGTTGTTATACTCCTTTCCTCTCCCGAGTCGCACAGTCATGGAAAGCCAGTGTTTGTTCAATAAGATTAATAGTTATATTGTCACTATCATTATTATCATTATTATTAATTATTAATTACTATTGTCATTATTAGACGAGGTTGTATAACGATTGCAATTGTAACGAATCGCTCGATCGTGTATGTTAGGGACGATAAATATGACTGGCCGACTGGTCGCGATCTCGTTCAGTAAAAAAAAAACTCGAATCCGCTATTTATAAATAACAGAGAGTTAACTGCTGCAACGTATATAATTCCAACTGCGCAATGTTTTCATGTACTACTAATCGTCGTCGTTGTCGCCGTAACGATCGGACGTTTCTGTAAATGCAAGAAGATCCACCAAGTGTTCAATGAGTTTGGTAAATCGTGAATTACGGAAGGACAAAGGGACGTCGCGAGGATCTCCGATGTTGAATGCGATGAACGAGTAATGGGTCATGGATGAGCACGAGAGAGAGGAGAATGAAAATTACACGAGAAACAATAAAGAATGAATAAAGAAAAATGTTAAAAAATGCTATAAAGTGCGCGTGTGTGAAAAAATACAGCAACACTGTAGACCGGGGACACAAACGTTTTTAAACAAAGATTTGGCTGTGTCAACTTCGTAAAGATTGTTATTGATTTGTATCTTTTTTTTCTTTCTTTCTACCCACATAACTATTAGATAACGCAAACCAAGTTTATTAAAGCGAGAGAGAGGTTTGTGCGAAAGGTCGCGCGTGCTCTCATTTCGAGTAAGTACGTGCGAATGTGCGAACGAGTCTTGTACATGCGCGAGATTAAATTAAAGAGTTAAGCGAACGCAAATATAAATCCTAGGGTTGACGAACGAATTCATTTTTTTCTCTCTTCTTTTTTTATACGATTATCGAGTGATTAAGCTTGACGATGGCGAAAAATACACGACTACTGCGATTTTTTAACTAAATACATGCCATGTTTTCTTTACACATGATATCTACTATTTCTCGTAAATGTATATATATATACATATGTATATATGTATATATATATATATATATATGTCACTTTTTTCGTACGACGATCCAGCCACGCAGGAACCGGTCGTCACTGCGACAGATAAAATATCCTAAAGTGAAAACAGCAGAAACAATCTTCTCTCCGAAAGTCCACTTGATTGATAATTGGGAGATTTCATTTTACAGTGAAAAAAAATCTTCGAGCCGCGGCAGACTTCTGCACGAGAAACGTTAAGAGTATAATAGTAATAACAATAATGGTAACAATAATAGTAATGATGATGATGATGATGATGATGATGATGATAATCGGCTGCAGCTGACGAGCCGATCACGATATTCGCGCTACGTAAACTGCCAATTAATAAAATATGAATTCAATCGCGGATTCAATATGACAAACGATGGACACGATAAAGCTAGATTCAAGACACTTTTATATACGCGTATACTTATGTAGTTAATGGGGCTCGAACGCCTTCGCGACACCCACCAAAGTGCGCAAAAAAAACGTTTCTACCAGTGCTTTTACAGACTTTTACAGTTTCGTACGCGAGTTTTTCGACTAGCCAATGCGAACGTATTCTCTCGACGACAGAGGCGTGGAGGATCACGATCGATCGGCTTTCACAAAATATAAAACAAAACTTTAAAAAAGACAGTTTTTTGCGATCAACGACCAAAACTATTTGTAAAACCGCGATTAGCGATTATAGGTGAGAGACACGCAAAGACCATCCAATTTACAATTATAAAAATAGTCGACACATTTTTTCTACCGCAAGATTCATTGTCATCGAGTTCATCGTCACGAGTTTTATCGTATATAATATATGTACTATATGACTCGTCAAAATCTTTTCGTACTTTCGTCAATTTCTATTCCTCCGCGTACTTTTATATATAAACGAAATAAAACATTTATTTTTATTTATTTTTTCTAAAGTAAAAACAAATTTCAACATGATCGCTTCGGCCGTGATCGTCTTTCAGAACAGCTCATACCAAATGGAACGGGTATAGTACGCATTTTTTTATCGCGGATAATACCCGAGATCTTTGCAGTGACAATTGGAAACAAAGGATCCGATGTTACACTCATTACAAATGCGTATGGTAAAAATGTTCAAGTTTTATCTTGGAGCAGTCGATCATTAGATTTGTCTCAGAGCTCTGAGAAAGCAGTGCCTTTTTATTTTACTTTTCAAATTTTGTTTTCTAAATTGCCCACTGCATTCACATTTGTTGACTGTGCCAATCCGTAACTCGAAGAGATTGGAAGATATCGTGAGTATTAGCGCGAAAGCGATGAATTATTCGAGTGTAGAAAGGACGGTGAGAGAGGTATATTGAGAGCGTATCTCGAGGAACGTGAGCGAGATTATAATGAAAATCGACGATAATAAAACGTAGAGTGAACCATTTACCGATATAATACATAGTTGAATACTAAAAAAAGATTGAAAAAAAACTATATAAAAACAAACAGAAGAATTTAAGGTAGAGTGAATGAAGTAATTGAGTGTGTACACGTGTCACAAATATATTCACCAGCATATTACGCGTCATTATAACGTAAATTACAGTATAATAGCAAAGAACTACGCGATAATAATATTGCGCTCGCGAATTAAGAAGAAAAAATATATAATTCACGTACTACATCTATATCATTGTATGTAAATATTGTAATATGCATACAGACAAACCAACGTGTACCAAGTCAGAACGTGTTCTCGTTACGCTTGGTTGAAGGATTAACCGGAGGGGAGGGTGCCAAAAAGTGTTCCATTATAGACGAAAGAGCGAAAGACAGAGAGAAAGAAAGAGTGCCGTTAACGTAATTGGATCAGAGACGTTAAATAACGATATTAAATTATCGATTGTCCGAGCCCTCGGCGAAATTTATACATATTTAATATGCTACGATAATATATATGGTACGGCGAACGAATTAACGAGACGTTTTTTTTAGTATATGCGCTCTCGGTAAATAATGCAATTTACAAAACTGCACGACTATATGCACAGCATAGAAGACGTACGGTAATTATATTATATTGTTTAGTCTCCCCACCTATAACATGCGAATCAGATGTAAAACGATCCTCTCATATAATCCCATTATTTTCATTCTTGCGATAATTATTGTATATACACTAACAGAAAAACCTATTATTATTATTATTATTATTATTATTATACATATGAATGATATTAATTAACTGATAGTATTATTCCTGTTGTCCGATATGAGTGGCGAATGTTGTTCGCTGTATGATAATTATTGGAAGAATATATATGAGATAAAAAAAATGTAAATTTTTTTTGCGTTAGATCATTATTATTTGTTACTCATTAAATTATTATTGCACGTGCCTATAAACGTAAAAGTAATTAATTAATTCATGCTGATTTTAGTCATCATTTCGAAGTGCCGTTGCGATTAGAATTATACTATGGCAACGAAGCTTTGAGCTTAAGTTTCCGAATGCAACTCATACTGTCGTACTGACTTTTCTGTACCCTTCGACATATATTTTTTCTCGTTTGATAAACATTGTATACTTGTGAAGGGAACAACGCAATACGAAACTAAAGTTATAAAAATTATTTACCGAACTATGATATTTTTTACAGCTCAACGAATTTGCCTATAGTTTTCAATTTCCTTCTATATTTTTTTTGTCTCGTAAGTGCTAACTAACTTAATCTTGGTCTCTTTATCGGTGTGATCTACAGTATGAAATGTTCATGGACACGAGAATTAATGGCAAAGTGCGCATATCGAATCGCACGTGACTAGTAATGCATTATCTTTTAATATTGGAAGAAAAAAAAGATGATGGAGGTAAAACGATAGTCATGCTTCGACGTTAAATAAATTATTTAATTTTTATTCGTCCCGAATGCGAAGGAAATTGACAATGACGACGTGCCCACCGAGGAAAATTGAATGTAATAAATAAAATTTTTAAAAAGTGTACCAATTTGTTTCTAGATGAAATTTAGAGTTTATCGAGTTCAACACTCGTGGGTTTCGCATCCCGTTACATATACATTAGCATAAAACCCTATGCGGAAGGACCTCTTCGCTCAAAGCGAGGTTTCACGTTATCATCCGCATTGTTCATATATATAGTATATATATAATATATTTAATCATTCATTGTACGATATCCAAATATATAAATCGAGTAAAATGGGACAACACAGTTGCGAGATACATGGGAAAGAAAGAGGTTTTTTTAAATAATAAATGGCCCGCTGGATGTGCTTTGTAATTGTTAATTGCGATGTGATATAATCGACGTTGCGATAAACAGACCGTGTTTTGTCTCTTATTTGATATAATGTGTATAAAATGATTACGAACTGAGTGTGTGAGATCTTCACAACTCACCTCCGGAAAAGGCTGCCGATCGAGACAGCCGGATAATTTTATACCGGCTGTGCGTACAGCGAGTATAAAAAACGAAGATGCACCTGTTTTCATCTCGATTCAGATAATAAATGAAAATAATTTTACGTTCGTGAGGTTGCCGGCAACTTAACGAATAAATGTAAAGAAAAAACCGTTTATTTGTTTTTCTTTTTTATCGCAAATTCCTGCGTATATATTAGCAGCGAAATATTAATTTTCATATAGATCGTTTTGGTACAGAGCGCGTTCCGATCGATCTGTTGTAACTCTGTTTTTTCCCGATAGTCGTATTACAGTGGTACACAGACACGATACGGACGTGTGACAATGATACGAGAGTCAATAACAGCGGCATTATCGTTAATCTCGAAGAGAAACAACGGATAATGATAACGATAAAAATAAAAAACAATGACCCAACGATCGGCGTGGGAAGTTCGACATCACTCGAGAATGTTTTCATTCAATTTATACTTAGTATACACATAGACAGCGAGCGGAAAGTACCTATAATGAGAACCATTTGTCCTAGTCCTAAATATTCAAACTCATCACGCCATTATTTATAACCGATTTCAATTTAAATATAAATAAAATGATGTTATCATACCATATTGAGTATATCATTCCTTTATTTGTTTTATTGTAGATTCATATATTTACTATTAAGAATCGTCCGAATCAATCATCAATTATCTGCTTTTCCAAACCGGAAGTGACGTTTTCCATATGTGACAAACATAATCGAAACATAATTAATATCAGGGGTGGCTTATAGACTAGGCCCGCTAGGCCCAGGCCTGGGGCTCCCGCGATCGCGGGGGGCGCCGCACGATGTCGCGATCCGCAAGCGAGTGGGCACTTCCCACTCTCCCGCTATGTCTTCAATTTGTATATTTGTTTTTTGATCATTGTTCGGACGGCCGAGCGAGGGGGGGGGGCGCAATTTTAATCGGGCCTAGGGCGCCAATTTTCATCATCCGCCCCTGATTAATATTAGATCCGAAAAAATTGATGACTTCACTTTTTTTACGGTCGCTCATTTCCACAGCACCATGAGGTGGAGCAGTTGGCACGTTATTGTTTATAATGGTCCCCAGTAAGCTTACCACTCTTACCTAAAATTAAATGATACAATATCTCTCTCGACCAGAAGTGACGTTTTTTCGCCATGACGTCACTTCCAGTCAAACAATGAGATGTCCAAATCGGAGGTAACGTATTTCCGCTACGACGTCACTTCCGCTCGAACAATCAATGTCCAAACCGGAGGTGACGTATTTCCGCTGTGACGTCACTTCCGGCCAAACAATTAGATGTCCAAATCGGAGGTGACCCATTTCCGCTATGACGTTCTTCCGGGTGAAAAATGAGATGTCCAAACCGGATGTGACACATTTCCGGAATAATCTCACTTCCGGTCGAACAATGAGATGTCCAAACTGCGAGTAACGTATTTCCGGTATGATGTCACAAGCAGCTGCGCTGTACCAATTAATATTGAAACTAACCTAAAAAACTAACGCATTACAACCGCCAGGCTACTCGCAACTTCACCTAATATTGACGAAACGCGCCCCACGAACATATTTTATATTGCAATACGGCGATCAGTGGATTTTGACTTGTGAATTTTAGCAGCATGACGTGTTAAAATATTGTTTAAAAAAAAATAAAAAATGAATGACCCATACGAACTATACGATTTTGTTGACGCCTGTTGGAACGACGTATTCGACAAAGTCAAAGGCGCTGCGGTTTACATAGATCATGCAGCGTCGGAGTGTCTTCACTGGTACAGAGGCGACAAAGCGTATTTGTCACTAAAAGATGCAGGAGCTGTCTCTGTCCATGAATTGGCCATGTACAACTTTCAGGTCAGTCATTTTTCTTGATCAAAACATCGTCCAATGACTTTCAAAAGAGTACTAAAAATATTACTCCCTCGCAGTATGTCAAAGTTCATGGAACTACAAAAGCTGTCATCATCGTCACATCCGCGGATCAATCCTTTTACCAGAGAACATTGAAAATGATCATAGAGAAGAACACGTTCGAGAGCTGTTCTATAATATGCGCAGCTCATTTTACCATACTAAACTACACTGCGCTGCTGCCTACGGAGGATGAGAATAGTTACGATAAATTGAGAGAAAACGTTCTCAGCTGGATGAGCGCAAAAAATCTAGCAAAGGTAATTTGGCCAATCGCTGTCTTCCAACATTTCAGTAGGGCATATTTTGTAGCTACCATTTGTCATTTCAGGGACCCGAAGTAGAAGTAATGTTCCGTCCACTGTTTGTTGCGCCAATAACGAAAAACGTTTTTGTGGCCCCTCCGTTCGAGAGGCTAATGCCACCGATAGATGGGAAGATTACAGAGGAACATGATGCCAGCGCAAACTATCTTGTCAGCTCTTTGCACAGTTTGTTCACTCATTTTGATGTAAAGGAGGACATTTATTCGTTGGGCAAACACAGCGAGTATGTTGCAGAGAAACTTGAGAATCTACCTGCCGCTATTGATAGGAGAAAGGTATTATTCAGTTCCAATTTTATTCGTAACAGTTTGGCATTCTTGCAACCCAAATTGTTAACTGGTAAAAAAAAAATGTATATCATATTTTATGTTTTTTAAATCTCTTTTTTAAATTATTTAATCGTTATAATTAACTCATTAAGGATTTAGTGACATTGTTAACAACTGACACATTGGTTGAAACATCGATAGTCAATAACGCTTTACGTGTATCAACCAGACATCGATTCAGAATCTAATACAGATATTTTGCTTTAATCTCAATGCTCCATGGAATTTTTACTTTTATGTCGAATAATTGATGCTCAGTTATTATTGAACAGCTCTTGATAGGGCAATCGAGCGTTACACTGATATTGGTGGACAGAACACTGGATTTGTGCACAGCCGCGAAAAACAATACAGAATCAACTTTAGCAAGGATACTCTGCACATTGCCGCATCTGCCTTATCACAATAACGACGTGGCAGTGAATATGAGTCCACTTTGCCCGGATGGAGAGGTAAATAGCTATTGCACGAAAATATGCGTGATACATAGTACGAATTCGAGGTAACGATCAAAATTGATAACTATTGTCTACGAATACAAAGGAATGTCCATTAACAATGATGATGCCAGGCTGCCTAGCTACCGATGACGATACGACGTTGAATTTACTTATAGCAAAAAAACAAAAAGACGTTCTGCTGACGCTGAACAAATGGCTAATCGAAATGTCGGCCGTTGAACAAAGTCCGAAAACCAGGCTCTCGACACGGGTATCCGCTCACAGTTTGGAAAAATTAGTTCACAAATTTCGCGACAGCGAGACTATAGAAAGTTTGGCAAAATCGAATAAAAGGCTTCAGGTACTAAATAAATAATTATTGTATTTCGAACTAGTAATGCGACTATTCACTAATTAACGCGCTAGGCCACGGGCCGTGCAATAAACACTTATATATATTCACTAATAAACTTTTTAAAATTTCCTTTCAGATCGTAATCGCTGTGATCCAGTCTCTCAAATCCGAAAAGACAGCGCAGATAGAATTGCTAGTCAGTCTGGAGAAGCTCATATTACAAAACTTGGCGGTAAGCCGAGATTCCTCTAGTATACTATCGCAGATAAGCAACATAATAAAAATGCGATCTGCGAGAGGTTTGGACATGGAGAATTTGCTCGTACTGCTGATTCACATCTACGCTCTGGCTGGAACGGAAATTCGTTTCTCGTCGACGCAAGAGGCGTCTCTGAATGATGCTCTAGCAGATGCTATTTGCGAAGATATAAAGAAGTGCAACGAGTCAGCTGAAACTCACGAAGTATCGGTCTATCAACAAACTTTGCTACTGTTGGGTGCTAACGATGAAAAAATGGCCAGAGAGGCTGCTAACAAGATAACTGAACAGATCATCAATGTTTTACACGCAGTAGCTGGACAGCGAGGAAATTTGGACGATTACGCGTTCGTTGGCAATCAATCTTCGTTTTTACATAATTTCTTACAAACCTTCCATTACTTGTTAATAATAAAAATTTCAGATCCATGATGATAAAACCGAGCGCTCAGGAGATGGCTCAGAGTGTTGGTTTAATTGAGCGACTCTTAACTGATCTATTGAATCCGGCGAAACCGGAAATGAAAGATTTACAGAGAAAGTCGTCGTCTCTAATCTCCGCGGGATTCAAGTAAGATTGACGAATCGATCATGCACTAGTAGTACTTGCCTTAGACAAAAACTTATCCACGATTATTTTTGCACAGCTTGCTTCTGAAGGGCAGAACTAAACACCATCCGACAGACAATCCATGGATAATAATTTACGTTCTCGGCGGTATAACGGCGGAGGAAGCGAAAATCGTAGAGGACATTGCATCTAAAAGATCGGGTCCGAGAATAACATTGGCTGGATGTCGATTGCTCTGTCCTCTTGACATAGCCGATAAGATTCTACTCTCGACCATAAACATTTAAATGCAATCGACAACGTTTTGAATCAGTTTATTTACTATTATCTATCCACGTTATACCTTTTCTATCGATCGTAAATCTTATCTCTACTTTGCCCGCAGCAGTTTCGATTAAACATAAATTACCACAGTTGAGATTAATTCTATAGTTAATCTTTTCGAAAGTCGGTTCGACTGTTATTTCGATAGCTTTGCCCTGTCCCTTTGACGCGAAATCGTCCGGTCTTGTGTAAATCGTTACAATTTTGTATTGAAAAACGTGTCTCTGTATGATCTTCAAATTATTCTTGAGATACTGGTCCATCATCCAAACGCCGCCGTTCTCTCTGTCCTGCCAGTAAAAAGACGACACACTGTCGACCGCTATCAGACCGATTCTCGGATTTTTCTCGAGAATACCGTCCAATGAGTTCAATGTAAGTTTAAATTGTGCATTATCGTAGCAACTGACAACAGTGAGATTTTCCAAAGATGGCATGATAATCAGTTCCCTTATCGTGTCCTCGTCGTACTCGAAGTACTCGCGCTCGCAAGCCTTCTCGACTATAGCGAGCATCAGCTCAATTAGCTTGGAGACGCGAAAGTGATGATCCGTGTTTACGAGCAAAACGGCAACGTCTCGACCTTGAATCTCCAGACCGTCGCAGACCGACGGTAATATACACTTGGCGATTAGCTGAGTGAGCAAAAGCGTTTTACCGCTTGATAAATTGCCGCATAGCTCGACGGTTTCCCGCTTCGATGGGCCCTCGCCGAACAGTAAACTTTCCAATCCTGTTAAGCTCGGTCTAGCGCAGAGTCTCGCAAGGAGTTCAGTTCCAGATTCGATTACAGCTTCGGGTTTATACGCTGATCTTTCCTGCAACTCGATGTATCCAAAAGGTATATTGAAATGCACAGGTAAGACCAATAAAAAAGAACAAAATTGTATTCCGAGTAAAATTTACCTTGGCGCTACTTTCGTCCATGCTGCAGTTGCCTCAGTTTTTTGTCCGAATAATACGAGTTTCTCGGAAAATAAATATAAAGAAACAATAACACTCGGGTGATCGATGAGGAGATTTGTCAACAGTCAGCCATCTTCGAAGGTTTGAATTCCGCGATCGTTCGATATTCGAGTGATTTCGATAGTTTTCGATTTAAAGCTCGTAAAACGCCCTCTCCTCCTCCGCTCTCCCCTCCCGCAATAAACACGGCCAACAGTGAGGGCAAAGCCAGGCCAGCCATTTGTCCTAAAAAAACAAATTCTAACCTTAAATTATAAAATGGTCGTCTATCAGTTGGGGGTGTTGCTGTGAAGTACAAACGACAACAACAAAGCTTTTTCACTGATATATTGTCAGTGGCCACGTGTCTGTGTGTGTGCGTGGGGTATGTAGTTTTCACGTGTCTTGCCTTCTATAAGATATTACGAAAGACTGATAATCACATCACGTCTCAACGGGATATAGTGTACTTCATAATCGTCATCAGGTGACTATTGCCATATAACTTTTGTCTGGCCAGCATCCCGCACGATTGAGAGAATGTTTTATTATGCACGCTCGCATTGTTATGCTCATTCGCCTTTCTTTCGATTGTCGCGGACTTCGATGCATGAAAGACACACATTTTCGTTTAATTGACGAAACAAGTTTTCGCAAAGTTATTGAATATCATCTGTCATCTGACGTTTCCTTTGTCAAGGTCCAAGGCTGAAAGTTTCGTTGCTCCAGAGACGAGCGCGGGAGGAGTCGTTTGCAACATTTTATCCATTACCATTCACAATCATGCGCTGATATTGGACCCAGAGTCCATTTTTTTTTGTTTTTTGTTTTTTTAATGATATCTGTAGCACTGTAGTGCCGCAAACCTTTTCTATGCAATTCAATGTCTGATGGAAATTTGTACTGTTCCGTGACCATCGGCTTTTATTGTTTTATCGTTGAAGCTAGTAATTGCTGTGATACAATCTACAAATGCACTATTGTTGCTTTGCTTCATTGTTATTTAGATTTTACATCCAGTGAGGAATGCGGTAAACATCCTATGTATTGGAGCTTGAAGAATTGCAGTACCGCTACAGCTTGTTTCTGTTGTAGGTGCTTTTTTTATTTTTCTCTTGCTTGTAATTGCACAGTTATATGAGAAAGTGTATTGGCAATTCACAGCAATTGATTTAACAATCAACTTCTGCTTATCTTGTTCCTTTTCCAGAAGAACTTGATATACCTTTATGTTATCCGTATATTCTCTTTCCCAAAAGTGCTTGATATACCTTTGTTTTGTTCTATGGCCACTGTTGCCCACTTTCTGGCTTTTAAAATGTACTTGAATGTCCACTTGACTGCACCCTAAGTTCCTTGCAAAGTATAGAAAATTATACAATTTTCTGTAATAGACCTTAGGTAATAACTTAGAGATATCTGTATTATAGCGTACCTTTTTTGGGAGTCATGGATGGTCCTGAATTTAGAGATTATGTTATCCATTGCATTGCATGCAGCATGATAATTTTTTACTCTGATGTAACCCCATTAAAATTTGCACTATTCCGAGACTCTCAGACTATGTTCTTTCAATACTTGATTTAATAAAATTTGGATACAATTGTGAAATAATTTTTATTAAGTTTTCTTCTTTGTATTATATTTTAGCCAAATGATCTCAATTATCATGGTGATTTTATTTGCCATTATATTTATTTATTTTCTTTAATTTATTGCCATGTTGACTGGTAGTCAAAAAACCAAATTTTTGCCTGTTTGATGGATACATTTAGCACCCTTAGACTGCAAGTTGTATTAATTTTGTTTTTTGCCTTTTTCCAGCAATGTCTTCGATAAACAGTGTAGAGTCCCTCGGGACGCTACAGTGGGACATGATAGAGTTAGCTGGTCATCTACGCCAGGAACGTTTGTTCGTTAACTCCGAACAAGTCAATCTTCAATCCCTCAATGAAAAAGTACAAAACGATAGAATAAAATCGTAGAAACGTTGTATTAGTGAATTCCAGGAAATAAAAGAAATTGTATGTTTTAATTTTTCCAGGTACTGTACGTGTCGTCGGATCTGGCGCAACAAGCCTGGGTAACAGATCAGCAGAGAGTAAATTTGAACAGATTGATAGTGGCGAGACCGGACAGTACGCCGGCGTCATGTTGCCAGCGAGCGAATGCACTCGAGAATTCACATTTCGTCGACGCTTACAAGCACCTTCGATACCAGGCGTGTCTGGCTTACGGAGAGTTCCTGGGTTCCCTCAGAAAATCGCCGAAGCTTCTGGCATCGTGTCTCGTCGAGGGTGAGAAGATGCTGCCGGAAACTATGCAAACCATAATACAATCCTTGTCCGCGGGCTTGTACGGAAGTTGCCTGTTACCCGAGGACAAAATATTCGTACTGAGATTGCTTCGGGAATTGATGCTGCTTCAAATAATACCGTCGGAAAATCCTCGAAGATTACTGAGACACGGAACGTGCGCTTTCTCGAGATTTTACTCGGTGTTCCACGAGAGTCTCTTCTCGGCGAAGCTCTTCCTCACGGCGGCGCTGCACGGTCCGATAACGCAATTGCTCATGGAGGACGAGATGTTTCTCGACATCGATCCGGACAAAGCACCGATAAGATTTCCACCGGCCGAGCGGCTCAAGAAATTTGGCAAAGAGGGAACATCGGATTATCACTCGAAGCTTCAACGATACAGACTGTGGACCGTTACTTCGCTGGTTCGCATAGCGCAGCGGTTCATCCTGAGCATTCGCGAGAGCATGCATTGCTTTCCGACGAGTGTCTGCTGGCTCGTGCGACAAATGGCGGGATTATTGGCGAAAAGCGGAAACGTCGATCGCAAAGAGGTACACGCAATGTGCACCGATCTCGTGTTCACGTACTTCATCTGTCCAGCTATAGTTAATCCGGAGCCGTACGGCATAACAGACGCGCCGATAAGTTACGTCGCGAGATTCAACTTGATGCAAGTCGGGCAAATTTTGCAAATGCTGTCGCTGATGAAGTATCAGACTATCGATAGCAAGGTCATGGATTTGTATCGTCGATTCGAGAAGGATTCAGTCTCGTCGATTCTGGACGCGATGCTCGAGGGTATACCGGACGAATTGGACGACGAACCGACGATCATTGACAACAGCAAGCTTCAGGGACTTTGCAGATCAGCCGGATTATTCACCGAGAATGAGCTCAACGCTTTGGTGACATTTTTACAAGCTGTTAACAATGAGAATAGCGTCGACGACGCGGCAAACGGAAGCTCACTGGACAGAAAGGAATTGAGCGATATGCTAGCGCATCTGCCGTCTGGGACGGTGAGCGCTAATAAAGTCGTCAATAACACGTCACCGGAGACACCGAGCAAACGCGGTGGGCTCTTGGGAAAAGGTATTTCGGAATTAGATAAAATTATCACTGCAAATGAACGAAAAAGGGACAATGATTTGTTTTTTTTCCTATAACTTTTCAGTAAATCGAGGTCGGGGAGTTCGAGTATCGGCCTCGTCCTCTTCGTCAGGCCAGATTACGGATGGGGCAGACGAAACAAACGGAGCATCCGGTCCCGAAGACGATCTTCAAGACAAATCTCAAGATGTTCTCGTTATTCCATTTGGCCCGGCCATGGGCGAAACGATCGGCCTACTCAGTGAGCAGAAGGTTCTCTGCATGGGAATGCAAAACAACATCGACGCCGAAAGAGTAACACTCAGTCTCGCGGCTGAACTACCAAACGGCCACTGTCGGCGGGAAGGTAGCAACGGCGATCGCATCGAGACTCACGAGAAGCGAACGCGCTTTTCGCTGTCCCACGATGAAGGTAATTTTATTTTTCCTTTTGGAAGCCCACCAAAAATGCACACATTGAATGAGCGTCCATCAACAGCGGATATAGCGTATCCTACAAGTGTATGCTTATAATAATTACAATATGGATAGTCACACATCTCTACAGTAATATGATCAGTTTTGTTCGAAGGATCGATCGGCAACACATCGGACAATCTCGAAGCAGTTTCCGAGGCTGCGTCGAACCACAGCGTAGCATCGTCGTTGGAGCTCGAGACCGAGGATCAGAACGACAATTTATCGGACATGGTATCGGCTAATGTTTCGGGACGTGGTACACCCAATATCTCGGGTCGCGACACCCCTTCGTCACAGATAACCGAGGGTGATGATGGCCGAGCTGCCGGCGAAGCGAGACAATTGGATCTGGCTCCGCCGACTATAACAGCGAAACAGACTCGCTCAGAGATTGACGACAAATTTTGCAAATTTGAGATCAAGAAACTCATCGAAGGTAGAGCTTAGCTCCAATATTTCAGCAGATTCAAACTGATCTCAGTTGATTTTGTAATGATGAAGAACATAAAAAATCGTGTCCGTTTACCTTAGCTGTTTTCTTACGCGTCCGATAATAAGGATACTTTTTAGGGGACGAGACTGTTTCCCTGGTCTCGGATACGTGGTCGACCGACGTACTGGCATCAGATAGCGAAACTGTCGAGCAGCAGGAACGCTTTCCGTTTCCTCCGCCTCCATTGGAACCAGCACAGCCGGTGTTGCCCTCGGAACCTTCGCAGAGCAATTTGGACGTGAGCGAAACTGCTTCCGAGGCTTGGAGCATGGATGTCTTGGCCAGTGACTCGGAAAGATTGACCGAGGTCGATACAGATGATACAGCTAGCGTTGCGAGGTACAATTAAGCCTACACCATCAACTTGTGGCCTTGCAAGATATATTCTAAGAAAAATGGTGTTTTTTTCTTTTTTATTTTGCAGATCCGATGATACAGCACGTTCGGAGATCGAAGTTGAAAGCCGTGGGGAACCAGAAGGTGGGGAGGAAACCCCACCACCGGTTAACTTGCGTAAGAAATATATTCGAGAGAACGAAATTGTTTTTCTTTTCCGCTGGAGCAATATCGAAAATTTGTTTTTGTTTAGCTGTAGGATCTGTGGTCGACGGTGCCGGCACATTGTTCCGGCCGATTCGTGGCGAGCCAATTGGTCGTCCGGCTATCGCCATACCTCCATCGCCAACGGCTTCTCTGTCGCCGTCCAACGTGACCGGTCGCGGCGGCACGAGATCCGACTATCGTCAAAGTACAAGGGATTACGTTGACAGCAATGCAAACAACATCAACGATCCCGATTATGGAAAATCGGCAGGGGACGACAGACTGGTACATTTGATAGATAAGCTGCATATCGATAAGAGCAATGGTGAATGCCAGAGCACTAGTAATCACATCGGAGCAGTTGCTGTGGCTCCTGCATTGCTGTTAGCCAATCACATTACCGCCCCTGTCTTACCTAGTGACAAATTGGTAAATGGCGATGTGAAGCCAGAGGTCAGTAGCCCTTTAAATCATCGTACAGTCGTATCTCAAAAATCACAATATAAACAGAAAAGGTACAATTTATGTCTTCCATTGTACACATTCACCGAGTTGTTTGACCTCGAAAATTGTTGCTATTTTCGATGTACGACTGTACCACAAATCCTTTTTTAAAGGGGACTGCAAAATCATTACTCTTTACGCTATTTTTTTACTTTGACAAATTTTCTCAATTAATATATCACTCATTAATAATTTAGGCTCATAAAATCATGTGTGAATAGAATTTTCATTACTGAAACCACTCGACAAAATAGTTTCGATACCTCGCATGCTTATTAACTGGAAGTAAGATATAAGAAGAAAAAAATAGCGTTTAGCGTTTACTTTCCAGTCTCTTTAATTTTCGTAGTCAAGCCCATTAAATTATTAAATTGCTTGGCTATGTTTAAAACCGCAACGTCGATTTAATACCTTGCCGGTTTCGTTATGCTTCAGGAGCTTGAGGCTGGTATCGCTAGCGGTAGTGACATCGTAGTGAGATTGAGTACAGCGAGCCTGGCGTCTAGCAGTAGTTCGGGATCGGAACCAAGAGGAAAGAACGTTACCTCGACACCCGAATTACCATTGGCACAGCCCTTAGTTAACGGCGATTCCGACATGACGGACAGCGGTGCTGCATGCTCGTCGAAGCCGAGCACATCAACCGGCGCCATTCCAAAAAGTATTAGTTTCGACATGACAGCGGCGAGAGGTGATAAAGATCTGTTGGATGACGATCAGAAAAACAAACGTGGATTCTTTGGAAAATTGAAAATGTCACTGCGCAATCGGAGAGGCAAATCGTTGAGGG
The DNA here is from genome assembly GCA_964017025.1 of Stenichneumon culpator. NCBI lineage: Eukaryota > Metazoa > Arthropoda > Insecta > Hymenoptera > Ichneumonidae > Stenichneumon > Stenichneumon culpator. Next base: position 7,375,988 of record OZ024779.1, read on the forward strand.
GCGCAGATGATCTCGGAAGGTGTTACGATCGAGATGCTGGAGGCGATGGGGTTGACGTTGGTAGACACAGACTACGGAGAATCGTCTCTGAAGATACTACTTCGACCGCCAGCGTCAATAGTGGTGAGTCATACTTCGATTTACGCTATCGTTAGATCCTCCCCACCACTGAAGTTGGTGTTTGATCGGTGGACGATCCCAAAAATATCTGGCCAGTATTGACAAAAAAAAATGCTATGTTTAGTCTTGAAAAATAATTATCCAGTTGAATCTGCTAGTTGACAGACAAAGCGATCAAAGTTGACTTATAATTACTGTATTAGCAGACAGCACGGACGACATTCTAGCAAAGTATCGAAGAAAGCCAAGCGCAACGAGCGACACGGCATCGGTGGAGAGCAGTCAGTCTCGAACAAAAGAAGCGGAGGACGAACGACTTCTCATAGATCAAAACAATGTGGAACTCTCCTTCGCGTTCGCCGATGCCAAGAGAAAACTGCGAATGGTACTGAGCACCGCGGATCTACAGCACATTCCCTTGAGCGCTTCCCCGGAGGTGACAAATCGTTTTTCACCAAATTCACTATCTTACTGACAATTTTTACTTTGTACTTTGCGATAAATATCGTTCGTATTTTGTTTTTCTTATGATCATAGCGGAACGCATGGCTACAAAAGGAAAACGAATTGGTAGCTTTTCTGCAACTGCAGTTGGCCGAAGCTATTAATTTGCAAGATCGCGCGTTGATAGCACATCTACACGAGACTCTGCGCTGCGTCAGATTATTCAACGACGACGGGTGTCGAAAGCTCTTCCGATCGCTCAAAGAAGACTATCAGAAAAGATCACCTTACATCGCGTACTTGATTCGATGCCGGCAAGGATTATTATCTACGTTGGCTCATCTTGACAGGTAAATTAATTCGCTTCAATCGGAGGAAATAACATCACCACGATAATTGAGAGAGCGTATGAGAAATACAAGTTTTTCTTTTTTCAAGATTGGGCGAACGAGTCAAGTGCGATCGTGACGCAGTCAACAGCCATTTAGTCGCGGTCTGTGTAAGAGTATTTTTGGAGAAACGAGAATCTCACGTTTTGCGCTTTTGCGACGAATTCAAGAAGCTCACACTGGCGGACGAGAAGCAGGATTTAGTCGACAGTTTCTTAGGAAAAATTCACGCTGAGATGGAAACCGATTCTATATGGCAAGGTATTTACTCTATCAACAGCCATATTTCACACTTTCCTCTTACAAAAAAAGAGCACTTACCCTCTAATCCTCTATTAATTTATTCCCATTTTGTTTCTTCCGTTTTCTTAAGCTGCGAGCGAAAGTCAACTGGACCTCGCGCGAGTAGTCGTGGAAAGGACAATGATGGCGCGAGTTTACCACAATGCATTGTATCCGAACGGCGACGGTGATTTGTATCGCGATCAATTACTGAACGATCATATAAAGAGACTCGCCAAAGTCGTAACACCGAATCACAAGGATTTACGCATTCCAAAGATTTATCACTACGAGTGTCCATGGCCGTGGGCTCAAGCTGAATTGGCCGTTATATCAGCTTATAAGACACCGCGGGACAAACTTCAGTGTGTCTTTCGATGCGCCACGACGATTATGAATTTACTTTCCATGGCGTCGGAGAGAGGCATTCCCGCGGCAGACGACTTGATTCCTGTCCTGGTGTACGTTATCATAAAGGTACGACGAGCCGTTAAAGATCCTTACTTTTTGCTTTATAAATCGATCAATTCGAAGGCAACGCATAAAATGCATAATTTTCTTTTTTTTTTTGCAGACAAACCCACCATCGTTACTTTCCACTGTTCAATACGTCGACAGTTTTTATGGGAATCGTTTAGAGGGCGAGGAGCAATACTGGTGGACACAATTCTGCTCGGCAATTGAGTTTATCAAGACGATGGATTAATATATTGCTGTGCCAGGAGAAAGACGAAAGAGATATTTAAAGCGAGCGAAAGAGACGGTATACGAAAAAAGAAAAACAAAAAACGTAATTACCTGTATACTAAAACAGGATACGATATGAACGTTTTTTCCGTGTCTGTGTTAAAGGAAGTAGTACTCCTGCGTGTAAGGATAGCTAAGTAGCGAATAACTCAACTGTGAAAGAATAACGATCGGTTTTTCCAGGGCACCAAAAAAAAGATAACATTTCCATAGGACAGTATTCTGTAAAGAGAACGAAAAGCAAAAAAAAAATTTGAACAATTTCGCGTCGCTGACTTTTATTGAGTTGCAGCAATAACGGTGACACGAAATTTCTCATTAACTTTGATCGAATAAGTTCCGAGTGAATTTATCCGACGAGACCGTCATTCTTCCCATGAATATTGGATGGAGGCTTGTACGATCGGTGAGAACCTGCGATGAGGCACGAAGTATTAATTGACGTGCGGATTAAAAACTTTATCGTTACCCCGAGTTTGCTCGAAAGATCGACAGAATGAATTTGCGTGTTTTGACACGTCGTCGAAGCTTCGAAAGCGTAGAGAGTTCCGTTGAATTACACATATAGTAGGGGCCTTCCGCCCCACTCGGCGCTAATCGAATTATTGAGAATTTCATACATACAACAGTTGAATTCAACGATTAAACGACTTAAAATCACGATAATTGTAATAGATCGGACTCTATCCATTGATAGAGGTCGATAATAAAAGTTTTGTGGCGGGGAGAGGGGGGAATAAGAAAATGAAAAGATAAGAAAAAAAACAATACTCTTCGTACGTTAGCATATACGCGCATAATGACATGATCCCAAAATATTTTGCAATATATATATTTTTTTAGTCGAAAGAATATTATTATACTCTCTTTGAAATATCATATTGTAGGGTATAGCACAGTAATGCACAGTAAAATGATTTGCACAAGAAAGAAAAAAAGGGAAAACCTAATGCCTGAAGCACTCTATCAGTAATAAGTGGGCACTGTGTGAGATTTTTCGGCTCATTCGGCTGTGCTTTACGGGGTAGGAAGAGTGTGTGTAATCTATTTAATTTTAAACGTGTAAAACATACTTTTACGTTTTTTTTTTTCGAACGGTACGAAACAACAAATGAAGTAATTATTTATGAACAAAGGAAAGATTTATTCTTCGTTCAATAATACTATTAAAACAACAACAACAAAATGCATCATATTTTTAGCCTGTGTCGATATATATATATATATATATATATATATAATTTTTTCTTGTATATTTGTTAATTTTGTCATCCTCGACCGAATAGAGATATAGCGAGTTTATTAGATAACTAAAATCGGTGATGAAAAGTATTCTTTGGCAGGTGTCTTTTAATTCTAATTTAAAACAAAAAAAAATCGCTTGATATACAAATAACTCAATGCAGGCTTGTTTTTGAGGATGATGAGACAATCTGAACTGATTTCGGAGGTATACAACAAACACAGAGTTAAATAAATTACATAAAATAAAAGAAAAGAAAAATACGATCTGTTACAAAGCCACAATTTTACGATATATATTATGAAATTAACTAACAAACTTGTAATCTAACTGATAAGGATAATAAGAATGGTATTCCGCAAAGCTTTGGTTAAAACTAGCTCATCTTAAAGAAAAAAAATGAAATAAAAAAATACTGGAGAATCGATAGCCAAATTTTCCTACACCAATGTTCATACCAATTTCGTGTAGGATTACCTTCGTCGCATGTAGTACGTAAGATATTAACTGTTACCTATATTTATTGGTTGATCAATTTGTACACGCGTATCATAAATTGTTTTTCTTTGTCCCTTTCTCGTATCAGATTTGTTTTTCTACCGAGCTGTGTGCGGTCAATGAACATACACGGATCATCTGTTACTTCAAATGATCATGATTTTCTTATTAGCGAGTTGCATTTAAGAATGAAATAAAGAGCTGTATTGAAACTCCAGACGCTTAAGCGTATTCTAAATCTACGAGAACATCGAAAAGCCAATAATTCTTTCGTTTGACAGATTCGATTACTTCGTCATATATTATACGTACAATGTAATATAATCTTCAGTGTACCCTCAGGTCGGCAGTATTCAACCTACGTACGAATTTGAAAAATTCTATCCCTTCGAGATCTGTTTGAGCTAACAAATAATTTAGGTGAATAATCGTAATTATTAGTAAGTTAAACACTGTGTAAGTACACATAGTATTTTTGCTATAGAATATTTGTAGATTATCACATAAAGATCGTAACGAGTAAAATGTGAAATCGTACATAAATGCATAATGAAAAAAAAAAGATTTACAGGCTTATCGGAATAGACAAATCAGCCCGTAGAGCAAAAATTAATAGTCTGTAGGAAGGTTCAAAAATGTGCTTGTGTGTCCAAAACGTTTCTATAGCAATATTCAAGGCTTCGATTTATCGATTTCTGATATTATCAAGATATAAAAACGACGACCCACAAGTACTCGTGAAACCTGTTCCTTGAATTTTCTTGCCAATAGCCGAAGAACCATTTAATAAACACAAAATAAAAAATTCTTCAGTTTTACGAACGGTTTAGGGGGTAATCTCTTGACTAATGGTAGCAAAGAAGAGTATACATATTAGTATATACATCGAAATGTGTAAGAGATTTATATAGTAATTGTGATTATTAGTTGTTATTGATGTATTTTAATTTCTGTTATTGTAAATGTAACACATTTCACCAACATCTGGAATTTCACTCTTATCTAACTTCCTTACCCGTCTGCCTTTGCGTGATTTTTTATTCAAATCCTACGGGGCTTGTTCCCGCCACGACTGTCGAATCGATCGTGCACGATCGATTCTCGATGTTCTTCGACTCGCGCAGCTACGCGGTTTCCGCTAATGGTGAGAATATCTCTTCCGGTTGTGTTATACACCGATCAAGATGGGTACGTGAAAAGTTCTAAGATTTTTCTTGATTTTTTAGCGATTCCGAGGCCAAATATACAACCGGAACGAAATATATAATTCCTTATGTCGACGTAAAACTTCGGGCACTTAAAATTCTTCGTAATTAGTATTTTTTTTTCCCATCGGAAGAGATAAAAAAACGTGGTTACCGTACTCGTGCGGCTCTCACACGCGTTCCGTGAAATGTTTTGACGCGTTCTACACAAAAAAACCATTATTACACTTATTTGAATTATTATTTCTTTAGCTGAATGATATTTTTTTGTCAGTATTTGCCCGTAGTTTTCTTTCACGACTTGATAGGAAAAAATATATATACTTTTTTTCGTGATTGTTGGTTATACATTTGTCGAGTGGGCGGGTTACTCCAATAACAAAATTTTCGACGATGAGATTTTAATTCGTATAATTTCGTTCACAGGTAAGCCCCGTGGTCTTCGTACTGCGAGAAAGCACGTTAATCACAGACGCGACCAGAGATGGAACGACAAGGACTACAAGAAGGCCCATCTTGGAACTCGTTGGAAGGCCAATCCCTTCGGAGGCGCTTCCCATGCCAAGGGCATCGTTCTTGAAAAAGTGTGAGTATATTGATATTACACAACATTTTAGAATAACAGTTGTTTTATTTATTAACTTTATTCTTATAAAGTTGCTCCGATAACTAATGGAATCTTGTTTGCGCAGCGGCGTTGAAGCTAAACAGCCCAACTCTGCCATCCGCAAGTGTGTGAGGGTGCAGCTTATCAAGAACGGCAAGAAAATCACGGCGTTCGTGCCGCGGGACGGTTGTCTAAACAACATCGAAGAAAACGACGAAGTTCTCGTCGCCGGATTCGGTCGTAAAGGTCACGCCGTTGGTGATATTCCCGGTGTACGTTTCAAGGTCGTCAAAGTCGCAAACGTTTCCCTGCTCGCCCTCTACAAGGAGAAGAAGGAGCGCCCTAGGTCTTAAGTCAACAAACATGTATTTTTACGTGTGTTTTAAATAATCACTCCAAAAAATACGGAAGATATGTCTCATACTTAATTCATCGACCTTTCATCCCGCGATTGAGGAATCATATTATAAAAAAGTAAAAACACTTATCACAATCTATTTCTTTTATTCAATTGAAAAAACTTAGATCTCTTTTATTCACAAACTTAATTACATTAATTCAAGTACAAAACTTAAAACTATGTGAGCAAACGTGCTGCTCTTTTATTCACAAATATTTCTCCTTTCGTTTCCATTTAAATAACTATCAGTCGTCAGGAAAATTACTGAATTCCTCGATACGAATGACGATATCCTCGATTATTTTATCGAGAGGCATCTCGCGTTTCTTCAAACTTTCCGCTATAACGAACTTCGATACCTCCTCCTTTGCCTTCATTGTCTGCAAAAACAAAATCATGGATATGAAATTTTCATTACTGTATTTTTTCGAACTTTCACCACGCTCTGCTGAATATCATTAAATATCGAGAATGCATTCTTGAGATACCTCCTTCAGAATTGCCATGTTGGAATGTATAACATCGATCTGAGCGTCCATAGAATTAGACTGCCGAGACGCCGGTCCATCGCTCAAACTCGGCCAAGTGGAGGCGGATTCAAAGGCTTCCACGAATTTCTTCACAGCTCCCTCCCGATCAGCTTCCTGACTGGATCCAGAACTGTTTCCCTGCAAACCAAACACCTGGAACACAACAGTTAACATTGTTTTGTACACAAAGAACATTGAGAGCAAGGTACGGCTTACCTCACTGGAAATTGATTCGCTTTCTGGCATCGTGACTGGAGTCTCTGCAGCGGAATGTCTCTTTTCGCTCAGGCTCTTCCTTCGTCCCTTCAAATACTGAACAGCTTCATTGTAATTTAACTTTGAGCTCAGACTGCAGGTAGGCGGTATGATATTGATAGTTTTACCTATGTGTTTCTGAATGTAAAGGCTCAGTGATGAAAAAAAAAATGATTGTTGAACAGCAGTGATAAAACATTTTGCAATTGTTGTCTTACTTTCAATATATCCATGACAGGCAGAAGCTCGTTTGGAGCAGATTTATCTACGACAAGAACATTCTTCATGTACAGTAGCAAATTGTGCAACGTAGATAGTTGCTCCCGCATCAAAACTTTGCCCTGAAAAAATTAGGTATAAACTATTATAGACTAACTTAGATATTAATTCACTCGTTAATACATCATCGAGAGTGATATTTCTCGAAGATGAAGTTGGTTGGCACTTACCAGCAGAGCATCTGCATTATTACAAACTCCCATATTCGTGTACCATTTGACGAGTTTCTCTTCGTCGGGGTTACTAGAAAACTCTTCGGGAGGAATGGCTGGACATTGCGTGAGAAGCCAAGACAGTAGAAATAGACGATTCTCACTGCCAAGTACAGTGTTTTCGATATCTTTTGAAGTAACTTGCGCTATTCCGGGATATCTAAGCTGCAGCAGTGTGTCGTAGAATTCCGTCATGATTCCGTCATGTGCTGTCATCGCGCAATGATTTGTGTATCGATATTTTATGTCGTTAAATAACAAACATACCCGAGTTAAAATAATTGGAATTCACGCGTACAAGTGACAAAATAACGTTGCGCATGATACAAACAACAAAGGAAAAACGACAAATTGTCTTTGCCAATTTTTCAAATTCCAAAGACCGGTAGACCACGAAACATAATAAACAGGCGCGGCTTCCTGGAATCATAGGCGGCCCCGAGAGGAGGTACAATTCCATTTTTGTAGAGAGCGTGTCGGCCGTTCCCGTGTAGAGCTCATATAACGTCTTGAAGTGCGAGGTGGTTGACAGGACGGAAGGTACTTTTGTAGTAAAACAAACCTTCTTTATTTTATAAAAATATCCGTATACATCAACTTTGATCATTTGATCATCATAAGACCGTAAAATGACCGGCAAATGACGCTTCTGATCAGTTCCGGTTTGAAAATCTGATTTTTCGACCAGAAGTTACGTGATCTAAGGGAAACGTTACTTCCAGTTTGAAAATCTAACGTTTGACCAGCAGCGACGTCATCTAGGGAATACGTCACTTCCTGTTGCAAAATGTAATTATACAACGGAAAGCTTTGAGTTCCATCGATCGATAATCGAATTACGTCGACATTCGCCAATCATACGGCGAAATGCGTCCGAGACGCTTTTCTACGATTTATACAAGGTGAAAAGCTGAAGCTTCAGTAAATTACGGTATTTTTTTGTCATTTTACGCATCGACAAAATGACGGACATTTCGTAATACTAGGAGAGAGGGAGCATTTGCGGTCGATAGTAGCGTTGGAATTCGACCAATAGCGATCCAGTGTATTCCCGTGGAATCGGCGTGAAGCCGTGAAGCCCTCGTTATTGCAATTGCCTTTGGCTAAGGAGGTGGGGAGGGATTATAAACGTAACTGCAGAGCGCATTGTATGCCCCAGTAGCGATGTCCGATAGTGCCAGGCAGCTCGAGTTCGCGTAGATAGCGGAGAGCAAGCCGAGTCAAGATGGATGCTTGGAAGCCGACGGATTCGGGTATGGATTTGACCGCGTGATTCCCAGAGTACGGGTCTGCCGACTCGTTAAGTCAACGACTGAACCAACAAAAAAAAGTGAACAAAAAACAAAGCAAAAAGTAACAAAAATTTTAATAAAAAACAAAGTTACACCATATGCGCCGTCGTTTTGATAAACAAAACTAATCCCCGGAGAGATGAATAACCGTGCGTGAAAAGTGCATATCAGTGATGAGAATAACATCTGCCAGTGAGATATCGGCGAAATACTACAATGGTGGATAACAATTGCATTATCGAGGGAAACGTCAAATTTCGCGACGGCAAAAAGGTGAGTTTCATTGAGCTCGATTAGATTTTTAAACGTTTTCCAGCAGCCATACGCAACGAGATTTTTTATTAACGCAAATTGAGACGTATCGTGTAGACACGCGGGAACATTGGAGAAGGGTCATTGATGCGAAGATAATAACGCCTGGATATCTCTCACCCAGAGGCATAATAATAATAGTAACCAAAGCCGGCTGCGTCGCTATGCTTTCGGAGCGCGGGCTCGTGCCGTAGGACCCCTTGCACTAATATATCCCCCTCGTTGAATCGTGCACGCTGTTTACTTTATGTCTGGGTCTGTCCTCCGTCCACGCATATTGTTTCGAAAAATATATCGACTGTTTATGCACGTAAATGTATCATTCATGTTACGACCAGTTGTATCACACATTCAACCATTGTCGGAACAGCCTGTAGTACATGTAAACTTTTTCCTCTTCTTTGATCAATCTAGTCACATTTATCCGCGTGTAAAACATTTCCGACGTCTTTCAGTATTCCTTCTTAAAGTGATAAATAAAAAGTACATTATATATATGTATAATATTAAATTATGTATATATATATGTAAGATATAACATGTAGAACACGTGTAAATGTGTAAAATGTAAATGTTAAATTTATATTTTATACGTAAAATTGTTTTTATTTGTATGATGCATTATGGTGCATGCATATTTATTAGCATCATAAAACTGTATATCAGATTATACGTTCTTGAGAGATATAAAAAAATAATATGCAATTAAATTTAACAGGAAAATAGCTGCAAATTATCCACATGCATACAATATTTTCTGATTCAGGAAAACCATTATTTCTGGTTTGAACTGATGAGGAAGTCGGGAAGAGTAATTTGAGTTGCAAGAGGCAGAGGGGCTGTTTAATTAGCAGCATTAAACACACATAAAGGATCGAGGTTTTCGTGAAAACCACAACATCGTTGAAACCCAAGCCGTCTACTCCAATTTATGCCCAGAATCTGTTACATTTAACGTGTTTATTGTGGTAATGAAACTTGACTGCATTATTAGCCTGCTCGAACCGTCCGACTGCCGGTGAACGGTAACACAATAAACATGAGAGTCATTGCCTCGATGAAAAAGGTAGCTTACGAAAAAAAAAGAAATCTCATCGCTATATAAAGAGAGAGCCTCGACAGGCCACCCTTTCTTCTTTGTATCGGCTTAAGGAGAAGTTAAGGAGGGAAGGCTCGGAAGGTTGTAATCGCGTTTATTAATATCAATGGAGCACTCCAGTTCCAAGCAGCTCCAAGCTCACAATCACAATGTTGAGCTTCATTGGAATAATCGCGTGCGTCAACGGCACAAAGCTTCGACAGTAATATTACATCCATTATTACAGTGGCAGATGTGAAAATCGATAATAAACGAGTATGTAATGTTATTTCGTTTTTTTTCTTCTTACAGTGGAAATCACGATGGTGCGTTATGAGAAAGCTGTCCCCGGTAGCAGGTAAGGGAGTTATTTATAAATGATAATTATAATTGAGCCGACGTCGGCACGCGTCGCGTTAACGGCTGGATATAGAAAGATATCTGCCCCCTCTCGGGGGAACAGGAAACAGAATTCATCCGCGTTAAGTCCGTATGCGGGCTGCTGCGCGCGAGTCATTATCATTACTCCTCGCCCTCAACTTAATTTAGACGAGCCAGACATCGTCTACTCGCGGGCAGAAGCAAAAATATTCTATTTTTGTGACCGAAGATTTTTACAGTTCTGACCCTTCAAATTCGTCGTGAGTTATCGGCGCGACAAATGCACTCCCTGCATCTTTTTTTTTTCTTTTAGAAAGTCGGGGACATCTGTTCCACGGGGGGGCAGAGCGAGACCTCTAAGTATCAGAAAAAAAATTCCAAGAAAAGCCTAGCATCTGTCGTAAACCTCTCACGTTTAACTGCCCCTAACCAATTGCTTGTGAAAGGAGAAACCCGATGAACACGCGTGCTTCCCCCAGAGTGTATTATGTACCAGAACTCACTGCCGTGTGTAACAGATAAGGTGGGTGTCCCAGGACATTCACCATGACACTGCTATCGACGGAGTACCGATATCGAGGCATCGGATAAAAATTCTACGGGTCTTTTTATTATGCCGTCTCTGAACAGTCTAAACTGTTAAAAAAATGTTAATGTAATGCATCCGACTGAAAGTTTTTATGCCAAAAGTGGTACATTAAATTTGATGTAGATAGATTCGTTTATTGCGTGTTCTGGGCCCTAAGCTTCGTAAGAACATCGTGCCACAAGGTACAAAATCATGCTATAACAGTTATCTACAAACCAAAAGAAAATGAAGAGAATATAAAACAAAAATAACATAAAATACATGTAATGGACTTTTGCAATGAAGTGAAGGTAAATTATCGGATTTAAAGTACTTTTGTAGTAAGAGTAAAGTAAAGTATTTCAGAAGTTTTTAATTTTTCACAATTGTAAACGAAATTTAATATACCAGTTTATGAATAAAATCTTCCAATTCCAGTACGTTAAATTTAATACGAATTATGCCGAATTTTATACGAATTACAGTTTAATTACCGCAATTTAATATTCAGATCTTGATTCAGGCCTGGGACTTGAAGGATTGCTAAAGCGTTCTCGATTATTGTTTTAGACTGTCTACACCTGCAACTTTACGGAGACAGCAAGGACCGGTACAAACAAGGCCAGACAAAGGCATCACTGAGCTTACAACACTTTTTGGGGGTCGAGAGTGGTTTCACTCTCGACAAAGAGTCAAACACCATTGCCATAATATGTCAAGATTTGACGGTGGTGCTCGCTTTCGACACGCGAGAGAGGCTCATACAATGGCAGGTCAAGATATCGAATAATTTAGGAGAAGGTAAGATTATCGTCTATTCTCCGTACGCCTTAAACAAACGCCCCAGTTTCTGTTCGATATTACTTATTTCGTATCAATCTCGACACTGTGTGTCCTTTCCATCTACTACCGTGCCCTACAATGAAGAATAAACACAGTACATAATTGATTTTTAATATTTGTAACGTTTAACTTTTTTTTTCATTACAGACCAACAGTTCTTAATATTGATATCAACAGCACCGACGAAAGCTAAGCTCGCCAACGGTCCGGCCCACTTGCACGTGCAGGATCGTCGTTTCTGCATAACGGTCGGTGTGCCGCCGCGGCTGGTCGGTATCTGGGAGATAGCGCATCTCCGTAGATACGGCGTCGTTGAGGGGCGTTTTTGTTTCGAGGGTGGCTCGAGATGCGGCCGCGGGGAAGGTTTGCACGTTCTTATTACGGATCAGGGCGAGGATATCGTGAAAACTCTGCAAATCGCTGCAGAGGGCAAACTGACGACGAGGAAGAGGCCAAACGGTCGTGAAAATTCGATCCAGGACAGCCCGCGTCGTCAGTTCTCCCGTTCCGAAACAAGAGCGAGCGATTTCTTCCCCTCGGCGCAGTATATGACCGCCCAGTACGACGATCACTGCGATAGCTGTAAGAACGAGAGTTCACCATGCTGGTCGTCGACCGAGAGCAGACATCAGCCGGAATTGGACGGTGATTACAGCTGCAGAGACACCGTATCCGTCTCGGAGTTAACCGATCAACCGGGCGAGTGGCGAAGCTGTTCATTGACACGGCAAAGTACCGCGGGCCTGGAGAGATGCGCCAGCTGCATAAGTAAACTGGGAACTATATCAAAGTCATCGACTTCCGGTACAGCGGGCACGGGCGCCATGCGCAGCCCGGCTCCGACGGCTAACAATTCAGCGTGTCATTTGCCACCCCGAGCGTTCGACAGACTGTCGCTCTCTTCGTACAGTAGTAGCAGTCACGATAGCGATTACTCGGGTTCCCAGCAACAGGAGTGCCACTGTCCACCTCAAGTCAACAAAAATCCCCAAGTTCAATCCGTTCATCGAGCATCGCCGAGCCCGACGGCCCTACCTCCGAGGCCAGTGAAGCTTCAACCGTCCGCAACTTCAACGACAATGAGCTCGACACCGGCTGTCGTTAAAAAACCGAAGAAACCTCCGATGCCACTGCCAAACGAGCAATCCTGCACTTGCCAGCGAAATCAAGCCGGCAATCGCAACAGCTCCGGTTCCGGACCGTACGAAAATTATGACGTTCCAAAGACGATTCTCGGACACCACATGTCCCTCGAACAACCGGCACCCCAAGCCGGCGACCAGTATTACGACACTCCGAGAAAGATAAAGGAGTGTCTCGCGTTACCGAAAATTTATCCGAACTACGACACTCCTCATATTCCTCAAGCGGTCGTTCTCCAGCAGTGCGGATGTCCAGCGAAGTTGCAGGCGCAATCGCCGAGATCGTCGTCGGCGTGTCCCTGTCACAACGTGATGAGCTGGGCCGGTTTCGTTTTACCCTATTGTCGGCGAGGTGCAGGCATCGAGCCCACGGGCGTCACCGTTCATCCTGTCAAGCTGTCGGGCGAGGGTAAAATGCCGGTCGTCAACGCGAGCGGCGAGGTAGCTATTTTCACGAGTGCCAACAAGAGTCAAGAGGCCCATTCTAAAGCGACCGGAAGCGATAAGGATAGCTGCGATTGCGGCACTAAAATAACCACGATGAATAATTATGAGAATGTAACGCCAGTGATTGATACACAACCGGAGTCGTCGAAGCGTGCCAACTACGCGAACCTAGATTTCACCGAGTCACTCGAGCACTACGAGAATAGCAAGGATCTTATCGCAAAGACGGGAATATCTCGCGACGAGATTGAGGAAATTGCCGATCAGCTCGAGGAGTCAACGGCCGATAAGGACGACGATGAGCACAACAAAGTGTGCGCCAAGTGCGGACACGTCAAAGAAATTGGAGCTGATTATTTGATAATGGATCCGGATAAGCAGATGTCGAAGAAATCATTCCCGAGCTATTTGCCGATGCAACCCGCTCACAACGCATGCTCCAAGGAAATTCTTTCGAGAATCTGCAACGGTGTAAAGAGCTCGAGCAATCCAACGCTTTTTGGCTCTTCGACGCCCGAGGCGATTAGAAAAAGATCCGACTCGGAATTTCGGGTTCCCGGATCGGCGATGCTTTCGAGTCCTTATTTAAGACGCCGACTGATCGATCCTACGAGCAGCATCGAAGCGCCCGGAAATATTGGGATGCTTTGGAGAAAGCGATCTTACTCGGCCGAATCGGCCCATTATTTGGACGAGCCGAATCCCGGATTCTCGTCGAATCTTACGATTCACAAGTGTTCGAGCGAGGCGGATAAGGCGGCACTCACGATCAAAGATCATACGCCTTGCGTTACGTCCGACATGAAGATTAATCAGGATATTGAAACGGCGGCATCGGCTCAACCGTTTTCCATTAAAATTCGACGCTCCTCCTCGGTACCGTCGAAAACTGGACACAACAGGGATTCGTCGAGCAGCAACGACTCCGGCGTATCTACGGGCTCGTTGAGTCACAGAACTGCCGAATTTGTCGAGTTTGAACTATCATTGGCGCCGATATCATCGTCGAGGAAACAAAACATACTCACGGTCTGTCGCAAAAGTCCGCCGCCGATTTGCTTTCACAGCAGCCTGCCGAGAAAATCAAAATCTAGCGATCCACTCAGAGAACTGTCGTTCCAATTTCAAAAGATCAAAGTACCGACGAAGTCGTCGTCCACCGAGGGGGATATACCGACGTGCTTACCGAAAAGCGGCAAAGGCTTCAGTAGCCCTGGGGAAGTTTCCGGCACACCGTACATAGACTCGCGCAGCACGAGCAGCGGCACCTCCGATATGTCCGATTACATCGAGACGCTCTCGTTGTCGTCACACTCGTCATCCGACACTCCCGATAGTCTCAGGTAAACGACACTCCTCTGAGAATTTCAACATTTGTTAATGGTAGAAAAATCTGAAAAAAAACAACTGCAGTAAAGGTGCCAAGAACATTCATTTTGCATAATAATAATAATGTCGACGAGTCATTAACAAATTGCTAAAAAAAAAAATTGTTCAATTTTTTCAGAATTTTCTTACATTTTTGAAGTTTCCGTTAACATTTTTTTACGCCGTAACTACGGAACTGTTGGCACAATTGCCTCGAAACTTTTTGCGTGTACTGTGAAATCGTCGCACGGAAACATATCCGAAATTCGTGCCTTTACATCGATTTTTCAAATTTTCGGAAAAAAAATTGAAAATGTAAGGAAAAGTGAAAAGATTCATATGAATTCTAACAAATCAAGAAATTTATTAAAAATGAGAAAAAGAAAGGTTTTCTGATTTTTTTAACAATTAAATAATTTGTTAATAACTTTTTGGCATTATTATTATGTAAAATCAAAGGTCTTGACAACATCAATACGCCTGATCTTTACAAAATTTTGGGATATCGCGAAATACTGAAATTCATATCGAACTAAATTTTTGGTTGGCAATTTATGTGTAAGCATCCTTAAGAGACAATAGACTTATGAAATTAATGTTTTTGCGATTTCAGATTAGGCGGCCGAGCAGGTACAACGACTTTGCGTCCTCGAAGTGGAAAAGAATATTACAAAATAGACCGGAGTATCCTGGTGGAACAGGGTCGGAATCAACTGACAACGAATACATCGACCAGTTACGCGAACATTACCCCGGTATTGGAAAAGAGCGAATCACCGTCGCCTGGATACATGAGCAGTTCGCCGTTCGAACAGCCTCAACCGACGCGGGAACACTTTCTCTTTCCCGAGGTGAGCAATACATCGGACGGAAAAGATTGAGACGATTCGTCTAGCTGACACTGACATTCCGGCATCTTGATTTTAAAAAATAATAATTTTTAGTTTTCATTTTAAACGGGTAACTCTTGGATACGATTAAGAATCTAGATCATTCTCGTTCTGTCGATGCTCTCCCGACGAAGGCCCCAGACACGGTTCTACTTTTCGTAGGAAGCTTATAGTGTTCTGGAAATACAGTCGATGAGAACCCAAAGTTCCTAGGAATTCCAAACACTAAGGATAATAAAGAGAGTTCGACATAAAAACAAAAATTGAAATGAAAGAGGAAACGAGAAAATTGAAATGAAATAAAGATTAATAACCGGGGGCGATTGCGACTATTTATACTATACGTGGATATCTGGTGGTCAACGGCATATTTTTTGAGACATCTACAAAATGTCCTGCGGTATGAATCTCCAAAATGATTATAGCAAAACATACATTTTTTACGACTGGTATCCGCAATGAAAAGAAATAACTTTTGTTTCTTCACTTATCTCGGATATCTGTGATAGACTCAGTTCTCAGACCTTATGACAATTTATCATTATTCTGAGTCTTCCTGCAAAAACCACTTCAATCAAATATCGTTCGTCTAGCTTTTTCAATTTTTTTTCTTTCTATTTTTCAAGCTGTTTGTCTATCGGAGCGAGGGAACCTAGGTTCTAGCGTATAGTCGAAATAGAGTCAATAATCAAATACTTCCTACAACGACTTAAAAAAAAAGATAAAAATAAAAAAAAAAACAATTTCTAAAATACGCTCAATAAGAAATTATAATAGTTGTATAGTGAGAATCCTGCCCTAGAGTAAAGGATAATGTGTGCATCAGTATACTTTGGATGAAAACTATATGCGTTTTTCGGATGCTTTTATTTTGATAAGTCAGATACTTTTTATAGAGGGTAATTGTACAGAAATAACTTGAATTGATGACTCTTTTATTTATAAACAAAACTGCCAATCCGGTAACGAGTCTATCTATATTATATTCAATCAAATACAAACGAAGAAACAAAAAAAAAAATGAAGGAACTTTCAGTTTGATAGAACTTACAGGGTTTTTTGTACTTAATTTAACGAGAATTTTTATGATAAAAAAATCATAGTTTACAAAGCGAACGAAAGTAGGCACCGGCGAGTAGACTGAAGAGATGAAATCTGAGCTCTGAACGAATGTGTAAAAAAAACATAAGATTAATCAATCACGATAAAAAAACTGCTGTCTTTTACTGGCTCTTTGTCGTCAGCCTCGAATCTCGCAATGCTTTTACTAGTGCAATCTCGAGGCTCGACGAAGCTCGCTACGAGTTCGAGAAACACGTAACGGATTCTCAAAAAAATTTCGAGCAACGAACGATAAATATACGCGTCTCTCGCGGTATTACTGCTGTACATTTTTATGCAATTGTGTACCGTGGTACTACTTCATTCCCCGGTTACAATGTTTTATACAAAAATCAATAGCCCAACGCCATTGATTATTTTATATTTATCAAAAACGTATTTATCATACTTTGTATTACTTGGTGCAGGATTTTAAGTCATATACTTTCTAAGTGTAATCTTCGAATTATTTGTAATTAGTTGCCGAAAGGACCCCACTATGCCTAAGATATCGTTCTAATATTTTACTTCTTTGTAGATGATTGCATGTATCGTTTTTTTATTATTTCATAATTATGCACTCATAATCTGTTTTCATATCATTGTATTTACGGCAGCTCGGATACAGAACCTATATAGATTGAAATGATATTTGCATACAAGCAGCTGAAAAATTTTATTCGATAGTGTTAGGTGATATTGAACGCAATAATCAAGAGAGTTTTAACGAAGACTTCTTGTTGAACAAATTGTATGTACAATTGTTCAAGCTCGTATAATATGTGTTTGCGTAATGAAGTAAATGCCGCCAATGTCCAAAGAAACTTTGGACCGAACGATTATTCCTTAAAACAAAATCAAATTTCATACTATCAATGTCAGTTGACAATAAAGTCATATAAACGAAAATTCATTATCAAAAACAATTGTTGAGCGCTATTCAAAGTCGGCATCTTTTATATTCAAAGTTCGAACCTCTGACGCAGCTTTTTGTTTGTTCATAGTTTTCACTCGTAGCGTTAAATTAAACGGATAGGAACGTAATCTCGCTTAAACTTGATTTCCGCATTGCCAATTATTCGACGAGCGTACGTGAGCCCGTATTGTTTCTTATACAAAACTTACGGCTTCGTTCAATGAATCAATTTTGCATTGTTTTTTCTTTCTTATTTACTTCGAAGACACTAATTTTTAAAAAGTATTAAAGTAGTATTATCACAAGACTGAGAACAGTTCGTGGTCGACTTGGTCATACCGCGAAAAAATTCTGATTGAGAGATAAAACAGCGTTTCAGTCTCGAGATCGATTGTATTTCATGGCGCGTACTTAACACGAACACTCCTACGAGTTTTCTCGTAGCGATTGGAGTCTCGTGCTTTTTTTCCATTTATTAAATTCATGTTGTACTGTTCCCCGATTTTTCTACGAATAGCACAGCGAGAAAACGTGTTCGGGAAAGCGTTAGTATATATCTTCTGCTGACGTTCTTATTGCAACGCAGAAAATAAAACTGTTTTAATATCGGAATAGCATCTGTCAAATAAGCAATTTTGCACAAGAGCCTTATACACGTGCTCGGTTAACGCGTGAATCACGAAGTAAACAAAAATAAAAATAAGACACGTGGGTTTTAGAGAGACCTAAAAAATAACGATAGTGCCACGCAAAAAAAAAATATTTCAGGTATACTATATGAGAAATATTTAGTATTAAGGAGGTGAAAACGATTGAGCCCATATATCGACTTCCATTGCGAGAATTTCGAAAAGAAAAGAATTCTCGATTGGAATTATTAGATTTTATTGTCGGTTAAGAAAAAAAATGTAGTCGTGAAGTAGGGACCCACAATATCCTCAACACATTGTATCACGTGTATTGTACGTACTATGAAAAAAAAACAAACATATTTTAGTTTAAGTAATTCCCAATTGCTCAATCGTCAAAAAAGTTAATGATATTTTACAGCTCGATTCTCATTCGGCGAATATCTTTTTGGATTACGAAAAGAGATATACGAGACAGCGGGTAGATGAGAAGCGAAAAGATTGGCAATCAGTTTTTTCCCCTTTGTTTTAAGTCGATCAATGAATTTGAGATAATACGATTGGGAGTTGCTTTCATAAACTACATGCTAGTCAAAGATTAAGTACTACCGTAGCGATAATATATTTTTATTGCGAATGGGATTGTAAGAGACACTTGAGACAGCTCAGAGACAGAGAGACGAGAAAGAATGTAATTTACACATCCCCGTGTACATCAGGCATGTATAATACGTTTATATTCTTCGAAAAAGAGTCAAGTCAGTATGTGGCACACTCGATACGTAAAATTGGTTTTTTTCGATACTTTGATACGTTACTAGACTATAATGCGCGCGTTTCCCGCGTGAATGCGATTCGTTGGAGCTGGAGCTCTCACCGTGTTTTCCGTGGCTATATTCGAGATGAATTCCAGATACATTTAACCCTTTATCAGTAACATCGCCCGAAACCGCACCGAAACGGGACTAACGGACGCGGCGTTATGGACACACTGAAAAAAAAAATTACCAATGACTCAAGTAAGATTTGCTCGCGGGCTATCAAAGAAAAAAAATGTTGTTTCAATTCCACTTTCAATTCTTACAATTCCAGACAGGATTGAAACGATAACATGTCACTTTGACAGTCTTGCTGTCGTTTTTTCAGTATCATATGGAATTGTAAGAATTAAAAGTAGAAATGAAGTAAAAAATGTTTTCTTTGGCAGTCCGCAAGCGAATTTTTTTTTCAATGCACGCAGTCCTCCGATAGGGCCTAAGAGTGGGGTAGAGGTGTGACTTATAAAGGGTTAAGACGTATCACATACGTTCTCTTACCCACTTTCGGATGTTCCTTAAAAATTGAGGATCAACGAAAGTAGGTACAAGAACGGGTGTAGTACGTCTCGAATGTATTTGTAATTCATCTCGAATGTAGTCAGCGACAGAAACCGATGAATAAAAGAACACACGGTACGTCTTCAGCTCACTTCACCTTGTGCGAACTTGGTCATACGACCCTGACCAATTATGGCACGAATAAAAGGGCAACTATGGAATTATCGAATTTCCACCTATTCGGGATAATATCGTGACACAAACTTTTTATAGGGAGTGGAGTGGATTCATAAAACTTGAAGTATACAATTAGAGATCGTAGCCTTATTGAATATATAAGGGAATTTCGAATCGATGGCGCAAGTTTACTTAATTTTTAACTCTAAAAATCGTAGCTGTACGAAATAAAAGCTCGTCCGTTTAGTTTTTACTGATAAAAAAAGAAAAGCTGAATTCCGTACCCTCGCGATTGTACGGAATTCATCGTTTCTAAACCGAATTTTTTGTAACACGATTCTAAAATGAAACAAAAAATGTGTAACTGGCTTCGACATGATGAAAACCATATCTACGAACTAAATAGCTGCTGCCTATTTGAAACAAAAAATAAACGCGAAGCGTCCAATTTACTTTTTAAAAAATGACTAAAAAAGTTTTATGTACATACTCGGTGCGGCACAAGTAGCGAATACTGTATTTTTTTTCTTTTAATTTTAATTGTTTTTCACGATAGAAAGTCGATGACGATAACCGAGGTCTCTCAGAAACAAATGTATATAGAGTCAACCGCTCGAAGAGTGGACGATT
This sequence comes from Stenichneumon culpator, assembly GCA_964017025.1. Classification (NCBI taxonomy): domain Eukaryota; kingdom Metazoa; phylum Arthropoda; class Insecta; order Hymenoptera; family Ichneumonidae; genus Stenichneumon; species Stenichneumon culpator. Next base: position 7,396,289 of record OZ024779.1, read on the forward strand.
TGATCTGGGTAATTGCAGTACCATGGTACATAGTTCAGCTTATAAAAAATCGACCTTTATATTGCATAGAGTTAATAAACGAATACGAGTGAATCTTCTCGTAAAAGTCCGATGATCTCTTAAATACAATCTCGCTTGAATAAATAATGGACTCAATCGACATCTGAATTATGTTTTGTGAATGATAAATATATTTGGAGCAAATAACGAACAGCTACTGGTAGTAAAAAAAAATCCAGAAACGGTACTATAAACACGATATATGATAGTTAAACTAATGAGAATGAATTTTGTGAATATTCGTCGTAGATAGCCTATTATTTTTCTAATTAATATAAATATGCAATGAGGCAAGAGAAAAAAAAATTGTCGTTCATTAATGCAATATATTCTTGACTACCTGTTTTCAGTTTACCGAAGTGTCCGCGCGCACATGCAATAGTAGAGGAGAGACGATAGTTTCCAATTATTCACAATTTTTATTCGTTCATAGTGTAATTACCATAATCTTCGAAGCCTCACCAGAACCGACTGCACACGATGAAATGCGATGAATTTCAAAAGTTCAGACGGCAAACGAATTTTTAAGGATAAATATATCTAAAAAAAAAGAAAAAAAAACTATACATAATAGAGCTTATGTACTCGTACCATGTCGGAAGACAGAGCGCATTTTATCCCAAAAAACCAAATTAATCTAATATCCTCAAATTTTCTATACATACTTGCGATTGGGAACGGCGATTAATTTAATACGATATATTATAAGTGATTAAAACAACAAAAATCATACGCAAACTGTAGTGACTGAGAAACTTTAATTTAATTAAGGAGTAGATGAAATAAAAGTATTAAAGAAATAGCTCGACTTGTTGTTTTATTTCAAAGAACACTCTGCATTCTTCAAGTCGTATTAAAGAGGTAAGTGTAGTTTTCAAGTGAAACAAAAAATGTACAAGTGCAATTGCACAAGGCTTGAAAGAGGAACGCAAGAATTTTCGGAAGAAAGGATCTTATGTACAATAAATGTGTTTGGTAAGAAAGTTTCCACAACTGCGTTAAGAGTTAACAATTATTTTATGTTCTATACAATAACATACTATATCTCCACCGATACATTCAGCGTATGTTACCTCTGGCACATAGGTCGATAATTACACTTTTATAGATCTATACAAAAATAAATAGTATCATTTTAAGCACGATGCGCGAGTAATTACATCGATCAACACTGTTATTTTTTCAATTTCTTTTCTTCTCACCTTTGCATTTTTTTTTACTCGAGATGCCTCCATCGCGAATTCAATTGTCGAAATTCTCAGACCACACAATCACTGGGTCATCTTTTGTTTATAGTCAGTTTCACTCGTTGCGATAACGATGAACATTTCTAATGCGTGATTTGCTCGATACATTCTACAGGCGAGAAAAAAACTCATATTTTAATTCGAAAGAGAAGTGTCTATGTAGATCCAGCATAAAAATATGATGCCTTTAGCGTTATTATTATATACATGATCGAACGATCGAATTCTTCCTACGGTAATATATTGGCTCAGAAGTTTCAACGCCGTTTTTTTTAGTACTCCGATTCGTATTTGGTCTAAGCTTTGTTGTTTTTTTTTCTTCCTAACATAGTATTATACCTTAGATGGTAACCCATTACGTCCTTTTGGAAGGACGCAAGTTTATCCGAGAAAATAGTTTGCTCTCTTATTGATTTTTCTTTTCTTCGTAGAATTGATACTTCACAAAGGTATATATATGCCGCACGGTTAAATTACATGGTGTTTGTGTTTTCTTCTTTGTTTTCTATATTTAAATAGGCTATTATTTAATCGTGTAGTAAAATAAATTGCTCGTCTATGATCCCAGTCACAGGAGGGTATCAGTGGCGGAGTTATGATACAGATTCTTCATTTTTTTTTGCGATCCACTGGATCGCACCACCGTTGACAATTCTCTAAGAACACAAGCCATCCTCCACAGAGCATATTATTTCTTTTCATGATTTTCTCGTAGTCGCACTCGACGATTTCGTGCTGCACAAATACATAATAATTTATTTTTTTCATTTGATTATTGTATCATCTAATGTAATGTCTTATCACGAAGGAAATATACGTGCGAATGCAACGTCATCAAAGGCTCGCTTCCCATAAACTCACACTAATTTTTCTAGCATTCCCAAATTTGTCTTACCATAAAGCATTTCACACTCTCGAGAAGACCGTAGAAGATTATTTAATTTATGTTAGAGATCGCGTAATGTTATTTTTGTTTTCTTGGTTGTTTTGTGCATACCCTATTGTAGGTAGAGAACGAATGCTTGAAAAATATGTTAAGTTAATACATTGCACTGATAATAACATTCGTTCACCTAATAGACTGGCATTTTATCGGATACTTCTGTAAACGGACTAGACCTAATACTAGCTAATACAATACTGTTGTTCATTGTCCCTCGGAACACGTCGATCAGCATGATTTTTTTTTTTTCATGTTTTTCTCGTATACGCCACACATTCTGTTAGACAAATCTGACCGAAACAACTGCTTGAAAACAAACACGATAAATGCTAAAAATTCATTGGATAGTACACCGAAACAGTCTTCTACTTTAATCGAATCTCTTTCTTTCTCTCTCGCGTTTTTTTATATATACAATAATAAAAGTTACAGCCTCACAAACAATGTGAGAATAAATAAATCAATGAATAAAAATCATTTCGTAAGCTGATTAATAAATTAACGTATAACAATTGTGGACGTTAGCTTCTATATAAATTCTATTATATATATATGGTGTTATATATACACATATATATACAACACTCCATATACTAGTTAAGTAGAATCCGTCCAGATAACGTCACAGAATAGCTATGGCAATATATATATATATATATACTCTGATTATCTAAAAGAATAAACTGTGGCTCCGTTTTTTGTTTATCGTGTCGATTATGAACTCCTTCAAGTGATAAATGCCGGAAACGATTTTTATCATTTTAGTAAATGCATGAAAGCAAATAACGTCGAGGGGTACATGTTTAACGTCGTCTTTTCAAAAATACCCTGTTGAATTATTTTTTTCTCCAAAATCAAAGCTAGAAGCTGAAATATAAAGAAAACACAAAAATTCGTTCTTCCCGACAGCGATCCGAGTCGATCGCGTCTGGTATAGTGAATATACGATTTTTTTGCAGCGATTTGTGAAGCATTACAATTGCACTATATCTTTGATAAAAGCTCTATAACTTCGTCGTTGATTCGTCCGCATCATCGTTAGTGCAGACGATAAAAAATGGCATTCGTAAATTACTTTTAGCTATTTAGGATTCAGCGAGATTGCGGCGAATTCATATGTTCACAGCGTCTAAGAGCGCGGCTGCTTTCAACGATCATTTCTGTTTCTTTTTATTTTTTTCTTTTCTTCAGGTACCATCAAACTGATAAAAGTTCCCGGAAGTATAGAGGATGGTGCGAGGATCGATTAAAAATAAAACTTAAAAATCCTCTAAAGCGATTGGAGTTTTTGGAAATATATATTCGATAAAACGCTTCTTTTTCTTTGCTGCATCGAATTCGCGCTACCGATATGATGTGTAACGCTGCTGCCGCGTCTATGGTTTCTTTCTTCGCATCCAAACGGGTAATCTGCTGACTCTCGTACTGGAACGATCGTCCCTGATATTGGGTGGTTCGAGATAAGCGAATCTTATGCAAAGTTTGTCGACCTCCTCGTCGCTCGAGCTAAATTTCGACAGGTGTCTGTCCATCGAGTAATCCGCCATGTCTTCGCGATCGTCACGATCGAAGGTCAAGTGTGGTCCGGCTCTGATGGGACTCGAGGCTCTGGTAACAGGCGCAGTTCGACTACCGGAAGCTATTGCGCTTCTCAGCGAAGAAATTTTGCTCGTTCCCTGATTGTGATTAACGTCGAGGGTAAAATTTCTCTTCAACCTTATTCCCCTGTCCGGTGGATTGCAATCCGAAACCTCCAGACTGTGACGTTTAAATTTCTGCTTTGAATCTTTGGAATCGGGAAGATGCGAACTGTAGATAGCCGAGTGTCGTTTACTCCTGTCGTTCGTAGTCTTCGGTTGCGACAGTCTCGGCTTGTCGAGCCTCATCGAGCATCTTTTGCCCTTTTCGTCCGAGGATTTTCCTTGCTGAAGCTCGAAGCCCATTTGTACTTTTCCGCGAGGCGTGGAGTATCTCTTCGATCTCGAATCGTCTTTGATAAATTGTTGCTGCTCGTCCAGATTACATTTCGAACGCTGTCTCGGTCCATCGTCGTAAGTCATCGATGTTCTGTTGCTCTTCGCCTGATCGACGCTCGCAGATCGCTGCTTGAGACAATCCTCGTGCATGGAGAAATGCCTCTTGCCCATGCCTTTGTCGAGACTGACGCTCCCGCTTCGCGATCTATCGCCGCCGCATGAACTATCGCCGCTGCACGAACGATCGCCGTTTCCAACTATTCGTCTGTTGCGGTAAATAATCTCTTGGAGTTTCGGTATCCTCGATGTACTGTGACACGATGACAATTGAGCTGGAATTCTTATGCCCGCGTCGACGAGAAATTCGTCGTCCTGCAGTGGCACCGGTATCTCGGGCATCGAACTAAAAGTCCAACAAGTATTTCGCTCTTTTTTAAGATGTGACAGGAGCAGAGTCTTCGAGAAGGCCGACGGTGGATAGCAGTCATGCTTGTAAAGCGTGTTATTAATTCTCGACTTCGAATAATCGATGTCCGGATTATAGTAAGAACTGCTCGATAAATTCATCGCCCTGTACTGAGGCTCACAAGCGTGCGGCACGTTGTAACGGTTAATGTGCGTGTGATCGGTAAAATCGTACGGTTCGTGAAACATGTAGTCGTGGCACGAACTCTCTGTATGATTGTTCGAGCTTACGCTAACGTTAGACTCTGATAGATTTATCCTCTCCCATAGATGCGTTAGTAGCATGCTGTTCGACGTTAGTTGCGCCCAACTCGATGTTAAGTCGTTGCTAGACGTACTAGAAGCATACGGATACTAGGATATTATAGGTCTTATTAGTAGAAATCACGATGGCGGGTTGTTAGAGTGTTATCGTTGGTAAAAAAAAAAAATAATCGATCGAATGTCATAAAATTCCCTTATCACAAGCCATAATAAATGTAAGATTCGGTATAAAAAAGTGGAGAGAAACTGCTTACCTAGCCTTCGACATATCGGATATACGAGGGCCTGATGAATTCTCTGTAAAAATTTGTTACGATTGTTGTTGAAACTTGGCTCTCAGAGTTGAAGCTCGAAGTTCATTTTTAATGGGTCAACTTACGTCTCGATGCTCGCGCCGGTGGCTCGGACATTGATATCGGTACGCCTGGCTGCTTGGCTTTCGGCAGAACCGTTGGAACTCTGAAAAATATTTATCCCGCGTGAAAAAATACTGCTTGAACAAGACGAATACGTTATTGGGCTTCCGATAACATCTCTTTGAGCCTGCAATTTCGAGTTACTACTTACGATGATCTTTGCGGATCGACAGCAAGCGAGTTTTGTCGTCCGCTTCTTCCCATGACCATATCCGCGGGATTAATTCTTGTCGCACCGGCTGAAAGAATCGAACGTTTTTATACATCCGTATAAATTAACTCATAAAATTTGCAAGATTCTGGGGAGTAATTTTTTTATCTCACTGTAAATAGTTTCCAACACTTTTACTCACTGACTTTCGGTGCCATTGGAATTTTCTTTGAGGCCAACGCTGGTGATACTAGCGGAGTCATGCCCGGCATAGCTTTACTCGGCACAATGTTCAACAGCCTCTTTTCTTCCTCGTACTTCTTCAAATCATCGCTGTCGTGTTTGCTAACCTTTGCCGGCGTCTGTAAACAAAATGAAATAATCATTTGTGAGATTCCATCCGGTGTCGAGTTGCTAAAAAAAGCCTACCGGTTGTCCCTCGTGCCTCACGTCGATGCCGTCCAATTTGTGAATAGCGTGAGTCAACGCGAATATGACGTCTCTATCCTTTTCGTTGTTCATCAAGTTTCTTACGTTAGCTTCCAGCGACGACAGAAGTTTCTTGTCGGAGGGCAAACGTATGAATAATTTCAACGACGGCAACAGCGTTACAACTTTGAGCCTCACGTTCGCTATCGGATCTTCGGTCAGACTCAGAACCGTCATGTAGAAATATTCTTTGAAATACATCGACGAAAATATGTCCATAGCTTCGATCATCATACGAATGAACAACATTCTGACATAACTGTTTGAGTTTATCGCGAACTCGGTATAAAGCCGATTTCGCAGTTCGGTTCTTTGCGCGGCTTTTAAATTGTAACGTAAAAACACGAGAAACGTTCGACCGGCGGCTAGACGAACTGGCATCGGTCTCTGAAATTGATGTATTTATTGTTTTATTAATATTATGTATAAGATCCAATTAGTGTGTTCTTTAATGTTTCAAAAATGTATGGAGATTCTTACCGCGTTCAGAGCCCTGCTTAGAGCAACAGGCACAAAATACGTGTAAATTAAATCGCTCGGAAAGCACTTTGGCAAAATTTCCATCTGCTCGAACATGGAAGCCGAGAGTCTCCAATTGTTTGTAGTCGCGATTTCCGCCTCGCATTTTTGCAGAGCTCTTCCCAGATCCATCACAGATGAATCCTGGAAAAAATACGGTGTCAAATTTTTTTGGCGTAGTTCTCGATGAAAAGGATAACGAATTCGGTGCGAGACTCACGATTTGATCCGTTCCAATAGTTTGACTTTGTGACAGAAGCTCGCATGTTTTTGCCACGTGTGGAATCAACCCCTGAAGAACTTCCTCGGAATCGTCTTTCAGCAACTTGATGAACGCGCCTTTGATTAGACTGTTCCGTGGGCCTAATATCATTGCGACCTGCAACGAAAGATCGTTCTTTTTAACATCTCATATGTATGTTCACGGCGTTTTATTAGTCGCATCGTTTGGATTTTGCATCGTTTGTTATTACTATCAAATTTCTAGAGCAGAAGGTCCATCGCCTATTAATAGAACAACCACCACAAGTTTGATACCTACCTCGTGAATTCCACAAGCGATTGTTCGCCGAACCATGTAATAAGGGTCGCCGGCTAGATCATTAAACGTAGGGAGCAAAACATCCACGTCCTCGGAGGCCGATGAAACGAAGAGGAACATTGCCGGAATATTGAAAGCGCACTGCCATCGACATTCCACATATCGTTCGTTCACTATTGGATTATTACTTATCTGAAAGAAAAAAAAAATCAGAACATTTTTGGCTCAAGTTATTCATAATTTATCGATGGTACAACTTACGAATGGAAATTCTTGCTTCGCACTTTCCTTCTTTATAGTAGGGACGCCTAATTGTGAAAGCTGCTGAAAATATTTTATAAGCCATGTTTTTTCTCCCGGCGTCAGACATTCTGAAATTAAATGCAAATTCATCAGTAAAATATATATCGCGGACTTGAAATCGGCGGCTCTCGCTAGGCTTATGAATTACTTACTTTCACTTTCCAATCCAAGGGCCAATTTTCCAAACTCTTGGGCTATGACGCAAATCACATTGTCGTCGGACTTGAGAGCACTGTCGCATAATTTTTTTATAAGCGGCGCTATAGTGCTCTTTATTACATCTGGAATAAATCGTTGCGGAGATAATTTTCACCGAAGAATGAAGAAAGTTATTGATTATCGACGAGTATCGATCGCTCGACGATTACTGTTACCTGTTTGAAGTTGAGGCAGCAAATGTACTATTGTCTGTACAGAGGCATGTCTTACAATGCTTTCCTCGTCGCTAGCTAATTCAACGATAGACGGTAGCAACGCAGGCTTTACGAATTCGGCACCGAGGCCCTCAGCAACGTAACGCAACTGAAGACAAATGCATGCTCTCACATCGCTATTTACATCTTGACAGAGCGAATGTACCGTCGGTAGTACTTCCTTCTTAATCCTAAAATTAATTGTCGCATTATTTTTGCAATTTTTTTTTTTAACATATATCTGTCACGTCGCGTGCCGAATATCGCCCTAATTACAACTATCAACGGAATCAAAATTTGATTCGTTATAATTGTCAGAGGCTTCTTATGACTCTCCTTCAAGCCATTGTCGTAAGAATAAAATAATGGTATACAAGAGTGCGAATCCGATCGAATATGAGAGATCTAAATATGAATATGATGAGAATTCTAAAGTTTTCAGCTTGAAACAGGGACCACACATCACGAAACAAATAAGCTATGTTGCAACGAGAGTGAACACTCGGCAGATCACGTTTTAGGAACACCTTACAATGTAACATTGTTGTAATAATAAATTAATAGAGCATAGATGCTGATAAAAAATATAAAACTTAGATACTTACAACTGAGAATCAAAGCGAGTACATATTTTTCCGACTAATTTGCTGCACGTTATTCTGGAGCTGATAGGTTGCGACAATTGTCCTTTATTTATGGCCATCGGGAGGATCTGCGTAATTTTTCTTATTACTGATTACCAAAACTACCAAAGCAATTCGATAAATTTATACGTGTTTCAGTTTAGATTTTTGTTTTTTTTTATATTCTCAATTGTCTCACAGGGGAGTCAGAGTAAAGAGGAGACTGCTTTTAATAACTGGGATATATGATTTTGCTTTTTTTCTCGGGGTTTTTCTTTTTTTCTTTTCTTTTGTTGAGCTTACCTCCTGCCTTATGACTTCTGCGGGCAGTAACTCGATCACGTCGAGTAAGGTCTCCAGCCATGCATGAGCAACGACTACACAAATATATATATATATATATATACACAATCATATTAATTGCGTTACATGAGAGTCAATGGAATTAAAAGCTGCGCTGGATTTTACCTGGATCTGGACTGTCCAAAGAATTCAAAATACTTTGAAGGAATGTCTGCGTAAATGTCGAATGACTGACCAGTCTTTGCTCCAGTATTGTCTTGAACGTAGTGGATGCAGCGACGTGAAACTCTGTCGAGGCAGTCGGCAGAGTCTGCTGCATCTTGGGCATTAGTCTCGATATGCATGATTGCACGTCTCCTGCTAGCAGGCTTGGCAATGTTTGTATGACGTTCAATTTTTGGATGTCGTCGCCTTTTCTGTAACATCGCAAAGACACATAGTTAAACATAAATACACCCCGGGACTCGTACATTTTTATGTGCAAAGAAATAACAAAACAAAGTGTACAACATTGTTGCAATAAAAAAAAATAATAATTCGTTTAAATAATACGAAAAAATTTAACTTTTCGTTAAATTTTGATGCACGTTGAGGAAGGTCAGGATAAAAAAATGACGAAAGTTTGGCGGCGTTAATTTATTTCGAGTGGATTAAATTTTATAGAATACAGAATTGATAAAGGAAAAATTATCGCGGTCATGTTTAGCTTGACGGAACATTGAAAAGGTGAAATGCGGTTTGCGATATTAATGTCTATACGAGTTTAGAGTGTGGCCTATCACGCGAGGTACGCGCTGCTGTGACACAGACAATACATTCGCGAATGAGTTAGTCACTGCTGTTTATGGTGCTACTTGAATATTTATCACTGAAACTCTCTTATCGAAAAAATCTGGTGATACAATCTCGTACATAGTTATACAGAAACAGTTACAATTTAACAGATACACACCGTGGTCGGTGTTTATTTTTAGACCGCAGAACGAGCCTACGAGCGGTTGGGAGATGAGCTTTTTTCACGTTAATTAGGGACGACACTGTTTGAACGTCGTCCCGAATAACGACGGTAGTTTTACTATTTTACAACTTACGTGTCCGATGCACTCTCGAATGGAGCTTCACCTCCCTCTTGCCACATTTTCAACACTCATCTTACTATTAAACTTTGCGATAATTCATCAATCAACTCGTTCGCTACGCACTCGAAAAATCTCCGATACGCGTCTATTCTTCAAAGACACGTCCGACTCACGCAAGAAGGCGAACGCAACTAACGATTAAAGCGGATAACAACTAAGCCGAGATCTATCTCCTCACGTAGTACACGGTATAGCTATATATGTGTGTATATACATATATATATATATAGCTTCAGTATACGTTACTATCTCTCGTGCCTGCTGCCTCGATTCACGATCGCGGCCGAAGAATCCCGAACGAGGAACGAAACGGCGCGCATATCTGTGCAGCGAGCATGGAAGGCTTATCCGTTCTGCCGCGTAAATTTCAAACTATCCGGGCTATTAAAGATTGCACAGGATTTTAGTTACGTAAATCGTGTGACCTCGAGACGACGATAATTATCGTACATTATATGCGGCAAACAATGGCCCAGCCACATTACCGCGCCCCGATGATTCAGTATCGAACGGAGAATACTGGTGCCCATTTTTCTCTATTTGCGTGCCACAAAGTGCAACGACGGAAGCGATTACGGGTATGCACATGCACGTTCCTTCATTATGCTAAATAGGGTCGCGATAATCATAATAGTATATTACTACGTTGTTGAATAAATTTTGTCGATTTTTTAAAAATCTTATTGTAACAAAACCTAATTGTAACAAAAAAAATGGATTGTGTAGTAAAGCCCCTTAAGATATACTATATAGATATATACGTCTATATGTTAGCTCGAAGTATGTTGAAGCGAAAATGTATGCTATGGAGATGGTAAAAATCGATTTCACAGGCTCATGCACGGAGTCACTCGGCAAATGCATAATAAATTAGTTACTTACGCTAAAAGATGCAAAGCTCGATCAACGGGCTTTTGTTCTAAATGGCTGTCTAAGGTATGCTTTCTCAGCTGATCTTCGGTCTGAGATATAAAGAAGATGTGGAGTGGTTAGCGAGAAAAAAGAAATTACGAGGCACCGTTCTAATTGTACACGCGTCCTCGTGATAATATATCATTATAGCGTATTCTTTCACGGAGCGTACCCTGAGATCCTGCAAGATCGGCCGGTCTAATTGAAGACTCGCGAAGTCCTCAATCTCCATTATATTAGACTTTGAAATACGTTTGCCAAAATCATAACCCTTTCGGCGAATGATCTGTATCGATGTTATCGAGAACGATAAACAAAATTTATCTCGGCTGCCTTCACAAGAATAAAGAAATTAATCAGTTTTTAATCACAGGAAGAGGTAGAAATGCAATTTGAGAAACATTATATATTAAAAATAAAATTTTAAAAATATATTAAAAAATGAATCTACATTAATTGGAGTTGAGTGGTAAAAATGATTGAGCATGCACGATGTTCGATCGGTAGGAGAAAATAACTGAAGCGATGACTGTAGAAAATACGAAATATATTTACTTTTATATCGACAGTCTAAAGTACAGAAGGGCGTATCAAGTGTGTATAAGCTATGTTCACACGCCCTTCCGGAATTAGACGATCGACACACGTGTCATATAATTTAGATAAGTATACAGTATTTTTTTTAGTTGGCATTCCGTACATTTAAATTATGTTCATAATTTCGGCGATATAAAACGATTGAACAGGTTTGTTTTCTTTTTATCTTCATTATTTATATTTACAAAGAGAAAACGACGATATCGAATGATAATCTATATTTTGTTTTAATTCATCTCTTATGCGTTAAAATAATCGCAGTTTTACGCTTCCATTTTGGGTATGCGAAGCCTTACTTAACTCGATTACACCTATAAATAACGTTACGATCTTATAGGTAGTTAATGTCATGTTTGTTAAACGAGACTGGATTTTTTTTCTTCGATCGCTCCTCCGAACGGAAATGAAGGATGAAATAACCGTGGGAGAAAGAACATGCTTTAAAAATGAAAATAAAAACACGAAGAACGGACGCACTGAAAGGAACACTCGAAGCAGTCGCGTTGTTAATTTATTTTCTCACCATTTTTTCCAAATTCGCTCCAATCCGTACTTGCAAATTGCGTCGTCTCTTTCTGTTACTTCTCCGCGCGGAAGTCGAAGCTGACACAATTTGGTCGGAGGGCTTGCTATTTCACTATTTTACATTTAAAACAATAATCACCCGATTGGCGATGCTGCTTTCGAAGCGTTCCTTTCTTACATCTGACAAAGTTATGTCGCTGCGTTCTACATTTAAAAAAGCAGTAAGAGACCTCGGCGTAATGTATATTGCAGATTTTTGGTCGACTTAGATTTTTGTGCGCTTACATTGTTAACGGATCAGCTCTTTCTTTCTTTTCTCTCCTCTCTACGTTTGCTGTGCGCACAAAGTTTCTGACGAATATATACTATATATATGTACGTTCATTCCTCTAAAAAAAAATCAAAGAAACTAAAATATCATCTCGACTCGAGTCTCGTCCGTAAAAGACTACGCTTAAACTTTTTTCATCTAAAAAATAACTAACGACCTATGCGTTAAGGCTGTGGAAGCACCCTGAATCACTGAATAACATCTAAGATCGACCATCGACTCGCGTTCCCGACGCTTATCATACTATATCTGTATATATCTCATCTCTCCTACAATGGGGGAACAACTTGTCGTTGATCGATGCTTTAATAAGCTAATTAAAAGTTTGACCTGAAATAAACATCTGTCGCGGAAACGCGGTCTCGTAACGACGACTCGTATATGAAGGCACGAAACATCCACTTCCCCCCCCCCCCCCCCCCCCTCGTTTAAACGCCAATCAAGGGTTTCAGTTCGGACTAGGTTCAGCCACAACGGGATTACGCAATTTGAGAGCCAAGCACAATAAAACGTGATAATAATTTAAGGTAACATTAAAGTTACGCCAGATAAAATTGACAATAAAAAAAGTGTCGATTTCACATTGATAGAACTCAGATCTCTCGCTAGGTCTCAAAGTTACTAAAAAAAAGTGTTTAAAACGTTAAATCAAGTAACCTCTATTTCCGTTCTTTTCCCGCGTCCTCCCGCTGTGACATGGCTCTTTGATTCTGCGAAGAGTTCTCTCTCTTTCTCGTGCGAGAAAGCTCATACGTAACTCTCGTCATCGACAACGGATCGCGGATAGCCAAGATGCCTCGTCGTGATCGGCGCCCGAGGTTGCGGCGGCGGCCGATAAGGAGGCGGTGGGGGAAGCGACCTGGATCTCCCAGCTACTTTGTGCCTATCCTCGAGGCTTATGTGAACCGGTGGTAAATGCCTTATCCTCGGCGGTAGCGGCGGTGGTGTGTCTGGCCACGTTCTGTCCGTGTCCTCGCTGTCGTCGCAATATACATCGATAGTTTCCGCCTGTTTGAACGAATACAAATCCGTTATCTCCCTCGAACCGTAAATCTCATTGGCCGATTCTCGATTTCCATATATATTGTTTTCCAAGCGTTCGTGCTCGTAACGATCGCCGTTTCTCGTCGTTTCTTTGCTAACACTGACGAACAGCTCGCTCTTGACCTTCTTGAACTCGTACAGATCGCTCCCCGAGTGATAACTTCCGTTTAACGAAACGGGCGAATCCCTACTGGCGAATGGATCTGATTTGACTTTCTTGAAGTCACCGAAACGATCTTTCTTGAACTCGTAACGATCGCTCGAATGCGGCGAATCGCTCGTGGAGTCCTGCTCCGAGTCGTGTAGCGAAACTCGTTCCGTGCACGAATCTTGCTGCGTCTGTTGTTGCTGCTGCTGCTGTTGCTGTTGCTGCTGCTGTTGCGACGATCTGTCGTAATCGACTCGAGAATCCCGCGACAAATCGAATTGCGATCTGTATACGACTTCCTTGCAATTCTCAACATTTTCCTTCATCGAATCCTGACGGTGATAATCCCTAGCGTATATGTCTTTGCCGTTGAATCGTTCTTTTCGCTGCTCGTGCTCCTCGAGCTTCGTTCTCGGCGTTCTCTTGAGCTGAGCTCGAAGCCAATCTTGACGCTGGAAAGGTTCCTTCTTCTCTTCCGTGAAATCGTTCTCCACGACGCTCTGGTGATGGCTATTGCTCGAATAACCGTTTATTCTCTCCTCCCAACCACCGTAGACGCGGACGTACGATTTGCCGTTCGATTTTTCATCTTTGGACAACGATTTGTCGAAACTCGATGACGAGGCGTTCACCGCTGAATCCTCCGAGCCTACCGGTGATTCGGGAATCGGGTACTCCTCGTTTGGACAGTCGGACACCGTGAGACCGGAGTCTCGCGATAACGACATGTGATCCTTGCGTGGGAGACCTTGTTCGTGCAGATTGTCCTGCGAATGGCCGCACGCTGCAACGAGAAGAAATTTAAGTATATAATAAACAATAAATAATTGTACGCCTTTGAAATTGGTGAAAAATAAATATACATATATATATTTTAATAACCCATTGTTCGAAATTTAATGACAAATATCTTAAGCCATGCAGAATTAGAGAAGCAGATATACAGAATTGAGAATCGGGTAGACAGCTATTCCTTAACGTTATAGAAAATAGTTGTAGAGATGATGTTTGAGTAATGCTTACAGTGCAGGCTACCGGTGCTCTCTTCGGCACCGCTATCGCTGCGCTCTTCGCCGAGAAGCTGAGTGATACCCTCGCCAAAGAGAACCTCGCAGTAGCGTATTAGCATTTCCGTGAGAGCGGGAATAGTTCGACTCTGGTTTACCGAGGGATTCGGCGACCAGAGTAAGCTCGGACCGCAGCACACGCCGAGATTGCTCGCGCACATAAGATTGTGCTTCGATCTTCTGGCCACATGGTGGAGAACGCAAACGAGATGTGAGAGGAGGGTGTAATTTGCTTTTGGTAACCTGTCGAGAATCCTGGAATGCACGAAGGATCATATTAATAAAAATCATAACAAAATATTTTCATCTTTGATAGTTTGTATTTTAAATAGTCGGGGTTCTTACTTTTTGATCGTCTGTACGGGATTCGCAGTTTCAAGGCTGGCCATCCAAAGTGGAAAGAGATGAGAGGTCAAAAGCGGATCGGGCAGAGATCGCAAGAAGTCTTTGAGCAGCGCCGAGACAGCGATAATCGGAGCTTCCTCAAGGCACGCCGTGTCACCCGTCGACTCCAACTGATCCCTAAGCTCTCTTACGATCCTCACGTTCGCCGACTTACGAAATATCCCTTGAGTGAACGGCCCCTTGGCGAACAACTGTTGCAGCATGACCAGCACCGGTTTCGGCAGTCCATTGTCGTCCAGTTTCGACAAATTGACACCGAATATACTCGGATTTAACGACAGGGATCGCCTTAGAAGACCAGTGATCTTGGATTTATTCTTTTTCACCGGTGACTTCAGTACCGGCCTGAGAATGAAGTGGCACGTATCGTGACCGCTCTTGTTGCAGTGCTCCAAATCGAAGCCCTCCTCAGCCGATAGTGTGTGACGAAGATTCGAGAGCTTGACGGCAAAAGGCCTCTCGTGACCGATGAGCGGATATGGCGCTTCGTCCGATGATGTTCTCGCCCACAGTTGAAACGGCCCTTGAAGCCCTAGCAATCTCGTAGCCAGATTTACGCACGCCGCTGCCGTCATCTCCGAGCCTACCTCTATCGTTCTCGACTGGAATCAGAAAACAAACATTCAATGCAACATTCTTTTAATATTTAGTTCCGAGAGATGAATTTTGAAAATGTGTGCAACGCTCGATCTAATTTCCACATTACACAGAGAAAAAAAAGCCAATTGAGTCAACAAAATGTGCGCTTACGGTTGGCGAAACAAATTTTTGGTCGATTAAAAGGAATACTTCGTTGATCAACCTAATACGCCGTCAAATAGAATGTCTCTTTACTTATTATGACAATTATTTCGTGCGATCAACCAAAAATTTGTTTCATCATCCGCTCATTCTGTTGACTCAATCGGTTTTTTTTTTCTAAGTGTAGCAAGACTTTGCATCAATAAATATAAAAACAGTGAAGAGTATCTCCGAATGTAACTACTTTCTCTCGATATCGGAGTTATGTAGTTCTGTTATTTTCTTGGTAGCATTCCGTCGCTGAAAGCTCGTAGCTATTTCAAGATAAAGGCACTTCGTAGTCGAGTCACGTGAAATATACTCCAAAACGAAAAATTTATGTGTCTCTAAAACGATCGAGCACGGACTATCGTACGGGAAGGCTAGACGTGTTTGATGACCAAAGCGTCGGAGGTTTTAGTGCCGCTAATAGAATGTGTCGAGGATAGAGAGGCAGAGAGGGATATTCAAGGGGTGCAGAGGTAAAAGGAATGGACAGAGGATACGATGCATGCCACAGGAGTTAGGTATCCGCGTATGCGCGAAGAATGGACCACGCGCGGCATAGGCGTGACCGAGTCTCTTCGTATAGTGTACTTGGATACTTACGTATTCCTTGTTCGTGTCACTGTCGTGATACACGACTTGAATGTTCGTGTCCGGCGGCTCCTTCATACTCTCTTCTCGTACGAGCTCCGTCAGTCGACCCCACCAAAGATCTCGCGCTGCTGCAGTCCTGTGAACAAAAACGATAGATACGCGTTCTCAGAAACGGAATTTAATATTTCCTTTAATTACTTATTATAACTTCGGGGGAACGGACAATCAATAAATTTTCGCATGGGACATACATCATTGCTTTTACTTGTTTTTCCATCAACAACGAACGAACAAACGAATGGTCGTGACTCTAGACTGTAAATTGAATGTACTGGAACTCGAAATTTGCTCACATTACTTAAATTAATTAAACATTAATGTACTTTTTTTTGTAAAGTAAAATTACAAATCTTTTGCCTGAAATTTCCCAACATTTTCAATAAAAATAAAATTTGTACTGTAAACTTTTACTGAAATTTCAGAATCAGTTTATGTAAAAAAACTTTCAATACGGTTTATTAATTTACAAACAAACTTTTGTATAGTGTATACAGCGAAAAAAAAATGTTTGCACAATTAACAAACATTCTTTCCACAAACGTACACATTCTTTAAAAAAAAAAGTGACGAATTAATCACGTTGAGTACCGCGTAATACGTGGCATACCAGAGGCATTGCAGCTTCGAGAAAATCTTTCGCTATAAATCTCGCGAGATGGAGAGGACTGCTGTGCGCGAAGGGACTTGGAGAAAAAAAGCAAAAATTAAGAGAAGCACAGGGAAAAACGTTAATAACGTAGTCGAGGCAGTAAAAATAATGAATCTTCACGAGCAGTATTCTCAGTTCCGTTCTTATAATAACAATAATTATGATTATACCGCAATGTGATAATAACGAGGATAAAAACCGAGATGGACTCACATGAAGGTGGCGACGACGTTGGTCGTTGGCCAACCGAGTACGAAGCTGGTTTCCTGAGACTTGTTCGTTTCGGCTACGTCCTCGATGTGACCGGCGGTCAACCATAGCTCGCTCATTCTCACCGATTGCTTGAGCTTGAAGTTACCGCCGCTGCGAGCTTTCGCTATCAGCAACAGATCGGAGAACAGGAAGAGATGCCTCTCTTGCGATTGCATCCCCTGTAAAATAAAAATGACGAATTGAAAAATCAAAATTCTTCAACGGAAAATTTATTTCGAAATTTTTCTTCCAACTTACCGTCGTAAATTGCACCGGTGTCTCCAGAAGAAACGTTCGGGGCGGCGACTTCGGTGCTGGCGACGTCGACGAGACGTTTAGCGATTTTTGCGACAACACTCTCGTCAGCCTCCCGGTATTCGCTCCGCTCCTCTTCCTTATTAAACTCTTCATCTTCTGAAACAATGAGGAACGTTCAGACTTACAAATAATCAAAAATTAAGATATTATATTTTAAATAACTGTTTCACCGAAATGGAAAATATGGTATATTGGGCATATTAAAGGGTTGACATCAATAAAACAAAAAAAAATTGAAATTAATTTTTTCCACTCTACTTTCTGAAAAAAAAAAAAAAAAAAAAAAAAAAAAATGAAATTGGGACAGCGGTGATCAACGTGTTTGATGTCGCCGAGATGAATCGGTGACGGAAAAGTTTGGCGCTTGGTAAGTTTTGGTTCCTTCTGTGAGAATGATCGATCGACGGGTCATCGAAGGACTCGTCCGAGATTCACCCCTGAATTAGCATAACGCTGTTTCGAGCCAAGATCCTGACCGTCCTTTATTAAAATTCTCCACGGTGTACTCGCGATGCGTCTAAATGCCTCTCCCAGATAGCGTTAATAAACATCTGCACGAACCGGCAGGATCGAAGCGGGAAAACATCGTCGAAACTACGAGGAGGCACATGTCGACTGCCGAGAAACGGAAGGGCGTGACCGAAAACATTTTGGACGTGCTTCTACCTGACATACGCCCTTCTGTGTCTCAGCAGCCGATACATATACCTTCAGGTATTCACAGTACGTATGCTACGTGCCAACTAATCTTTCTAATGGTCCGTAATCCCTCGGCGTTCCCGACAATACCTTCGAGACGTTCTCTCGCACGCCCAACATGCAAATCACTTTAGAGCGCGCGCGCGCGTGCGTTCCACGCTCGGTTCTACCGGCCCACGCCGTCGGGAAAGCGTAGAATATCCAACGAGCGAAAGAACAATAAAAACGAATAAAAAAAAAATCGAATAAAAATAATTTTTTAAAAATAAACAGAGGTACAATGCCGTTTGCTTTTAACGACCGGCCGTCCGACTGCTGCATCTTCCGGCGTGGAAGCAGCCTCGTTCCGCGCCCGGATTAGAACGACAACGATTTCAACGAGAGTTCTTTTCCCTTGGTCCATTCGCCAAGTTATCTCCCCGCTCGAGAGGATGAAGGAGTGGACGAAAAAAAAAGAAGAAAAAAGAAGGATCTCGCTCGCACGAGGGACGCTGTATATGGCGTACGAGGGAAGCGATCCCGCGTCCGAGTGTCTATACACGCGAAACGCGGGAGTTCGCAGCCTCCTCGCGATCCTCTCGGGCGTATGACGATCGGTCGAGCGAGATCTCTCCTTCTCTCTAAGAGCGCTCGCGGAAGGAACGAACGCGGATTCGCGCTGGCTCTCTCGGAGACGCGTCTCCGCTCGTATGGGTGACGCACTCTCGTCTCGGGAGAAGAAAAATAATGTGTGGCACTCCTTCCGAGAAACGATAGAGATACTTTAGTACTCACCGCGCGGTAGCCGGCCCGGCCGGACTATACGGGTGTATATAAAACGATCTGGTTGCAGCGAGGAAGGCGATAGGGTGGATATAGATGGATAGATGGATCGGAATTGCAGGGTTTTATGGCACCAGCGTAGGGTTTCTGTTCTGGTCGACGATCGCGCACTTACCACCGCTGTCGTGGGCTCCGTACTTCTGCCGCGTGTAATTATAGGTGCGGATCGAACGCGCGAGGAACGAGCTCGACGATGGGAATGGAGGAAAGGAAGAGGAGGCCGATATCGCCGAGAGGAAAAGATCGTTGATAGATAATTTATGTTTACCGTCGTAAGGACATCACGCTCGTGAAGACGGAGGTTGTCGCCGGGAAAGAGTTCCTGGATACGATGGAGATCGCCCTCGAGCTGGCCACGCTGCAGCACGGCACCGCTGCCGACGCTACCGCTGTCGCCGTTCTCCGATTGAAGATTCCGGGCTTCCTGGCCAAGATACCTCTGGTACTCGGCGAGCCTCTGGACCTGGAAAACAAAGGCAAATCGTTAATTAATTTATCGAAATTCAACTCCGGGCCGAAACGGACTCCACGGAAATTCCTATTTTCTGATATTTGTTAAATAAAAAATAGTAAATATTTTTACATCGATTAACTTTTTATTTCCTTAAGGAATTCTAGGTTTTCGTACTGTTATTTTTTTTTTCTGCAAATTACTCGATGATCATTATCTTTTTGTTTTTTTTTCTCTTCGCAACTATTTTTGATTGGTGCTTTTCCGTGCCACGTACAAGAAAGAGGTGAATAACTGACGAAATGGAAATGCAGGCCAAAACGGACTCCACGGAAATTCCTATTTTCAGATATTTGTAAAATAAAAAATAAAAATATCTACATCGAATGATTTTTAGATTCCTCAAGGAACTTTATGTTTTTGTAATGTTAAATTCTTTTTCTGCAAATTACTCGATGATCATTATCCTTTAATTTTTTTTCTTCTCAATTATTTGTTATCGGTGCTTTCCAGTGCCACGTGCAAGAAAGGGGTGAATAACCGACTTACGAGCTAAATTACTGTTACTCGATCGGGATTCATTAGATCGAGACTAACGAAAGGGATTCGCTGAAATTTCGTTAACCGCCGAAGAATGTGTACCTCGGATTCTCAACGGCAAACGAGAGAGAAATAGCCCCATTAAGTCTCAGCGCGGAATGCACGAGTACGCGTCGTCGGAGCGTACTTTCTTTTCCCTGGCGGCGTTCGCGGCACGGCACATGGGGGGAGCAAAATTGCAACTGCATCGGAACTCCGGCAGTCACTGTTACCGCTTCAACAGGTATTTCCGCCCTCGCGTATCAGCCGGATAATATATTCGCAGAAAGTGTGTGAACTTCCCTTCAATCAGCGATATTATACGGCGTTCGAATACCTCGGGGTATTATCCGCGCGGGAATAAGCCAGCCGATTGAGACGCGCGTATAATCTAGCTGTCTCTCAGAGCCGATCGCTCGCCTGTGGGATTTAACAAATCCCTCGCGTGTAGATCCGACGGGCACGAGAGGGAGATCGCGCAAAGAAAGCGCCGAATAATATATAATCCCATTGTGAACGGTGATGTCGATCTTTGACAGTGTGACCTGATTATCCTGACGGATGGACCGAATCTCTCTCTACCCGAACGATAACCGCGCGCACGTTGCTCATTTTAATGTGAAATTATTATAATTTTTTTTTTCTTCCGCCTGTTACGATTTACGAACGGCAGAGTCACTGGTTAATTATCATAAAACGTTACTCGCGTTGGCGTTACACATGCGCGTCCTCGCGTTGTATCCGTAATTCGAGGACGCGGTCATGCTATATCTGAGAAATAGACGAGAAAACGGCACGGATGTTGGCTATGGTAATTGGATGGTAAAATGGGACAGTGAAAGATCGAGGGATCTTAATGGACGGTAAACGCGGTTTGCACATTTTACAAACACATCTTGTTGACATACTTTTTTATCATTATTATTGTTATTATTTTTTTTAGTTGCAAAAACGCTCTGTTGATTTAGTGTAAAATTAAGAAGAAAAAAATTGTTGACCCAAGCGAATAAAAAATGATTGTTGAATGTAGGAATCTTTTTTTTCTTTTTTTACTGTGTGACAGTAATGACTAACCCTTTCTTGCGAGCTATCTCAATCGTTTATGTTTTGCAATAAAATTCCGACTAATAATTCAGGCCTTCAGTCCATAATCGTTCGGATTACGAAAGCACGCCGTAAAGTGAAGAAAGAAAAAAAAACGCATAACGAAGCCTCGCAAGCACGTGAATCATTTTTATGATCGCTCTCAAGGGTTAAATAAAAAAAATGCGCGTGACTACACAACGTGCTAAAAAAAATGAGTCAATTCATTCGTTCGTATCCTGGTGTGTGTCCGTGTTTTTTTTTTTATTATAGCGAGCATTAAAATTCCAGTGACTCGATCGAGTTTAAATGGCCAACGTTTCAACTGCCAATCGCTGTGACAAATTTCCTAAATTCGAGCTATAAATGGTTGTGAGGCATATATGTACCTACGTTCTGGGTATCGGATACATAACCCTCGTCGGAAAACATATCCACGTATTTGACAAACATAATGTATTGTAAGCCGGGCCGTCCCGATGATCCGTTACGCACTGTGTACACCGAGCACGTGTGTGATCGATAGTTATGCAAATATCTATAGGCAAAAGGCGTAGCCGAAGCCACAAAGTGTCGTTATACGCAAGCAGAGACGCCAACGATAAAGCTCCGATTATCCACGGTCGCTACCATATTTCTGTATGTACACACACCCGATCGTCTCTGCGTCACCAATTCAATTGATCCAATTACCGAACGAATTTTCACTAGAAAATTTATTGCCTTTTAATTTCCAAAATTTTACATTATTAATTTTTTATTTTTTATTTTATATGATTGTATACAATTTCTACGATATTGTGTGAACTCCCGAATTTTTAATTTACACAACTTGTAATTTCACAGGTCTCTCAAGATTACACGACCGGTCGTAAGATTCGCGCTCGATCGACTGATCGAACTTCCTATATCGGCCGTCTCCCGCGGAGGCTTCGCGCCGTGTTCCACGAGAGTCTGGCATGCCGCGGATTACGTTGGTACTAGGTATATACATATCATTCGCACATGGGAAGGTGAGACAGAGCTCTCGCGTCATCTCAATCGAGGCACGAGCGGAGAGACACTCCCGATACTTCCGTGAATTCACTTCTCGCGAAAGTGATTCACGCGTGACCATCGTCGGCGATCGTGCATTGCTTGGACGGGGTATTCGCGGTCCAAAGAGAACTTTGCCGGGACGCTGCGGCAGAAACGCCACGGCTGCTGCTGGGGAAACAGGTGAATCAGTGTACGTGCACACGAGAACCTGTGTTGGCGGCTCTAAGTCCTGTGCTCGTAGCTCTCTATAAGCCCATAACGGCAGTTCTTTATTCGCGGTTCTGCACGAGCTAGGCAAAGAGGACAATGAATCAGTCATATGGATATGGAATTATATTTAAGGCAATTTTATGGCTGTGATTAATTCTATGGAGCACTGACGTACGAAAGGTGCAGTTATTTTTATCTGTATTGTTTATAGCGATACTATGAACGATGCATTTTTCTTTTCTTTATCGTGCACGTAGTTGGATCGAATGGCTGTGAGGCTCGGAGTTTTTGAGTCATTGAAAATAACCCCGGTGACAGTATCGGAGCCTGTACTCTATTCCGCAGATTCATGGTCCGCGAATATTATCCAAAGACCATGAATCTCCCTCGGGTCCACTCCAGTGCCCTCCGGGTCCACTTCAAATACATTTGAGATGTATCACGCACGTTTTTTACCCCCTCTCCTGTGTTCCTTCATTCACACGTCTCCGTCATTGGCTGCATTCGAGATACTTTCCAATCTTCGATTGGACGTGACGTCATATCGGAAATACACCACTTCCGGTCGAAAAAATGAAATTTTGACATCGGACTCGTCGTATTTCCGGTGTGAAGCCACTTCCGGTCGGAAAATTTGATTAACAAGCTGGAAAAGACTTTTTTCGTACGACTTCACTTCCGGTTGAAAGCCGACATTCTAGAACCGGAAGTGGAATATTTTATGTTCTCGATTTTTTTCCGTAATCGCAAATAGAGTAGGAAGTTCCGTCTTTTCAGCCGCGTTTTCCACGTACGCCTCTCCCTCGGCTCCGCATGTACAATCAGATCTCGTTTGCGAGTTTCGATCGCGGAGAGAAGTATGTCCACGGGTAATTGGCGATCTCTCGTCGTATACAAACTACTCCCTGTAAACGAGAGGCAAGAGGCAAAGCCTCGCCGACGACACGCCGTTATTACCATTATATCCACCACCGTTTTCTCTTTCGCTCGTAATAACGAGCGAGCGAGACGGGACTCTCGGTTATTATATCGGTATTTGCGGATATGTCGAAGGGACAGTCAACGGTTGAGGATGCCGGGTGGGACGCGAGAGGAGGGAATGGACTGAATGAGCGCCGTACTGCGTAGTGGCAACAGCTTCGCAATGAATCTAAGACCTCCCTGCGAACTTTCCTCGTTTTCGTTTACTTTCCCGTCGTTATTGTCGCGGCTGGTATATGCCTTTTGTGTGTTTCCATACGCGTGTCACACGTACGCACAGTTACAACGTAAACCAGACGCAGCGATGACTTTTACACGATGCCATACTTGGGAGCTCCCGGGCGTTCGCACACTTTCACCGCGTGCACGCAGTCGATTCTCTTTCGGTATATATTGTATACTGGGCATCTATACAGTACGTATATACCTTTTGCCACGCACACTATGTATCATAAGAAGCGTACGCTCTCCCGTGCGTCGTACGCTGTTATAACGAAGTTTCGTCACCGCGCAATCCGTCGGGGATTTTAGATATAACGAAGCAATAGATTAAACCGAACTGTCAAGCCCAAAAGGTGGACTATGGAAAGTTTTTGGCTCGGATGTTATGTAGCAAATATTTCTTTCGAAAGAACGTGGACGGCAAAGGGTTATCGGAATAGAATAGTTGGGTCTCGTTTGGCGGGAAAAAAATTAATGTTTTTTTTCGGTTCTGCATTCGCTGCAGCAATTTTTGCATTTGTAGAAACCCGGGAGTTTCCGTTTTTTTTTTAGCTGATATCGACACGAGCGGATGGGTTATTCACACAGTCAAAAATAATTTCGTTAAATCGAAATACGAAGTTTCGTGAAAATAATTTTGTTAAATGAGTGATAGACTCGTTTGTTCAGCTTTGAATATACAAACCTATCTTTTGATTTGTCGTGTCATTAACAATTTCAGTTTGTACTTTTATTTGCAAAACTAGAAAATTAACATATAAAAAATTGTGAACGTTCGTGGAAACGTTGTTGTAAAAAGTACAAACTTTTTTTTGCTGTGCATGTTGCGCTGTGGAATGACTTCGTTTAAAAATCTGAGAAAATTTGAAGATGTAACTCGCAGACGGTGGACGTAAATTTTATCAGATTTCTCTGACACAAGCCTTCGCGTGGAGTTAGTTTTCGTTCTCGTCTGTTTTTTATTTTGAAAATATGTCGCTTTTACGCGAGCCCGTCCATCGAAAAGGGTTTTGGATCGAATAACGAGCGGACCGCAAAATTTTTCCGGGCCGCCGTTGTTTTTCGTTAGGGTGGGGACAACATCGGCCTACGTCGAGGGCGCAAAGGGTGAAATGGGATATTCCTTGGCTACCGGCTACCGGTCGCGACAGCCATTCACAGGACTCGTCTCTTCTTCTCGGCGCGCCGAGCGTTGAAAGGAACTCGATACGGGAGCTCCGGACTCGGGTTAATCCCCTTTAATCCCCGTACTGGTACAGGCGTAAGACGGACGCGACGAAAAGGGTGTCGAGATTGTCTCTAATGGAGACCCTCGAGAAACGACGAAAAAGGATTCCCTTTCGGGGGCGAGGGTTGTTAATCGCTAGATGACGTTTATTTTTATTTTTTTCCATTCGTTTCTAAATTCTATCACGATCGACGGTTGAATTCTTCGCTTTACCGTGTTACCTACATATCTCGGTTGCCCGAAGGAATTCCACGGCCTCATATAGCACGGCATACCTCCACATATATCATAACATATATAATATATATATATACATATATATTTACATGTATATGTATATAATGTATATATATATATATGTGGTCCGCGAAGCGAACAAATTGCTGGGACGAGTGTGACGCAACGACAACACCTGTCTCGCTGGGAGTTACAAAACTCGATTCTCCGGAGTGTAGAATGTGCGCTGCAGTAAATACACGAGCGGCCAGGCCGAGAAGCATTATGTGCCGAGGACAGCACGCGTCGCGTAACGTGAGCAAAGCCGCGCCTGTGAGACAGGTTCATTGAGATAAGGCATCGAAACAAAAAAAAACAAATTTAGTGGGTTCGTCGATAGATATTCGTTGGGAGACGAATTTCGGGCGATAGTGAAAATGAGTATAGTTTAAAAACATAGAAAAAGCGGGGTTTATACTATTATTATTATTATTTTTAACAGAAATAAAGCATCGGACTAGAAGGGTCGATACGAATTTTTTTAGGCAGGAAAATAAAAGAAACGTGAGACGGTTTGCTGTCCATTAAATGTTATCGGCAAGTCCGCCTTTTTCTTCTCATCTCGTATGTACGGTGCGTTTGAATAAAAATATATATCAAAATAAAAGGGTTACCGAAAAAACGTCGATTTCTCCGCAAGAATAAATCCTCTGTCATACGACGAGACGAGAGGATGAATCCGTTCGCCTCGTGTATAACCGAGCGAGATATACCCGTGGGCTATTCCCGGCTTTTACTTTCAGCTCACTTTCGAATGAGCACGCTCTCGAGACGCAGCCTCGACGACAGCTTGATGCTGCTCGCTGCCGGTGTACAAAACTTTTGACACGTGAATCCGACTCTACTGAGAATCGCACGATATTTTTGAAAAAAAAAATAGTTTACCGAGCGCACTGTACAGCGCTGAGTACATGATATTTCGTCTCTGCCCTAACATCGTGCGATGGCGGTTGAAAGATGGTGCGTGGGGCAAAACGGGGTTGAAAATCCGCATGTATCGTTGGCACAAAACGGGGCATCCAAAAATTATTGGACAATTGAGTGTTTCCCCCGCTGTCGCGTTTTGGCACACTGTTCCATTTTGCCCCGCTCACCCCCCACCTCCAAGAGACGCTACTCCGCAATTTTTTTTATTATACATTTTTTAATTTCTCGGCGCAAATAACAAAAGGCTATAGCGAGTATATACGGCAAGATAAGTCTCGTTGCTGCTGCATAGCCAGCGATCTATAGAACGCGGCAATGAATTTGATTAGTCTCGCGTGAGGAACGCATTCGAGGCGAATCTTTGGTGTGCGTGCATGTTTTTAACACACCCGAGGCTGTCGATTGAGATGTAATTTGCCTCCCCGTGCATTGTGCAATGTCCGCGGATAATAATGATTCCCGTGACTTTGTGCGCGAATCATCGAAGTAGCTTGACAATGCAAAAAAAAAAAAGAGTAAAGAAAAAAAAATCACCCGTACGTGTACAGTGTATCGCGTGGCTCTCCGTGCGACTACGCAAGAGACGAGCAGTATGCGCGAGGACGAAGACGCACCCATAGCGAGCTCTCGGCGAGCTCGGGAATGCGGCGAGCGAGCTGAGTAAAACGTCTAATCGAATCGTCCACTCGGGAGTCGACTCTGCAAGAAAACCACTGCGCTCTCCTCTTCCTCCTCAGGAAATTGATGAACCTCTTTTTTCGTCGGGCTATTCGCCCATCGGGAGCCGCGGAGCTCGCGGTGGAAAATTAGTCGAACAAACGAGAGTCGACGTAATAATTTCACGACCCGCGCACGTAACGTTAATGCAACGGGAACGGATATAATTGCACGCGAGTTGCACACCGCGGCGGTAAGATATGCCGAGAGATTGAAGGATCGGGGGAACTTCGAGGTCGAACTCTGATGCAGCCGCTGCTCCAACGGGCATCTGTGACTCGGGGGAGTGAGCGAGAGAGAAAATATTTTGTTAATTTGTAATTTATATCTTAAGGAGGCTGTTAAGGAAAGCAACGACGGCGATGTTCTCTCGTGATCTCGTCGCGGCTCGGAGGCATCGAGCCTTGGCTTAGATTCCAAGTTTGTCGCGTCTGCGCAGCTACCGAGCGCATTCTCGGACACCCTTCTGGTATGCAACGATGCACAGTTTCTCGGCTTCATATTTTCTTCAATTTCATATCTGTGAAATTTTTCATATCTTTTTCGGGTGAATTAATCCCCCGAATCGAATATAACGAATACAGGAGTTCATTTTTTTCAATCTTATTTATAATAATATCTTTCAATATTAATATCAATTTTATTATTATTATTATCAATTCAATATTCAAAAAAGTATTCTCCATTTTTTAAAAATAACCCTTTTTGCCTAAAATCGCTGAACTCCACGGCAGAAAATGAAAACGAGCTGCGCGGACTTGTCCGCCAGTGTTCTCCGGTAATGTAGTTATGTTATCGTGTACTCATACTATACTTCGTGCGTAAAGATATATGTATAAATTCCGTATCCCGCACCGCGTTCGGTCATGCAGTCTGGACGTCGTACATAAACTTCACAGTTGTACAAGAATTTCATAAAACACGAACGAGCGCATAAAGTAAGAAAACACGTGCCCGAGAGCCCTTCCTCCGCTGGATATAATGCCGCCGAGAGAGGCATATCTCTCGCATGGAGGCCATATTCCTTCTCTCCTCTCGCGCTCTCCTCGCCCTGGAACTTTTGCGTTTTCCATTCACTGCGTTATACACAATGCACGATCCGCGCACGCGCTCTCCCGACAGACGTGCCGGAGGTGTTTATAACAGCCGACGTTTTATTATTGCAACGGTCGCGTCAATCGTGGAAACTCGGGTCGGATGTCGTATCGCGAAAGTACAAACGATCGTTCGTAATTCAAGATACAATAATAATGTTATCGTTTACTCGATCGGGCTAGTGAACTCAGTGCGCTTTGATGCACTGCTCTACCCGAGGTCTCGATTTCATACACCACGCTGACGTCAATTTTTTCATTCCCATTTTTTTTTTATCCAATAGACTCCAATTGGACGCATCGAAGCCACCTGCACTTTTTAACGAAGTTCGCGTGACTTTCTAACTTAAAAAATTAAAATTAAATTTTTTTCCTTTCTTTCTATTCTTTGAACGAAAATAACGAGAGCCGGAGTCGCAACTTGCCGCAGCTGAGGTCAGTTTCGAAGAAGTGCAATAGTCGAGGGGGGAAAAAATTATGTGTACCAAAACACTGAAGTTCCAGGACCGAAGTAAAAAGGGGTCTCGCAACGTAGATTATCGGAGGGAGGTCCAGATTCGAGGCTAACGAAGACGCCAACTTTTCGGTCTCTCCTCGCTCCTGCGCTTTTGCTAGCCATTAGTGGGAATATCTAAAAGCCGTGTTCGTTGTCCAAGGAGAATCGGTGCCGATGAAAGGAAGGAATTTGGTGAATGGGAGTGCCGCGAGCTCGCGGACCGCTCACGACTATCCTCGCGGCTCGCTGCGAGCTGCAACATTTTATTATATATGTATATATATATATGTATGGCCGTCTCTTTCGCTCGTTCTACAATGGTACACGCTCGCACAGCATCCACCGAAGAGATAGGACACTTGTGTATACCGGTCTGTGAACGACGACGGAGCGGTCTCGCGCGACGTATGGAAGGAATTCCCGCGGAGATCCTTTCCGATAATCCGCGACTATCGCGCTCTCCTCTCGGCAACGTTCTGCCCGCTATAATCCACACGCCTATCCGACTATCGAATCTAAATAAAACATTTATTGCGCGGTAATAGTGAACATACTTGCAGTCTTTGATTTTTTTTTCTTCTTTTTTTTTTACAAAATGTTTCCAAACTCTCTTCGTTCTCTTTGGATTCTTGAGAAAATAAAAGAGTAAGAACCGTATTCTAGGCTGTTATTTTTTTCAACGACCGAGCTCAATTATCGAACCAATTTGTAATCTCGCTTGACCGATCGTGAAAACGAAAAAATGCCATTCGACAAAGCCGGCGACCTCTAATGGTCCTGCCTAATATCGTCTTGAGTTTAATTTAATAGACCGTCAGGGCACTAAACCGAAAGAGTTGAAATTATCCACGGCCCGCTCGGTAATGAGGATTACGTCACCGCAGCGAAGTTCTACCTTAAGATAAGACCGTCTTCGGGCATCTAAATGATCCACCCACTCGTTTCTCGTAGCTCTTCTCGGTATACCCGCCAGAGAGTCCAAAACATTCTCCGTACGACACGTCACCCCCTTGTGCCTCTTACGTGGACTTTCGAATATTTCATTTTTTTTCCCCTCCCATTTAGTACAATATCTCTCTATTCAACCGAGTGTGGCTCATCGATTCACCGAGACGCTCGACGATGAGTTTTTGCGGGGGTGTTAGGAGAATGGTTAATGACTCGAAGTCCCATCGGCGCCTGCTTGTCGCATGCAAAATTACGTGCTTTGTCTGTAGATAAAATTAAACAAATGAGATAAAAAAAAATCGCATAGAGAAATCCTACGAATTATTCTGCAAAGCGTGAAAGTAATAATAACTGAACAAACAACTAAACTAACGGGATGATAAATTAGTCTCGCGGTTCGGGTTCGTCGCTCTTTATATAACGTTCAGAAAAAGATTGGAAAAAGGGTAAAGGGAATCGATCGGCTGCCGCCGGCGATTGAAACTTTGTCGAATGTCCTTCCCGCACCTCCAGCACATAAAACTCGCATTATTTTCATGGCGAAAAAAAAAATACAATTTACGACAACGCTCTCCTTTCAAAGCGTCGGCTCGAAAAGCAGACAAAACAAAAATGGCAATTTTCAATATTCTCAACTCCGCAAACAACTGGAACGGCGAGTGCGCGAGTCAGAGGAGCGGTAAAAATACGCCGTGTATCGCCGAGGAGTTAACCAAAGATTTAACGCGCAGGCTCGCCCCGTTTGCTAGCACCCTTCGGACGCACGCAGGCGACAGGAGTAATGGGACTGTAAATCAGATGCAATTTCGGGGTACGTGGCGAGTGAAGAAAAAAATAAAATAAAATAAATAATAAAAAAAAAAAAAAAATTGGCGAGAGCTCTCACGTACGAGAAACAAAGATAAATAGAGTCACAAGAAATATTATGAGTGTAAGAAAAAACGAATGGCATGTTCGACGGTCTCGCGGCGCGTTAACATACATACACGTATACGATAGGTATATACACGTACGTACATGTAGGTACGAGGAGATGAGGTTGAGGCAGAGATTAGGCGAGGCAGAGATGTCGGTCGTGCGTTGCAAGCGCTCTTTCCTCCTTTGCCCGGGCAAAGTATAGATTCGAGATAGCGTCCGCGAAGAGCTCCCCGTCCGGGAGATCCGTTCGCGGAGTGGATGTCCTTGGCGCTCGGTAGTTAACCACCACAACGATAAAACGCTCGGGCATCATTACCACTACAGCAACTACTGCTGCGAAGACGACCAAGACGAGGAGAAGTGATGCTTGCTTTGCTACCAGGCCGGGTTACCGGCCATTACCAACACCATCAGGTCGATCGGTCAGTCCGGCCAATCGAGGAAGCGCCCTCGATGCTTGTGCATGTATATATATATATATATATAGAGTATATGTACATGCACATGTATATGTCTTGTCGTTGGTCGCAGCCGAGTTGTCGTGCATTCACGCACCGGGTAGCCGCGATTTTTTTTTCCAGGCTGCATCTCGGGCACGTATACATACGAAAGAGTAGATCAAAGATTTTCCGTGTATGCATCATACGCGTGTGCGAGATCGAGCAGCGGTCGGTCGTGGATGTTGTTACAACTGGCCGATCGGGGGGGATCCCGATGTTGAGATAAGTCGGAGAAGACCTGAATGGCAGGGAGATGATACAATTTCCTGTGGAAATGACCTCCACGCGTCTCGAATCGTCTCTGCACAGCAGTGGTGCGCGGCCGACTGTTATCCGCCGGACCTTTTTTTTTTTTTAATATTATACGAACCGGAAATCTCAGTCGTTGATCCTGCGGTCGAGAGACCGATGATATATTTTTGTCGATAATTTTAGACGTGAAATCCTATTCGATCCTATCGAGTCTTCGTCGTTCAGATTGCTGTTTCATCGGATTTTTGTTGTAAGTAGAACTCGAGCACACCTCAGAGTGGTGCAACAGGCAGATCGATTCGATGCAGATTAATTGAAAGACACATTTAATTGGCGTAATGTAATCCGTTCAGGTCCAAAAACTTTGCTTGAATCAAAATATTTTTATAAAATGTAATAACATTATATTAATATATTTACATGTCTGTGTAATTAAATATTAACGTGCCAATGAAAACAACTATCGGAACCAAAGAATTAAATTGATGTTACGAAATCAATGTATCTCAAAACCGGTAGAACAAACAAAATGACAATTAACTTATTAATATCTCCCTCGACGCGTCAATCACTGCAACGTCGTTCCTTTGATATTTCCGTGGGGGAAAAAAAAAAATTCAGAAACGGTTGGAATTGCTCGCTCGGGCGTCGAGTTCGCGGGGGAAAAGATTCACGCTCATCCGTTTCACCGAGCATAGCACCGGAGCCAGGCTGGGCAATTGTAAATCACTCGAGAACAATTAGACAGACAATGAGGGGGGGGGGGGGGGGGTAAAAGACGGAGGAGCGAGTGTATATTCCTCCGCTCGGAGAGCGGTACCTCAGCGAGCGGAGGTACCGGCACTGTTGATGCGCTTCCTCGTATAAGTGTAATTGAAGCCGCGAGCTTTGCTACCGTCTTCCTCGTCGGTCGGTTTATCAACGATGCCCGGCTCGCGCGCGCCGCTTCGACGACGTTTTCTCTCCTACCGCGGTGTCACTGCGAGGTAACGTGTACTGCACCTGTTCGTAACGAATGGCGTATCTTTCTCGGAGACACTATTGCCGCCAGCGCAGACTGCGGACATTATCCCATAAGAATTAACAGAATAGATAAAAGCCGCGCACGCGCGCGCAAGCGCGAGCGCCTGTCGGAGAAGAATAATAGGAAATATCGTAAAGGTACGCGCGGCGCAGGGACACAAACGCTATGCAGCAATAGCAAGGGTTTAACGAACCAAGCATCTGCAACCAAACATCTGCACTCTAAAAAAAAAAAAAAAACATCAAGAAAATAAAACAGAAAAGAGAAAGAAAAAAGGTTGCTTGTTAGAGAAAAAAAAATTTGTTGCCGCGAAAGTAGCGTCGAAATACGACGAAGGTACCCCTTTAAATTTAAGTCCACTTTCGCACACCTCGAGCAACTCTTGTCCGCAGTTTGAACTTGTATACACCCAGCAAGTGTATATTTCCAGCTCGACCAGTTTTCGGACTCGGGGAGCCTCGCAAAGTCCCTTCACCCGACGCCTCCTACTATACTACTCTGTCGGGGAATAATTCGCTATGGGCGAATTAAATTGTATACGCGGATGGTATCAACGCATTTTTCAACTGGTAGCCGCCCCCTCGGCGCTCTCGTATCTCCTCGCAACGGACGAGAGCGGAGAGTGAAAAAAGTGCAATACTTTCTTTGTTTTTTTTCGTATACTTACGCGACTCGTGCGATATAATCGAGAAGAGAACTCTAAAAACTATACAGGATTAGAGACTTGGTATAGAATTTCAACGAGTTGAAGCCCATGTTAGAGGCTCGTGTGTATCGAAGGGGCGGTCACTTTGATTGGCCGATTGTTATTTCATGGATAAAATAGGGCCAATGAATGTCTTTACGGCTTGAAAACGGCCCGGCGAAGCTTATCCTGCGATCCTGCGCGATCCTCGCCCTCTCCCTCCCGTTCTCACACACGACTCTTATGCGTGCACATACACCCGGCTCGATACTGTTACATTCTCCGATGCTCATCTCGCTTCTCTCATCGACAATAAATGTGTTCGGTACGAATGGATTTACAGCGGGAATAAACATCACCCTCTACGAGCTGCTTGCGCGCGCATCGAGGGGAAAAATAAGAAAAATTGAGACACGAAACCGGGGAAAGAGAGAGGAAGAAGCTCCTTACACACGAGTTCTTGCAGGAATTTATTTGTATAATATAGAATTTCAACATTTATTGCTGATCGCTTCGGAGCTCAAGACTCATCTCATTAATTTCTTGTAAAATTACAACAAAAAAAAAAAAAAATCGCCGGATCTTGCAGTGACTCCAAAAATGTTTGTTAAATGTAAAAACATTATTTTACCGCGCCTTTCGATAGCAGAAAAAACGGTAAAAAAATTTGTAGTAAAAATAAATCGCCGTTTCGATTGAACATTGCGATTGCAATTTTTTGTTGTTGAATTTCGGCTCCTCACAGCATAATAAAGAAAATAATATTTTTTAATCTCATCTTTACACCGTGAATAAAAGGGTCATCAATTTTCACAAGTCTTTATTTTCAGCCGTACCTCGTTATTGCTCAATTCCGTGAAACTTGCGGTAAAAAAAGATAGCTCGAAGAGCGAGACCTCCTAATACACCGCGAGCGCCGACGTGACTCACGCCATCCGTCTAAAGCTCGTCTAAGTGCCCCGACAGTGGGGCTCTCGGAGTTCGCCGCGGCAGATAAACCCCCCGAGTGATTACCTCCGTACGTAGGACACATGCACAGCATGCCACGTCGGTCAGTCACGCAGGCGCTCGAATTAGCCTTTACCGTGTTCTACTCGCTCCATTGTAAATTAACATCGTCGACGTTTCAAGAAAGAAACGATAAAAGCAGTGCGGAGATGTACGCGAGGGGACACGAGTGTATGCTCGGTGCTCCACGGTTGGTCACTGGGTTACTTAGCTCGAACCAGTTGTGGTAGAGTTTTACCACCTTCTCCCCTCGTCATCAAGAATGTCTTACAGGCATGCATGCCACTTGCCCGGTGCAATCGATGGTAGATAGTACAGATTTCAGCTATTTTGTATTTTCAATATTTTTATACCAGCTTTATTTATTTATAGAAAGTACAATTTACAATACATATTGCAAATTTAATTATTACCAATAAATACTTATTGAATGGTTAAAGGACTGCGGTCGATGGTCAATTGACAATGTACTACATAGGTGAAAAGAGAAAAGTTTATTAGGTATTAAAAAATCTTTCACATGTTATGTATTGTTAATAAACTCACTACTACTACCATTTATTGAAAATATGAAGATTGAGAAAATCTTAGCACCGTCTATTTTTCTCGTATATTAATTGGACATATCGCCCTCAATTACCCCACTGGAGCTGGAGACGAGTAGTAGACTTTTACTACCTTCTCCCCTCGTCAGCGGAAATGTCTTACAAGCATGCCTTATGCCCGGTCCCATCGATGATAGTAAAGATTTGAGCGATATTCGTATTTTTAATATTTTCATACTAGCTGTGTTTATTTATACAAACTAAAATTTACAATACATATTGCAAATTCAATTATTTAAATGATTATCATCAAATATTGATTGAAAATATAAAGCTTGCGAAAATCTTGGCGCCAACTTTTCTCCATATCACCCGCAATTACCCCACCGGAGCCTGAGAAGTGATTGCCGCTAAAAAAAAGCGCAGGTACCCAGGAACACGCGAGCCGAAGTTACATCGTTCCCTCCCGATGGCCGGTCGGTTTGGCCGGTGGAGAAAAAGTTTCACGTGCCAAAGATTTGCGAGAGATGCTCCGAGAAAAAAAGCCAGTCGCGGGGGGGATCGAGGAGAGATCGAAAAGAGCGTGAACCTCCGCAACGGCAGGAGAGCTCAGAACGTGCTCGGGACCTCTGACCGACTGGCCCGAATTCATTCACGGCCCTTATTATTCATTGCTGTCTAGCCGAGCGCGCGTTGCCTCGTTTGCAGAACGAATGGTTATTATAGGCAAACGGTTACACGCCGAAGTCACGTACCGATTATTATTGGTGGGTTCGTCGGTTGGCATCGCGAGTGAACTCTAGACCCGCACCCCCTCTTCTCATTGAGGGCAACGTTTTTATCAGAGTCGTCGGACATTCTCAGACCGTCCCGGGGAGACTTAGAGAGAGACGACTCTTTCGGTTCGACGACGACTGAATCACGAAGGGTCGCGACAACGACCTTGTTAAATGAAACATATATATATATATATATATAATGGACTACTATACAGTCTAGTAGGTCCTCGACAAAGTCAGCCCTTAGTCATCGCAGGAATGCGACGAGGAGCCACGCGAGTTTTGCTCTTGTCTCATTCGGTCTCGAGAGCAGAGCTGTCCGTCTGGGCTGGGATCTCAATGTTTAGTTTGTCGTCTCTCTGTATACTGTGAGAGAGTAAACTTCCTCTGCGAGAAGTCGAGAGTAATCGAACTATGTACTATCGTAAATCAATGCTTTTGTAGGCGAGGACGAGTCATCGATAAGCTTGAAGGAAGTTATATTTGGAATTCGTGATGCAAACGGAGAACGGAAGAAAAGGGAAAATTCCATGTTAAGCTTACTTTTCTAATTAAATATTAAATATAGAGATAACTTGATTTTTTAACGGTAAAAAAAAATAGTTTCAATGAATTTCATGCAATTTTTTTTCTCACTTGGTGCTAGTCCAAAATCACCAATGAACTTTACCAATTTTTTTTTTCTCATGCGGTAGGTGTCGCGTTGCGCGGATGCTTTTTTTCGACAAATCTTGAGAAACGTGTGACTTTTCTCATATGGCTGTTTTTCCGTTTCTCAAGTGCCCCCGGAAGGGGGTTCGAGGATCGGGTTTCTCGGGTCAGAAATAAATCCACAGGCTGTCGTCGTGGGACACACGTGACGATTATCCTGTGCCCTTGGGACTTTCAAGGGTGAGAAGATTTTCTCGCTACGTGTTCGGTGTCTCGTTTTCTCGTCGACGCAAGTCTGACTAACAGGTGACAACTATCGTACACTCTCGAGTTTTTCACTGCTTCGGTTACACCGCAGCGGCAGTTAAGGGGATGCATTCGGAGTCTAGGAGAAGCGGTCAATGCACCAGCCCAGTTATCGAAATAACTTGAAACTCACGCATCGCCCGAACTCGCCGGTTCATCTCGTTTTCGGGAGGAGCATTTCCCAGAATCTACAATACCGTGCCGGACATTCGCAGACTCTTGACCGCGTGCCAAGTGCACCCAGCGAGAAGAAGCGTCAAGCCCAGAGCAGCCAGTGCACAGTGCGTTGACACACTCGGGCGAACTAATAAATCTTCCGACTTGCCCGAGAGCGAGGCGTGCACTGCTCCGAGTTTCCGGACCGCACTCTTTGGCTCGCGGATTCTCAATTACTGCATAGACATCTATATATACATGTTCCAGCAATGGAAATAGATGCCGCGATCAAAGACCCCCCCATTTTATTGCGAAACCAAGATATCACTACCGGGAAATCTACAAAGATCGCGTATTACTCAACCCAGCGCGGAGTAAATAATATTATTATGAAAGCAGACTTGGATTTTTTTTTTACTATGTACTGCCTTTTGCTAAAATTTTTCGAGAATTTTTTTATGAAAATGAGGATATTTTCAAAAAGCTGCTTCACCAATGTGGCAAATGTGGTTATACAGCGTTTAAGTTTTTAGTAGAAGATAAAAAAAAATACTATTCATGTTTTTTTTTACATGAGGAAGTGATTTTGTATTTTCGTTGATATACATATAAGAGATTTTTTTTCATCACCTTCACGATTTTAATATAAAATTGAGCGCTATAGAGTACGATACTCAAGATTCTTATGCGGGTGCTTCGCGCAACACTTTGACTACCTGCTCGAATCTTTTCGCACTGTCGAGGAAGTGTCGAAAGGAAAATGAGAAAAATCGCATCGAGCGTGAATTCGCGAGAAGCCGACACGAATGAGTTTTCCTGCTGGTCATAATTCCGCACTAAGCGCCTAAATAGTGTTTTAAACGGGAGTTTCATCCCTTTGATCCTATTCTCTCTCACCTGCAAAGCTTCTTTGGAGAGTCGGCGCACCTTTCGAGACCTCCTGCGCTCCGAAAGATATTTCTTCGCTGCCTCGAAA
The DNA here is from genome assembly GCA_964017025.1 of Stenichneumon culpator. Lineage (NCBI taxonomy): Eukaryota > Metazoa > Arthropoda > Insecta > Hymenoptera > Ichneumonidae > Stenichneumon > Stenichneumon culpator. The sequence goes on from OZ024779.1 coordinate 7,433,400, forward strand.
CGGTTCCCAATTTCACCGAGACACATTACCGATGCTTCTGTGTCTTCGACGACCGTAGAACAAACCTTCTCGGCATTGAGACGAATTCCTTCCCTTTGTACACCCACGATATTCACGCGAAAAAAAAGAACTTTCACTCTTGTAAAATTTTCAAACTGCACGTAACTAATCGGTGAATTATTGTGAAAAGTGGCTCGAACCTTGGAGTTCGATGCTTAGGCGAGAAATAAATTAGTGTGAATTTTTCCGAGTGCCGAACGCGAGAAGAGAACGTCGAGGACCTTCGAGCGTTCGTCGAGGGTTCCCAGGTCGGAATAACCATGGGACTGATCGCCTCGAGGCTAGGGAACTGTTACGGGCCCGCCTCGGCACTCTGGTGGTCCCCCTTGAAACTACAAAACTACCCCCAGGCTTGTTTTCCCGACAGTCACATCTGTTTTTCTTCGATTTATCTTTGTCGGCTTTGCACATTAGGGCCCTCTTCCCCTGTCCGCTGTGCGTCAGTTTTTTTTTCTTTTTAGTATCGCCCTAAACCACAGATAAAATAACGTTCTCGAGCATAGTTTGTGAAGCGTGAGATATATTCTCAAGGCAGCGTTCATTAGCCCAAATGAGGTATTGGAAGAACGAGTTCACCGTAATCGTAGGCGAACTTTCACTAACGATTTTCGTTCACAATATCTTTACTCGGGCATTTGTGTGTTATCCGATGCGTGGAATAGAATGCGCGTTGGACGAAAACAGTGTAACGGGACACGTGAGGATAACTTTCGTTTGTCACGTGCCGATCGTTCCTCGGCATTCTCTCGGACAATAACGAATCGGCGATAGCAGAGACGAAGCATCGTAAAGTATCAAAAGCTGTGTTAATATTTGTCATATTAATTACAGAGGGGAGATTAAACCTAAGTGGCAAGTTTCGCGGATGGATCGCCCGGTGACAGAAAAAAAGGCCCGACCTTGCGGGAGCCGGAGGATCGTTCCGGTATTTTGTACTTTACAACCACTTCGGCCTTCAGGTAAATCGAGGATTATCGCAATTCGTGTACAACCGACCATTTATTGCTTGTAAATTTTTTGTCGTTTTCTTTAGAAACGAAAGATGAAAAAAAAAATAACGGCCCGAGCGCATCTTTGTTAACGCAGCTTCTCGAAATTTTATCACCCAAAAAGAGAGAAATATTTTTTCTGAGAGTTTGCGAGAGGGGGCAAAACGGACCTGTACGCTCCGTTCGGATAAAACTTTTTTTTTTTTTAATCCCGTAGAAAATTTGTCAGCGTAGTCCGTTTTGCCCCAGGGCTCCATATTGCCCCGCTTTCCTCTATATATATGTCTATCTTTCTCGGGGCTGTTGCTTTAGTGGACTAGAAGAGATAAGAGATGGCTTTTGTGGAATTGAAAGATTATTATACAGGTATATATATGAGTAAAGTATAAAGATATCTGGCAGGCCGGACGTCCCAATCCCGGTCTCCGCCGTACCGTGGCCAGGTTCGAAGTCACGTACGAGCGGAAAGAGCGAACCAGATCAAACAAGACCGCGCAAACTTTTTTTCTCCTTCCACAGCGTATCCTCCGAAGGCACTTGTATTGGCTCGAAGAATAAGTGTATCGGTACATAGGTTGTTGCTCGTGAATATTTCGGGGAATTATGTCCGTAAATGAAAATACTGGGAGGAAGGAAACCGCTATTGCATTACGAAGTCCCACTGTCCCATCCATATTAAAGTCTGTGTTTCTCTTCGTCGGTCAATTATTATTTATTGAGAGGTTATTATTATGCGTTACTTATAATAAGAATCGCTCAAATAACGACTTTGGTCATTCTCGATAGCCCCGTTGAATTTTTCAAATATAATAACAACTTTGGCCATTCTCGGTGGCCCACTTTAATTTTTTTATATAATTTAAAAAAATGTTTGCCTTTTGTTTCAGTATAAATATTTAAAAAATCGTTTAGCTCACAGTTCAAACGGTAGCCGAAGATTTTTTTTTCGGATCCCTTTGAACCACCGGTGCGTTTCCTTATCGGTGCGAATAGAGCGCGCCTCGAGGTGAAAAAAAAGTGGGTTCGAGGGTTTTTTGATTCCGAAACCGGATACTCTTGGTCACAGCCGGGTCGGCGGAGGCGAGTATATACTCTGAGATGAGAAGAGCGAGAAGCGCCGAAATAGAAGCGCGTTTTGGATGACAAGTGGGACGAGTGTATTGCAGCCACGAGAGCCCGCCGGTGTCTGTCGGACCGAGAGGGAAAACGTTCGAGTCGGTGCATCGAAATAACCGGATGACTGGAGCTCATCCAAGAAGAAGACTATCTCACGCCGAGGGGTCTCCGACGGCCCGGCGCGTCATTCACGGTTTAACAACCCTAGACGAGACTACCGCGATCGCGCCTATCAGAGGGTGCACTCGCGTCGCACCGGTGAGCACACTCCGGTTCGAGGAAGCTGCGGGAGCTTATCCGACAACCGGTGAAAGGCTGAAGAGACTCGAGGAAAATTCTCGAGGAATTTTTATGACAAAGATACGAAGTATGGAGAGTTATCCCATCGTCTCGACGACGAGGGGATAACGATGTCAATGTGTCATGCAGCTTATAAATGCTCGCCTGATGCAACACTTGATGTCGCTTATCGCCGGGCTTTGTTCGTCGTAATGTTACAAAACGCTAAAACGCTGCATCGTAATTATAGCACTGTAATCGCGAGGGAGCTGCGAATTAACTCATTGACGACAAACTCATCCACGGCAAAAGAGGTTTGTACAATTTGCAAACGTCTCTCGCTGGCGAACGTTCGCAATCGTTCTTCTGTTTATTTTACAATTTTCTTCCTTGTCTCCCACTAATCGTACCAAAATTATTGTAAAATTGACACGAAAAGTAATTGTAAAATTAACAGAAAGGAATTGCGGGAGTTTGCGGACAAGTGTTTTTTTTCAATGTTCAAACAGTTTTTACCGTGTAGATTCACGCGAATTGTTATTGTTTGAAAAAATCGAAGTCAATGTACGAATATAAATCCACCAAAAATAAAAAAATTGCATGAAAAGAAGAGCAAAATTTTTTTTTATGTAATAAAAAAAGATGATGAGAAAGACTCACCGAGTCTAACTGACACTTCCTCACGTCGTAATATCCCCTGTAATACTTGAACCACATCACTGATCCACATCCTTGTTTCGATGCATTATCGATATCGCAATCACGATCGTTATTGTTGACACCCGGAAGCACAACGTAACACGAGACTCGAATCCTCTCGTCGTTCATATGGTTCACTTTTTCGTTTTCTATGAAAATTCTGCTCCTCCTCCTCACCAGGCCCGCGAAGTTTCAAAACAACTACCGCAAAAAAAAAATTGATTCCACGAACTCGCGCGAAAGAGTTGGGTGTTGTACGGTGACGATACAAACAATCGTATCGAATTGAGACGAGTGCGAAGACCGCTGGCAGTCGCGTTAAGTGCCAGGCCGAGCGAAGTGCTGCAGCTACTACGGGACGAGAGCGTGATACGATGCACTCGAGGACCTTTGAGAAACTGTTCTGGTAGCCATGGCCAGAGGCCAAGTATAGACTCGCGCTTGCACCCGAGCGTCTGCGGCACGAGCTCGCGGGATACAACTGCACACACATCGAAAGCCTCTGTCTTGACAACGTTCATGTGTGAGCTCGATATGTCCAGAGGGTTTTCCACGATAGCCGCTCAGCCTGTCCGAAATTAATCGGGGCGTTTCGTCACCGCGCCGCGCGATTATCGTCTCATTGGTATCATCAGAGAGGTTTTACTCGCACTGAAGTAAAATGGGGCTGTAGAATTGCGATGAAGTGTCCCGAAAAAAAAAAGGAAAAAAAAACTGAGAAGCGTGGAAGAAGCTTGGAGGTAAAAAAAAAATGTGACGGGGATATGCATCGGGATTAGTATCTCCCTTCTCGTCGACTTAATGTATTCGGGAATCTTTGTGGCTCACGGCTTGACGGTCATTTTTCTTCACCCGCACGGCCGGAACACAATATAGATAGAGATAGTAAAAAAAAAAAAAAATAGTTTCGTGCGCTGCGCTCTTCTCCGCGACAATTAATCAACGATTAGGATAACGAAGAAGCTCGTAGATTCGCGTCCCGTAAATTCTCACCAAGGAGTTTCGGGAATCCCCGTTCTGCACGAACCCGGTCTCATATTTCTGGTTATTATTTTATCTTATTTTTTTTCTTCTTTTTTTTTCAACATCGTGTTCACAACTCTTTGGAGACGGATACGAAAATGCGGGTTCTGTGTGTGGTCCGCGAGGCGGGAATGGATCCAAGGCCTGTGGAGCGATGAAAAATAACATACAAAAAATTATGTCGGCGACAATCGATAAGGCGAATGTCAACGCGATACTGGGAATTATTTTTCGGATTGACGTCGCGAGAATTCAGGTTAATTGGCTTTTGGGAATCGATCGGCCGCGGGACAGGTGCTAATTGGATGTTTTGGGCGATTGCCTAATAGTCTCGACGACTCTGTGTAAGATTCACTGAATGGAAAAAGGAACGGCAGAGAAAAATAATAAAAATTACCAATAATTTGTTTCCGTCTCGATAAATTCATATCGCACGAAAGAAACGGCACATTAAAGCCGGCCGATATATCGCTTTCACCCAATTAGTAACCGTTCATTGCACTTGGACCGCGGCTTGATAGGCCGAAGTGTTCGTTACGCGGCTCGATTACAATATATCCGATTAATCGTTGTGCGAAGCGCTATTTAGATGCTCGCTCGGTCATTTATCTAAGACCATTGTTTTTCTTGAGAAACTGAGAAATAATGTTTTGAACGCTGCGGTCTTTGCAACTGGCAGTACAGAACCGCGCATCTGGATCACACAGTGTATATATATATATATATATATATATATAGACTGAAAAAAATGTGGAAAAGGCATCACTGCTCGAGCAACCGTTCGCCGGACAATAGACAATGCCACCGGCTGTCTATTATGTTACCAAACCTTACCGCTCCGCGCGCATACCTAACGTTAATGCACGAGAATGGAAACTCGGAGGATTTTCAGTGTTCGCGATACATTGTACGAGCTACTCTAGCGATAGTTCGAGCTCGCGTTACATTTATCTGCAATTACAGTCGAAGATGCGCCGCAACACGCGTCGTGTGTGTAGCAAGCTCGTTGAATAACGGGCGTAAAACACAGTAGACAGACGGAACGATTATGTATAGGATTCGCCTTTTCACGCTCGGCAACGAGGCATCTTCTTGCATTCTCGCTAAACGTGAGACGCGCACACATGAACCGCACACCGCGCACGCACGCGCCGAGTGCAGTGACCGAAATCTTAACGCGGCATGGGCTATAAAAGTGCGTTATGAGAGAAAAAAATATATCGCTGAAAGAAGAAACTTCGAGGGACAAATTACAACCGTGCGACGAGAGTTCGAGAACTACTGAATAAAAAATATACGTAGTGGAAAAGGTTTGTACATTCTTGTCCACAGTTTTTTGTTCAGCAATGAATTCTACTTGTAAGTAAATAAATTGCAAGATTGAAGAGAAAAAAAATTGTAGAATTAGCAAGAAAAAGATTGCAAAAATTAATAAGAATAAAAATGGTAAATCAATCTAAAAAAAGCATTGTAAAATAAACGAGAAGAAAAACTGAGATGTTTTGTCGGCAAGAAATATTTGTTGAATGTACAAACTATATATTTTTTTTTACCGCGCATCTCTCGTTATTACATCGAAATTTGGCACGAGAGAGAATGTCCGAGGAATTGCGTGATTGCAGGGGAGCGCGCACTGCAGTTTACTCTCTTGCAGTCGGTTGTCCCTCAGCGACGACGAGTCAAATGATCGGGTCAACGTCTCGGAAATTGCTCGAAGCGTCTCAAACCGATGTTGCTGACTGTGCTGTGTGCGTGTGTTACACGGTTGAGATTTTGCGCGGCACGAAGAGAGAGGAAAGAGATCGGCGAGGAGGAGGAGGAGGAGGGCGATGACGAATTTCTCGACGAATTTTCGGTGCCCGGCGCGGGCTCAAACTGACAGACTGTCGCAGGGGGCATAGCAGGAGGAGAGCCACCCTCGTGAACGGTTCTCGTCGAGTCACTCTCCTCTTCGGTGAAGCGAGGAAAAAGAAAATAAAAATAAGAAAAATAAAAAAAGGGCGACGAGGAAGCAGAAAGGAGCAGCATCGGTAGCGGGAGAAGAAAAGAGCGTGTAAGAGAAGATGAGAAAGACACTTGGCGACGTGACCGAGCCTCTGCACTATCCTTCCGTCCTGAGAAAGAAGAGGCGAAAGGAGAGCTGTAGGCAAGAGGCGAATCGAGATTGCACCGTGTACGCGCGGGCGAACGCGAATTTAAACGGGATCTTAATTGGACTTGTCCGCGAACGTCACGGGAAGAAGAGAGATTACGCGGGAGCCCGAGACTTTGTATCCCGCGGTACGGTGAATCGTTCGCGATTAACGTCGCGAAGGTGGCAGGGTGCTGTCCGCTAATTTTTTGCGACAGAAAAATGACGACCAAAAAGAAAATTCATTCTTCAACGTCAAATCAAATTCAATGCGTAATTTGCGTCACAGAGGAAAAAAGTTAACTAAAAAAACTAGTTACCAGAGTTTTACAAGGGTGATTGTTCAAGATTTTCTTTTATGCTTCGTTTTATCGCGTGTCAATGACTGGCTCCGGTCGACCTAACGCCTTAGATCTTTGTTGCCGAAACGCGTGTATGCATCGCTATAAAGCGGCAAATAAAGACTGCTGAAGAGTGAGTGGAGCAAACACGGCGCAGTACGAATCAGAATTCTATTTCCGGTCTTTAAAGCCTTAGGCGCCGAACGAGAGAAAGACGAGGGCAGGGTTTTCTCGTGAAGATAGTCATGGGAATTTTGTTATTCCAGCTTAGCGCACCAGCGGCAGGAAACAAAGGCGCCGGGAGGGTTTATCGTCCCGGCGGGATCGTCGGGTGAAAGACACCGAGAGCCTTCCCCCCTTCTCCCTTACTTCAATTCGGCTTTTCTTGAAACCATTAAAATTTTTATAAAGGGGGCGAATCAAAGGAATTACATATAGCGTAAATGGAAAATTCCGTAATTCCATCCAGGCGGAAAGCCGATTGTTAATAGGGCAACAATAACCTCGTAACAATACCGCGAATCGAGATAGAAGAAAAATCCCCTTCGGCGTTCAGTTAATAATAAAAGTAAAGAAATAACCAGGACAAGCTCTAATTGAATATGAAAAATTCGCCCGATTAGATAACTCATGGCTACTCGTCTCAATGAAAAATTACAGTTTTGATTGAATTATTGTCGATAGCACGTTCTTTTTTTTTTCAACACGCAATAAATCAATGGCACGAACGAATAATACACTAAATGCGCGAAGTTATTATTCGTTGTTACGCGCGTACAAAAGATTACGGGAGAGAAATTCTACTGGCATTTTGTCACTCGATCAATTTAAATCAATCGATCGTGTGCACCCCTCGGCGACCTGTTCGCCGTCATCTATTCCGCCTCTCAGCTCCCTCTCGATCCCTCGGGCTCTTCGCCACTTGAATTTATGAACGGGCCATCGCACTCTCATTAATCAGTGCCCCGCACCGTCCAACTCGCGCTCATCGCTCCACGTTATGTGGTATGTAAAAAAAAAAGTAAACAAAAAAATACATTTGTACTTTATCGTCCGTACACGCGTGTAGCAACAAAACGCGCGTATGCGATGAGGAGCAATGCTGATGCAACGTCACTTGAACGGCCCCCGTGTCAGCAATCCACGAGTATAGAACGCGATTCCAATGGCAGCTCTCTGTGAGCCGTGGAAGAGATAACGTTCCTAAGAGAGAGAGAGAAAGAGGAGCGCTTCGAAGCTCGCGATTCCTGATTTATGAATCGCGCTCGTCTTGTCAGTACGGCCACGGCGTGGCAAGCGGGCAGCCGCGCAAGTGCACCGTCGTTATCTTCGAGCTCATACCGGCTAGATGCACTTCGTGCTCTCCCGGCTATATATGTATTAATAACTGTGCGAATAATGAATAAGCCCTTCGTACGGATTACACGCTTCCACTTAGCTCCCTCGACACCTAGGTTTCTATTTTATTCGACCTGTCGATGAATAAGATCCCGAGGATACACGATGAAAAATGATTCCCGGCGTTGAAACACCGGTTGTGGAATTTTCGCCGCAACATCGACGATTCCTACGCATACCCATTGTGATCGGAGAGAATTTGATGTACTGAAAGGACGAGTTTCAACGGGCGAGACATTTCAAATATGAATATCCAAATATTACATAAGTTGCCTAAAAAGCTAAATATTAAACGGCATTCCACAAAGCACACTTTTTTTGTCATCAATTATAGAATAAATAAAAAGAATTGTGAAATTACCAAAAATATTGTGGACTCCGTGGGCAAGAATTATTCGGCAAATGTAAGAAATCTTTTCTTTTTACTGTGTGGGTCGGTGCTCCATTGACCGTGGAGGAGAGCCCGGTGGTTCAGGGACATCGAGCACTGTATAAAGAGGTTTGCGAAAGAGGAGGAGGACGTGCGCGGGCGTACGCAAAGAGAGTATATCGTAAATCCGTGACTAGTCGAAACAGTTATGTTGCATGTTCTCTGTCGCTCTCCTCTCCTTCTTAGCTTCGATAGCTCAACGTTGCGGCTTCGGTTTCTCTTATTTTTCATGCTGACCATGCGCCGCGCATCACTGCCGGTATCGCTGTGTATCCGATGTGCACACATGTGTGCGACGGCGGAGATCGCATTGCGTATGGGCATGCAAAAGTGGTGTAGATTCGCGTCGGACGCGGGCCGCGATCGAACGTTGGCTAGATCCATGCACGGGCGCCTCTCTCTCCACGATGGAATTTACAATCACGGAAGAAGTGAACCGCGACGCAACGATGAAAGGATGTAAAGTATAAAAAAAAAAATTAAGTTTGAATTTGCGCGCATCGAACGAATTATTATTACCGAGGATAATTAAATGGGGTTTAATGCTGGACGCACCGCCGATCGTGTAATAACTAATATTCTCCGCCGAGACGTTCAGACCTGCCTAGCGGGACTCTCGGGAATCGCACCGCATTGCTCGATCGAGCGTTGACACAATAAATGACGCGACGGGTTGTAAAGTGAGACGCGACGGCGGTGGAGCAGGGGAAAGATACGGCGACGAAGTGGCTATCCTCACTCTGGCAGGGTCGGCCCTAAGCATCAATTAGTTCGCGGTCTGTCACGACTCGTTACTCCTCGTCTATTAGTTCACTCGATACCGCAAAGAGCAATGACGCTGCGGAAAACGTGCCATGAATCCTTAAAAAAATAGCACGGCGGCAATTTTTCGTCGTACAAATTGATGGTGTTTGTCAACGACTGAAAAATATTCGATGCCCACGAAATTCTATGCACCGAATAAATTTGAACTTTCTTAGAAATAATAGTGGGAACAATTATAATAAAAATAATTAGTGGAGGAAAACGGAGCAAAATAGATTTACTGTTTCAAATGCGTGAAAATTGTCAAAGTAGACCATTTTGCCTCGTTCTTTCAGAATCATAGCGAATATACTGACTGAAGATGAACCGTAGAAATCAGACGCCTCTGAGACATGACTTACCTGTAACAAAAAAACAAAATATAACGTTAGATTGAGATTAATAATGTTCTTATCGATTTGCGTAACAATTTCACTGATTACAATGAATTCACAGTCCAAACATTAATGAAGTTTTGCTCGATGGTCACAAGCAAAAGAAATCACGGTAAAAAGTCGTAAAATAAAAAAAAAAATGAAAACGTTCGTAATTATCGGTCACCTCGATCGTAACAGTGCTGCCGATGCACATAATCCCGTCGACGAAATAAAAAAAGCACCGACGCGATAGTCACGTGAATGACCCGATTCGTTGACACACTTCACCGTACGAGAGACGAGATTGAACTGAGGACGAGTGAAGAAAGTGCACGGTGGGTCTATATAGAGAAGCCATCGGGTTGTATATAAGAGAGCCTGGCGAGAGGGCAAGACACGTTCATTCGGGCATCAGAGATCTCGGAAGAAGCTGATACAAAGCTGACCGAAGGGACGGAGAGGCGAAAAAGGGCATCTCGTTGGGCAAGTCCGTGGGAAGGGGAATCTCTGTCGAGGCTCTCGGCATTGGGCCGTAGGCCTATGTTGGACGCTGCACGTACCCGAACGACTGCATCGGAGCCGGCCCATTCTGACACAATGGTTCTCAATCCAGCATCGAAGTCGAATGTGTTAAATACCATCATTTAAGATTTTACAATCCGATAAAACACAAAAGGCAAAAAAAATAAAATTACGTCGGAGACGAATAAAAAAGCAACGAGGCTAGCGTGGGACATCTCTCTCGCGAATCTCGGACAAACGAAACGTTTATAAATCGCCTTATTTTATTGGCATGGCTTATTCGCGACTGAGAGTTAAAAAAAGATGTGATTTTTCCTTTTTTTTTTTACAGGTGCGAGGGTAATTATTCGTGACCTGGATCGAGCGAGAGCCGAAGTCACCACGCTAAATTATCACGTGGATTTTGACTACGCTAATGAAGCGCCAAAAACGATCCTCCGTCCTCCGCGGGTGCGGTAATTGAACGATAAAATGTCGGACGTACGGATGCAAATTGCACAATTAATTTTCATTGACACCTTGAACTGGAATTTCGATAATTCTATTAATGATAAAAATACGATTCTCGTCCTGCATTGTCGTAATTTAAAACAAAGCTTCCTCTATGAGGAAGCATAAGGGAAATTATTTTCCACAGGCCGGGTTCCGTTGGAAATTCAATTAATAGGCGAGATTTAGACGCGGGAATGACAACCCCTGTTCGAACACAATCTTTCCATCCTACTCCATCCTACTCTCTCGTTCTCTCTCTGGGTGTCCCACCACCTGCCGTCGTAAACAGCCAGTGTCAAAGTCTCGGAAAAACCGTTGATCCTGAGCCACCCTAGTCCCTGTCTTGTCCTCTCCTTCCCGCTCCGTCTTACAGACATAAACGTAAACGCGCACACACGTGTCGCTTGTTTATTCAGAAGGCACCGCGTGTTATCCCGCGGATACATATTTGTCATCAATCCGGTCCGATTAAATATTGGAGAGGAGCTGCGTGTAGCTATTTATCAGGGACATTAGAAAAGTCTGTATGAGTGACAGAACGTTCGGAAGGTGCGATCTGCTCAATGAGGCTGAAATATTAAAAATTATTTTCTCAGCTCGAACTTGGGTAATAATTTTTTGTTATAAAAAAAAAAAAAAAAATTCTAACGTTTACGACGAAAAACTGTCGTAACGGCGACACACGCTGAGGGGCGTCGTTGCTGCGCTTGACTCTATCAATCATAAAAACGGGGTCGAGCAGCGTACGAGTGCAACAGGCACACGATAACGAATTTTACGACAATTTTTTTTATGGTTCGTCCGGTGCCGGCTGAACGGTCTCGAAAGAGCCGAGCAAAGCGTTCTTTCCGCTTCCAGATTCTCACTGGCATCTCGTACGGGCATGGTATCTGGCATACGCGGTACTTGAGGAGAGAATAAAAGCCTCCTAAATCTCTCGAGCGAGCAGAGGGACCAGCGAAGTGATACTCGAACCCTCGTACGCCCCGAAGCGCAGGAAAAGCGAACTACTGATGATTCGAGCGAGCTCATGCGAAGAGTCGCATGAGCTCGCTCGGTTATTCACACATCCAATTAATAATTTTAAAAAAATTGTCAATCATACTTTTTTTTAAATATATAAAACGAGACGTGCATTTCAGAAATTGGAATCTCACCAAATCGGAATACGTGTTAAGATTAAAAGAAAAATTATGCAATCGCTCTTGCCTATCAGTAAACAAACGAGAGGAACAAGACGAAAAAGAAGAGCCACGAGGCGATGAGCAAATAACTGATAGTTCGCTGTTCGCACGAGCTTGCAAAGTTATTCACACAGTTATTCGCACGTCCGATTAATAAAAAAAATGTAAATAAAAAATATTACCAATAATTCTTTTTTCTATAAAAAATTAAACGCCCATTTAATAAATTATTTTTACAACACTTTGCTCCGATTTCTTCCGATCTCACGAATTCAGCGTACGCGTTGAGACGAAAAGAAAAATGATGCAATAGCTCTTGCGTAACAGTAAACAAACGAGAGGAACAAGACGAAAAAGAAGAGCCACGAGAGCGGGTTTGATGCATGAGGTATGCGGGTTTGGTTAATTCGGTAGATTCATCGCGGTATACATTATAGTGTATTACAACGATCTTTACGTCTCGCTCGCGCCCTCGTGCTCATTATTTTCTCAGGAGAGTTCTTCATCGCTCGCGGCTCGCTCTATTCTCTCGAGCGGCTACTCCGCAGCTCATTCCAGCTGTTGGAGTTCTTTTTTTCCCTACCGCAGGTAGGCCAGCGCTACGTGTTATTGTATCTCGATGCTCCCCGGCTTTCGGAAGATCCGTGAAAGGCGCGCTCCTCTCTTAATTATCCTACGAGCCTAACCGCGCACGCACGTGTGACGCGATATTCTCTCCCACCTCGGACGTATATTGCGTCCAGAGATAATACAGGTGGAACTACGCAACGTCAGAAATTATGCAATATCTTGTGAGCGCAAAATTGCCAGTAAGCGGTCTCGTCGCTTCCGCTGCCATAGCGCCGGGCTGTTGTTACTTAACAATTGCATCAGGTCTATGAGAGGAGAATGGACCAGTACCGGCCAGTGTATCATATTGGCCAGGCCGATTTTGACGAATCGCGCAACTATAACAATATCATTCTTGACTCACCTCGTTACGCACTTCAAAACAAAACTATTGAGTCCAATTTCGTCGTTTTAGCTGGTACGGAAAAGTTTTTAGGCCAATTTATGAATTTGGTCAATTTTTCGACATAAACATGCGAATAATGCGAGTCTGTGCGTTATTCTCGGCGAGACCGACGAGTAGCCACGGGTACGAATCTCGTTGAATAATTTCTCATCTAAAAGATCTTCTCTAGATTCGCTCAATTTACGATTGGCCGGTTACATGCGCAAGCAGTGTTTTGTCAATTGCGCGTGGTAAAAGACGCTCTCGAGTTACGAGCTACGCAATACGCGGGATCACTGGAGGGCGCGAGAGACTGTCTGGCTGCGGTATCTCGGGAGAAGTAAAAAACGACGAATGCACGAAGAGTCGAGTGAAAGATGTGCTCGGCTGGTGCTCTCTATGCGTCAGGCTCGTATCTTCGATCCGATAAATCATTCGAGAGGCGCTCGGAACGACGCGGTCACAACCACGGCACTTTATTCATCTGCTCGTAAAAGAGAAGAAAGGAAAAAAGGAAGATGAAAAAAAAAAAAAAAATCTTGAAAATAAAGCAAAACTCGGGTCGCGCTACTTGACCGCGTTTAACGATCGCGAAGCGAGAGTGGAAAAAGCGCGGGTATAAGGGCCCTCATTGTGCGTAACTGGGAGTTAACACGCACTGCGTATTTACACAAGGGTGCACTTTGTCCGCATGCGAAGACGCTTATCAATGGAGCTCCCTGTGCTTCAGCGATTTCTCAATATATATACTATATATATATATCTGCTTCGCAAGAAAATGAAAATGTGCCCATGCTCTGTCGTCCGGCGACGGGGCCGCGTGTCGGTACGATGGAAGCTTTGAACTTCCGGTCCTACCCAGCATAACGTACATATACGCGTAGTCGTCGCGCTGTCCGAACTTCTTAGGTCTCGCTCGGTCGGCCGAGCGTGCAAGATGTCCCCTTGTCCTTTTCCTGCTTTTTTTTTCAAGACAGGGGAGAACGGCGCAAAACGCGAAGCTACAAACTAAAGGCCGCTCCGACGAGTTCGGAATTGTGAACGGTTTACTGAAAATAAACATTAAATTCATGATAACTATTTCTTTCGTCGAGCTGATGGAAACTTCTCCGGACGAGAAAAATCAGCTCTGCACGATTGATCTCGAAGTTCAAGCTCGAATTACACGAATTCCAGTTGCGAATCGCAAACTCCGGGTGGCCCGAGCTGAGGTTTAATACCGCGGCATATTGATAGCGCGCGAAACGACGACGATACGCAGAACCGAAAGGTGTAGCCTTACCGAATAATATATTAACGAGAAGAGGATTATCGCACAACGCTACCGGACACCCGGACTGGTCACTCTCGTGTGCGTCTGTCTCGAGTCACCGACGACGATCTGCCCACCGGCTGAGCGAACTCGTCGACGAACATCGCGAACCAAGGAGTTTCTTCTTGGAAAAACCTCGCACGTGTACGCGTCCCCGCTCAGGCCAGTGCCAAGACTCGTTTTACCCGACGTGCAAGTAACAATAAAACTAGCGTTTGACAAATGAGAACTGGAGCGCGCGAGCCAGGCCGAAAGTCATGGAACTGTAAAAATGGTTATTAAGATAATTAATACCGTAATGACGGAGTCATCATTATAACGAACTCGCATAGCGGTAGAATTTTGCCTTATTATTATTATTATTATTATTATTATTATTATTATTATTATTATTATTATTATTATTATTATTATTATTATTATTAATTATTAATATAGTTGTTGTTGTTGATGCTGTGGTGGCCCTTGAAAATGTTTACCGTAATGACCGTTACGATATGTAGATTAACTTCCCAAGCCGGTTTATACTATCCATATACCGGCATGGATTGTTACCAAACTCGAGTTGCCGCATTTCGCGAAACTCGTGGCAATTGCGCCGTTCGCTCGCATACATCACGACGGCGCAGTGTGTGCACGAATAGAGTGTACTCGGTCAGGAATGCCGGACCGAAGGAGGTTTTATGATTGCGCGGCAGAACGAAAGGCCGGCCCGAGAGAAAGAGGAAGGAAATATAACCGGAGCGCGATCGCGCTGCACTCGTTCGCCCGCACCACCGAGCAGCAAAAGTGCAAATCGCGCTCTCAACGCACGCCGGGAAAACCTCTTATCTCTATCTCTCCCTCTATTCAACTTCGCTCGACTTCCTTCTATTTATCCGAGGATCACTCTCGTCTCCGATGCTCCGCCACGATTTTACACTATCGCGTACCACTGTATACAGATCTCTGTCGCTGGTTTGCCGAGTCACGCATCAACGATGCTACTCGCCGGAGCTTGGCGTACGCACGCGGCCAGTGGTCGAGTCAAGATCCGCACGCAATTTTGCGCGGAATGTTTCAGTACCGCAAGGTTGAAGGGTCTCTTTTTTTAAGGTAAGAAAAGAAATTGAAATTGTGGCGAGTTGAAGATTATTCTTTCCTTTTTCTTTATTTTTATTGTTATTATTTTATTATTTTTTTTTTGTGAAGAGGCGTTTGTTGAAAAATAAAATAAGCCCGAGAAAGATGAAGCAGCCTTTTTTACTGCTGTTCCCGGTGGGCATCGTGTTACAACTCCCAAGATAAGATTAAGAAAAAAAGAAAAATGTTTCATAACTCCTGGCCGAATCTTCCGTCGCGACAGCGCACTCTCCCCCACCCCCTCACGGTTCCCTCCGACACTTTACGATTTCTTTCTTATCGCTCCTGCCAGCGGACCGCCTGTCTCGTCCTGCGGACACGTCGTCCGACGACACCTCATCAGCGCCTTGAAAAATGTATTCCACGAAAGATCCTTAGAGGGGGGACTCACGGATTTATAGCTACGAAGGTTCGCGCATCGTTGATATGTATAGAGGAATGTGTGTTGTTTGGTATTCTCGTCGAAATAAAAAGCAATAAGTTTTGGTCCTGGCGCCAGAACGGTGAACAAACATTACTAAGCAAATTCCTGATGGCCCCCTCGGCAGCCGTGACTACTTGATGGAGTCTCTCGATTTATGCGAAATCCCAGGGACAAGCGTATAAAACTACATGGTAAAAAAATCTTTCTAAATTCAACAATCATTTCTCGTCCGTAAAAGTTGCCTATTTTTTTCTCATTAATCTTACAATTTATTTTTGGAAAAACTTTCTTTTTTGCTGAGAAAAAGTGTGGAATCAACAAAAGACGTAAATGTCTCGGATATCTTCGAAGAAAGATTGGAAAATGTTTTTTTTTTAATTCTCAATAACACATGTTAACTTCCTCGGGGTGATTTAAGGTCAATTTTTCGTGTGCTTCGTAGGGCGAAGATCCACGAAAAGTGACTGAATCGTCACTACCGAATCATTCTACCGAACTACCGAGTCTTCTACCGAAAAAAAAGAAAAAAATTAGAAGTCAGGAACTTGAAAAATTTAATTTCCGAGAAGATCGAGGCGTGAGCTGAGAACTCTCGAAGGTAATGATTCCTCGTTGCATCGACGCATTCCCCCTGCGCATCACCGATAGTACGTACAAAGGCTCCGAGGATCAACGACCCACATACATCTATCGGCGCCTTGCCGTGAAGCTACATAGCTCTCTGCGCGGCTACCGCCTTGCACTTGATATCGGAAGTGCAAGTGCAAAGACGCGTTCTCCCGACGAGGTGGAGCTCGCTTTTACCGCCGGTATAATTTTTTCTTTACTGCACTCCGTGCGGTATATCCTACTGTAGTAAACCTGAACCGCATCCGTCCGGTGAAACTGACCTCTTTTCTACAAAAATTTCCATTCCGACCGTTTTTCTATTGAGATGCAAAAATTATAATAATGAATTTTTCAAACGTCACATTTTTCGATCATTTTGACGCGGATAAGTGTCGAGCAGTTGAGAAACGTACTTTTTTAACAGGATAGAAGCTTCAACAGGAAAGAAACTTGACGGGTTAATCGAAGCCTTTCTATCGGTGAGCTTTGATCGTTGACCCGAATTATCTTTGCGAC
Organism: Stenichneumon culpator; assembly: GCA_964017025.1. NCBI lineage: Eukaryota > Metazoa > Arthropoda > Insecta > Hymenoptera > Ichneumonidae > Stenichneumon > Stenichneumon culpator. The sequence goes on from OZ024779.1 coordinate 7,450,222, forward strand.
GAGTTAGAAAAAAGAAAAATTGAAGATTCTCCGTGATTTTTTTTTATTTTTTATAGCAGAGATGAGTTTTCAAGATGGTCAGTTTCACTTTGCAGACGCGACGCGAAAGGGTGTTTCGAGAGGAGATTGCCGGTGGAGTAAAACGCCGGCGCAACGTGTGCGCCCGGAGAACTTCCTTTACCGATGCGTTACGTTAATTGCATAATCGCCAAGCTAGCACGAGCGAGAGAGCTCCCGAGATAGTTCCTGTACATAGTGTAGCTTTACCGTACTATGTGTGTAACGTAACCCCGGGGATTCCGGAATCGACGAGCGGAGGCTCGGAGGCGTACACTGAAGTGTGTGGTAGTGTTAGTCGCAGTGGTAGCACTGAAAGGCCTGGTGATCAAGCCTCTCTTGAGACTGGCGAGAAACTATATGGCGAACTCGAGTAATCGATCCTGAAGCCGGCAGCAACACTTAACCGGCACGAGCGGTGCGATTTGAGTAATTGATTCCGAGATACGGGAGAGATCATCCCCCGAGACTCGCTCGAGAGAGACGATTGGATTGTAATCGTTTCGAGGGGAAATAAACCTTCAACTTCCTACTCTGCCTCGTGTGGTTCTCCAACGTTTCATGATGATAAAATTTCATTACGAAATATTAAATATATTTTCTAACATTAATTTCCTGCAGTTTGAAACTTCAAAGCAATATCGGAGCTGTGTCGTTTTCATTGTTCGAATTTTGTCGTAAAACGATTTTCTCGAAAGATAAAAGCGAAGAGCGAAGTGTAAATGTTCATTTTAATACGACATAAAAATTAGGATTCGGATTATATGAAAATCTCTTCCATATTTTATTGATGGTAAATTAAATGTAACGACTTAAAAAATACATTTTGTAGATTGAATCAACATTCACCCCAAGAATTAGGAGCTTGTACGATGCCCGCCTAACAATATCGCGAAACAAAATGTGAATTAATGGAGGTATGGATAAGCGTGTTAGCTGGAGAGGAGACCATAGAGACCCGCGGAATATATCTGTGGACGGATCTTATCGTCGACGAGACGTTTGCTTGTCTACGTACGTGTGTGTGTGTGTGTACGCGAAAGAGCCTTGTCTACCTCCTGTGTGTTACTTGTATCAGCGATCCAGTGTATGGCTTTTACAAAGGGAAATCGGCCGCGCGCAAGCGGTCAACAAGCGGCAAGGAGCGCACAACAGCACGACTCCCGCTGCTTGGGCTATGTCTTCGATAATTCAGTCAGACTAATCGTACCTCGGTGCATTACACGAGTGCTCGCACACACTAATGTTCGTAGGGACCCTCTCGTACTCTCTGTACCCCACTCCGCGATCCGCGATGCTCTCTTCGCATCCGCCGAGAATTACATGGAATGAAACTCATCTTGACTCCGTATTAATTAATTGTCACGCTTTTAACAGAATTTGACTAGAAAAAAATTTAAGCTTAAAAATAAATCGAGTGTCTGTGAGCATACACGGACAAAAAAATACAGTTGAATCAACTGAAAATTCGGGTTGTTCAAATAAATATTTTGTTGGTCGAACAAAATATTTTAACGCCTCGAAAATATTTCGGTGACATCATAAAAAAAAATTTGTTCTAACCAATCTTTTAACTGTGCCAACAAAATATTCATTTCAATGTCCCTGCCCGAAATTTTTGTCGATTCAACCGTATTTTTTTTCGTCAATGTGATAATGGTCGCGTTAATACGATTCTTCATGGAGGAAACTCCGATTATAATAATTATTTTTTTATCTTATCTACTCCGATCTGTTTATGTTGTGTAAATGAGAGAACACTTGCGATCGGAAAAATAAAATGAGCGTTTGATCGCAGATGCGGCTCGAAGTAACGTAGGTCCACCCACATTCTAACCCACATCTCAGCGATGTACCGTTCTAGCCTTTTGCCAATGCACTCTACGAAAGCAATAAACGCACACACATGCACATACAGGAGGTAGGACCTAGATCACATTTTTCAGGGCTATACATAGCTCCGATGTTTTCCACTCGTCTCTCGCTGTTATTGCAGCGCGCGTTAGTCGAATGTGCATTCGAGATTTTCGTAAAACTTCGCATCGCTCACCCACGCGATCATGAGCGGCGTACCGGAACGCGCTCACGTTTGTTTCGCGCCATCCAAGCCCGCTGACAGAGAGGAAAACAGGCGAGGGAGAGACACGCAAATGGGACTGTTACAATGAGAAGTGTGTGACGATAGGAACGAGGACGAATCGACGTTTATACCGCAGTAAACGAACATAGTTGCGACCTCGTTCCCGTTCGATAACTTCCCAGTTTCACCGATTCGACGAATCGTGCAAGGTTCACCATTTCAGTTGGTTTTTATTTTACTCATTTTTCAAAATAATTACCCGAAGTCTAAATTTCTATCATTATATGTATATTCATTCGTCCAACAGTTTCGTCCAATAGTATGAAAGCGCTTGAGTTCCATGAAATTTTTCTATGTCACCGTAAAAGTAATTACCCTAACGACGCTCGAAAAACAAATCTAACAAATTAATAAATCAACACGAGCATCTTGATTAAATTTCATGAATTAATTCATCGAATTAATTGTAGAATCTAAATCATCGACAGTAGAACGCATATTGGTAAATACCAGCGGTACAGTTTCATGAATTAATTCATCGAATTAATTGTAGAATCTAAAACGTCGACAGTAGAACGCCTATTGGTAAATACCAGCGGTACAGTTTCATGAATTAATTAATCGAATTACTTGTAGAATCTAAAACGTCGACGGTAGAACGCATATTGGTAAATACCAGCGGTACAGTATCATCATCACAGTACCGATAATCCTGTAGGGTTAACGCGCCGAGCGTTGCGTGTGTCCGGTGATATCTCGACCATCTGATAACCGCGTGACTCGCGCGACACACTTGTCACACACACACGGATTTTATATACCTCGCGTGAATGCCGGGGATAGTTTAATTAGCATAAGAGGCAAAGGCGACGCGCGTTTAACCCATCCTCTCTCTCTCTCGTTCCCTTCCATATCTACCCCCTCCCCCCTCTGCCCCACCTATAGCGGCTTCTCGTCCTCTGTGCTTTAACCCAACGACTAATTAATTAAACCCGCCGTGACTGACTTTACGATATCAAACGTCCACTATATCTTCCATAGTAGTCGGTATAACCATCTTCTCTCATTTTCTCTCTGATGCAGCACGTAACGTCGTCGCTAGTTCCCGAAGAGAGTTCAACTATATATTCATCTCTCTGCCATATACATATAAATATATATGTATAGACACACACATGTACACATGCACAGCTAACTCTATACTACACACAGGGCGTCGTCCGCTCGTCGTTCCTAGAATGATAAATTATACGTAATAACTCTCGCCTTCCCCGCTCCTCCATTATTCATATTAGCCCCATATAATATATACTCCGGTGCTTCGCGTTCTCCACGGCGTGGCCGCTTGCGGTCAGATTGCGTAAATCTGCATGTGAAACGACGAGGACGATGGGAGAGAGGGGCAGGCCGGGAGGGGACGATCCTCAGGAGCAGAGCGAACCAGGCTCTGGTCTCTCCGCAGGATCTCGGAAGCTGCGGTATGCACCGTTTCCACAGCTCTCGGGAGATAAACGCTTAAACTTTAAACCTACTGCCGGTGGCAACAATGTATATGCGTAATGCAATGTTCCACGTTGTCCGGCGAGATTTGGAATGCTCTTGTTAACCCACCCGTTCGCCGGAGCATCTGTTATGCCCCGCAGTTCGCCGCGGCAGGGAGGAGAGACGCGAAAGAAGGGAGAGATATATATCGGGAATAACGAAGGGAGAGAGAGGACGCGGAACGCAGGAGTGAAATAGCGCGGCAGCGGCGAGAGAGCGGTGTGGCCAACAAGGAAAGACCGGTTTTACGGTATCCACGTTCCGCATAGATTTTTACCCCGGGGCACGGGGCGGCACTCGCATTCTTCGAGGGTGTACGGATTTAGCGCGGGTGGTTTCGATAACACTCTGGAGTATCGAATGAATTAACTCGACACGTCATTTGTCAGATCGATGGAAAAATTTTAATGAATAAAGATCGAGAGATCATTTCTAATTCATTTTTCTACAATGGTCTATCGTCTATCGACGTCATGTACGGGTGGGATTCTGTCGGAATTGGAAGAACGGCACATCGGTGGCTCCAGACTGCCTGTCGTATGTCAAAACCCCATATCGGTCTTTCTTCGGCCGGCGTAGGTAGCCAGGGCGAAGCAGAGTCTTCCGAGTCGTAATAAGCACTGGGTTATGCTACTACGTCACTGCTTGGCGGAGACAAAAATAATTGTTCGGCGTAACGCCACTTTCGGTTGGAAAACCTTACTTTTGAATCGGAAGTGACGCCACGCAGAAAAATTTGAAGAAGTTCGTTGTGACGTCACTTTCAATTTAAAAATCTTATTTTTCGGTCGGAAATGACGTCATACCGCAAATAAGTCACTTCCGGTCGAAATTAAGATTTCCAAACCGTAAGTGACGTATTTTCTGTACGATGCCACTTTCGATCGAAAAATGAGGTTTTCAAATCGTAAGTGACGTATTTTCGGTATGATGTCACTTCCGATCGAAAAATGAGATTTTCAGACAGAAAGTGATGTACTTCCGGTATGAAGTCACTTCCGGTCGAAAATAAAGATTTTTAAACCGTAAGTGACGTATTTCCGGTATGGCGTCACTTCCGATCGAAAAAAGAGATTTTCAAACCAGAAGTGATGTTTATGTTGGATCCGATTCAATACCGGAGTCGGGCGGATACCGGCTTGAGCGCTAAGCGAGTACAAGATTCTCGGCAACTGGTGCAGTCCTATAGCCGTGCCGATGGTTAAATCTCACCTGGGTAGCCGCGAAGGGATTTTTTTTTTACAAACATGGAATGCGGATGGCTCGCTTGTGCGAGAATGACGAAGAAAAGGCAGACACGATGTTGCGAGAGGACGCACGGATTATCCGTCGAGGGAGAGGAGGGCCCGCGTGTTAAATTCGCATTAAGACGACTCGCGAGCATAATGAGGTGCGGTGTGCGCGGCAAAGAGGACCTTTTTGCAACACGCTATTAAGAGTGAGAGAGAAAGAGAATGGAAGGAAATGGAATTGCGTAGAGGGATTGTGCGCTGTATATCCGTGGCAAATGGGGAGACGAACGAGGGATGAGAATTAAGAGCATCGCGTTTGCGGCTTGACGAGCGGAAAAGAGATTGAGAGAGATATGGCATTTGCGGGTGTAATTTCAAGGTAGGCGTCGTAGTGGGGAAGAGCGAGGCAACATGGATCTCCACACTCCATTCGAGACAAGACTTTTTCTTTTTAAACTTGTGAAAATGGTCCATCTTAACCCACGATCACCTTCATAAATGAAAATTCCAGTTCTAACTTCAAAAAAGGATATTAGGGAATTATTATCTTTAAAATATTTGTTCCATTTGTTCACCGTATACTCTTCTGTGTTTTTAGCGAACCCCATTTCGATTCCCCCCTAGCACTCTCTATCCGTAGTCAGTTAAGCTACCTAACTTCCCGTGCGTCCGTAGCAGACTTAGCTACACTTACCTCATTTGCCGGGGACACGGGGAAACTACGGAAATTCCGTGCCGGTACAGACACAGCCATTTTCAACTGAACCTCCGGTATTTTTGAACTTGAGTAATGTGCAGAAACACCAAAGTTTCAGAAGAAAGCGCCACCCGCTCAACGATCGATGCGCCAGCTGGCGCACGGCTAAGCGGTCACCCATCCAAGCACTGACCGCGAACGATCTTGCTTGACTTGGGAGACCACCGAAGCCGTGCGCCAACCGCGCATTCACCGCTGTCGGTAATATTAGTGAAGTATTTTTCATAAGAATCCTTTATGGATATTTTACTCCGCAGTTCAATCCATGTTACAGAATTTGTATCGGATTTTTCTAATGTCAAAAAAATTGATAAGAAATAAAATTGATGGAACTTATCGGGTGTCTCTTTAGAACTAATAAAAAGCTTATCTCTGCTGCGGAAACTTATTCGAAACTATCCGTAAATGGAATTTAACCCTTTCTCGCTTACATCGAGCGTAACAGTGTGGAAAAAAAAACTGCAAGATATTCCACTGCATAAGCATGTACAGGGATGTCGAAGGAGTGTCGATAATTTCCGCAGTTTCGCCACGACCAGGTTTAACTTAAACCGTTAAACTCGCGCCTCTCCGTTGCGATAAGGCTCGATCGCTCGGCTCGTCGGTGTGTAGCTCGCGTGCCTCCGGGCGATTGTAAAAATTTACCACCGGACGAGGCCACCCGCCTCACTCGCCTATCGGTGGGAAAACGAAGGGCGCGAAGAGCACCCAAGAACTCCGCATAACTTCGCACTTTAACTCTGTTCCGATAAAAAATAAAACAATAAAAAAAAAGAGTTTCATCGATAGGAAAATAACGAACTTGCTCGGTGGGAAGTTCATTGATGATTCTTGTCCGAATAAGAAAATATCTCCGTGCTACGGTGCTCAATCACTGTAATCACGCCGTACTACAGTACTTAAATGAGCCAATGGAATACATTTTTCTTTCTTGTCATGAAGCTCGTATTAGGCCGAGAAAAGCATCGGCAGGTGCGGAGTAATTTAATTGATTAAACATTAGTCTAGAAGAGAAACAGAAGGACGTCTCGGCGAGAGGCTACGCAAGAAAACCCGTAAGCCATTGAATAGTTCTGTAATTAAAGTCATGTCGGTGGCAATTAATTAGGTCAGTACAGCCGTAGCTGGCTCACATATATATTGGAAGTGCGAGCGCACGGTACAACTATCCGAGAACTCGCGCGGTGATTAAGTACTGTAGTACGGAGATATTTTCTCTCTTTCCTATCTAATGATCGACTAATGATCCGCAGAGTAAATCGTTTGAGGTTGAATCGGTAGTAGTGGCGTTATTAGTATGGTAGCCAGTCTCGCAGCAGCTTCGAGTTTTCTCCCGGATACTCCATGGATCCATGCCGCAGGTGTAATGCAAAAAGCTTGAGAAGTGTTGAAGTACCTTGGGAAGGTCGACTCCTTCAACCATTGTTGAAATCGTTCTGTAACGACCGATAGTAAAGCCGTGCCGAAGAGAACTCTTTGCACCGCGAGCGAGGTTAAAAAAAAAAAACGAGGAAAATGCAGTAGAATTCATTCGCCACTGCAAAAAAGCTTAAACGAGAAAGAAAGGGGAAATTTTGCTCGAAACGATGAGACCGTTAGTGTCCGACGACGAGATGCGCGAAGGATGTTTTTTTTTCGGAAATTATTTTTAAAGAATATAGAGCGATAATTCCGAATAGAGTATTTCGCAACGAACAATTGCGAAGGTATGGAGATGTTGGGAGTCTCCCGGATGGGAATGAAAAAGTTGAAGGGCCTCTTTGCCGAGCCCTTTTTCTTCTTCATCTTCATCTTCCTTTCTGCTTCCTCTTCGGCTGGCCAACGGTGGAAAAAAAACGATAAAGCCAGCAGGAGGAACAGGATCGCCGCTGCGGCAAAGGGGATAAGGAGAAGCGAACGCTCTACGGTGGTGTTGCGGAATCGTTCTAGCTCGCCGGCAAGACGAGCGGGATAATTCTCTGCGGCGAAGTTTCTCGAGAGGGAGGAGAGGAGGAGGCGCCTTGGAAGGTCGCGTCTTCGTAGCTGGAATCGTTGGCTAATGGCCGATAGTAAAGCTTTCCTGGTGCAACTCAAGTCGAAGACAGCGAAGATGCTTCTGGGCCGACGGAAACAGGGCGCGGTTCGCGCTCGGTTCTGTGCTCCTGATGTTATACAAGACCCAGGAAAGCTTCGCCAACCAGGCAGCCGATACTGCTCGCAGGCAGAGAACAAGAGAAAATGGCATGAAACAAAAAAATAGTTCAGAAAGGGAAGAAACAATAAAAAGCTATGAGAAACGATGCATTAAGAGAAGGATCGCGTAAAAATTACTATAGCGCTTGAGAGACATTACCGTAGCACATAGTAGTAGGGCGTTAGGGCGCCAACTATGGTAGGAAGTACCGGGTTTATAAGAATTTTTCTCAGATATTATGGTAAAAATTCTTGCAAATTTGAGGCTTTCTGCCATAAGTAGCGCTCTGGCGCCGTACTACTATGTGCTACGGTAATTTTTCTTAGATGATCGGTAATTTTTACCAGATCCTTCTCCCAGTGATACTATATAGCCATCGCTATAGCATACCTATAGCCAAAAGCTCGATGACACCCGAAAATAATAAATTCTTTCTCCACTTCAGATTAGACTTCTTTATGTCCGGCGAGAAAATGGTAACAATAATCCGGTTCGCCCCACTCCCCTAAATACCTTTCGATGTTTCAAGTTTTATCGAATAGTTTTTTATTTTTTAATAGAAGAAACTTCTCCTCTAAACTCGAATCCGAGATACAGGGAATAATGACAGCGGCTATCGATAGCATTCGAGGTTGTCCTATACAACAGGACCTTGGAAGGTCGTTCTCGCGACCAGCTTTCTCTCTTTCTCTCATTTCTTCAATCGGTTCTCTCAACTCCGATGCACTCCTCGTCGCCGGTTTATTATATGTGCCTTTCCACATAGGTGGAATCGCTAGCTAATGGGACGATTGTCCGTGGGCCGGTATACGGGTTTCTCCTAGATTCTCGGGTGCTCACAAAACACCCGCGCTGCCTCACTCCGTCCTTATGCGCGGCGAGGCACACCGACTCCGACACGGTAGGGCTAACAGAGATCGAACTGAGATAGATATATATATATACACACAAAAGTGTACAAAGATAGAGAGCGAAAGACGATCCGGCACACACGGTAATTACGGTGCTGTCGTCCGGTTAACGACGTCGGGGCGTCGTCGTCTCGGCGGGAGAGCTCAGGAATTCGAGTACCGCGCAAGAGAGTAGTAAGCCGCGAGCAGGAGGGACCCTTTTGCGTTTAAGAAAGTCAACCGCTGACCATATTCACAGTGTCGTATCAAACTGCAATGTACGATTATTAAGGCCCGTGCAAATTTAACCCCAGAAAGACATTCCGGAGTCTTTCGTATCGGGTTTCAATATTTTCAGTTATTCATTTATTCCTACGTGTGTATCCTTAAAAAAAGAAGAAAAGTATTATGTATTTTTTTTATTGGGTGCGTGCAAACTTCGGAGCTGTAGGTATGCTCGTGCACTATTAAATGTGTCAGATCTTTCAATGCTCGACAACGTTGATGAAGAATAATCATTGACTAAACGGTCGTACGTGACTCTATTTGACGGTCGATTTTTTTTTTTACCGTTGAAGACGATTGCAATATTATCGTAGTGAAAAACATACAGTGGGGCGATTCGGATCAGTACTTGAAACACTCTGCTGGTGGCGGTAGCTTTGTAATAATCTTTGTCTCACGACAGTGCGCATTCGCCTTGAGTAACTGCGGTGGCGCGGATAAAGCCTCGACCAACGACGCGTTTGCAGCAATAACTAGCGGTAGGTATATTAGTGTCGCGAATAATCAAGTAAACGGGAGAGAGAGAAAGAGTGAGAGAGAGAGAGAGTAGCCGCGGTCGCGCCTCTCGCGATCCGACCGCGATGGAATGCGCGTCGAGAGAGTACAACACTGTGTGTATGTGTGTGTGTGTGTGTGTATAGTGGTCCGCAAACTGTCGTGGCCCCTGCTGTTACCTCAGCTTTTGTGTACCGCTCGAAACGTGATTGCCGACCTCACGCCGACCCACGATTAGAACAACCCACGTTTCAGCATCGCCGAGGCTCGACAGCCGAACTATCGCCACCGGAGATTTAGAAATCAAACGGGCAAACTGAAACATCGTACCAATAATTTTATTACATTTTTCACCTCCGATCAAAATTAATTTCTCCCGATGCATACTCGACGTCTGGCCGATACGTTAAACGATGGTTTCCACTTTAATCTCGAGACAGTACCCATGAACGATAATTCGAGATTCATTATCAACGTTAAGATCGATATCACGCAGATACATTTTTTTCAGACATAAATGTGACCCTCATTACCCCTTCCGCGTTAGAATTTTTCAACAAAAACCTATCAGCATATCGCTCTACCGATAGTTCGATCTGTAATGTTGTGTGCACTTGCGCGCTGGGTATCGCAACTATATAAGCTCCATGCGCCAATCTGGTCCATCGATCGCTAATATACTCGGCTAATCTCCAATCTAAACGATGGAACTCAATTGCACCGGTGCATAATGCTACCTGGCTGGCTGGTTCGCCGGCTACCTCGCTCTCAAACCCGTTGATCTCATCTCGTTATTCTCTCATTGCGACAAACGTCTCGAGTGAGCTCCCCTATGCCACTGCGCCGCGAGATGAGGCGTGCACTCATGGATGCTGCTGCAAGTCGCAGTGGCATTAGAAGTGCACGCGCTCCGCTTCCGCCAATTACCCTCTACGCGTTCCTATCCGTTCGCGTTCTTCGACCGTTGCTTCTACACCGGTACGTAATAAACATCGGACGATGCATGAGAGCGAGCGAGACAGAGAGGAAGATGGAAAGATGGATTAAACGCTTCCGGGTGAGGAAAGAGTCACGAAAGTAGGCTCTCTTCTTTGCAGCGGGTTAGGCAGAGCTGCATTAGCCTGACTCCTGTGCGCGACACGCCCAGCAAAGAACTCTAACCGCCGCGTGCTTCAGTCGTGGCGAAACTGCATCGACGAGCCTCGATGACTCTCTCGGCAGTCACGATTGCACCTGCGGAATTCGAACTCTCTTCTATTCTCTTTTTCTGCGTTTTCCCGACTTTTCACGGGCTCCACCGACGTTTAAATCGCCGTTGAGATAGCGGCTCTCGAGACGGAAGGATATTATCCGTTTCAACTATTTTATTGGCAACTTGTGCCTGATTTGTTTTTCTTCTACTTATCTTTTTTTAGAGCGGCAACCAAAGTCCCTCAAGGAATCTGTGCTGGAGTTTCTCAACGTCGAAGTTGCTCACGGTCGGGGATCCGGCGAGAGCGTCACGCCGCACGTCAATTAGAGAGGCTCGATGTACTCTCTCTAGCGTGCGCGCCCGCGACTTATCGAGAACGCTTAATAAACTTCGATCGAAGCTCAAGCGGTCAGCGCCGCGACTCTGATCGCTTCCGGGTTAGCGCGAGCTCCAGCTAGAGAAACTGGGCCTCGCCCTGACTGCTGGTCATATGCTTGCGGATAGACTGACACGCCCAAACGCCGATTACACACATACAAGTCAATATATGTGCTCCATATACTGGCTAAAAACGGTATGCACATTTCAGGAGGAAACCATCAATTTCAGGCACAAAAACGGGTTTCATTGTTTGTCTCGCCGATTTTACAATTCTTTCAGTTTCAAATAGATAGATAGATAGGTTTTATTGGTTCCAGGGATAAATCCCCTAAGAACCGGTGCGGTACAACCAGAACAGAAATACGATTCGTTAATAACAAAAATAATAAAAAAAAAAAAATGTAAAATCAACAAGAGACAAATTGTGGAGCTTCGTAAAATAAAAGTTTGTCGAATATACAAACCTTATTCTACACCGTGCACTGTGTTACGATCGAGCTCGAAGATTTTCCCGAGGAAATATAACTATTCGTGGTAACAAGGCTAGATGTGTATACTTTGTTGACTATCCCGGTTGTGTATGCCTCGAAGTGAAGCTCCTTGGGAGTTGGTGTTCACGGTGCCTGGTTGCGAGTTGGTACCCCACGAAGAGACCATGCCGAAGGATGCCGGGAGGTTGATAGTACGAATGTTTCCTGGTGTATAACGTCCCGAATCGATCGTCCTGGCTGAGAAATTATCCTCCACTATTTATAAACCATCCGACCTCGAGAAATTCCTGTGTATCCGCCGTGCACAGTGAGTGAGAGACAAATATCCCGTTGCTTGCGGGCCTATTCCCCCGTGAATTTCGATTAATGCGTGATCCATTAATGAGAGTCTCTCGATGCACTAAAAGTGCGGATATCGTCGCTGATAATACGCGATAACCGTTCCTCGGCTACCGTCTTACACGTATCCAATTGTTTACAGTTAGCTTAGTTGCTTGGGAATGAATTCTCGCCCGTGATGACCCATTTGTGTACGGCGATGAGATGCCGGTGGAAAGGAGAGGCGGGGAACGTTTAGCCTCTATGATAGCGCCATTACATGAGTGACTGGCGGGACGTATCCGCGTTACTCCTGAATGATCCACGATTGCTAATTATCAGTACACACACCGTCGAACGAGAGAACGACTATATACCGTACGATCCGTGATCATTGACGAGTGATAGTCATGGGAACATTATTGCCGATTTACGACGGCAGCAATAAAAAAATGGCACTAAAAGCAATGATCTACGACAACAAAATATCCGTCGAAGAAAAAATGATCGATGAAAATAGTTGCCAATCAAACAAGTGACCTATAAAAATAATCATCAAGAGAAGATATACTATAGAGAAAAATTAATCAATAGGCGAAACGATCTACGATGACAGTGTCTGACAAAAAAAAATAGATTGCCGATCGACTTTTTGTTGTTGTTTAGTATCGATCTTCCCGCCAAAATGGGATAGAATCTAATTACGAACAACGGTGACGACAGTTGCTTCCGTTCACGCCTCGAGTCTCGAGCGCATCGTTCAGCCTAACCCTTCAGCGACGACGCACGGATGTAACTTCGGCAAGCGTGTACTCGGGTATTTCTCGAATGGTAACCGATACCGGCCACGGTTGTCCACGGATGCCTCTTGCCGTCTCCGTCTCGCTCGTCCTATCGTTCTTGCGCTCCCTCGCGTATGCGCGTGTATCTCGTGAAAGGTAATATCCGGAGCGGCTTGGTTTATCGCGCGAGACCTAACGGTAGGTCTCTCAGCCAGGAGAGAAGGAGCGAGACGGTCGCGTCATACCTTCCACCGAGTCGTATGCCGGTGCGGCATGCTGCCGCAACAGAAATATCCCCGTGTATGTATCCATACCGCAGGTAGTGGAGCTATACAGATAGATACATACCCCACGGACACGGTGACGTACCGCGGTACTACGAAGTTTGCGGGGGCGTTTCTCGAGGTTCGCGTACGCCGAGACGGAGAGGCTCGCGGAGTCCGCGCCGGAGAGACCGCGAGGAGGCACGCGTGGGCACCGGGGGAGAGCGCGGGAGGAGGAGAGAGACGGGGCAGGCCTCGCGTGCATGGACCGCATCTCTATCTCTCGACAGAACGTTATAATAATACCTCCTCAGCGAAGGGCTCGAGGCCAGCGAGCTCCCTTCGTCGATCTCTTCTGGTCGATTCTCGTACGGCAATACTATAGACCGGAAGTGAAACGAACGAACGCCGCTGCGGTCGCCTCTCCGCGACGCACACTAACAACCTCCGAGCCCGATGTTTAATATCGCGAAACTGTCCCCCCGGATAGATAGACGCCGCTGCATAAATAACGCATTAGATATGCAGAGCGCGAGAGGTAATATACGAGGGTACGCGAGGCAGGTACGTAATACCGGAAAATCCTGAAGACATAACGAAGAGAAAGAGGAGGAGGCACGACGAGGAGAACGAGGAACGGCGGGCGCGCCGCAGAGGTGAATCGTCGCGTTGAGAGGTGACCTTGACCCGACGGAGCCAGCGGCAATCATCCAGCATCCTTCGGGGCATTACTCGAGGCTGACCTAACCGCGCGCTCGATTCTCTCGTGGTAGGGATATAATGCCGGTGGCACACATTCCACCGTACGCGGACGGTCCACGCGCCGGTAAAGCGGAGAGGAGGCTTCCTCCTTCGACCTTCGGGACCAACCCGGACGACCTAGAGGTCCGGTCGCAACGACGGACACTCGAGACTCGGCGGTAGAGCCCCGATTATTCACGGTAGCCGCGTGCGTCGGCGGAGGAAGGGATTCTCGGAGCGGTGAATTCTTCGGGCATTCTGGAGAATCCTGACGGGAAATGCAGGACGATCATTTATATATATATATATATATATATAAAAGTTCGGAGAATGGAGCAAAACGAACTTCTGATGATTTGGTTCTTCGGGCACTGAACGAAAATTGTTTTCGTTCCCGTTGAGTCAAGGGGGAGAGACTGGAATCGAGGAATCGCGTGTGATTCAACCCACCAATTCTCAACCACGGACTGCATAGCGGAGAGAGGCGATCCTCACTCGGGCAGCGTAGAATTTGTTTTTCTACTCGGGCCGAGAGAGGGGCGAGGAGCGAATAGTCTACGTGGTATTTCTATGACCGCGAGCGCGTTCCCAGAAACACCGGGGGTGAGAGCAGTGATTATTAAAAGTGGAGGGTCGAGGATGCAGTGTGTATTGGTCGGGACTCCGGAGCCCGGAGTGACCGGGGTCATTTGCAACACTGGATCTTGGGAGGTTAAAGCCTCGCAGAAGAAATTGAATCAGGCTAAGGAAGCGAAATTTTTTTTTTTTTTGATAGACGAGTAAAAACTATATTTTTTTGTCAAAAATATATAAATCGATCGGTCGTCAAATAATGGAAATAAAAAATTTGAATGTAAATTAAAAAAAAAAAAATGTGTTTCAATTGACCCCGGTCTCTTCTACACATGGGTCTCTAAATTTTACCATCTGGTCGTGGCCACGGGCTTGCCGGGGAATCTATTCGGGAACTGTAACGAAAGAGTTTCGACGGAGAGGAACATAAGGTAAACCGGAGGGTCCAAGAAAATAGACGAGCAGCGGGAGGGAAGAGGCACGGCGTTTCTGGCCATTATTAAATCTAGATTGCTTCCACACGAGAAAAAAGAATTTGACCATCACATGTGCAGCTTCCCCTTTCTCGAAAGGGGGATGCATTCGCGAATCTGAAAGATCTCCGACGTCAACTCCGGAGAATCCTGACGGACGTTCGCGGAACCCGATAATTAAAATTTAGGATACTTTTCTTTTTTTAACTCACCGATCCGTTGACTAGATTGAGTGGACCGCGGATGAAAACTTATCAAGTTTACTTACCTGTAACAAACGAGAAAAAAAAACGAATTAATAAAATTGTTATTAGTTCAAATACGAAGGCTCCTCATCGTCCGCCTCCCTCACGTGTGTTTATCCTACACTTTGCAATTATGTAGAACAGGCAGAATAAATTGAATCGTTTCGAGGATGCCGAGCGTGTTTCGAGTAGACGTTGAAAAACAAAAAAACAGATACACCGGCTGGGGCTTTGGAGAGGCGAGATTCACTCGAGCGAAAGGGACGATGGGCCATCCCTTCGACTCCTCGTAAGGGACGCAGAAGGGCCGAAAATTCGTACCGACGCCCGAGAGCTCTCGGCGAAACAAAGCGTGAAGCGGAAAAAAAAAGAAAATCGTTTGAAGATGATTTCGTATGCAGATCTTTCTTTTTTTAAGAGAGGCTAAAAAAAAAGCAAGAGCAGAGATTCTTCTCGCGGCGTCGGAACGTGCCGACGAACAGTCGATTATCGTACTTCAGAGAGTTACCAGCCGAACGAAAGAGGGTAAATGCTGCAACGGCAATTATAAGAATCAGAGCATAATAATACAATGTTATTACCGACAATTACTGTACAAACTACAGAAAAAAAAAAAAGTATGAGCGTGCGAGATAAACATCAATTAATATCGATGGAAAAATTTTACCCGGTTTTTATTTTAATTATTTTTTCTTCGGATTTCACTTTCGGGAATTACATGCATGCCGACGGGGGGAAGATTTCAACTCGGTGGTTCGAAGGCGAAAAGTAATATTCATCGTGAGGCCCCGCGGGAACGCGTCGTAAACGACCAAAAGGACGAGAGCGCGTGCACTCGAAACTCCTTTCGCAGACCGCATCTGTCGAAACACCTGCCGGACTCGCACTTATATGGGTATTTTATCATTGTTATTATTATTTTTTTCAATTTCGAGTTCCCCGGACTCTTAACGTCCGAGAGTTTTGTCCGGTCGATGCAGTCGAAGTCTGGCCTTGCCGAGGGCTCGCGTGTCTCGTTCGCTCGGTCTTTCGAATTCTTCTAAGCGCGACGCTCCCAAAAATTTCGAGCCAGCGAAATTTTTCGATCCAGCGAAATTCCTTTTAGGCATCCCTGTATATACCTCAAAAGTGCATTTTTTGTTCGCATGAAAAGATATCGACTTGATCGTTTTAACGCACTCGTGGACTAAAGGGCGGCTCTCGGGGCGACATATCTCCATTATACATCCGATTGCAACAGATTGTATCTCGCTCGACTTTTTAAAAATGCATTTGGGGAATAAATTACCGAGCGCGTCAAAATGGGGCAGTTAAAAAATAAAGGGCATATTTTCTACCCAATTTTGCCTACACTGAGAGAAGAATCTGATAGAAATTACAATAAATCTGGTAAAAACCGACAGAAGTTTCAAGTATTCGGAAATTGCAGCGACATCGTGGTAAACATTCGTATCAAACTTAATACATTCTGCTAGAAAATATGGTGATTGCCGATATCGCAGATATTACCGGAATACCCGACATTTTTGCCACCGATTACGGAATAGCCGTAATCGCTGGCGTCGCGGTCGTGAATCGTTTGTTTTAGATTTGTCGATTATACCGGCATACTATGTCCAACAAATTTCATTTATGTATACATAAATAAAAAATTTGTTCGACGAAATTCTCAGTTTTAATCCACGGAATTTTTTGCCAGATACCAAAAATGTTGCCAATCCGCCTTCTGGAAAAAATGACCATATGGGTTGGGTAAAAACTGCTATGGACTCCGTGAAAATTTCACATAGCACTAGTGGGGGCGTTGGTGTACCATGTTGCCTGGCCGAAATTTACCATATGACTTGGTAGTTTTTCTCAGATCCTCTCAGTGTACAGTTCAGAGCTTCCCCATTTTCCTCTGATCTCTTACTTCCATAATTTCGACGCATTGTCCGAACCACTGTCCGTTTTTGAAATGTCAAAAAAAAAAAGCGTACAACGGACGTTCATCGTGATATTATAACAAGTTTAGTTATCCCCAAGTCTCGTCATTCAAGAAGATATAATTAGCCGAGTAGATAAAAATACATCAAGTATCCCATCTTCTTCCCTCCCGCTTCTCTCAGCTCCCTCTTGGGCAGCATTCGATTAATGAATTAACGATCGTTTGCAAAAGGGATACTGGAAGATAACACGCGCTGCCTATGAATTGATATAACTCGAGGCTTCCGGTTGACATAAAGCGGATAGTAGTTATCCAGTCCTGTGGGAAACTCGTCGTCGTCGTCGAACCAGTGAAGAGGAGTCGGTCCTCTTCCTTTGCCCGCGGAAGCCCGCGAGGAGCAGGCGAGAGAGACATCCGTTCGTGCGTCTCAGCCCCGACAGGACTGCTACTCTGAGGCCTGTTACTCCTTAGCACGTTTTCTGTACGTAGCGAGATGAGAGAAAGAGCAGGACGACACAGCGGTCCGGCTTCGAGGATATCGAGAGGCTTCGCCTTGCCGCTGGATTTTGCTCCGTTGCTCCGCGGTGAGGACGACAAAGTTGCGCGACTAGTCTCCCGGACACGATGGAGACTGCCCGAGCGAAGGATCACGAACGTTGAACGCTCGGCGGACGGAACGAGAGATGGTAGTCGGGAGAGTGAAAAAATAAAAAATAAATAAAAATCTACCTACATAATTATTCGCCGCGAAGGCCATCCTGTGCGTTAACGCTGTGCGCGGCTCGCGTCTCTCTCCCGCATGCTCGCTGGCTCGGTCTCTCCCGTAGCTGGACCTAGAGTCTGGATGCTGCTGACGCTTCTCGGCATCTCTCGCGTTCGCGAGGCTGCCGCGCGGTTATATCGGTGCGTGGCCGGTACACCGGAGAAAAGGATCGGAGAGCGCGCGAACGAGAGTGCGTGTGCACTCCTTTGAGCACGCTGGACGGTCTCGAGCCTGTTTCTGTGGCTATTCGTATACACCGGCCGAGGGACGAAGAAGAAAGAGGCCGAGGAGGCGAGACGCGCGAGGGAGAAACCGAGATGGTTTACAGTGAGTGCGCGTCGAGGATGAGCACACACAGGACTTCACCGGCAGCAACTCGCGGACCTGTTCTCGATACTGGTCTTTGCGAAATGCCGCGGGATTCCGCAGCGGCCAACAGCTGAATCGACTCGAGGATGAACGCTGGTAACCGCCGATTCGCGTATTATTCGTGGGATTTAGATTTCGCGAATGGGGAGCGAAGAAGGCTAGTCGCAACATCGGAGGACCTCTGCGGGGAAGCAGAGGAGCTGAAGTTTCCACGAAGAGGAGTCTCGTAATAGTTGACAAGACGTGGAAAACTGTACAACGATTTTGCGATAGTGATGGAGAAAAAAATAACTACTACTACAAATATTTTTAAAAAATCAATTTTTGCTAAGTCTTTTCGAATCAGTTTCTTAAGGTGTAGTCCTTTCGTTGTGTCTGAGAGAGGAATAAGAGAGAATTACAAACATCTCCCGATGCGGATAAAAATCTGAAGAAAGTCAAGCACATGGGAGGTGCTGGAGAGATCGTCTGATCATAATAATAATCCGAAAATGTTATTAACAAATTACTGAAGTAAAAAAATGATACAATTTGTTACCCGGCAACCTATTTTTTTTCTCATGAAAATGATTTGTTACTTTTATTTGAATACGTATGCATTTTTTCTGAATTTTATGTAATGTTTAAAAATCGCGTTTTCTTTGTGTTAAAATTTGTTTAAAGTCGCAATTTTCAAGCATTACAAAAAATACCGAAAAAAAATGCATACGTATTAAAAAAAATTGACAAATTATTTAGGCAACGAAAAAAGATTAGGTTGCCGGGTAATTCGTTGCCCAATTTTTATTTTTCAGTAATTTTTTAATAACATTTTGGAATGATTATTGTGCAAAAACAATCTTCACAGCACCTTCTATATGCTCGATTTTTTTCAGATTTTTATTCCATCGGGAAGTGTTTCTAATTTCTCTCATTCCTCTCTCGAACTTAGGTGGCGTCAGACATAACGAAAGGACTGCCTTAAGACCTTGTGCATCGGTTCTCCACTTGACCAAGAAAAAAAAATAAAAAGGGCGAACGAAAAGTTTTACATTCCTGGTTGAGAGATAAGTTTCGTTGGTATGTGAGAAACGTTTATCGCAATGCAAAGCTATCAATTCGACAAATGATGAATATCCGCGTTTGGCGATAGCTCGCAAAACTCGTTGCGAATAACGCCCGTAACGCTGATCGTAGTCAATCGTCGACATTCGGTCGTAATAACATTGCCGGCGGACAGGATGTCGATATCTCGCGATAAGCTTTAAATAGGGACATAATGCTCGAATGGAATCGGAGATGCTGCTACAATGTATTACCCTGGTATTACCAATGTAGATAATACGGTACGAGGAGGACGTTACCCGTCGTTACTCTCGGGGGTAAAAGAGCTGCATTACCCTCCGGTACACCTATGCAAAAGCCGAGATAGGTACCCGAGATGCTCGATGAAAAACCAATGAACGTTCGCACTCTCATCTCCACCGAGTAATTCTCGGCGACTCTCCGATCGGAGAATGACAAAAAATAAAAAATCGTAAAAATACCTCTTTCACAAAAAAAAAAAAGTCACAAATTACTCGAACGCCCCGTGCCGTCGTATAGCTTTTGATTAAGAAAACAGGTTTCGCGTTGTGTTTGTGTCGAGATGTAAAAATGCGGCGTGAAGAAGCACGCGGAATATCCGGAGAGAGGACGAAGAGGGCACCGACTGGTGAACGACGGCGACGGCGCGCCAAGGGAAATTCTTCGAGAGGCAGTGAATGGGCATCCTCCTCTCGTATAAAATACGAGGAAAAATATATATCCGATGAGAGCTTATCGACGTCGATGTCGGGACCTCTCGACGTAACATGAGAAGAGGAAAAGGGAGATAGAGAGAGAGAGAGACGTTGAATGATTCATTGCTCGTAACACGCGGTACGTAATTGCGCAACAAATGTTTAGAAACATCTCGAGTATTCGTTGAAAAAACTATGCGCGCGGTTATCGTAAGAGCATACCCGTATGTGCTTGTGCGAGTAGGATCTTTTTTAGCCTTTCAAGTCCGAAGCCTCTTTCCGGTTAAAAAACAACAAAAAATTCTCGAACGTTCTACACTTTTCCGGGGTCAAAATGATTGATGAAATATCACTTTTGAAAAATACTCTTCTTAAATGTTCACCACTAAATGAAAATAATTGACGATGATGTCAAGCTGAAAGAAACTCTCTTTATGATGCGTTACGCGCCGGCTTTTCGCTTCGTAGTTTCTCGATTATAAATTGAGAGAATGCCTTCAACCCTTTAATGCCCAATGCGTCACAATAATGAAATAACTATATCTTTTAAATTTTCATTTTTAATTTAGAAATAAAAATGAAGGTATTCTTTCGATAGCTATTTCAGCAACCTGGAAAGTATAGTGCATCGGGCATTAAATGGTTGAAGTATTTCTTTTAATTTATAATGGAGAATACTCGAAGCGAAAGGCCGGCTCGTACTTACATACGATCGAGGATAGGTGCAGGTCATCGTCGTCAGCTTCTCGTTCGTATCTCGAGAAGATGAAGAAGAAGAAGAAGCGGCGAGAGAAGGGCGTCTGAGGGGGGGTTTAGCGCGTGACAGGAGTAGGACCTGTCCCTGGGACTCTTCGGAGTAAAAGATAAATACATATATGCGTGTATGTCGCTGTGAAGAGGAAGATCCGAGGCTCGCTTCGAGTTTCTTCTTCGTCTTCCTTATTTTCCCTGTTCCTCGATCCAGCTTGCCTATGGAGCTGTATATCTGTACATTGCATATGCCTACGTCTGGTCTAGGGTGTACGTGGCGGAGCCCTCGAGTGTACTATGCATGCAGAAGTATAGTGCAACAGGGTTCGGCACGCTAGGCTCATTCACAGAAGCGATACACACGGCGGAGAGAGTCCACCTTGCATCTTCGTGCCGCATATACACGAGGAGGAAATAAAATGAAATAAAAGCGAAAGAAAGACAGGAGAGGCGGAGATGGAGCCAAGTGTGTATGTGTGTGTGAGTGTGTGTGAGTGCGGGTTACCGAGCAACGGAATCACGTGCGCCGCTTGAATGGAACAAGGCGGAAGTGGGTGGCGTGTTACTCGAGAGACTCTCTACTCTCTCAAGAATCTTTCATCGGGCGATCTTCCATTTATTCATTATTGTTTATATACCGTCGATTCTTTGGCGAACAATAAAACAAAAATCTGTCACACGGAAGTGTCTCAGAGTTCTGAAAAGAAGATCTTTGGAAGTTCAAGAATTTTTTAAATAGAAAAATAATGAGAAGATTACCAGAATAAAATATAGAATAGTACCAGGCTAGTAAGATAGGGGAACAGTTATCAGTGTCTGGCTGGAGGGTCCGCCAGGCGAAATACGACATTTCCGGTTTGAAGATCTGATTTTTCGACTGGAAGTGACGCCGTACCGGAAATACGTAACTTCCGGTCGAGAAGTGAGATTTCCAAACTGTATCATTGGTCAATCGATGAGTCGAAGCAATATTTTACTCAGCAAAAATGAACCAATTTCGTTTTATATTATGACTGAGATTCGACGGTGAAAATATTCAAAAAATTTGATGCTCCATTTGGCCCTCTCTCTCGTGCACCTGTATCTCTCACTGACGCTGGCTGCTCCGGCGCGTCTCAGCAGCCAAGACCGAAACCGAGCTGACAGATGAACGTGATGGGAACACGTAGGCATAACGGTTCCGGAGACACGAGAACGACTACGTCGAGGGTCGAAAGAGCAGTAAAATAAAGAAGGAAGATGACACGAATCGTGTATGCCCGGGCGAGAAGGGAGACGAGGAAACGAAACACTTCGTTTCGTTGTCTAGACGGCGCGTGGGTAAATTCGTTACGTGATATATCCTCCCGGGACACGGTTCGAAATTAAGCTAAACCGCAAGAGCCTCTCATCTCCATAGCCCCGTTTGTTATACTCTTCATTTTTTCCCAACGGACGGTTTTTAATTTTTTTTTTTTTTTTTAATGATGAATTTAGCGGTCGAATAACCGGGTGTCGAAATGATTGACACGAAAAATATGCGTGCGATTCGTCAAAGACCGTTAGGTCGTTGCGGGAGATGAATATCAGCATCTCTCCCCCGAGAAACATAAGCCGAGCTTTCCTTACACATACATCCAGCCTAAAACCTCCTATCGTACAAATCGCGCCGGCTTCGCATGACTTCGCCTATGAATCTTTCTCCGGCTTGTTAACCACAAAGTTGCTCCATTAAAAATGATAAATAAATGAAATGAAAAGATCTCCGCGTAAAATATAGCGAAAGTAACGATCTCCGATCGTTATTTGTACAATGTCGAACCCTAGATACATAAAACCAGTAAAATCTACCTTCAGAGAATATATATCTATATCTCTAAACCCCCATGAAGGAGCAAAAAAAAAATGAAATAAAACTGTATGGGAGAACTACTCGTTGCATACCGACATACCGCATATTATAAATACAACAGTCGGTGCGGGCAAACTTCTCTAGCACGGAGGTGGCTGTGTATGCCGAGTCGAGAGTCAAGCAGCGGGCGCACTCTTAAATCATCCGCGTATGTGGGCATATTTATGAGCGCGGTCCGGGTGTACCGACTCGGGAGAGAGAGAGCGAGAGGGTTTCACGGGAGATTCCGAAGGTGGCTTCTCTCGGTGTCGTCCGGCTCGCGAAGGAGGAAGAGAAGCGGTGGCGAGTCGGAAAACGTGGAAGGGCCTCCGCGAGTGAGCGAGAAAGATAACAGCAAGAATAAGAAGAAAAAAGCGGAGGAGGAGGGGGAGACAAGAGTCAGACCGGGGTAAAGAGAGAAACGTCTTGCAGGCGCGAGAGGACACGCAATACGGTAATTTGTAACCAGGCTACGCGACCCTGCGAAGTATTCATCTCCCTCGCTCTTCTTTTATCTCTTCCATGGTGTTATCCTCCTCCACGTTCTTCCTTTTCATTTCTCCGTTGCACTCGGTTCCACGGTGCGTTAACCATACGTAATTGTTTCTGCGTTCGTCTTCGTACAGGCGAGAGGAACTATCGTGTGGGCACGGCTCGTCTCTCCCTCTCCCGGAGCGAGTTGGCCACAGTAGCGTGTACTACATAATACGCGCGAGACGTACTCGTGGCACGCACTCGTCCACGCATGGACCATGTGTGGAGGTAGAAAAAAATGTATACATCTATATGTGTGTGGACGTGTACGAATAGGATGCAGAGAGGTAGGACAGGTTACGAGTCACGCCTTTATACGTGTATATGTATGTCTGTGGGATACGCGCGTATACACGCAAGGCATATACGGGGGCGCTTGTACGTCGAGGACGATGATGACTGCCAAGTACGAGACAGCAGTGGTACAAAACCATCACGGGAGCAACAGGTGCGGAGCCAAGCTCACCGGCTTGTGTTCCGCTCTGCTGGCCAATGGAGGGTTGGAAGACGGCGAGCAAGGTGTAATACCGGGGTCGATGTTCCGGTGTTTCCAAGTTATTCGGTTTTTTTTTTTTTGGTCTTCGAACAATAGGAGGTAAGATTCCGCGGGAAAAACAAGGTGAAGTGTGCGAAGCATGTTTCATGCGCGAAACATTTTTTTCGAAGTGTAAAATAAGATAGTCGAGCGTCGATCGTGATCATCGAATTTATCGACGAATCATCGATCGATCCATTTTTCCGTCGATATTGGTTTGCGGAGCAAAAGAAAAAATCCACGCGCCAGACGAGAGAAAGGGAAACCGCGTGTGGGTGAGAGAGACTCTCGCTCGCGAGTTCCGATCGAATGTGTGTATTTTGCATAACTATCGTCTTGCACAGCGTGCGGTCAATCGTACAGCTGCGCACCGCTGTAGGATTTGAGTCACGAGTGTGTGTTAATGCGTCGACACGTGTCCGCGGAATTGCAACAACGCGAGGGAAACGAGAGACGGCTTATAATAACCACGCACCGCAGATAGGTGCAACAAGTGTTATGGTCCGCCGTATCCGCGTGGACGGTGCGCAGCCAAGAGCGGGGCAAAACGGACTCCTGCCCTACATTTTGTACGAGACTTTTTTGTGGCCCGCAAAAAATTTGTAAAAATAGTCCGTTTTGCCCCGCTCGCCCTCGGCAAATCGCAAGTGCGTTTCAGCCTAAGAACACGTGAATCAGTATGGAGTGCGAGAGATAGAGCATCAGTGGCGCTCTCGGCGGAGCGAGAGAGACAAGCTGAGAACGTGTTTCACATGCTCTTAAGGAGCAGCGTGAATTCCGCGGTATCGGAGAATAGCGGCGGAGTCTGAAGCTCCGGCCAGTGGTGGTTCGCCGTTGACCACAGACAAACGGACGGACGGACAGGTAACGATCGTGTTAATGAGTGGCCACGTTTATGTTAAATAACCGGGCGAGTATCGGGCGCGCGAATTATAACTGTGCGTAAGTGTCTTTGGAGTAGAACGGGTGGGCGAGTTGTGCGTATCAAGATTTCCGTAACAATCTCGTTACACAGCGTGTCTGCGGCCGAGGATCTCGGCATGGGATGTGATATTCTCTCGGCTCGCGCTCAGCGAGAGTACTGCCTATCCTCTCGTCTTCGTTGAATGCCGCTCTGAATACTTTACGCCACAAAGTCCCGCGAGCTCAACCTCGGACCAGGCAGAGCGAAAGAGAGAGAGACTCGTTACGCTGTCTCATTCATACATTTGTGTAAATCTTTATCGCTTCATTCTTCGTAGCTTAACGACACTGTTTCGCAACACGCGTAACAGTGAAATTGTAAATTCGAGAGTGGCCTCTGTAATAGAGGAATCTCGAACGGTAAATGTTACGGCAAAGACGCGAGGAAAGCTAAGCATTTTTTTTATGTGCTTTTATATAGTTTCAGCGACGCTTCGAGCTGCTGGATACAATCCTATCGAGCATGGGATTTCATCACAGAGACTGGCACTTATTATTGTCACGGACCAGTTTTTTTTTCTTTTTTTTTCTACAGTTCTAAACCTTTGAACATCAGTGCAGCAAAATATCTTCAAAAACAAAAATAAAATAAAAAATAAATATCTCGCAAGGCGTAGCTAAAATGTGCAAAGTCCTCAGACACGAGTGTTCTAGTTAGAAGTTTTGCGGGGCGTGTTCGTGTGTTCTTTGATACGGCAAATATTTTTCTCCCCATGGGAATTTTCGCTCGCAGCTCGTAAAGCGAATTTAAGATTGCACGGAGGGGCTTACAGTGTTTCGCGGGTACCGCGGAGGTGAGGATACAAAAGTGTGCGGCAGGGAGTGTGCGGCGGATCGGCGGCTCGGTCACGTATAACGAGATAGGTACATATGGACGTAGGTATAAGTACACGCGTATAAACGCGCGGGCGATTGGCCGGGCTGGGACTCGAGCCAGCGGCAACAGCCGTCCTGCCATAATCGGTGCAACCAGGGCTGTACGGCCTGGTTGCCTGTATCTGGAGCGGAAACAGAAGAAAAACGAAATACGGAGCGTAGTCGCGCGAATGTGCTGCGCTGCGATCCTCTCGTGCGCTCTTGCTGAAGAGCTAAGCTGCCCGCGCGCTCGGTTGCTCGTAATACTGTCTAACCGCTGAGCTGTGTTCGCAGGGACTGCTGCGCACTGAACAACTATATACGTGTATATATATATATATATATATGTATATCCACGGTACTACTGTGTAACGTATAGCCGGGGTGTACGTGCACCGTGGTAGCACCGTCCGACGATCGTAGTTGTTATCTCGAAAACGTTTCAAATTGCCGAAGAAGCAATAATACCGCGAAACGCCGAAGGAGAAGCATCGCGAGAGAATCCGACCGGCGAGAGCGAGCCAGCGCGGGGAAGAAGAAAAAGGAATTTTCGCGCCTCAAGCTCGGCCCTTTGAACATTAAAATAAATATAAGCATATCGGTGCTTTTACAGTCTGAAACGATTTTTTCTTCTTTTTTGCTCTTCGAGGCGTGTGCTGAATGAATTCTTGCCTGGACTTCGAGCCCGAGGTTCGAGGCAGCTCGAAGTCTCGAAAGAGACGAGACGACGATTATCGGGAATTTTACAACCGCGGGTAGAAGAAGCCTGAAAGATTTTCACTGTTCGGTCCCGACGTCGGACAGACAGCATCGGCATGTATATGTGCTTCGGGATACCGAAATTCGCGAAATTCTCGGAGGTTTCGACCTTCTCGGGACCGGCGATGCTGCGGCCGGAGGATGGAGCAGCGCTTGAAAATAACGGTACGCCGTGACGCGAGCCTCCAAATATTTCTCTCTCGCTTCGTTTTATACATCGGGGCAACGAGAGAAGGCCGTTCGTCGTAAAGAACGAATCTCCACCGAGCCGAGTATCCTCGTTGTCCCGCGACTCGTTGGCTAACGATCGAGTCGCGGTTCCCGAAGTGCTGCGGCAGTGCCGATGCTACTCGAATGCCGCAAAAATGTATATGTATATTCGTCGATTCTCTCGATTCGGGCAATCGGGATCGTCCCGACGCGGTGAGCAAGAGGCAGAAGAACTCTGCGGAGGATACTGCCGGGTCACTATTGACGAGCATGGGCCAATTAGCGATACGCGAAACTCCAATCGTTATCGTATCGCTCAATTTTTTTCCATCCCAGTGTCTTCTTGCAACGACGATCGAAGAACGTTTCAGTTTCATTCAAACTGGGATTTGAACGCCGCGAACTTTTTTTACGATCGACGGTCAAGCCATTCAGCGATTAGTATTATTATTATTGAAAATTTGATATCGTGCGTACGAAAGAATGGAGATGAAGTCTAGTCGATGAAGTAAATAGAATGCACTTTCTTTCTGGCCGCTTCAATCGTTATCTCGTCGCTCAATTTTTTTCTATCCTTCTTTTTGTAACGACGATCGAAGAACGTTTCATTTTTATTGAAACTGAGATTTTAACCTCGCGAACTTTTTTATGTACAACGTTAAGCCACTTAGCGATTAATATTGTTATTATCATTGTTGAAAATTTGATATCGTGCGTACGAAAGAATGGAGATGACGTCTATTCGATGAAGTAAATAGAATGTCATTTCTTTCTGGCCGCTTCAATCGTTATCTTATCGTTCAATTTTTTTCTATCTTAGTGTCTTTCGTAACGACTATCGAAGAACGTTTTATTGCCATTCAAACTGTTATTTGACACCCGCAAACTTTTTTATGTTCGACGGTTGGGTCATTCGCCGACAATTCTTATTATTGAAAATATGATATTGTAAATGCCAAAGAATAAAGATGAAGTCTACTCGATGAAGCGAATAGAAAGCGTTCTCTTTCTGTCCGCAGTCTTCCCTCCTTCTGTTCCTCATTACTCGCTGGAAGTCAGAATAAACACAGTTTTTCCCAGAGTTGCGTACGCGGGGAGAAAGATAGAGACGGAAGGACGAAAGTTCTCTCGCAGTGGAGCAGAGACTTCGCGAAACTCGAAGCCAGCAAGCAGCAAGCATCAGCAGCAGCAGCCGCAGCATAGTGGCGATACGAAACAATGGAGCAGGCGCGTTGCTCTCGCAACAATCCGCGAGCGTTGGCTTCTAATTAGCAATTCAACTCTCTCCTCCCTTTCTTTGTTACCGCGTGTACAAAACGCACACACAATCGAGTATCCTACAGCCAGCGATATATACAAGTACAGCCATGCCCGGAAGATTCTAAAATTTATTTAATCCGGGAAACCGCTGAATTCGCAGTGTTATTATATCGGCTACAAAAATTATTCATCAGAGATTCTCGGCGATTTTGTCGCAACAAAGCGTGGCAGATCCTTTCTAAACGCATCGTGTATCGCTCGCCCGAGATCTCGAGTGCTCCGACTTCGCGATGTATAAAAAAAATTATGTAGAGATGTATTCGTATGTTTTCGCGAATGATATTGTCAATGAACGACGTTCCGTTTCTGCGGAATGACCGGCAGCCATGCAACTACCGTGATTACCCTACAAACTGGAGTAAAGCGCGCACCGTTCCGATTGTTCGAATCCGAGTAATGGCCGCGTCGTCACTCCCGAAGCGTGACGGTGTTAACGTAGCAATGCGCGTATCCGAGATCCTTCCTGTGTGTGTCTGTGTATATACACAAGGTTGAATTGCAAAATCACAACTAAAGGGAAAGTACGAGTCCGTCACCCGGCGGAGCGATCGCGAGATTTTTTTTTTAATTCACGAATATATTTCGATTCAACGAACTGCCCGACTGTCTTCCTTTCCAGCTCCCTCGAAAGTAAAATCAGCATCGATTCGCCTCTGTTATGAAAGTGTCGCGTCGAACTTGCAACCGTGGAATAGAAAGTTTATCAAATTTATCATGAAATTTCGGAGTACGAAGCGAAATGACGATTTATGCACGGCTGCTCATGTCCAAACGTGGTTCCAGTTCCAAAAACAACCGTTCGAGTCAACTCTGCATAACAGATAACTATTTTTAATATTTTTTATGCGAGTTGCAATAAAACCAACAAATATGAATTTTCAGACACGGTAATGGGGAAGTGTAAATTGAAATTGATGATTTATTACCAGGCACTTCTGAGAGTAGGTCAGAGTGAAAAAAAAACGTAAATTGATAAAACATTAAGTCGAATGACTGATTGAATCGTCAACCGGTACAGCGCCTTACGCATCAGTCATAATTTTCTTCCGCGTTGCGTTCGAAGAAAGTAAACTTCAACCCAGCGAAATTGCGAAGTGTGAAGTGAAATGATGATTTATATGAATAGCCTGCTCGTGCCCGAGCGTGGGCTCGAATGAACAATGATAGCGGCAGGGTTATGTGTATACGTGTAATCGCGATGAAATTAGCATATCGTACAGTGAGGCTCATATGAAGCTTTTACATCTTAATAGTCATCTCCTCGATTAGCCACAGGAGTCCGTACCCTCTATAAATATATCTCCTCTCCGCGGTAGACTAATTAATTAGTATCCGTACAGATAGCTATCACGCAATTGTAATTTACGCAGGACGATCTACGTGCATCTATACTTCCAGCCCTCATAGATACCCCGTACAAGTTCACCTACAACTTACTCCAGCGAATACCCGATGAGCTTAGAATATTCATAAATATACGAGGACTGCTAGTCGTCGCTGTTGTGTCGTCCCGCAACTCACACATCTGCTGTGACTCCGTAAACGTGCACGGGTACGAGGTACACATTATACCTCGGTACTATAACTATGCATAGATGTTCGTTAACGGCGAGTGTGGAAGTTTTCCCACAGTTCCGGTACGCACAATGCCGCCCGCACGCCGCACTCGCATCCTGTGCCCGAGCCTCCTTCCGGTCTGTTCTCCCCTGTCCCTGCCACTTTTGTTCTTCGACTACAACGCAGTTTACAACCATGTACTCTCCTCTTTCTGTTCCACCTACGATCCCTTTAAAATCCACGAAATTTAACGAGTCGCCGGAATTTTTTTATTTTTAGTTTTTTTTTTTTTACTGTTTGTCCGGGACGAGTTCGCGAATTACCGAATGGCGTTTCCCGCATTGCTTACCACTTGGTCGCCGGTCGGGTGTCCGGCACTCGCCCAATCTTCCCTACAGTTTTGACCCTGGCGCGTATATGTGCGCGCGGTCCTCCGTCGATAATGAACGAAAATCAAAACGAACGGGATTGCAACCTCTCACGTCGACGCTCGAACTTAATATATCCGGAGATTCCACGGTGGCTAACGGTGAATATATGGGCAGAAAGTGAGGGAGAGGGAGAGAAAGATATGAGTTAAGTGCGCGGGTCGTAAGAGCCTCTGCGAGAGCTACACTCTCGTCGGAATAAAGGGGCGGCAAGAGCAGTGTCAATGTATGGACGAATTCCGCGACGAGGTAGAGATAAGGACAAAGAGGCTGAGGAAAAAAAATAAAATTGCGTCGGAGGACGCGCAGGACGATCACTATCGCGCCACTGTACGCTCTCCGCTCCAAGTCCTCTTTGAGTTCTTATCGCTCGTTTTTCACACGGTTACAAAAAAATGAACAACGCCGGGAGGAGGAAGGAGAGTAACAACCACTCGAGCGTATCTCAATTTGCATCACCTGATTGTTGTTGTCTCTGGGATACACTGAGCAAACGCACGCTTTGATCTTCAGCGAGACTCCGCGGAGAGTCGTTATTATTCACAGCTGCAACCTCAACTCGCATGGAGTTTGCTTGGAAGATTTAATTGCGTGGAAAATGAGGAAAGTTTCAAGTTTTCAATTTTTTTACCATTTAAGTCCGAAGCCATTCTTCTGTTAAAAAAAAACTTTTAACTATTCGACACTTTACTCAATGACATTAATTTTTTTATAAGCTTTTCTTCACATACCTTACTACTATAAAAAATAAACTTGTTATTCTTATTGTCTCTGGGATACACGGAGCAAACGGACGCTTTGATCTTCAGCAAGACTCTGCAGAGAGTCGTTATTATTCACAGCTGCAACCTTAACTTGCAGGAGGTTTGGTTGGATTTAATTCCGTGGAAAATGAGGGAATTTTCAATGTTTCTTTTTTTTAACATTTAAGTCCGAAGCCACTTTTCTGTAAAAAAAATAAACTCAACTGTTCGACACTCTACTGAATTAAAATATTTTTTTTACTTCTCTCTGCATACCTTACGACCATAAAAATAAACTATCGCAATAAAGATCTGTTGCACAGTAGCAACCATTACAATTCGTGACGGAATCTCGCCTCCGAGCTCCAGTGAATTTTTACGTAACGCACGGTAAATCGTAAAGACGTTTTGCGTGAGTATTGTGCAAGATAAGGAAATCAATGTTCGCAACGATAAGGTAATAAAAAGAAAGAAACAAAAAAAAAACGATTTTATGGTAGAAGAGGCAAATGTTCTGGTGCGTCGAAAGTGCATCGCCCGAGTAGAGACCCGGAGAATCGAGGAAAAGGATTGACGTGAAAACGCGTGTGTATGTGTACCACGATGTAATGTACATACGCGAGCCGAGCCGAGAGCGTGCTACGTTTTAACGAAAGGAAAGTAGGCCTGCGGACGTGCGTTTATCCGAATCGCCTAAGTGGAACGTCCGGACGAATAATTGAAAGCCTCGTCGCCGTCGTCGTGTTTCTCTGTGTTACCGCGGTTATACTCGCTTATGTACATTTACCTATAAACTATACACGCACATATATCACGCATATACTGTACGTACGGTGCAAAGAGGGTCTTCGCGGTAGTTGTCCGCAAAACTGTAAAATCCTCGTGCGAACCACAGGTGATCTCACCGGCTCGCGGAGAGTCGAGAAAACGCTATCTTGATCTCGCGAAAACGTCGATATATATTCAAACGTGTTCCGCACTGATCGATCTATGGTTGTAACGTAAATCGCCTTGAACTATACCTCGCCGTTCGTATTCCGTGCTGGGTGTTCCACGGCGCGCATACTTCCACACGGGCTATTCGCCTGTCGAAGGGCCGAGAGAGCTGCGTTGTGCAGGTGCAACTAGCGAACTCCTAACCGAGAGCACGTAACAATCGTGTACGTGTGCGCATGCGCAGTAGATTCGAGAATTGAACCAATTATCCGGCGGGATCGCTGCTGGCTGGAAGTTACACGAGTGTGCGAAAAAAAAAAAAAAAAAACGGGCGGAATCGTGCGAGCGGAGGAAAAACTAGACGAATGAGAAGTCGATAATTATATTAGTTATGCTCTATGAGTCACTCGGCAATTAGAGAGGGATACATACACCAGTTATTGTCGTGCCGATGGAAAACTCGAACGTTGTGTATCGGATTGAACTATCACGAATCGAGATAACTTCTTAGTTTATGATTTTATTTTTATTTCTTACTGCACGCGATAAATAAAAGTGACGATTTTTTTGTTCACAGACGAAATGAAGTTTCGATAAAATGTAACGCATTTTTTATACTTTAATTTTTGAAATATGTAAATTAGCATAAATTGAATTACGCGAATTATTCGGTATGATTTCGCCGCTGTAATTTTTGAAAAACAAACATTCGTCGCGAGAGGCTCGTAAGGGAGAGGAAAACCGAGAAACGAGCGATGAACTATAATATTTAACACACCCATCGTTCGATCATCGGAAAGAGGGTCGACTCCGTTCGCTAATCTTCTTACGTGATATAAAGCTCGACCTTGATCCGCGCGGCATTTCCAATAAAACATTCTCGATGCATCATACGAGCTGTTCATGGAATATACAAGGATGTTTGTGTACGAAACCCGCCTCTCCTCCCTCGTGCCGGTAACGACGTCATTAAAGCACCTAAGTGGGTCGAAGGTGTTCGAGAATGTATGCACTGCTCGTTGATGACGGTGTGGCTTTTGAAAAAAATGAAAAAAAAAAAAAAAAATCGTAGAAACCCCGAGAGATCGAGTATGTTGGCTCGTACTCACACCGTTGAGCTCGAACGATGAAGGATAAAGAAGAAAAAAAAACGAACTATACACCGGGATAATGACCGGGATGCACCCGATGGATTGAATAAAAGTCGAGCGCGGGAGATTAATGCCGCGGGGAATATACCTACGTGCAAGTACACCGCGATCTACTCATAGTTTATATACACCACTGGAACACATCGCGCCTATCCTCGCACATATGCATATTTAATGCTGTATTTATCATACCGTAGATATATTTATTTAAACCGGTAAGAAGCTGCGCCTTCGACGTAAGAAATGGGTATACGCATTAAGGAAGATCGCTTCATAAAAACATCTTTTTTTCTCATGATTAAAATCGTGTATTTATAGAAAATATAAAATAATGTATTTAAGCATTCATATTTTGGATTTTTAGTTGTGTCTCGAAAAACATCGAAGGTACGAAAAAAAACGTAAAGAATTTTTTTTTTTATTTATGTAAAGGCTAATTTCCGTACAAGCCAGTTTTGGCTAAAGAATTTTTGTTTTCGTTCACGTGGAACCACCAATTTTTTTTTTCTAAAGTAGAAAACGTAGTTTCTTTCAAAGAGTACAATTTACCGAAACGGTAAGTCCGTCTGCCACTCAAGAGGGAGATAAGCCACGATGAAAACTTCGCATCTTCGGATTAACCGTTCGTTTAATTCGCGGACAAAAGTGCCGTCAGCTTAATTCGTGGGCCGGCTGGAGTCTAGTCACGAAGAAATGATGAAAAGATCGTGTCTCGAGCCGGGGACCGGTGAAAATCACCGGTGCCGCTCGCCGTACATAGCGCCCAAGCTACCATTACTCGCTCGAGCGGATAGTGGCTTATTGTCATCGTGTGAATTTCTCTCGATAACGCGTGTACGACGGTTGCGAGCAAAAGGGTGTCCCCGTAGAAGTCGCCGCATAGAAAATGGTATGTCGTAAAAAGAGGCAACAAAATATAAGAAAGCACCCAACGGCAGTAACGAAACCACATATGTGTGCTGAGTGAAAACCGATACTGCGGCCTGGTGCAAGGTTTTCACCGATCAAGCAGCGTATAAACTGCAAACACACATTGTGCAGCTCACGTCCACCTGCGCCCTCGGGGCATCTCCCGAGAAAATACGCGTCATGAATCGTTCGATCGCGTGTGTTTATAGCCTGCATGGATATCGCGCTGTGTGCAATAAAATGAAAGAAAAAAAAAAAAAAGGCGAGACCGGTTGCGTCGATGGAGCTCATCGTAGTCGATTTCCAGGCTCGTTGGAAAAACGGATCTGCCTCTGTGCCTTTCATCTGATCTACCTCATCTCTCCGCCTTCTCCTCCCCGTCATCCTATTTTTTTTTATGTCGATTAATGCCACCGGGCTGCTCTCCCGACGCGTGCTACGAGCCCATAGGGCTCACAAGAAAAGGCCTCCGCAATTATCTATCGGTCAACGACGTACCCACGAACTTGCACTTAGCAGCTCGTGTAGCGCAACCGAATTGCAGACGAGCCGAAGTAGCGCGCCCAGCTCCACATTGTATCGCAAGGATATCGTTTGTCCGAAGATCCCAACTACCTATTTTTTATCCTTTTTTTTATGGTACCCGTAAATTTCACCACGAAATTATCGACCGTACTTTCACCATCCCGCCGATCGTGCGCCACCATCCGGGGCATCGTCTTCCGCCTCCTCCTCCTCGTGTCACGAATATCAATATGCTGGTAGGCCGGGAGGGTCCGGAAAGATTTCGAGAGGCTCGAGAGAGTTACCGATGCGCGCGCGTACCTACTCGGTCACGTGAAGCCCTCGGAGTGGCTCGTCTCGTGTGTCGAAGAGACTCGCCGGTCCCGCTGTTCCGGGCCAGGAACGTGCGTAAGTACGCGCTCGGTGCGATCCATCCTGGAGCCCGGGGATGTGTTTCCATGCCTCGCGGGAGATTCCCCTCGACAATGGTCCCCCATTTAATAATGACCCACCTCTTCCGAGTTTGAGGGTACCGAACTATGGGGGATACACGAACCCCGGTGGAGTCCAACGGAGATGATATACGAGGACTCTCGTCACGACGCTTACGACAGCTGTCGCGTTGCTTCGGGCTTTTCCCCGCGAAGCTCGGTCGAGGACTCTCCGCCGGGGTATTTTTCATCGTCGCGCCCTATAGAAATTCGTAGTGCCAGGCGTGCCCGTGTGCGAAGTTTTGTGTGAGAGAAAGAACGAAGGGGAAGAGATCCGAGAGTGCGGTAGCACATGAGAAACTCTGTGCACGTTAGTTCGAGAGTGGGCTGAGGTAATAATACGCAGGTATAACGCACTGCGAGAGCGCTCCAGCGTGAAAAGAAATATGAGGGCTGCGCGAGACGGCGAAGAGGGGGGAGGAGAGGTGAAAAGGCGAAAGGTTCTTCCACTTCTGTCCTGGGCACGTTCATCCTATTCCGAGGATGAATTATTATATATTACGCGGTGTATCGTCGCAAATTAACGCGTCTTCCACGATTCCGATCTTTCTCTCTCTCCCTCTCTCTCGCGCGCTTTGGCTCCGTTCGGACGTGGGATAGGATACCTCTACCTATATACGCACGTTGGGTTACTCGGTTGTTGTGCATCAGGGGGGAGGGACTAATTCTCACGGGAGTTTATTTTCTACGATAGCGCGCGAGCCGGTATTCGCGTTCGTGTGTGCGTCTCTATTATATGCTCCTCTTGCTGTTGTGTATTAATATTAATAGGAAAAGAGCCGAGGTTTGCGGAGGGACGAGAGAAGCGTGCAACCGGATTACACCTTGGTGTAATAACCTTTGCGGTGAAACGCTTGCCATCCAAGTTTACGCGTATCATTATACTATTCCGCTCGGGAGGTCAATTGGTTAAGTTTTTGTTGAGATCGCTTGGACGGATAAAAATAGATGCGCAAAACATATAAGGAATTATTGCTATTGCTATTGCTATTGCTATTGCTATTGCTATTGCTATTGCTATTGCTATTGCTATTGCTATTGCTATTGCTATTGCTATTGCTATTGCTATTGCTATTGCTATTGCTATTGCTATTGCTATTGCTATTGCTATTGCTATTGCTATTGCTATTGCTATTGCTATTGCTATTGCTATTGCTATTGCTATTGCTATTGCTATTGCTATTGCTATTGCTATTGCTATTGCTATCACTATTACTATTACTATTACTATTAAACTTGCGCGTCGAGGTGCACCCAGAAAAATGATTTATTTGCGAAAGCCCGTCAAATAAATGATTTTTCTGTGTGCAGGAATCTCAAGTAGATGGGATCAACACTAGGTCTGCGGGAGGCTGCGGCGATGTCCCAAAAAATGACACTAATCTTTCGATCTTTCCACACTCGATGCAGGACAAAGGTTGAATCCTTTCTACCGAAATTCTTGGACGATCGCCCTATCCTCTCCCTTATAATCGGTTTCCTCTTTCTTCCCGCATCGTCTGGTATATGCGCCCTCGCAGTATAATATCTCGTCGAAGGTGTTCTTTGCTGCGCATCGACTCGCCCGGGCATAAATCATCGAGCCGGAATATATACAAGGAATATACACGAGCCAAGACCACCCCCCCTCCCCCCAACATCCCCCTCGACGCAGAAGATCGAGCCAGGCGACGAAGAAGAGGCTGAGGAGGCGAAGAGAAGAAAAAACGAAAATAACGAAGAAGGATGAAGAAAAATGTTTATGCGTCGTGCGAACGGTTGGGGGCATCGAAAAGCGGCGAGAGAGGAGCCCAGTTCGGAAGGGATTGTATACAAGACCTCCCCGTGTGTGTTTATGTATGTACATACATGCGAATCTCTCGTTGCATCGTTATAAACGCCCCGGTACTATAACCTATGCCGCAACGCTAATGTGAGAAGAAGCCACGCGATAACGAGCGATGGCAACGCTAACGTTGTTGCACATCTCTCGTTTGTACAGTGTACACTAATAAACGCTTTGCGATACACTTGCGAGTCGGACGCGCTCCGATCGGTGGAAATAAATGCGTTTGTTCCTCGGCCAATCCAGGTCGTTTCGGGCTTTATTAACGCGAAAAAAGGAGCATGTTCACCATCATGCGATAATGATATTACACGGCGAAGGTATTAATACATTTTCATTGAATATCAATTTTTTAGCTCCTATCAATGCATTTTCTTGACCTGCAGTTTTTGTAAATTATGATAGTCGAGAATAATGAGTGTGCGTTAAGGTGAACGGCTCGATTAGTGACAGTGGCCCAATTGCTGTTCGATAATCATATTATCTACGAAAGAAAATTCCAATTATGCCCGGCATACTCACATTTTTTTGTAGATCCTTTATATTGTGCATCGTGTAATTGAATAAACATTGGGACAAAATGTTATAAAATCGTCGACTTTCAGAGTTGTATCCGTGAACCTGCCAAAAATAAGCTTGCGCATTTTCTTGTCAGTTCCGTTAAGCGGCTACGTTTATTGATTAATTGGTTCGTTTTCTTTATCAGAAGCGAATAAAATGATGAATTCAAATTGTACTGTATGATTGAGGGTCAATTAGAATCGTAGTACGCGAGGAAAAAATGAGAAATCGCAATTTCGCTGGAAAATACGTGGGTCAGAATTAAGACTATAAAGACACCGTATGCTCCCATTACTATCCGCGCATTTCAGTCAATGCGATGAGCCCGCTAGTGAGTTATGTTTGGTCACTGATCGGACATAAATGCAAGACGACATAGGTCAGTGATTAGGCCTTAGATAGGTCACTACATGGGGTTATATGATACAATTGTAGGGCAGTAATCGGGTCATTTACAACAGTGCGTATATTTTGATTTTAATTATAAAAAAAAGGTCATACATAACAAAATTATACTTGTTTTAGTTAATTAACATTCTAACGTTTCTGTAATACCAGTTATTTGAATACCTCCACTATTTTAACAATCTTCTTTAATTTTCAATGCCACGCAGAGCTTCGGTGGTCAGTAATTGGGCCGTTCGCCTTATTCGACCTCCGGGCCTCCCTCGATTAACGAAGACAATGAGAAACGATCCGCGTTACAATTCCGTCGAGTCGCAGCATCCCTCCAGCCGTATAATTATATCAGTCCAGGTGCACGCAGGTATGCGCGTCCCGCGTGAGGGTATCTTCGAAATTTGAATAAAGCGCGTAGGTTTAGGTCGAAACTCGCGGCCGCGGTTCGTACGGAGCCGATCGGCGAAGTGAACGAAACGAATATAATAAACCGCGTGGTACGTTCGCTCGCGGTGCCGGAGCCGGTAATCAGGCGACATTGTGAGCTGCAGATTATAGGGTACGTCGAGCCCGCGAAT
Organism: Stenichneumon culpator; assembly: GCA_964017025.1. NCBI lineage: Eukaryota > Metazoa > Arthropoda > Insecta > Hymenoptera > Ichneumonidae > Stenichneumon > Stenichneumon culpator. The sequence goes on from OZ024779.1 coordinate 7,487,889, forward strand.
GGAATAGCAACTGCGAGCACTCGGTACGTACGGCCAAGCGTGGTCTATCCCTCTTGAACCCCGTGGCTTTACTTCCTCTCTGCGGATGAGATGGACCATCGCGGGTCTGTCGGGAGCGAGTGAGACGAGTCGAATCGGTGTGCACCTCCCGGCACGCCGCGAATGCATAAGTAAGCGAACGAGCGAGTTAGGATAACCCTTTACGGGCCTGGCAACGACAACGACGAGAGAACGACGAACTACGAGCGATCTCTCTCGACGCTATACGTTGCATACCCATTGGCACATTATAACATCGAGCATTGCTATACAGCTATCTTCCCGATCCTCTCGTACGGTCCGATCGTCCCGTTCGTATTGTGGCTCTCGCATTATATTCACTCTGGTGTCTTTTGCGCCCGTGTGTGCACAAACGGAGCGAGTCCCATCGGGATAGCCACGTTTTCTCGCAACGTCCCGTAGCATACGTACCGATCTTCCTGCTCGTATTAATCTCCATTGTAAAGTGCAGCACATGCCGCGCACCGGGGGCAGAGAGTCGAATACTTTATCCAGTTTCTTCTGTGTGTTTAAACGCGACGGAAATTGATATAATGCTCCTTTATTAAACATTCACCGGAGCGAGATCGATCTGGATGCACGTGTTTCTTCGACTGCGTACCGGGAGCTCCAAAAGCGTTTTCCGCATCATTGATGCTGCTGGAGTGCGATTTGTCTCGTGCAGGAAGATCGATCGATCATCATTTTTCGGAGCGTATTTCACAATTTTTCCTCACTACAGCCAGTGTTCGAAAAATCTGAAATAATTCCCGACCGTTCGGTGCATGCCGATGAGTGGCCTGGAATTTTTACGGATTTTTCGGATGGTCCATTGTTCGAACGGAGCGGTGAGAGATGTTTGAGATGAGAGGGTCTCTCCGGTACCGCGCTTAGTATTTACTCTTTCGCGTGCCATCGCCCACGTATTATGTACTTGCGTACCGTACATACATGAATCGAGTATGCCCTGCGCTGCCCACGCGACAACGACGACGGAGGCACCGGCGTCTAGATATATATGACGCGACAATGAATCAGAACCGGAACCTACGGCATTCCCGAGAGGCCGGCGGACCCTTCGCCTGACCGCAAGCGGCTTCGCCGTCCTCGCCGTCGAGAGGGTACCGGCGGAGCTTCGGTATCTCTGCCTCGGACTCTCGCTCCAATATCCCTCTCTCGTACGGTCCGTGCATATATATCTCTTCCTCCTTCTCTCTCCGCACTCTCGTTACTCGCGCGTCAGCGCTCACGCTCCGCAACCGAGACTCATCCCACGTTTTAAGTTCATTCGTTTCGATTCGTTTCGTTACACGGCATGGAATATCGAACTGTCGGCGAGGGGTCTCTAACGAAGGAAAGAATCAAAGCAGATATACATTATGTATGTATGCGTGACTCGCGATTCGTTCACCTCTTGCCTTGCGTCCCTCCGATTATTTAATTAACTCGTACATAAAAATTTTGCGATTTTTATTGCTCTCTCTTTGAAAACGAAATTTCACGGAAGATACCAATTTTGGAGCAAGACAAGTCCTTCGTTATGCGAATATTGCATCGTGTACCACTGATCGAACTAATCAGATTACCCGCAAATACAAATAAATAATTATTCTACTCGAAATAATGGGAGAAATATAGTACATTACTCCAAATTTTTCATCACAAGGTGCGAAAATGGCGGTTTTACGCACGCGAAACGGGCGGAGAAGCGGCCACTTCCGCACCGAGTGATGAAAAACAAGCACGCAAGGAATGTGGTTATTTTAGCGAAGTCGGGGAAAAAAAATAATTCCAAGCCCAACCGATTCCGTCTCTCAAACTAGCCTCGAGCAAATTTCCTGCGACATCCACCCTGACACTATATAAATAACTATAAATGATGAATTTTTGTTTTTCTTAAAATCCCGATCGATCATTAAACATGTGACTCCCAGGCGCGCACCATACGATAATATCTCTCAGTGCTCACCGCGACACGCGAGATTATCGTTATTTACGATTCGTTCGCACTTATGCCTCGTCGGTTATATATACACTGCGCTTCCCCCTTTCGTGCCCAGGCTATATACACGGCACGCCGGTGGTACACGCTCAATTAATGCAACTCGAATTACGCTTGTCGCGTACGATCGCGAATAGCAGATCGATCGCGAGCGCCGAGATCGGACTATCGAGCGACTGGAAGGGTAGGGAGAAGATCGCCGCGGTCGGAGAAGAACTTTTGCAGGTTCTGCCCCGTCCTATCCGGTGTACGATAAATTCACGTGAGCGAGAGAACGCGAACTAGCGAATACGGACCACCCCACCGGAGGCCGGAGAGATGCATCGCGCACACGGCTCGCGAGAGGCTCTCCTGTATGCGCGGCTCGAGATAGCCGGTTGACTCTCTCTCAGCTCTGCCATTCGAGATATCGATCGATTCGCGAACGGGTAGCCCGAAGAATCTTCGCTCTTATGCCTCGGCCTCAAACTCGTACACACACACGGCCGAGCCGAGAGCGGGAGCAGCAGTATTACAGTATATATATCACGGGATCCAATATATATAAGTATGCACCTCGGGTATCTTCGCTGCGCCTCTATGCCATACGTAATACCCCTGAACCGCGACGATACACCCGCGGCAGAAATCGATAGTATTCATTGCGTAACGAGGCACTTACTGCAAATCAAATGAATAGCCAATAAAGCATTCGAGGTAGAGCACGGGTGGATGTGTGAGGGAATGAGAGGATGCGGAGCTTGAGGAAGAACGCGGCTCGAGGATTATAAAGAAGAAGAAGAAGAGCGTGCAGTCTCATCTCATTGACCCGCACCCGATAGGATTCTCACTGAAATGCAGTAGCGGGAGAAGTGGCGTCGCTAATGCCGCTCTTTCGCGAGAGCATCGATGCCTCTCGCTGGCGATCCTCTATCGCTGGGTATCTCAGCGTACTCTCGGCTCTGCGGAGCGGCTTTTCTGCTGCAAATGCTCCGATGGCGTGCGAGAGCTTCTCCGGATTGTCGTGGCTTTATGTTTTCGAAGAGATGGGAGGCTAGACGATATAAATGTGGGGGTCTCGCAAGGATGGGGTGGATGGGCTAATAACTGCCTGACTTTTAAAAATTGGCCGGTCATGTCAAGATCGGTCTCTATATATCAAAATTAAGGTTGCTTTACATTAAAAAAAGATTGTACTTTTTGTAATTTTTCTTCCTCGTCAATGTTTCAATTAATTTCTATCCGAACTGTATTTTGGACTAAAATAAATTGTGAAATTAAGGAGAACCATTATTGATGTTTTTTTTTGTTTTCATCGTAACTCGATTCACTTTGTACGGGACTAGGATATTGAGATTTTCGCTCAGGTGGCCGGTATACGCCGACGCTCCACCGTACGCAGGTTTTCCATGCGTGGGTGGACGCTCCGTGCCGGAGAGGACAGTGTCCAATGCATAATACCGCTGGTATTAGATTGTAGGCGAGAGAGCACGCGAGAGAACTCGGAGTAGCCTCTCGTGAGGAACGTGATACTCTTACACTTCCCGGTATGGAAACAATGGCCCTGCCCGATTAGCGAAACAGCTCTCGGGGCCCACGGGGGCTCCCCCTCGAGCCAGCCACCGACGAGCCGCGCGAGAAACGATATCGGATTAACATCGCTGACATCGCCCGGCTGTACGAGGATCACGTGTAGGTTACCCCGTATCTGACTCTATGCACATGTTACAACGATCCCGAGATCGGAATGACAACGAGAGCGCTTGTTACGACGGATTCGCTTATGCTCGAAGTTATCCCGGAGCTCGAATTCCATTCGACTGTGCGACGATAAGCGAAAAAACATTTTATTTATTTGCTTGTCGTCTAGGATTTTTGAAAATTTAACGATTAATGACAATGTTTCGATAAAAATTTGGAAAAATTAACGAGTCATAAATAATTCCTCGAGAGCATGTGAAACACTATGGAGTGCGAGAGAGTATCAGTGGCGGTCTCGGCGGAGCGAGGGAGAGACGCTGAGAACGCGTTTCACATGCTCTTAAGATGATTCTAAAGATCAAGGTAATCTCAAAATATTTTGAATCAATTGTTCAGCGAAACGGTTTTATGAAATAAAAAAGGAATTGCGCGGCTCACTGCATATTTGTTTAATGCAGGGCGCCCCGCAATTCATTTTTCATTTTATAGAATCGTTTCGAAGAAAAATGGATAAAAATTTGTATTCCTATACGTGTTTAGCCTCCCATTTAGGTGATATCAAAATGTTTAGTAATGAGAGGTGGGTTTTAAAGGGTTAAATCGCTGTCATTTGATCGTTAAAAAATGGCTAAAAACACAGTTTGATACTAAAGGTGTTATTTTTACGAGGTAATTTTTTTCGACCGCGGACGTCGACCTTTGCAAGGTACTAATTCAAGATCGAGGTCGCGCACGCATTGACCTACGAAAAACAAAGTTCCAAAGGTGAAGATGGAGATACGGATAAGAGGAGAAACTTTCGGTTTAGCGTCGCTGGAAGGTGGACGCAGAAAGAGGGAAAGGTACGACGGCCTTTCTCTGTTTGTGTCTCCGGTCGAACTGGCGAACGTGTCAGGAAAGCCGACTGCTCGCTCGCGCGCTCTACTAAACGACGATCGTAAGGAGATATGATAAGTTGAATTTTTAAACTGGATTAAATCAACGAAGCGAAACGCTCGAAGATTCCGGTGTCGCAAAGTACGAAATTACAGTCGCCGGAAGAGCCGCGGCGACCTAGGCTAAATTACAAACCACCGAGAAGGAAAGTACGCGAGGGGACATACCAGTTTTCTAACGAGCCGCGAGTAATGGCCGTAACTACCGTTGTAGGCCGGAGGGCTTTGTGTCAGTTGTCACGGCTATTCGGAACACACCTTGCTCAAACAGAGGCCACGATACTGCGGTGACCTACTCAGCTCTACCCCAGAAATTTAAAACGAACGAGAAAAAAAATGAAAAAAATCCCTCGGACATTAACCCTTGGCCAATTACCGCGTGTCAAAAGAACCCGGCATTCGACACAGATTTTTCGAGATTTATTTTATTTAATTACGGCATTCCTTTTTTTAATCATAACTATCGATTCCTAATTGTCTTTCATCCAATACGCATGATAGTTTTCAATTATTTTTCAAAATATGAAAGTATGAAAAAAATCCCTCCAACATTAACCCTTGTCAATCACCGCGGGTCAAACGAACCCGCATTAGAAACAAATTTTTCGACATTTCTTCTTCTTAACTTCGCCTTTCATTTTTTAAAAGCATAACTATCGATCCTTAATGTTCCGTCGTCCAATCCGTACGGTAGTTTTCAAATATCTTTAAAAATAGTATCGAATTCGACCCAGTCTCGAAATTCTCGAGACTGGGTCGACTGATTTCGCTACCTGAGTTCCATGCCCAACGAGTGCCAATAAATGAATCGTTTACCGATGACCAATAGGTCTTCGATTCCCCGAAGTCTCGAGGACTCGCGTGCAAATGCGCGGGGAAAACGGCACGCGGAACCGTCGCACAAGACGAGGTGAATCATACCGGCAGGACCGACGAGTGATCGCGAGATCGCAATGGATTTGACTGTGGCTCACGCATGTTTTAGAGAGTATCGACGATCGAGTTAAGGTCTGCGCATCCAGCGACGGAGAGTCGTCATTCGGGTTTCCAACGATCCAGATTGTGAGACGAGTGATAGAGAAAGAGATGATAAAAAGTGTCATGCAGCACCGACAATTAAGGCGTCGGTGACAAGCATCAGTGCAGATGGAGACTCGAAAGTTCGAGAGTCGCCCGATTGAGCTCTCTCGCTCGGTCTCTCCGTTCGAGTGTGTTGTATTAGGAGAGAGCGCCTCGGGACGTCGATGGTGAAAATAAGAAACCGGAACCTTCGGTCAGCAACATCGGTTAAAGCCACTCGAACGAACGAGATCTCAGTCATCTTTTCCCGTGTAACATTATTTTTTTTAATCTTCGCTCGCGTACGAGCGTTGCGCGGGAACGTTTGTCGTTCGGTCGATTATCCGGCGATACGCGCGTAGGTCGGTGAACGCGTGTCACCCTTGGTCGGCAGCGAGTATATAGATGTATGTGTATGTAAGGCAAAAGAGAGAAGAGCATACGCGCGGTAACGATGGCAGAGAAAGCCAAGGTCAGCGACCTTGCGATCGAACGTGTATAGTCGCAAGGCGCGTAAAAAAAAAAATCATTCTTTCCTTCGGCCCAGAGTGGGAAGAAGGATAACAGTGGGACTCGTCACGGGGTACGAGACAGCTGCGACTCTTCGGACGGCCCGCAGCTGCTGCCGTTCCTCGACATGTACACCGTAAAGAATTTCGCAAGAACAGCATTCTTTTTTTTTTCTTTTTTCCGGAAAGAAAATAAATGAAATATTGGTCTTGAAACGAGAGTTTCTAGTTCTCACGGTTATTCACCGCTGTTACGCTGTATGATACTTCTCAAAAGTTAAACTTTGCCCTTCAAATATTTTTCTTCCAACTACTCGAGTAAATGTGCTTTTTACGCATTTTGGAAAAAAAAATCTCCCAGGCAAAAAATAAAAAATAAAAAATTCTCGCAGACTAGACATTATTTCCAAGTCTGACATACATACTCCGACAATTCCCAGATGCGTGGAAAAGGGGCAAGTTCGTATACCTCGTGACTGGGGAGCATGCCAGGAGTTCGCAAGACACGCACAGGCGAGGGAAATCCCTCGCGGTCCCACGGAACATTTATAGTTGGAAATCCCGAGTACAGTGCGCGAGAGAGAAAAACAGCGAGAGCGCAAGAAGAGGGAGAATAATAAGGCGAAGGAAGGTCTGTAAACCTCGGGGGTAAGAATCCTCCGGAGCGGCCACTTAACGAGTTAGTTATTGCGGGAGTCGCGTTCTTTTCTGTTACGCTCTAAGACACCTCGAGCCTGGCGGTATACGGAGGGCTTTTCGCGTTTCTGAGCGACGGGGGGAGGGGTCAGCCCTTCCTCATCCGGCAACGCAAGAGCAATGATCCGAGCGATTAATAAGGTGACTGAGAGCCCCAGGGGATGAAGTAGCGCCGCAGTACGAACCCGAGGGAATAATAATAATAATAATAATAATAATAATAATAATAATAATAATAATAATAATAATAATAATAATAATAATAATAATAATAATAATAATAATAATAATAATAATAATAATAATAATAATAATAATAATAATAATAATAATAATAATAATAATAATAATAATAATAATAATAATAATAATAATAATAATAATAATAATAATAATAATAATAATAATAATAATAATAATAATAATAATAATAATAATAATAATAATAATAATAATAATAATAATAATAATAATAATAATAATAATGTCATCATCGCCACATTTTACTCACTCCCCGTGCGATGAGTGTACAACACTCGATAGATTGTCTCCGTCGTTGTCCCGTCCTCGTCGGCCTGGGGGATGCTGCAGTTGGCCACTAGATAGGCTACGGCAAAACGGCACCGTGTACCACCGGCAAACACAGCCCGTAATTAAGAACGAGTGGACGATCGTCGACACAAATCACACGCTCGAGGTTCGAGGATGAGCTAAGGGGCTGCCGAGAGCATCGAAGAAGCTCGCGCGAACGCCTCGAACGATTTATGTAACGAATCGCATCCAGCTTGGCCTTCCGTCCCTCCGACTTACATCGGAGCTTTCGTTCCCCTCCCGTTTTCCCTCCCACGGCGAATCGATAGATCGATGGACCAGAGAGCGCGCCGGCGCCTCGGGATGACAAACGATGGACGACAAGTTTATGGATAGCTCTATACAGCGAGGATACTCTATCCGGCTACTTATATCTGTCGATAGCTGTTTGCGTATTCCGACGCCGCAAGAAGATGGAACATGAGGATTCCGTCTGCCAATTAAGCAACAGAGCTGGAAGCTCATTTTGAGAATAATTTTCGGCGAAGGAAGAACTCGCGGGATGGTAGTTGAGAGGCCGATTGAAAGAATCAATTTGGAAGATATCGCGGCGGAGATTAGAGATGCAGATTTGGTGGAGGCAGAAACGACTAGGTGTGGGACGAAACTTCGAAGATTATCGCGTGTTTAGAGAGGCTCGTTCGGAGCAACTGACAGGCACGTGCGGCCTTAAGCCTTGAATATAAATAAATTCATTTAACTACAAGGTTAAAGTGCAAAAAATATGAGGGTTTCAGAATTGAAAGAAAAGAAAATGTCGGAGAACTATTAGAACAGCTTGGTAAAATAATAGGTAATTAATTAAGTACATATCGCGATCCTGTGGTATACGATTGTCAAAGCGAAACATCGCGGATTGCATCACCGTAACGATAGAGTGCTCGTTTTAGTTAAAAATAGAGGAGAAAAAAGGTGATCCTATGATCTACCGTGCCGTTATACAATCCGGCGATGATTCAGCTCGGGGATCACGGCAAGTGTAGGAGAAGGAGATCCGCGAGAAACGACAGAGATACATATACATAAGGTATATATATATAGGTACAGTATATAAAGGTCGACAAAATTACATACTGTTCGGTCTACGAGCGAGGTACTATAATGCAAGTCTCGGACCCGTGCAGCAACTCCCAACGGTCTTCTCTCGACGTCGTGGCAGACAATGATACGCTAGGAACGGCCGGAACTTCCTGTTTGCCGAGACCGTGTAGAAGCGTCCAGTCGAAAAGTCACCGTTGCATGTATGCAACGGAAAAAAGATCATAAACTCCAAAAATTATGAACCGCCGAAGTGGTCTCTTGACTCATTGTAAAACCCAAACAAAACGAATGTCGCAATAAAGAACCCTCTAAAACCGCCCCTTTCTTAGCACTGAGCGAAATTATGAGAATTTTTCGGCCCAACTCCCGAGTCCCCAGAAAAAATTCGAATAAAAAGCTCGTAACTTCTGCGCTCGCTGTATGGAGAACGCTATGACGAAGGAACCTCATAAAAAAATGGCTAAGGCCTAGACAACGAATCCGCCCCGCGGGAGGGCCGTCATATTTATATCCAAATTTAGCATGTCTTCCCGGCGTTTGGTGTACACACGTGAGAAATCCTCCGCGTAAAATAACCAATACCGTGACGGTTATTCTCGCGTACAGTTGCTCGCGCTGGAAAGAAGCCTGCGAGGATCGATCGGAGGCTTCGCGAGTTGTAGAATGCGCGAGAGAGGTTTGTAGCGAGGCCCTCGGGCCAGAACCGTGGCTCCCTTATAAGGTGGGCTTTTCAACGGATATGGGTTTTTGGTCTTGGACTCTCTCGCGAACCGCTTGAGAGTCGCGCGAGAAAGAGCGAGTGCGTTATATTGCCTTCCCTCTTATATTTCTCTCGCGCAGACTTCAAGACCTCCGGATTCACACACATACACGTTTGTGCGATTCACACACTTGGCCATCGAGATTAAAGAGCGAAAGCCCGGTGCACGAGCGAAGACTCCGCAGGAGAAAAGCAAGAGATAGGGCGCTTCATCCCCAAACCCTCCAACTCACTTCTCGTATTCGTTTAATACCTTCTTTTTTCAATTCCTATATATATTTTCTTCTCATCCCGCCCTCAAACTACCTCTCCGAGCCATTCTTCATCCTCCTCCATCACACATCTTTTTTGTTTTTTTTTTCTTCATTTCATCTCCTCTCATACCTTCACTGCGCTGTTAAACCCTTTCCTCCCTCCCGTCCTTCGAATACCGGAAGAATAATGACTTCTCGTTAGTAAATGCGCTATGTGCCCGAGCGAGAAACCCTCTTTACTCATCCCAAGTATGTTGGGAGAGATATATCGCATAACAGCGTATCATCAGAAAAGACCGAAGAAGGCAAGAAAGAAGTGAGAGTGTATGGCGAACGTGACGCGCGCGAGACCGCGCATCGGGCAGTGTATTAAGCCGCGAGTTTGTCCGCGGCTGGGTTAAAATATCCCGCCGCTTCGTATTTCATAACAATGAACTCGGCTCGACGAGCTGAGAAAGAGAAGTGAGGAAGATAGAAAGGTTCTCGATAGAGACCGTCTTCTACTTATTCATCGGGAGGAAATCGTATTCGTCTCTTTGACTCTTGGGCGTTTAACGCGGGCTCCTGGCGTGTTAAGCGCCGTTCTGGCTCACACGCCGTTTGCCTATCCTCACTTTCGTAGCTGTAGTTCCAGCGACTCATAGCTGGTATTACGTGTCGGTGTATCATTAGCTATAGGTTTACCACTGACTTCGGAGCTGCCCTATTATACACACGTTCTCCGTACATCTACCGTTTCCGTGCTTCGTATAACGGACTTGCCAGAGTTAATTCGAAACTGGAGAGACCGGGTTTACGGTAGCTAACGCGAGGGGGCAAATGGAATCCGACGCTTTTTTTTCTTTTTTTTTAACACCCGACTGAAAATGAGGAGTGCTCGCGAGTTTAACTTTGGGGCGGAATTATAGATTCGTCCGTGACCTTGCAGTATTCACCCGTTGAAAGAAACGTAAGTTATATCCAGCGCTGATTAAATTTGACGTAGCGTAGAATCGTTTCTCATCACGAAAAAATATACATATATATGTGTGTATAAATTCGTACGTAGAACGCTATGCATATTCGCTAATAGTCAATCAGTAAAATTGGGAACGCGTCCTTGGCTCTATTCGTAAAGTCAGTATTTTTATTTCTGGCAGTAAAACAGCGAGAGCAAAGTCGACCTCTGCGAAGGACGCACGTACGAAGGTTTAATATTTGTACTATAGTGTTTTGTCCCGCAGCGATGTGGCTGGAGCTAAAAACGTGCGGGTCTCTTTGTGACTAATAAATATTTGCCACAACGACCGGCTGCTACACGAGCGTGCGCGCGGATACATAACGCTTGAAAATATTCTATAATAAGCGATATTTAATTAAATATTTTGCCATGAAATCGTGAGGACTGAGAAACTTGACACCGTTTCTGATGCGAAATTATTTTTCGCGGGATAATGTGAAAATTTTAACGCTCCCAGTTGCTTTTCTCACCGGCGGATATTCCCCCGGTGTAGATTTTATGCGGCGCGAAAGAATGTTAAATGTAACGTGCCACCGATAAATTCGGTGGTGTGCTCGAAGTACCTGCTCGGGACTAACTCGATTTTCGTTTCGTCTCGAGAACGATTCGATCTTATCTCTCCCCGCAAGCGTGCAGAGAGCGTCGGACCGGCCGAGAGTTGTAACGAGAGGACTGGATTGCCCGTGTGTGGGTTTTATATAGGTTTTGTAGACCCGGCGGGCGGGACACGGGAGCCGCAACCACCGGTCAGGACATCATGATTCAACCGGAGGATTAAAGCGAAAGGATCGCTATCTCATTCTCGTCGTCGACGTCCCGGCCCGGAGCCCTCTCGTCGTTGTCGTTCCTCGTGTGCTCGCGAGAGCGAAAAGAGGGGCCCCCGAACCCTACGCGGAGGAACGCGGCCGACGCCTTCGACGCCTGTTCGGCTGGCGGATGCGGAATGCGTGTCGTTAGGGGCGCCGCGGGTTATTCGCCTGCCCGCGCGTTCCTTTCGTTTCTCTCCAGTCTTCTCTCTGCCTCCACCCTTTCGCCAAAACTTTTTCTACATCCGTTCGTCTACCCTCCCCCCCCCCCCCAGCCGACTTCGGGACGAACGCGAAATATACCTCATGTACAACTTAATGGGGTCTTAAAGTGTGCAAAGAACGCTGAACGGCTATTATACACGGGAGAGGAGATCCCGAATTCAACCCTTTCGATTACACAACGGGCGCTTCGTGTTCCTTGTTAAGATCTACCACGGGTAACAACACGATTTTGGCATGATAGTGTGACTTCTGGAGTTTGTAACTTTATGTCCGGATAGGAAAGATCGCATCGATGCTTGGTTGAAGAAATAACGAAAAGACATTTCGTTCCTAAAAGATTTTCGAAACTGTTTGTCGAAGTTTTTGCAAAAAAAAACTTATCCTGATCGTAATTCAAATGATCGGTGAAACTCGCGAGTTGATCGTATCTCTAGGGATTAAATTAGCTCGCAGGGCCGTAAAACGGGTGAATATGGCCTGGTCCAGTGAATATGGCCCACCCTTATTAATCGGGTAGTCTATATTCGCCACATTTGTACCAAGATTTTTTTCTATATCATTCCTTTCGAAAGTTTAGTTAAATTTGACCCTGAAGTTTAGAATTATCGCCGAAATATTCAGTTCGAGCTTATATTTCTTTGTGCGAATATATTTATTATGTTATTATAGATAATTTATAATTTTTTCTTTAACTGATCCCCGCAAGAAGATTTATGCATAGTTCATCGATCGCTTCGACGAAATTCGTCGAAACTTCGCAATAAACGATTTTCGATAATTTTTTTCTTCGTCACTGATAAACATAGGAATCTTACCTCTTTCATTCCATCGAGCCTGCCGAGGCTCTTGGTGCCCCTGAGTGGCGGAAACGCCGAATCGTGCCATCCAGCGGCGTTCGGTGCTGCGGCGCAGGGCCGCGGTTCGCCGACGTTCAGTCCTCGGGCCCGACTCTTGCTCTTGCGTTTGTCGAGCAGATGCTTCGCGCGGGATTTCCTCACGGGCCCGGTGACCCCGTCGTCCTCAGGATCGCTCTGGACCTCCCAGCGCGACGGTGACTTGAACCTTCGCCTCGGACTCGTCGGCGAGGTCACTGGCGAGGTGAGCCTCTGGACGAGGGTGCCGAACATGGTCATCATCGACCGTGTATATACTCCCTCTCTCGCCACTAACCGCGGTACAGCGACGACACCGATCTTACTCGATTACTATATCGCAAACCGTTGATTCCTCTTCGGACGATTTTCCGTCTATACTGTCTCCGGCCTTTGCAGCATCGTTCGCGCGACCTCCGTTATTTCTCATCGTTCTCGTTATCGGGACTCGGTACCGGAAACACCGAGCCATCTCATGATCCCCGGCCCTCTATAAACGCCGGCCCAACATCGAGTTGTGCAGTTTATTTTTATTTTTTTCAAGTAAGAAATAAAATAAAATATAACCTCTGCTGAGAAACTCGAGCGGTAAATTTCGAGGCTGAAGGAAAGAGATATAATAGGATCGAATAATGCGCGCGGCAAATCGAGGGGAATATGCAGTCCCGGGGATGCCGCAGCCCCGGGATAGACGTCTGCTCGTCGGTGCCAAAGGTCGAGAGACACGAAGGCGAGAGAGCGAGAGTTCAGTGTGTCCTCGACTCAACGATCCTCATTCCCTCCTGCCCCTCCTTTCGCCTCTTCCTCGCTGCTACTTCTTCTTCTTCTTCGACACCCAAGAGGCTCGCGATCTCCCCGCGAGCGTGCTCACCTTCGCGAACCAGAGATCCTTATCGATCTCTTATACTCCCCGCAACGGTGGCGCGAGAGAGAGAATGAGAGAGCTATCGCTTGCGGTATATACGGAGAAACACCTGTTACTCTATCTCCGCCTTATATTCTGTAAACAGAGGACTGGCAAGTATCGGGAATCGTTACGGACCCAAAGTTTTTCGAGCCAATATTTTTTTTCGACAATGTCGATTTTTTCTTGTTGTTGTCGACAAACGAAGATTTATTTTGATTTATTTTTTTTTTAATTTTTCGAACTGGTTCTCGTGTCCGTTCGACAATAGTATTTTGATGTACGGAAAAACACAACCTGTTACTCTATATCTGCCTTATATTCTGTAAACAGAGGACTGGCGAGTATCGGGAATCGTCGCATGAACGTAAAGTTTTTCGATCCAATATATATATATATATATATTTTTTTTGTCACAAGAAGATTTTTTCGTCGATGTTGACAAACCAAGATTTTTTTTTATTATAATTTTTACGTATTTAAAAAAAATTTCGAGCTGGATCGCGTGTCCGTTCGACGATAATGTTTCGATGGCGCTTCGATATTCAATAACGAGCGACAGAGGCGCACAGGCCGTGTAAGAGACGACGTGTCAGTCCGGGGAGATCGTGTTCGCGTATCTATATATTAACGCTCTGAACCAGGTAGGTATTTGCCTTCGGGCGTGCAGCAACGGCTCCTCCGCGTCTCACTCTCCCGTACACAAACACTCGGGGTGTTTCGACTCGATCGTCTCGGACTCTGTTATACTTCTTCCACGTTGGCTCTATCGCCGTTGCATATAACACACCGTATACATATATATGTCTGTCGGCGGATTAAATTTGTTGTTTTTTTTTTCCTCACGTATGCAGCACTGCGGTCGATAAATGCACGGAAGCGAAGAAACGAAAAACCCGCTCGATTTACGAACGTAGCTGTTCACTCGAATCTTCTTTTTATTCTTTTCTTTCTTACAACGCGAAGTTCACATCTCCGGTCACTAACGGTCGTTTCGCGAACGAACGATATTCGACGAGCGAGTTTTCGTCGTGAAGATTTTTTTTACATTCTCGTTTTTTTTTAATTCTTTTCCGTTGAAGTGTCGTACCTCATTCAGTCGGTTGTCATCGCGAAAACGATATATACGCACGTATACACACACACAGAATGAGAGAAACAAGCGAGCAGGGCGAGCGAGCGCGCAAAACTCCCGGAGCACGACGGACGCGACTCGATCACTCACCACTGCGTGCGGAATTCAACTGGTCGCGCTGAGACAGCGCCAGCCGACCGGTTGGCCTCGCTACTACGAAGCCGGCCGAGTCGACGCGAAGCTGAAAACCGACTATCCACGAGTTATCACGAACGCTCACGATGGGCATTAACGTTGCTATGGCTACGGAGACTTTATTTCTCTGGCTCAACGGAATCCTGCCGCGGAATGATCCCCACTCCGCTCGATCGGGGAGGGCGACCCCTTCTCCCTCGAAATCTTCCCCCTCCACCCTCCCGCCCCCCACCCCTCCTTCTCTTCGAACTCGCGAGACTCGATGCGCAGCGTGCGTGCGTTTCTCGATTTCGCGTGCGCGTTACGAATTGCGCTTATGTATCCGCACAGGAAATGATTTACATTGATAAAGGTAGGATAATAAAATCCTATCGTTTATCCTTCGAGCAAAAAATAAAATTTTGTCGCCTTTTAATAAAGATGAAGTTCCAATTAAAAACGACATTTTTTGTGGCAAAATATTTTTTAAATTTATGAGCGGATTGCAAAGCGTCGAGAAACGCTATACGTTCGGCTAACGAGACATTTTTATTGGACGTTTTTGTTCGACCTCCATTGCCTTAGGCGAGAATTTCAAGCCCGTTTGGAGCTGAATTTATTTATTTACCGTACCGTTTGACGGACGATCTAATCGTACATCTGTTTAGCATACGGGGTTTGATGTACGGTCGAAATATTAATGTACTTAACGCATGGTTAAAAATCAATCTAGCTTGTTTTCACCTCGGACGAATGAGTGGAATACGAGAGTGGATGATAATTTGTCTTGCCGCTCAACGAAACGGTCATCTCTCTAATTGTTTCGTGTGTATTTTCCAATCGAACATTGATCTAGCCTATTTAACGAGCGATCCGATTAGAGATTTGTACAGTATTCCTTGTTTTATGCACGATTAAATTGTAAATTTTTCATTGCGTTAACGATCAATCAATCATACATGCGAGACTCAAAAAAAGCTATTTTCAAAAATGAATTTGAATATAAAAATTTGACAGGAGAGACCTGGGACTTATATAGTAAAAAAAACCCTGCATTTTATTCCACCTTGAACGACGTCAGTACGAAAAACATGATTTTCCACTGTACGACGCTCCAATTACTCCTCACTCAATCAGAGCCGTGACTCCGACGACTATTTCTTTCCCTCCCTTATTACACATTCGCGCGAGGCGATAATAAAACACGAGGCGTGCAGGTTGTATGTCGTGTCCCAACCGGTGCGCGAAAATTGCCTACATGTTAATGCACGGTTATATTAGATCAAGGCGGCGTGAGATAAATCGATTCCTCGTTGTCCCGCTCGGGTTTCTCTTCCGAGGGCACTTGCACACACACTGCGCATTCGCAACGAGTGATAGAGCCGCGGAGCCGGGATCGTCGATCAGCGGACGTTGAGAGGGAATCTCAATTATCTCCCGTCCCACCGTAATACGGATTCTCCGGGAGTCTCGAGAGGGCTACATAGTCTTAAATGAAGAAGGTTGAAAGGCACGTACTCTGTCGAGCCACTACAGTTCTATCTTACGTGTGTCCTGCGGTGAGTGCCACGGATATCAACGATTCGCGCTAATTACGTGTCCACTTAATAATGACGCAGGGGGTGTACTTATATATATATATATATATATATATATATAAAGCATTGAAAACACTCACGTGTAACACATACGTAAAAGCCATCAAGCACGATCAATCATCGGGCGCGTATATACTGTAGGTACTCCTCTGTGTCTTTCAGCTCGAAAATAGCAGAACGACGTGCGGCAGGGATAATTGAACTTTTGACGAGACGCCGCTGTAATGATATCGTTGCGAATCAACGAGAAAGTGGTCTCGGCTGATAATAGCGTAGCTCAAAAAAAAAAAAAAAAAAAAACCGAAAGAAAGAAAACTAATGTAGTGAGTCAACTGAAAGTACCGACTGAAGAAATCTATTTTAAAACATTTCCAAGGAATATGTTTTCCCGGTGAAGATATTTTTCGCAAAAAAAAAAAAAATCAAATAAAACAATTCTCGAATCGAACGATTTCATCCT